>CM040633.1:12848224-13529275 GCA_022818045.1 Neotoxoptera formosana | reverse complement strand
TTTCCATTATATTATGTCATTGGTCTATTAAACTTTAATAAAAAGGTATGATAATTAATTTTACATGAAAAACAAAAGTAACTTATCTTGAACTGAGTTAAGTTACTTTTTTTAAAATTAACTTTAAACAAGTTAAATAAAAAAGAAAAGTGACTTTTAACTTTAAACTTCACTTAAATTGTTTTATATTGAACTAAAGTTATAAAAATTAGTTAACTTGCCTAGCTTTGTTGACAATGTTCATCAAAACAAATTTCAATAATCATTTTGACAATAGCATGTAGTTAATTATTTTCAGTAATAAAAATTGATTCAATTAAACCAAAAGTAGGCAATAAATTATCTTCATCAGAAACATTAATTACAATAGACATGCTTTTATTATTGTACACAGTACCTTTTATATTCAATCAAGATACAAACATTGTTTCATCAGAGAAAATATTAAATAGCATTGATACAAATAACAATTTGTGTCTTAGTAACATACATTTCAAGCTTGTGTTGGGATAATTTAATAGTTTTTCCCTTTTTTATAGGAATAGTACACTAATCTCGTCTCATCACTTGCTCTGTGTATTATTGCTGCCAGGCCATCGGTAAAGTAAAATAATTTATATTACACTTGTTTTATTTATGAATATAAGTTAAACTGTACTCGGAATAACTGACTGTCTTGTCAAACACATAAATCCTTTCACATTCCCCCGTTTGGTATAAACCAATCATTTGAGATACATAATAAAATTACACACTGTTTAACAGTAGTGATAGACAACAATTTAAATGTCACCATGTAACATACTAAACCATAACATTTTACTTGCTATCATTTTTTAGTCTTTTTTCGTTTAAACTTGTCTTATGTTATCAATGTTGGTCAACAGTTACATAATTGCATGTTTCAATTATAGAAACTGTTAAACTTTCTAACAAAACATATTTGCAATAAAATATTAAATGATTCAATACAAGTGCTAAATGATACATAAAAACCCTTTCTAACAAACTGTGCATTATGTCTACTCGATAGTTATTCACTACAGAAAATGATCTAACATCATTCAACACACACATTTTTTTTTATAGTCTCGTTTATCCATATGGATGTATTAACTTTAATCAATGGCAATCTTACTTTGTTTGTAAAAAAAAAATAACAATGTATATTCAACTCTCATATGATGTAATTTGAGATATAGTTTATTATTTTATTTACAACATCTGCACGATTAACCAATAGTAATTATAATTCATATACAAATCTCTATAATTTATTTCTACTATTACTATTATAATCTGTAAGTTGTAACCAATAGCAATCATTAATAAGCAAAAATAATTGTCGATTGCCATCATGAATCTCAAAATCCTTGTGTGAGCACCTCTTTAAAATGCGAATTTTGGAAAATCCTTTCTTTGTGCACAGTAAAATTATTATATTAATCTACCATCAAAATTTCAAATTGATAGCTGTTGCTGTTATAGGTTCAGTTTTTCGTTGATTATGAATCAGTCACTCAGGACACTTTCGTTTTTTATATAATATATAGATATCATTTACCACTTCGAAACGGTCCGTACAATTTTCTTCATCATAGCCAATGAATACAATGTACTGCTGCACAGTCAGTGTAGATGCTTTCTCAACTTTATTGCTTTGAGTTTGTTTTAATTCATTTGAATTCTAAAACATGATTAATATAAAACGGTTATATAAAATATATTACACTTGTCAATTGTCAGTGATATTACCTAATGTATTATCAAGTCATAAACTATTTAGTTCTTATTTATAAGCTTTAAAATTTTAGTAAATATACAATATGGTTTATAGAGGGACCCCCTTACTAATACCATGTGGTTATACCACAGATACTCATGCAATCTCTAAATGGTGGCAATAAATATATACCTATTATATAATATATATTTAATAAATAGACATACCAAAATATTGATTACAAAAGCTGAATCTTGTTGGACATTTTAAGACATTCCTATTCCAATTTCCAGGTTTCAATAACAGTAGTGTAATTTCAGGTTGTCTTGTCCTTCAAAAATTAAGTATACTACAAATGTGTTCAATATATTAAAAATGTAAAATGTATTTATAATAATAATTTATAACCTTTTTCATTGAGACTTGACTAAACTCGTCTTTATCTGCCAGCTTTGGGTTTAATGATTTTTTATGAATATCCTGTTTTAGGTTGCCATATTCATCATAGAGTTTCTTTCTATGAGGGGCTAACATTGTTTCCTTTTATATAAGGAACAGTGTATGTATACTGTGCTCACAAGTAAATAAATCTTCTATACCTATAAAATTATAATAACAATTATACAAAACATTAAATCAAAAAAATTATGCCTGGACTAGAAATTAACTAGACTTTTGCCAGTGTAATAAATCTTGACTTAATAATTTTTTTTAGAATTATCATTCTGTACAAGTTCATGTTTAATTAAAACTGAGCATATCTTGTTTCTCGTAGAGTCATTAAAGTAACTTACTGAATTAAAACAGTCTAAAACTATCTGATCTTCTTGACCGCCCTTTATAGATGTCACATTTTGATTATTATGTTAACCAATGTTATGTTAGGTTTCGAATGATGGTGTTTCTAACAAAATTATTCAAAATAAATATTAATTAAAACATTATTGAATATAATAATACTGTACTTGATCCTGAAATAAATAATGAGAATTTTCCGCTTCAGATATTTTTGGGTAATTGTTTTGGGATCTTACATTTGAATCAAATTCATTAGCAACAAGAAATTCAGCATTTAATATACCTATTTCGATCATATAACAAGTACCGATAGCAGCATCTTCATAATCACCAGGTGCTCTAGATAGTACTTCCACAGAATTTAACTAAAAAACAAAAAAAAATTGCATCAAACATTAAACATTGTAAACGCTTAAAAGGTTATGTTATTAAATTATATGGTAGGTTACTTTTCATTATGGTTAATACATTTTAATTTGTTAAGTTCTCTTACATATTTTGACCTTTTTCAGTTTTTTGGAACAAGTCATTTCAACATATTATCCTCGGTGAGGTCTAACAAATAAGATTTATCTATTGAATTGATTTATATTCTATTGATTTTAATGCAATAGTTATCTCAACAACAATATTGATTAAGTTAGGTAATAAATAAATAAATAAAGAACAATCAACTACCCGTTTAATAACAATTTAGCTATCGAGAACAAATTAAAAGATAGTTTAGGATAAAGCATAGTAAGTTGACACCCTACTATATATATTATCAAGTAGTTGAATATTATATTCAACTTGTAGGTAATAGGGCTAACTACCTATGTAATTAATGAAAATACTGAATATACGGTGAGATTTGATACCGGCTCAATAGTTTCACTATTAGGTATTTATAAGTACTAAATGTGTAAACTAACATAGGAAACGTTCAATATAATTGATAAACCCATTACTATTTAGACAATCTATAGTAAAACTGTCTGCTGTTACTAAAAGTGTTAGAAGGTGGTAACAAGCTAACCTGTTTCATAGAAAATGAATTGATACTAATTGTGTTTGGTAAAAATTAAAAGAACTGGACTGTATATTACTCAATAGGAACAATGGTAATAACAATGTTGATAATAAAATATAATGTATTAAGTTGTTTGTGGTGCACCGCCTACCTTAATGTGGTCATGGTGATATGTGGTGCCGTGATCTGTAGTCAAATAAAAATAACAGGTATGATGCACGCGAAAACACAACGTTGAATTCACAACTCAATACACCGGAACGTAAAAGATTATAACTTGAGACACTAACTGCGGATGGACGTCCTAGATGAACACACAAAATTAAAAGACAAGAATTGGTTAGATTAGAGAACAATACTCACATTACAGAATGCTTTTTGTAGAAAACGTGATTCCATCCAACTTAGATAATGGTATGGTGTATTGCATCATTTCTCAGTGTCACCTATATAAACTGAAAGTTAAATGAAATTATAGACGTTTAATGACTACACTCAGAAAATGACTTAACTTAATAGTAAATACATTTTTATACCCAAACACAAAAAACAATAAACTACATAATATAAATAACATCGGTTAGGTTAGAATCAGAGAGAAATACCGGCGATATGATCTTATCATATTGAATCTCTACTGATTGCATTAACCGCACATAAACACATAACTGGTAACCGGTAACATAAATCGAGACTGGCGCGTACGGCAGGCAGTTTAAATGAATACATGGCGTGAACACTGTCCATAATTCCTATGTACTTTATTAAGTTGTATGTATGTATTTAAAATCTGTGCTTAGTCAACTAAACTTGTATTTTTTGTACACATTAATTATATGAAAAATGCACATATCTAGTATCTAAGCTCGTTCATTATAGAGTACAAACGCGGTTCAACGAACGGCCCCATACACATAGGACCCTGGTACCACGATCGCGGTTTGTGCTGTGGCACTGTGTCGGTTGTAACAACGGCAAAGCGACCGCCATGTCCACAAAGACCGCGGATCGACGGCTGATGTTAGATCTATTTTTAGCTATAGTTGTACCAGGATCCCATGCGTAGGGGGTCGTAGAACGGTGTCGATGCCTATCCCGGGGTAAGCAGTGCTCGAGGTGGTATAATTGAGCTTTAAATAATAGATTAGTTGTAACTAATTAACACGATAATGATAATGATACATACATTTTTTCATAAAATTATAATAAACAATACATTAATAGAACAATATTATAATTAAAATTATAAAATATATATAAGTGAGAGTAAAATATATATATATATATATATATAAAAAAGAGAAAAAAAAAACCTATAAAATGAAATTAATATAGGACTCCTAATGAAATAAATGTGCATTCCGTTATTTAATTTCCATTTTAAATTTATTATTTTCATATTATTAGGTAGTTCATTAAAGATTTTTATACCCCTATATATATATAAAACATTTTAATCATAGTCGTGTTGGGTTTAAATAATATTAGGTTATCGTTATTCATAGTTCGAGTGATAATAGAGCTATTTTTAACTATTTTTACCAGGATCCTATGCGTATGGAGAGCCGTTCGTTGAATCTCTAGCCAGCTGTATGCATATTGTCTCGTCGCAAGCATAGATAATAAAGAATGGATAGGCCACGCCTATGCTTATAACATTAGGTGCCTCGTTCCTAAAGAGCAGATATCTTCTGTGTCACAAAGGTGCCTGTTATTGAAAATCTTCTATCTAAGTCATAGATAATAAAGAAAAAAAAGCACCTACATTCAAATTGTTTGAGAATGTGTGATTAGGGTGAGTGGCCTATCCATTCTTTATTATCTATGGTCGCAAGAGGGTACTACAGGCGTTCCAAGTATTAATGGTCTCATCGTTTCCGCCGAATCACAGCGCCAATCCGGTTTTCGAATATTCATCGACGTACTTCATATTATTAGGTACAATATTATTTGTTATTATTTTTTTTTGTTTGTACCAGAATTACCTTGACCTTAATTTTTTTTATTTCAAAAACATTTATATAATATTACAAACGTTTTAGAACTATAGGAGTAATCACAGGGGTTTTGTTGAATTTTATTAATTGATTGAAGTATGTGGGTACCTACTGTAATTAATACAATTACATATTATATATTTAAAAAATAGTAAAACCTCCATTATATTATGTCATTGGTCTATTAAACTTTAATAAAAAGGTATGATAATTAATTTTACATGAAAAACAAAAGTAACTTATCTTGAACTGAGTTAAGTTACTTTTTTTAAAATTAACTTTAAACAAGTTAAATAAAAAAGAAAAGTGACTTTTAACTTTAAACTTCACTTAAATTGTTTTATATTGAACTAAAGTTATAAAAATTAGTTAACTTGCCTAGCTTTGTTGACAATGTTCATCAAAACAAATTTCAATAATCATTTTGACAATAGCATGTAGTTAATTATTTTCAGTAATAAAAATTGATTCAATTAAACCAAAAGTAGGCAATAAATTATCTTCATCAGAAACATTAATTACAATAGACATGCTTTTATTATTGTACACAGTACCTTTTATATTCAATCAAGATACAAACATTGTTTCATCAGAGAAAATATTAAATAGCATTGATACAAATAACAATTTGTGTCTTAGTAACATACATTTCAAGCTTGTGTTGGGATAATTTAATAGTTTTTCCCTTTTTTATAGGAATAGTACACTAATCTCGTCTCATCACTTGCTCTGTGTATTATTGCTGCCAGGCCATCGGTAAAGTAAAATAATTTATATTACACTTGTTTTATTTATGAATATAAGTTAAACTGTACTCGGAATAACTGACTGTCTTGTCAATCACATAAATCCTTTCACATTCCCCCGTTTTGGTATAAACCAATCATTTGAGATACATAATAAAATTACACACTGTTTAACAGTAGTGATAGACAACAATTTAAATGTCACCATGTAACATACTAAACCATAACATTTTACTTGCTATCATTTTTTAGTCTTTTTTCGTTTAAACTTGTCTTATGTTATCAATGTTGGTCAACAGTTACATAATTGCATGTTTCAATTATAGAAACTGTTAAACTTTCTAACAAAACATATTTGCAATAAAATATTAAATGATTCAATACAAGTGCTAAATGATACATAAAAACCCTTTCTAACAAACTGTGCATTATGTCTACTCGATAGTTATTCACTACAGAAAATGATCTAACATCATTCAACACACACACATTTTTTTTTATAGTCTCGTTTATCCATATGGATGTATTAACTTTAATCAATGGCAATCTTACTTTGTTTGTAAAAAAAAAATAACAATGTATATTCAACTCTCATATGATGTAATTTGAGATATAGTTTATTATTTTATTTACAACATCTGCACGATTAACCAATAGTAATTATAATTCATATACAAATCTCTATAATTTATTTCTACTATTACTATTATAATCTGTAAGTTGTAACCAATAGCAATCATTAATAAGCAAAAATAATTGTCGATTGCCATCATGAATCTCAAAATCCTTGTGTGAGCACCTCTTTAAAATGCGAATTTTGGAAAATCCTTTCTTTGTGCACAGTAAAATTATTATATTAATCTACCATCAAAATTTCAAATTGATAGCTGTTGCTGTTATAGGTTCAGTTTTTCGTTGATTATGAATCAGTCACTCAGGACACTTTCGTTTTTTATATAATATATAGATATCATTTACCACTTCGAAACGGTCCGTACAATTTTCTTCATCATAGCCAATGAATACAATGTACTGCTGCACAAACAGTGTAGATGCTTTCTCAACTTTATTGCTTTGAGTTTGTTTTAATTCATTTGAATTCTAAAACATGATTAATATAAAACGGTTATATAAAATATATTACACTTGTCAATTGTCAGTGATATTACCTAATGTATTATCAAGTCATAAACTATTTATTATTTATAAGCTTTAAAATTTTAGTAAATATACAATATGGTTTATAGAGGGACCCCCTTACTAATACCATGTGGTTATACCACATATACTCATGCAATCTCTAAATGGTGGCAATAAATATATACCTATTATATAATATATATTTAATAAATAGACATACCAAAATATTGATTACAAAAGCTGAATCTTGTTGGACCTTTTAAGACATTCCTATTCCAATTTCCAGGTTTCAATAACAGTAGTGTAATTTCAGGTTGTCTTGTCCTTCAAAAATTAAGTATACTACAAATGTGTTCAATATATTAAAAATGTAAAATGTATTTATAATAATAATTTATAACCTTTTTCATTGAGACTTGACTAAACTCGTCTTTATCTGCCAGCTTTGGGTTTAATGATTTTTTATGAATATCCTGTTTTAGGTTGCCATATTCATCATAGAGTTTCTTTCTATGAGGGGCTAACATTGTTTCCTTTTATATAAGGAACAGTGTATGTATACTGTGCTCACAAGTAAATAAATCTTCTATACCTATAAAATTATAATAACAATTATACAAAACATTAAATCAAAAAAATTATGCCTGGACTAGAAATTAACTAGACTTTTGCCAGTGTAATAAATCTTGACTTAATAATTTTTTTAGAATTATCATTCTGTACAAGTTCATGTTTAATTAAAACTGAGCATATCTTGTTTCTCGTAGAGTCATTAAAGTAACTTACTGAATTAAAACAGTCTAAAACTATCTGATCTTCTTGACCGCCCTTTATAGATGTCACATTTTGATTATTATGTTAACCAATGTTATGTTAGGTTTCGAATGATGGTGTTTCTAACAAAATTATTCAAAATAAATATTAATTAAAACATTATTGAATATAATAATACTGTACTTGATCCTGAAATAAATAATGAGAATTTTCCGCTTCAGATATTTTTGGGTAATTGTTTTGGGATCTTACATTTGAATCAAATTCATTAGCAACAAGAAATTCAGCATTTGATATACCTATTTCGATCATATAACAAGTACCGATAGCAGCATCTTCATAATCACCAGGTGCTCTAGATAGTACTTCCACAGAATTTAACTAAAAAACAAAAAAAAATTGCATCAAACATTAAACATTGTAAACGCTTAAAAGGTTATGTTATTAAATTATATGGTAGGTTACTTTTCATTATGGTTAATACATTTTAATTTGTTAAGTTCTCTTACATATTTTGACCTTTTTCAGTTTTTTGGAACAAGTCATTTTAACATATTATCCTCGGTGAGGTCTAACAAATAAGATTTATCTATTGAATTGATTTATATTCTATTGATTTTAATGCAATAGTTATCTCAACAACAATATTGATTAAGTTAGGTAATAAATAAATAAATAAAGAACAATCAACTACCCGTTTAATAACAATTTAGCTATCGAGAACAAATTAAAAGATAGTTTAGGATAAAGCATAGTAAGTTGACACCCTACTATATATATTATCAAGTAGTTGAATATTATATTCAACTTGTAGGTAATAGGGCTAACTACCTATGTAATTAATGAAAATACTGAATATACGGTGAGATTTGATACCGGCTCAATAGTTTCACTATTAGGTATTTATAAGTACTAAATGTGTAAACTAACATAGGAAACGTTCAATATAATTGATAAACCCATTACTATTTAGACAATCTATAGTAAAACTGTCTGCTGTTACTAAAAGTGTTAGAAGGTGGTAACAAGCTAACCTGTTTCATAGAAAATGAATTGATACTAATTGTGTTTGGTAAAAATTAAAAGAACTGGACTGTATATTACTCAATAGGAACAATGGTAATAACAATGTTGATAATAAAATATAATGTATTAAGTTGTTTGTGGTGCACCGCCTACCTTAATGTGGTCATGGTGATATGTGGTGCCGTGATCTGTAGTCAAATAAAAATAACAGGTATGATGCACGCGAAAACACAACGTTGAATTCACAACTCAATACACCGGAACGTAAAAGATTATAACTTGAGACACTAACTGCGGATGGACGTCCTAGATGAACACACAAAATTAAAAGACAAGAATTGGTCAGATTAGAGAACAATACTCACATTACAGAATGCTTTTTGTAGAAAACGTGATTCCATCCAACTTAGATAATGGTATGGTGTATTGCACCCAAGTTTGTTTTATTAGGCCATACTGCTAGATTATTTTAGTGAAGTTACCTATATTAATTAAAAGTTACCTGAAATATTATGGACGTTAGATGACACTAAGAGAATGACTTTTTACTTAATCGTAAATACATTTATACATCCAAACACAAAAAAATAAGCTACATAATATAAAAACATCATTTAGGTTAAAACTTTAAATCAGAAAAAAATACCGGCGATTTGATCTTATCATATTGAATCTCTACTGATTGCATGTGCCGCACATAAGCACAAAACTGGTAACCGCCATCAAAAATCGAGACTGCTGCGTATGGCGGGCAGTTTAAATGAAGACATGGCGTGAACACTGTCCATAATTCCTATGTACTTTATAATGTTGTATATCTTTGAAATCTGTGCTTTGTCACCCAAATTCCCTCTGAATATACCATTAAGAGTGAACTGAAACACTGTTTATATTATGAATATAAGATTAACTAATTAATAAGTATAGTTAAACTAATAATAAGTTGCGATTTCTACTACCTACAATTTCAAACCTTGCATAAAATACATCATACATGGATGATTTTAATGATTTTATTTTTTATATTTATTTAATATAAGATGATATTTATATTTCTTCATAATTTATTAAGTTTAACGACCACATATTTGTTCATTATTTAGCTATTGCTCTAACTAATATAAGTTTAAAATCAGAGTGACGCCCCTCTAGCCTGAAAATCTCGGCGTTCTAGAGTCTACGCAAATATCTAATCAACCTATACTTTAATCTAAGCCCCTTTAAATGTTTAAATGTACAAACATTATTTAAATAATTATTTAAAATCTCAGTCGTCAACCCTGTAATAAAAATAAAATACGCACGTACTAGGTACATACATAAGTATATTAAAGATATTACTATAAGGCTTCTGAAAGTCTACATGTTATCTGTTGAAGTCGTTTCATTTTTAATATTGCAGTTTTTCGTCCATGTTATTTTCAAACTAAAATTAATTTCAGCTGTTTCAAAATCACGTATTAGAAATATATATATAATAGATAGGTAAGTTATTAAATTATTATTTATTATTGTTTTGTATTGAAAATAACTTTTTATGTATACTAGAAAATGATTTCTATGAAAATCTACCTATACTGATGATGAATTATTATAAGCATCACTACCAATTTCTACAATTCGACTCATAAACTTAAGTGATAAACGTTATTTTAATAATTTAATTTTTTGAATTATTTTAATATTATTGTCTTCAATACCTAGCGCTCCTCCGTGATAAAAAAAAAGATTACGTCGATTAGGAAGGTGTAAATATTTAATTTAATCTACACGGTGAGACGGGCGTTCGAGAGACGGCCGCAACGCAACGATCGGCCTCTTCCACATAGGACCCTGGTACCACAATCGCGGTTCGTGCTCCGTTTCACGACGATCCGCGGTTTCGGCGGACTTCGCAGACCCATTTGATGTTTTATTAAAAATAATAGACCACCTGCTCTGATTAAAAAAAAACCTACCGAGTTTGCTAACACCTAGGACTGGAGCGAATGTTGAAGCCCACAGTGAATATGTAGAAAAATAGATATAAGATATATATAATATACCTAGTAAACTGAGCCCGGTATTGTTTTGTTTCTAAATTGAATATAGTATTTTAGAGGGCTGATGGCGGGCACGACGGCGCAACGAATGACTCCCCGCAGAATAGGTCCCTGGTACCACAACTATGGTTTTCACAATGTCATACGTCGATCCGCAGTCCCATTGCCGTTCTTACACTCATCGCGATCTTCTCACGTGGTTGGCAGCCACTGCACGACTCGTGTCGACATTGACCGTCGTTATGACCAGTGACCACTGTGTTAGGGACGGACGGACGAGATACGATGTCCATACATAAAGACACGAGTGTGGTGCGGAGAACAGAGAATAACGGGCGATGGCGCGACGCACACGGCACCGTAGGCCGCAGTAAATATCGACAATGGCGGACGTAAACAACGTCAAACGGATTGCTCGGCGAACAGAACATGCGGCTCGGGTACAAGACAGGTCGCCCGGCCCGCGTATTACTCTATTGTTATATTCTGTGGTATTACCAACCCTCTATAGCCCCAGAGCCAGTCTTTAATACGCCGCTTTCATTGGCCATTTAAAATTCGCGCCAAATATTTACATGATATTGAGATAATAAGATAATAATAATAATGATAATAACTAATAAGAAAACAAATAATATTGTTTAAATTCTAATGACGTTTAAAGTTCATTACATTATATGATGGGTTTTCACCTAAATTGTTTGGTCTTTTAGGCTTTCCTTTAGTGACATATTCTTTTGGTTTTCTTCCAGATAGTATCCTTTTCGAACCACTTTTTCTATTTACTGAAGCTGCTGTCTTATTTACTGAATGAATAAATCCTACAAATTGTTGACTATTTTGAATATTTTTTAATCACTTACATAATTTTTCAAGTATGGTCGATGGTAATGATAAAATCATGTTCTGAAATATATTCCACTCTTGTAAAACTGTTTCAAAAGCTTGGTTTTTTAAATTTAAAACATCCATTTGTATATCAGTAAAATGTTGTGTTGAAATATTGTTGACTAATAATATTCCTTCTTATTTTCAATATTTTCCTGTTGTGTCTCATAAGATTTATTAGTGTTTGTGTTTTCTGGTATTATAGAAAAAATCTGACTGTTTTCATTTGATGTTATTAATTGTTCTTTTAGACCTAGAAAGAAATAATCTGGTGGAGGACATTTATCTCCTAATGCTAGTTAGTAGTTTTCCTAATGCATATCATTCTTCCATTGTTATTGTAAAACTGTTTGCAAAAAGCACCAGATATTCCACGCTTACAAGAACACACTCCAATTGCAGTATAAATTGAATATATAATAGTATTATCTGACTGACTTGGAATTGTATAAGTATTAGTATTAACTTGTTTTATATCATCCTTATTAATATTTGACATTTTAGAACACAGTTTGCTGTACAATCTATGAGTTGCTCTATATCTACTATGGGCATGATCTAATAATCTTAAAGTAAAGTATTCTTCACCAACATGAACAATGAAATCTACTAACGCAACTGCATTATAAGCCTTAATTCTATTTAATATTATACCTTTAATAATCCTAATTGTTGATCCACATAATTGTTTGTTTCATTATTTCTGTATAATGTGCCCAATCTGTAAAGACCTAATGATCCCTTCTTTGGTAATTTACTTCAAATCTTTTACAAAGTTGGTGTAACTGTTTAACTCTTCTTTAATTTCTTTTATAGAATTTTCAAAATCTTGTTGGTTTTCAGAATACATAGCCTAAAATAATTGAAATTGTATTTTTAATCACAAAGAAATTTACTTGTTTTTTAAATGTTTATTATTTTTATTTAATTGAATTGTATAGTTGCAAGTAAAATTACACATTTTGTATGACTAAATTAATAAAACTAATAAATATGACGTATTAATATAAACAAATAACTTGATTTTATATGCATACAGTGTACCTATTGCTTATTGTTGTAAAGTCATTATTAATAAAACATTATTTTTCAATCACTAGTTCACTACTTTATACAATTATTTTAATAATAAAAATGGATATTTACAATCTATGTAAATAAATACAACAAGTAATATAATATATATATATTGTTTTTTTATTAATACATATATAAATAATATTCAAGACTTGATGGCTTGGTTCAACCAGATGAAACACTACTTATATTATAATTTATAAAACAAATTATTACTTTTAAAATGAATAAATTTATAAATCTCAATTTTTGAAATTTTCTTATTACTGGTAATCGATCTGATAGTTTAATTCCATTTTTATTATCATGAAGTCATCTCCATTCGGCTTGTGCCTTATGAAAATGACATAAAAACTGTCTAGATGTGGGCCTTAATGACTTAAATGTATTTTTTTCTGCTTTAGAGTCGTCGGTCATGAATACTAGTGGAGCCTAAATATTGAATGATTAGTTGCTTATATTATTTAGAAACCATTAATTTATTTAGTTACCTCTTTGCCACCAAAACATTGTGGAAATATTAATTTAAGCAAATTAAATGCACCTTTATAACTCTCTTCTGATTCTCCATGATGTATTAATATAGCAATAGGTATTGCACCAGCGTTAGATAAAGTTAAAAGTACTGTTATGGTATTACAAGTTGTATCTACAGAGCCAGTGGAATCGAGAAAAATAATTTCTTAACTTAATAATTCTTATTAATTAACTTGAGCAGACTTTAAGTCTTGAGCTCGCTTCATTATAGGTGTAACAATAATTACTACCCATGGCATAGGTATCTAACTTAATAGATATTTTAGCTCTTAAAATAGACATGTTCTAACTATGACTATCATTTTGTATTTTTATGTTTAAATTTTTTTACCAAGTTCAGCATATTGTAAAGACTTTTCTTTCAATTTAACAAGTGGCTTATGAATCTGTCCAAAATTCAATTTTCTCCACTGATCAGTCATCATGCATATAGTTAATTTGTCTTTTTGTTGGGTTTACTGCTGCATTAGTTAACATATTATATGATTCTTCTTGTAGAAGTAATTTGCTTTCATGTAAATGAGTAGCTTCACTTGCAGTAAGTCCATTAATAAAGTATGCTATGAATGATTTCTTGTCTAAAAATTGATTTGTGATTTATTGTATTCTATAAAATGTACAATTCATAACATTTTACAAACTACACGATGCGTGCTTACTTCTACAGAAACCCTTAAGTTCTTGAGGGCATCACATGAATTTATGGGGTGGTTGTGACTTAAGTTAAGTTGAATTACACCACACAGTGGAGCATCTTTTTTCAAATAAGAATCATTTTTCCTGTTTTTTTTTTAATAAACTATCTAAGGATGCCTTACAAAGTGTATCATGAGTACTTTCTTTCAGCTTTGTTTTATTTTTTGAAGCATGCTGACAAACTCAATACTTATGAAATATAACTCTAAAATAGAAAATAGTTTGATTTAAATTGTTCCTAATTTGTTTTAGGTAATTTTGCATGTTATTTGTATAGTTATTCCGTTCTGAGTAGTCAGTTTACAATAATAGATTAAATTTATTTTATACTCATAATATACAATTAATTTGCAATTGTTAAATAATTTAATGTTGTAAGATTTTTATCAATAAACTATAAAGTAAAATAAGTAAATACTTCTGAACACAATTCAATTGTGAACTCAATTACTAAGTGTATGTTATTATTTATAGTATTTACTGATTTCCTGACAATTATTAAATATTATAATATTATACTATTATTTACTATTTATTAAATTTAACATGACATGATTAATAGGTGTTAATTATGACAAAGCATTTTGGGTATTAAAACAAAAAATTTAATAGTGGTCACTTTAAATCTAAAGTATTTATTTATCTGAGTAAAATTATAAGTAATAATATATTAATATGTAACTATATAAGTTTATCCATTATTCTATAATTAATGAAAACCCTAATGTTTTATTGTTAAAACATACTCAAACTTTTAAATGATTCAGAATATAAAAAAATATCTGATTTTTGATTATAATGTAATATTATACCTGTCAACTCTATTAATTTAATATTATCCTAACTATTTAACAGAAGTGTATGCTTCTTAGTTCTTAGCTAGAAACATGGATAAAAATGATAACATATTATTAGATATTACTAAAAAGTGAGATACCTCAGTATAGATATTAATAACTAATAATCATAGATGGCATTGATTGTATTTTCATGAGGAGGGCAATAATTATAAATAAAAAATTTCACCCCCACACCCCACAAAAAAAGCATTATATTTATGATTTATTTAATGTATACACTCAGTTAAAATAAATGTTTGCATTAATAGAGATGTTTGCATCTGTAAAGTATTTAACACAACCGTTAACCATCGAAGGATTGTAACATTAATTATATTTAGGACACTATTTAAATTAGGTATTTTAAATTCTGTCTTGGACGTAATTAAATATCAAATACCTAGGTATCTAGTTTATTCAAATATTTTTTAAAATTCAAAAAAACCATAATTCACATTATTTTTTGACAATCATTATACAATTTTTTTTTTATATTTTTCATAATATGTTATTGTTGAAGTATTCAGAATTAAAATATAATACACTTTTATTTATTTTAATTTTTCAGTATATAATTAAGTAGGAAGTACAACATTAAGTTTTGAAGATACCAATAGGCTATAATCTATAACATTACAATTTTTAATTAGTAATTACAAAATTAATTTTGCATATCTACTTGTATTTAATAATAAATTAGTAAAATTAAAAATTGTTTAAATTCATGACAAGTATTTATAATTGTTTTTAAGTACTTGTTGGTATGAGTGTATTTTTTACTGTACTTAAAAACAATTTTAAAAGTATTTTTTACCATACTGACTAAAATATAGAATCTAGTCAGAAATAATAATTATCATTTGTCACTAGATGATGAAAATTATTTTTAACATAGTTAAAAATAAAAATTAAAATTATAGATCTGTAAAAAAATAAAATATTCATAAACATTTTTAATTTGCACTTTTTGAGGGCTGTAAAATTATACTTTTGAATCTAACATACTATTCTTTGGCGGATCTACTGCCCTTGCATGCCCCTCATAAAGTCATAAATGCCGACTTTGTTCATAAGTAAATATTAGGTAGGTATATAATTATTAAAAATAAATAATTTATTTGTTGAACTATAATAATGTGTACAAACCATCTAAAAATTAAATTTAATATACTTTAATAGTATATTGTATATCATATTTATTAAAATAGGTACATAGGTACTACATACTTATTTTTTTATTATATTAAGCAACGTGGCTGTCTTAAAAATAGTCAGTCATTATTTACTCTTCAGTAAAACACATAACTACATTATCAACCAGAAAAAAATGCCTACATACATAAGTGGGTTGCACTTTTAAACATATACTTTTCAAAACCCCAATACCTATATCTAGTATACAGTTTGTTTAATATTGCAGGACTCATCTATACAATTTTTTAACAAATCTAAGAACAAATACATTATTCAAATTTTGAAGTTTTGAATACCTAATAAAATGTCTTACTTTTGATACTGATTTTAATATATTTAATTATTGTATTTATAGACATCCTTGAAGAATATTACTAGCAATCAATAAATACAAAATAAAATATTACAAACTATAAAGTGTTATATTATAGTAATATAGTAATATATATGTTGCATTATGTACCTAATTATTATTTAATAATAATAATATAAATGTTATTATTACAGTTGTATAATTGATAAAAGATATTATAATATTATATTTATATTTATAATCAATGCTATAACTATAATCATGACAAATTAAATTTAATTTGTCATGACTATAATAACCATGAACTACTACACAGGACTGGATACTTTGGGTAGGAAGAGAGTAGGGGGTCGTCCACAAACTTGTACATATTCGGTACAGGTGCGACACAGTGCTCACAAACCCAATGATTTAAGAAATATTTTGTTATATAAAATACCGCCTTGTTTTAAATTGTATAGATTAAAAGACCCTAAAGGCCCTTAAGGCCTAAAAGACCAAGCAATTTAGGTAAAAACCTATCACATAATGTAATGAACTCTAAACCTCATTAGAGTTTATACAACATTATTTGTTTTCTATTAGTTATTATCATTATTATTAATATCTTATTACCTCAATATCATATAAATATTTGGCGTGAATTTTAAATGGGCCAACGAAACCGGCGTATTAAAGACTGGCTCTGAGGCTAAAGAGGGTTTGGTAATACCATAGAACCATAATACAATGGTAATACACGTCCAGCCTGACACAAAGAAGCTTTTATCACTGGTTGTCACTACTCACTTGGGGCGATTGTAAACTCGGCCCGTGGTTTTTCAGGTAAAAATTATTGAAGTGTACCTAAACTCGTCTCGAATAAAAATGTTATGCCAAGATCTTCTTATATCTAATTAATAATACATTTTCTTATAATATTTAGTATTATTATTCATAGTATGAAAAGCCACTAACACGGTGAAAAACTGATAACAACATTGGCGCTATGACCAAGGCTAAAGATACTATATCACTATCCCCTTCGCTTGTTTTTTCCCGACGCGTTCAAAAATTGACGTTTCAACTAAAGCTATACTCCGTTCAGGTTAAGAGTGCCCAGTCGCTCGGACGAAAACTAGTACTGTTCGCCGTTCGCGCATGGATCTTGCTACGGGCCACGGGGAGCGCTGTGGTGTACAATGCCGACCAATCACAGGCTGTCTGATATCGCCTGGGGGGTCCAAGTGTCTAACAGTTGTCAGCGGCTCAGACCTCAGACGCTCAGTGTGCATGCGTGAGTTTAGGCACTCTAAGTTAGCGTTGTCAACCGTACGATAATTATCGTACACATACGATAATTTGGGTCATTTGTACGATATACGATATATATCAGTTATCGTACAAGAAAGTACGATAATTTTACCACCAGAAAAATATGAACCCTTGAAACTCTTTGTATGCAAATGGCCATATTATACGTCTCGCCGAGACTTGAGAAAAAAAAAAAATTACTTTTTACAAAAATCCAGATCTATAAATAAATCCATAATCCATGTTACAGCCGCCGTGTATTGTGTCCGGGTGCCGGGGGGACGGAAAACCGGTCGTTATCTTGTGGCTCGTGCCGGACGCACGCAATTCTATAAATATCGAAAATACTAAATTCCGAGTATTTAGTAACGATGACGGACGAAGTCAATTGTTGTCGTACGACGTACACTCACGACTCACACCGATAGCATAATACCGTGTAGTGGCGTGTACTATGAAATCCGTATTGTTTATTTGTTTCGCCATTTCGTGTTTTGATGTTTGTACATTGTACAGTACAGACGTACAGTACTTACAGTCGTATTCACTTCGTGTTTTTAATTTTGTTCACTACCTCTTTAGTATTTGAATTTTGATGAATACTTTAAAGTAATATTCTTAGTTCTTACACATCTACGATCTACACTTGCAGTTTGGTTCCTACTTTATTATATTTATTATAATATTTTATTTGATTGAAGTTTAATTATTCAGTAAGTATTTTCTTAATTGTATTATATGTATTGATATAATATTTAAGAATAGTTCCAGTAACCTTTTGTATAATTTGCTTATAGAAAATATGGACGAAGATCATGATACTCCAAGTTGTAGTACTCCGAAAAAAAAAGAATGATGCGAGGTGGAGATTTATCAAAGGTTGAAAAACCCAAGCACAGACCTCAAAAGTTCCGTCCAGAGTGGAAAACGGATAAAAACTTTAAAGATTGGATTGAACGAGATTCTAATGAGATGAAAGCTAAATGCAAATTTTGCAAAGTCTCTATGGTTGCAGAGATAACTGTACTTAAAAATCACGGTAAAGGGAAGAAACATGCCAGTTTTTTAACTTGTGTGGCATCTAAACAAAAACCAATTACCTTTTTTACGGAGACAACCCCTTCATTGGAAAATAAAACACATAAGTCTGTCCAGTCTGCAGAAATAAAATTGGCTGGATATTTCGCGGAACACAACATAACATTCTTAGCATCGGATCACTTAACTGACCTTTTAAAAGAAATATTTCCTGATTCAGGTATTAATTTTTTTTAGCATTTATTTTATTTTACATCATTTGTAAATATAATATTGTTGTTATTAAGTGTACCTACCTATTTGCTGATATTACATTAAATATCAAACATGAGATTTTACTGTTAAAAAAATTGCCAAGCACTCACCAGTGACTTTTTTAACTTAGATTATTAATATTTTATGTTTTATACCTACAGATATTGCTAAATCGATTTCAATGAAACGTACTAAGACTACAGCCATTATCAAAAATGTTATTGGCGCCACACAAAAAAATGAACTTGCCAACATTTTAAAGGATGTACACTTCAGTTTATTAACAGATGAGTCAACTGACATTGGAACCATAAAAACGTCATGTGTAGTTGTACGGTATGTGTAACTTAATAATTATAATATAATATCTATATATACTAATTTGAGTATTTTACGGTTTTTAGATATTATGATAAAGTTTCAAAACGTGTTCAAAGTACATTTTGGGAACTGCACAATGTATTTGACACCAATAACCCATCCTCAGCAAACGCTGAACATCTGTATGATGGCTTAATAAAAATACTTCATGATTTTAATATACCATTATCTAATGTAATTGGTTTTGGATCAGATGGTTGCAACGTTATGATGGGGGAAAATAACTCAGTTGCTTCTCGGTTACGAGTTTCTTGTCCAGGTATCTTTGTTATGAAGTGTGTGTGCCACTCTGCTCATCTATGTGTCAGTGAAGCATGCAAGTATCTGCCACGATCTTGTGAAGATTTGGCGAGAAATATTTACAACTTTTTAAAAAGCAGCTCAAAGCGCCAAAGTGAGTTAAAACAATTTCAACGCTTTATGGACATTGAACCACATAAAATGCTGCACCCATCCCAAACTAGATGGTTATCCCTTGGTGCTGTGGTCTCTAGACTCCTAGAACAATGGGACGCTTTGAAACTATATTTTACCGACACATACATATCACAGCGTTTGATATCAACGGAGCTCATTTATCATAATTTAAATGATCCTTTCATGAAGCTATATTACTACTTTCTTGATTGGATTCTACCAATGTTCAACAAGTAAGAAGTACTTAAGGTTTTATGTTGAATTTTTAATCTTTTTTTTTTTTTTATTTATTTAGAAAATTTACAATCTGTATTAACAAAAACACAATAAGTAAATATGATAATATGTACAAAACAATATAATATAATGACAGAATGACAGGATAAGGGAGGCCATCTAATGATAGAACCCTTCAGATTTAAATTAAACATAATTTAATGATTTTTTTTTTTTTTTTTTATTTATTGAATAAAATCATAAAAGATCACGACACCAGCGTCTTTTAAGGCGGTGAGGGGGATTGTCGGGAAGTGTACGTGATGATAGGAGGGAGATAAGAGGATTTTGGTGTAGATGTAATTTTTTGTGAAATTTAGTGTAGTATTGTTTAGTTAGTTGTTCAACAGTTTGTATTTTTAAGTCTTTGTGAAGTGTATTATTTGTTACGTACCATGGGGCAGATGTTATGAGACGGAGGGATATGGACTGGAATGCTTGGATGGTTTGTAGTTGGGACGGTTTGGCGCTACCCCAAATTTGACAGCCATAGGTCCATAAGGGTCTTAGAAAAGATTTGTATATTGTTAATTTTGAATTTATAGAAAGTTTGGATTTTAGTATTGGCCGAAGTATGTGTAGTCGATAATTTAGTGATTTTCGTTTAGATTTAAGGTGTGGGCCCCAAGTTAGTCGTTTGTCGATTATGATCCCTAGATATTTTACCTTCGGTGTAATAGGAATATCAACGCCTTGTAGTTGAAGGGGTGGGGAGTTTTTTTTCCTGAGTGTGAAAGGGACATGAAATGATTTTTCGGGGTTTATTTTGACTCGCCATGTTGTTGCCCAGGTACTTATTAAATCGAGGTGGTTTTGAAGAGCAGAAGAAGCTATCTCAGGATCTGTGTCGGAAGTAAGAATGGCTGTATCATCTGCATAGGTTGCGATAATTGTGTTAGCTGTTATGGGAAAATCAGATGTATATATATTAAACAGGTCAGGGGAGAGGTCGCTACCTTGCGGGACTCCAGCAAATACTGGAAAGTATGGAGAGGTTGAGGTGCCTTGTCTAACTGAAAATGTTCGGTTGAGAAGATAAGAACGGATTAACAAATAATAAGGTGCTGGGAGGAATTTTTTTAATTTATAAAGCAGACCATCGTGCCACACGCGGTCAAACGCCTGCGCAACATCTAGGAAAACTCCAGGGCAGTATTTTTTGTTTTCAAAAGAGGATGCTATTTTGTCAGTGAGACGGTGGATTTGGTGTATTGTTGAATGATTAGTTCTGAAACCAAATTGTGAGTGAGGTATTATAGTCTGTGATTTTATTATTGGTCTTATTCTTTTCAAGATAATTTTTTCAAATATTTTTCCCAAGGTAGGAAGAAGACTGATTGGCCTGTAAGAGGATGTTAAATGTTTTGGTTTATGAGGTTTGTGTACAAGAATAACTATGGAAAACTTCCATGTTAAAGGGAAGTAAGAGAGCCTCAACATGGAGTTGTAAATCAAAGTAAGTAGAATAATCGTTTTATTTGGTAGATGTTTGAGCATTTTGTTTGAAATTAGATCATATCCAGGTGATTTTCCTATTTTTAGTTTGTTAATTATTTGTTTAACTTCATTCGGAGTGGTGTGCTTTGCTGGGAGATTCATAGGTAGTGGACTATTTAAATAGTTTTTTATTGTGTTTAAATGTTCAGGATCTGGATTTATATTTGGGTGAGGAGTAAATATTTTTGAGAGATGGTTCCCAAAAAGATTGGCCTTATCAATGTCTGAAACAGCTAGTACACCGTTTGGATCATTTAAGGGAGGAATTTGTTCTTTAATTTTGAGCATGTTTTTCGTGGTTTTCCACAGGGAACCGTCTTGGGTAGTAAGAGATTGATATTTTTCCTGAAAAAATTCTGATTTGAATTTTTGTATTTTTTTTTTAACTAAATTAGATAAATTGTTGTATATTCGTTTGTCAGATGGGAGGTTGTAATGTTGCCAGCGTGAACGTGCCCTACGTTTTTTTAAAATTAATTCACGAATATAGGGGGGGGAGAATGTTGTTATTTGTTGAGTTATTTGGTATATTTATAGCATGTGATGAGTTGAAAATAGCGGTTTGTATTGATGTTGTCAGGTTTTGGACTGCCTCCTCTATTTGATCATTTGTTTTAAGTGAGATATTTAAATTGGTGAGATTTTCTAAATTTTTGGAGAAGTGGTCCCAGTTGACAGGTCCTTTAGCTAAAGAGGGATGAGGAGGATTTTGAGTAGTTTGATCACTTATTTGCATAAGAATTGGGCTATGGTCACATGCTGGATCATCTAAGTTTGAAATAGTATAATTTATGTGTCTAGGGATTGAAGAGATAAAAAAAATCTAATATATCTGGATGTCTGTTTTGGTGTGTTGGCCAATATGTAGGGCCAGGTGGGGATAATACTGAACAATTTACATTTTGTATAATATTTTGAAACATACGACCTCTTATGTTTTGAGCTTGGCAACCCCATTGAGGGTGTTTTGCATTAAAATCTCCACCAATAAGAAATGTTCGACCTAGGGAATTCAGAAATCGTTCTGTCTGTTGAGAGGATATTGCCGGACGTGGAGGGCAGTAAACTGAAGAGATAGTTGTTGGAATATGATTTAGAGTGAAATTTTTAATCTTAAAATGCATTTTATTTATAGATTTAATAGTTTTTTTCAAACAAATGAGGTAGTTGTAAATGATTTACATGATATGATCATAGAACTGTACACAGAAATCCTTCAATGCTTTCTGAAGAAAGACTATTTATGTAAAACACCATTAAACGAAATAAATCCAAAAAATGGTCAATACCAATTGATTAATAATCAACTTTATTTGGGCATAAATGTTATGAGACATAAAGACAAACCGGAAATTGATAAAGATCAGCCTCGTCTAAGAGATTTTTATGAAAAGTATTATACCTACTTGATTTTTTTATTTATTATCTAAATTATTATAATTTTTTTAATTATCTTTGCTTATAGGTGTAGACAGTTTTTACAAGCAGCTACAGCTGAAATTAAAAAAAGATATAATATGAATGATCCTGTATTGTCTAAATTAAACACACTTAAACCTATAAATGCAACATCATTAAATTTTAGAGATGAAATGCCTTCTTTATTGCCATTAATGACAACTGTGCCTAGAATCGTTCCAGAAGACAACATCCAATTGATGCAATCTATTGATAGCCAATGGCGTAGACTGCCCCTTACATTAGCTACTTTAAATGACAATATAAATGTGAAATATCCAGATTTATTTTGGTAAGTTTTTTTTATAAAATTGATTTATGTAACATGCTAAAAAAACTAATACATTTTAAAATTGTAGGTCAGAAGTAAAACAGCTTGGTGAGTATAATGAGCTAGCTGATTTTGCTTTATCGGTCTTAAGTTTACCCCATGCTAATGCTGACTGTGAAAATTAAGAAACAGACTAAATACTGGGACTATAAATGGAGCACTTCATACTAAACAGCACATAAAAGGTGGCAGAGACAGTGGGAAAAACTGTGTTAACTTTCAGCCCAATGATGAAATGTTTAGTCGGATGACAAAAAACATTTTGTATGAAAAATCTGATGAAAACAAAGTTACAACAGATAATATATTTAATATATTGAGATTTGAAGTTGAGGAAGAAGACTGATGAGTGATGACCATTGTGATATGTATTTTATTATATTATAATATAGTTTGTTATTTATATGTATATTCTACAAGTTAAATTTTTTCTTAAACATATTCATTTAGAGTTGATTTGTGTTTAATTTATTATATATTAATACGTTTAACTGTCTGGTTTTTTAATTTTCATATATATGTACAAGCTAAACATTGTTCTTTATTTGGTTTTTTGTTAAATTTTTAATTCATTTGATACATTATATTATATTGAGAAGTTTGAATCACTATTGTTTTTATTTTAATTTTTATATTTATTATCATGTTTATGTAGAAGTTGTATACTAATAAAAATGTATTCTATGTGTTAAAAATAATATAATATATAATTTTAATATTATAAACATAATATAGTTGAATAATTATGATTGATGAGTATTGGCCATAGACTTATTAATAAATTAATATTTTAATATAAATATAATATAATTTATTAATATGTCTATGGTATTGGCTATTGGGTAATGAGTTATCAATAATATTTAATGTTCTATCATTATCGTATATCTAGTGATTAGAGCCCGTTGGGTGTTGGTATCATAAAAATATTTGTATAATAAAATATATATTATATTGTTATAGCGTGAACAACAAAGTGTGTTTCCGCGGAGGTAACTGATACGGCATAATATGAATTTTGCTTATCACCAAAACCGAAATGTATTACGATTATAAATACGAGCGAAGCGAGAAAAATTTTTTGTACGATATATAATTTGCTAGATACGATAATTTAATGGTGCTTGTACGATGTACCCATCAACGGAGGTTGGCAACGCTGAGTCTCTAACCTGAACAGAGTATATAAATAGAACAAAAATAAATCAAAATATTTTGAATATATTATGCCATTATGGTGGATTAAAAATGCTTGTATAAAAATGTCGTGAAAAATGCAGATACCTATCTATATAGTATCTACGCTCGTTTATTATAGAGTACAACCGCTGTTCAACGGACAGCCCCAATGCCCCATACGCATAGGACCCTGGTACCACAAACGCGGTTTCCGCTATGGCACCGTGTCGGAGACAGCGGACAACGGCAAAGCGACCGCCACGTCCACAAAAACCGCGGATCGACGGCTGATGTTAGATCTATTTTTAGCTATAGTTGTACCAGGATCCCATGCGTAGGGGGTCGTAGAACGGTGTCGATGCCTATCCCGGGGTTAGCAGTGCTCGAGGTGGTGTTATTGACCTTTAAATAATAGATTAGTTGTAACTAATTAACACGATAATCATAATGATACATACATTATTTTATAAAATAATATAATAAACATTATATTATAATTAAAATTATAAAATATATATATATAAAAAAGAGAAAAAAAACATATAAAAAGAAATATAGGACTTCTAATGAAATAAATATGCATTCCGTTATTTCATTTCTAGTTTAAATTGTCGGTTATTATTTATAATTTTGATACTATTTGGTTGTTCATTAAAGAGTTTTATTCCCCTATATATATAAAACATTTTAATCATAGTCGTGTTGGGCTTAAATAATATTAGATTATCGTTATTCATATTTCGAGTGATAATAGAGCTATTTTTATTGTGTAATACAAATTGATTTTTCATCGTGTATATTTTAGTAGTTGATATTTGTTATATTATAGTATATATTGTTCTATGTGTAATATCCTAAGTTTTTTAAGCAGATCATTGGTACAATGACCCTCAATATACTCTTGTCTTATTGTCTTAATATTATTCGAACTAGTGTTCTATGCACTACATTTAATGGCTCGAGAGCATTGCTATACGCAAATCCTCATACCTTATTATAATTCCATATGTCAATATTTATTACTTAAAGAGAAAACTTAAAGAGAATTTTGTGTTGAATTTTCAAGTCTTAGATTTGAATAGAACATTTTTATGAATTTCCTAATCAAAAAAACTGCAAAATTTCGTGATTTGTACATAGTTTTTCAAAATTTTAACGTTAGATACTTATAAAAAAAATATTAGAGAGTTACGCTTAACTTTTTTTTTAATTTTCACTTACAACAAGTTATGAAGAACATTGTATTAAATTTTCAAGTTTATTGACCTACTGAAAAATGTTGTATCAGCAATAATAAAAATATTTTAAAAAAAATCTGAATATTGATTATGCATATAATTAGCTCCAAAAAAGTCAAAATATATTGAAAACTGTATAGTGTATAGAAAATGATTATATAATTTATATAATATAAACATTCATAGGATCTTTGAGAAGAGCTGAACACCGCAAGATATAATTGTATCATATCTATAATCATGTAAAAAATTATATCATTGTATTTTAATAAATGAAAATTAATTAATATGATTTTTTTTTTTTTTACATAGAATCAGTCAATTAAACTTAAGGCCCCTGCAAACCCTATGAATTTTTCATCAAAACGACCTTAGCGACTGACAAAAATTAACATACTTCTAGTGATTCAATTTAAAAAGTGTAAAAATGTTTGAATTGGTAAACAAGTCTACTTTGCATCGGTCGGAGCATATTTTTTATATTTTAGATATTTTTAAATATATTTGATATTAAAAATTGACAAATTTTTAAAATGTAAAAAATGTATTATCATCAAGCATTTGATAAAATTGAAAAAGTGCTCCGACCGATGCAAAGTAAACTTGTCTACCAACTCAAACATCTTTACATTTTTTAAATCGAACCACTAGAAGTACCTTAATTTTTGTCAGTGCGACGGCTATTTTACGTCCATAAATTGGTTTTAAATATTTTGATCTAATGACTTTAATGGACATGTGCATGTGCGTGCGTGCGGCGAGCGTAGTATATTTAGCCGACCGGCGGGCGGCAACCACTCGGTAATATTATTGTTTTCGTTATCTCAATTTCTACGTATGACTATAAATACCTATTATTGACAAAAATATTATACAGGTACAAGATTACAAATTATAGTATTATTATGAGCGTAATCATGTTATCAATGAACAAGTTGTTTTATATTATTCCATCGTGGGATAGCATCGTTGTGTGGAGTACTGGAGTGCACTTAATTGTTTAACTTAACTTCCACTTGTTTTTGTGAATTTCATATACTTTTTTACTAAACATGAATAAGAAAATGTATCATGGTAATAAGTACAGGTCTTATTTGAGTAAAAGAAAAAAAAATAAAGGAAATATATCAGCACTGAGAAAAGAAAATGTACCTAAAAAGGTAAGTTGATTTGATTCATTAGTAAAATATTTTGAATTTTGTATTTATGACTTATGATTATTTTTTCTATAGATTATTACTAACTTAAATCCTTCTCCACGCCAAATATTGCCTTCAATTAGTTCTACTGACGCAATTTGTCATGATAAGCTGTAAGTGAATATATTATGAGTAGATTATGATACCTATAGTTTATTCTTCATTTTAGACACTTTAAATTTTCAAAAAATGTATAAATGTGTATATTGGTATCATCTATGTATGGTATGACTTTGACTTGATTGTAAATTGTTATTTTACGAGTGCATTTTTTATTTTGTGAAAATCATAATTAGACACTTAACAAATTTGCATCATCAGTGTGTTACTGTAATGGATGGTCCCCAATTTCACCAACTAGATTCACTTTCGAACCCAAAAAGCTACTGAAGTTGAAAATCGAAGCATTATTTCGACAAGTTCTCGTGTACACAGACACAAAAAAAAATAAAAATAAAAAAACACACAACATAGTAAAATCTACCTATACATTCTTCGCTCCGCTCAGAATCTAAAAAAAAATGTAAGTACGTATAAAATAAATTCTAAATCAATCAAATGAGATTTATTATGTATCCGACTTACTCAATCGTTCATAGTAGGTAGGTACATACAATTTATTATAAATTATTAATATTAGAATATAAAGTATACTTGTATACTCTAGAAATTTAAGTAGGTACCCACGAATAATATTTTTAAGCTGCAACAGTATAACTAAAATTGTTATTATTGATTATTTAATATGTAATTTCATTCAAATTTGAACTTAAAATAACTATAAAAAAAAACTATGTTTGTATAGTTTTTAGATATTTTTTGCAGCAGAATTCACTACTCACGTGAAACTTTGTTTTAAATTTCAATCCTTAGCTATACAATGTAAACGTTTTATACATTTTTAACAGCTAAAGATTGTAAATTATCAATTAAATAAATTTGAACTTTAAATGGTAATAAAAAAAAATGTGCCTTGGTATTTTTAATATTTTCCAACTACTAATAGACTTATGGGGAACCTTGTATTAAAGTTTCAAGTTTTTTGACCCAATTCATACAATTTTATCGAAATTTATAGAATAAAAAATGGAAAATTTCAAAAGTCTATTAAAGTATAAATAACTTGAAAATTTGTGAAATATTTTGAAAATGTTATCAAGTATAGAAAATACCAGTATAAACATTCAGTGAAAACTGAAAATTGTATGTCTAACATTTTCGAATAATTAAATTGTTCAAACTTTATTAAAATTATAATTACAATTAATTAGATCTACCAATATTCCTGAACCTTTTGAAGAACCAAGTTTGGATTATAGCTGTTCAAGTAGTAACAGGAAATCGTTCTCAATTCCCGAGTTAGTAAACTTATATTCTCATATTTATTATTAAAATTTTTTTTATAAAATGTTATATTTATAAGAAAGTGTATATTTTGAAATATTTGTTGTACCTACTTAGAGAATGTTTGGTCAGCGGCCGGAGAATAGTAGACATACAGCATATTTTTAATACAATTGCAAAAATTAGTCACCATCCATTTCATTGTACATTTTTAAATTTGCGTCTTATAAAAGAAATACAGCACGGATTTTTAAGCGAAATTCGTTTTATTTGTGAAATATGTCATAAAGAAGAAGTTATACGAACTGAACCATTTACGGATGAAATTGTACCAATCAATTTGGCTATTGTAGCATCGACAGTTCATAGTGGTCAAGGATATTCCAATATTGAACAATTTTCCGCTAATTTAAATATGCCTTGTGTGTCCAACCCAACTTATCAAAAACTGCATGAGAAAGTAGGACAAAAAATGAAATGTATAGCCTGGGATGCAACTGACGAAGCTGCCAAAGAAGAGGCAAAGATAGCTTATGAGAATGGAAGTGTATCAAAAGATGGGATACCTATGATCAGTGTTGTGGTCGATGGAGCATGGTCAAAAAGATCATATAGGTCTAATTATAATGCATTATCTGGCGTGGTTAGTAAATTATCAATTAGTACCTATACCTATTAAATATATACTTATATAAATTCATTAAAATTGTATATATATAAATTATTAAATTATATATATTTAAATTATTTATTTTAGGGTTGTATTGTGGGATATAAAACTAAAAAAGTGTTATTTATTGGTGTCCGAAATAAATATTGCACTGTATGTAAAAAATCAGAGATGTTAAATAGACCTCCGACAAAGCATGAATGTTATAAAAATTGGACAGGAACATCTACAGCTATGGAGGCTGATATAATTGTTGAAGGATTTTGCCAAAGTATTAAAATGCAGAATTTAATATACAATCAAATAATTGGAGATGGAGATAGTAGTGTTATTAAAAAAATTCAAGTAGCACAACCATACGGGAAGGATATAATGGTGAAAAAAATCGAATGCACAAATCATATTTTACGGAACTACTCTGTTCGTCTCAGAGACTTATCTACGAAAAGAAAAAGTGCATCAGGTTTAATAGTACCAGGATTTATCAGAACTAAAATCAAAGAAAATTGACTAAGGCTACGGTGAGTATTTTTAGTTTTAGTATAGTACCTCGAAAAAATAAATACGAAAATTTAGAACCCTTAAGTTTAACCATGTGAAATAATAATTTCACATCAAAATTTAAAAATAATTGTTAGGTGAAATAGTTGTGTTAAATTTGAATTCAATGATAGACAATGAAAAATGTTTAATTAAAATGCATATTTTTATCATAATATTATATTATTGACTATCGTTATTTGTTACTAACTTTTGACTTTGAATCAATACTGCCTTATCAGTTATCTTTAATCTTAGCTATACTGACATATAATGCATTTATTTGTTTTTTTGTTTATATTTATATTATTGACATTTATTGTAATACTAATTTATTTTTACAAAAAAAGGTTTCTGATGGCCAACTGTATTAATTTTTTTTAAATTTTTTTTTACATTTTCCTTTTAGTTTTGCTGTTACAAAGGCTATTATATTTAGAAAAAACACAGATTTGCCTTATAATGAAATAGTGAAGTTGTTAAAAAACGATATTTTAAACGGGCCATTTCATGAATTTGGATTTCATAGAAAATGTGATAGGTCAGGACAATATATTTGAAAAATGAATATTATTATTAACTTGTAGTTATTAAAAATACTTTTATTTTCATAACATTTTGCTCTTCAAATAGTTACTTCTGTTCAAGAAATAAGAGCAATGAAATTAATTTAATTTCGGAAATGCAGAAATGTAATGTGTGGAATGATTTAATTGCAGCAGTTAATTTAGTAGCTTATCATTCCAACAGTCTAATCCATCATGTGAATAATAACTGTGTTGAAACATATAACAGTGTGGTAGCCAAGTATGTAGGAGGAAAACGAGTGAACTTCTCACTAAGAGGTAACTTGTAGGATTTTTCCGTACCTTATTTTTAAATCAAGCAATTGCCATTACTAATAGTAAAATTATAAAATATGTTTAGGATCTTACAATGCACGGTGTAATGCTGCAGTTTCTGCTTATAATTATGGACCAAATTATTTACGACAATTTCATAAGAAGTCAACCAATTTCAGTCCGGGAATATATACTAAAAAGTTTATAGCAAAAGAAAATCAAAGAAGATGTATAGAGAAAAAAAAATGTATAATTAATCTTAGGTATAACTTTTGTTTTAGTATAATTTATTTTAAACGATGTTTAGTTTGTTAAAAATACTTTAATACCTATATTTTTATTTTAAAGACCAAAAATAAAAAAAAAAATAATTTTTGGTCCGGATTCCGACTGTGGTGCTTTTGATGAAGAACTAGGTTGTCAACCCTTAACAATGACAAAAAATGAATTTGAAGATAAAAAGATTGAATTTTTAGAAAATTTAAAATTGAATGAGACTGATATTTTGAAATTAGAACGCCGAACTACTGATCAATCAAGTAACGAGGAATGGAAAAAAGAGAGATTATCCAGATTAACAGCTTCCAATTTTGGTAAAATTTGCAAATTGCGTAAAACTACCATAAGAAAAAATGCTATTATTTCTATTCTCTACCAATCCTATTTTTTCCATGGAACTACCGCTACCAGGTAAACTGTGAATTGTATTATTATATTTATTTAATGAATTTTTAATTTTATATACTTTAGGTACTTATTTTATACTTGTATTATATAGTTATGGAATTCAATTTGAATCAATAGCAAAAACAGAGTTTGAAACCATGTACAACTGTAAAGTACTTCCAGCTGGTTTATTCGTCGATTTTAATTTACCGTTTCTAGCTGCGTCACCAGATGGCCTTATTAGTAATGATGCCATTATCGAAATTAAGTGTCCATACTCGGCAAAAGATTTTTCCCCTAGCGATACTCAACAACTAAATAAATTAAAATATATGGAAATAGTATCAGAAAATCTTATTTTAAAGAAAAATCATCAATACTACTTTCAAGTCCAGGGACAATTACACATAACTAAAAGAAATGTATGTTATTTTGTAGTTTAGACACCTAAAGGTAAATAATATTGTTCTAAATTTTTTAGCACCTAGTATAAGATTTGTTAATATTTTAAAATCATACATTAGGTATGTCTGTGGATAAAATTCATCGTGATGATGAATTTTGGAATGAAAAAATGGAAACACAATTATCAGAGTTTTACTTGAATCATTTATTACCTGAAATAATTGATCCAAAATTTTCTCCTGGCAAGTAACATGTTTTATTATATAAAATATTATTTTCAAATAAAACAAAACAATTAAACTACTTTATTGTCTGGCGTCTATTTTTTATTTTATTTTTTGTAATTTTTTACATTATTGTTTATTACTTTTTACTTATTTAGGTACTAGGTATACGGTATAGACTATAATAGGTATGTATAATAATTACTAAGTTCAATAATATAGGGAATATAAATTGTATTTTATGTACAGTTTTATATTTATATACATTGCACATTTATATATTATATAAATGATATATTATTATAGTATACTCGTATATACCTAATTATTTTCATAATGTTATTTACGTAATTACGTACTGTCGTTTTTATGGTCAGCCGTAGAAAAACCAGATAAGAAGTAAACATTGAATAATAATTGTGTATTGTCGCATTGATGCGGGTAGCGGGTGACGGTTGAGGTGTGTACACACACTAATAATCATTTACTACACACACAAAGACGAGCAGTGACTGCAGGAAACGATATAATTGCCTAAACACAACTCCTTAAAAATGATACGTTTGCAGGGGCCTTAAGCGTGCGGTACTATAGTCAACACTATTTTAAATTTAACTTACTTTTAATTGTTAATATGTTTATAGTATGTTTTAATAAACTTAAGTCATTTTAAAATTGCATTACATTTATTTTTATCTATTATTCCTAACAAATTGTCCTACAGTAATTTTTATATTTATTATTTTAAATAATTCAATGTTCTAATGAATACATGTTATTTTTTACTTGATTTTACTAAAAATGTCTACTACAATCTATTAGAAATAACTGTGATGTTGAATTTTAAAAATTTAATATTAAGAACAGAGGTTGAAGTCAATGAATTTTGTAATAAATATTCCTAGAATGGCCAACACCAAAAATACAGATATACATTTTAAACAAATGACTAAAAACAATATTTATGCATTTCATAGATAATATGCCTACTTCAACAATTCAATGGTTGATTTTTTACCCATAAAAGTATTATAGTTTATGTTAAATTTCTTATTTCTTATCAGATTTTTGATCAAAATTCTCAAATCAAGTTAATTATATTAAAATGACTTAGATCAAGCAGTTTTTATAATTTTATTTTATTTATTCATGAAGTAGGTACCTACTTAAATATGTTAAAAAAAAAAACTTATATGATGAATTATAAGCAAGGTTCAAGTGACATAAATTCAAATGTATCTTTGCGGAGGGAGGACCAAACAATTACTAAACAATATTTTTTAAAAAAAAGCATACATTGCAAAACAATTATTCTTTTCTCTGCTCAAAATCTAAAAGGTTAATGAGGATCTATCTCCCATATTTTCTGTGGGGAAGCAATTTTTTTTTCACCGGGGCACAAAATGTCTAAATGCGGCACTGTCTGATCTATAGTCTATAGTAGTACAGTTTAGTAAATGTCAAGTGTATAACACAGAAATGTTATATACTGGCTTCCATTGATGTATTTTCACAATTCCTATGAGAATTCAAAAAATTGAACTCGCAACAGTGGTGTAGAAAAGTAGCCTATCTATAACGCCGTGCTATCGAAATGTGTCAATTGCATAAGGCGAGTTTAAATCAAAATATTCATTTTTTATAAAATACTAAAATCGTTTTTCTAGATGAAATTCTACCATGACAGACTTGTGGAGGCATACTAACACTACGGGTGTATCTAGTATCATTGATTATAAATACCTTTTAATATTTATAATCAATGGTAGTATTCAGCTATTTGAAGAAAGGTTTCGTGTTGTATATTTTACAGGTCTCACCAGTTGGTGATGACAATTTTTTTTTTCCAAAGTTAGGCGCACCTATTAAGAGTACTTTGAAAAATCTGTTTGTACTGTCATGTTAAAAATAAAACTACAAAACACTTTGTTTATTAATGTTACTGGTATGCTGGAGCGCCATCATATTTCATGACGTTTTTTTTAAAAACGTGTTTGTTTGGACTAAAAAAAACTAGAAATGACTTGGTAATGATTTTTCAATTTTTGGAATTAAATTAAGTAGAAAAAATACGTTTAGGAATAATACGTTTCTATGGTTTGGTCCCCTAGCATAAAATATCAAATTCACCTTTAAGATAATACACAAAATCGTTATTCATGGTTTTTAGCCTTCAAATGTAATATTACTCACAAGCCATATTTTCACTACCATTCATAATTAATTTTGTTCCACTTTGTTGTTTATCAGAAAGAAGAAAAATAAACTATTTAAAATTGTTATATTTATGTTCGAGGACCGTGAAGTTTTCTCAAATTTAATTTCACTCATTGGAGAACTATATCAACTAAGAGTTAGCGGCCACTTCTTAGGCACCGATTTCAAAGTTCTGGTACAACTTGGGTGGGTCAACGTCGTAACTTGGAAAGCTCACAGCCGTCACTCGAGTTACTTGCAAATTCTAAGATTGGACTTGCAAATACTTGCAAATCAGAAGCTTTTGTTTGATAACCATTTCGAAGTTCTGGTACAACTTGGCTGGGCTATGTGAAGTTGGCCCAACTTTTGTTTTTTTTTATTTTACAGTGAAAGTTTGGACTTGCAAATTCTAAAAATAGACTTGCAATTACTTGCAAATAACTTGCAAAATAATGGCATGGATTAAAAAAAAATTGCAGTACTTGGGTGGGCAAACTTCATGTACGTTTTTGAAACAGGAGTACAATTATGGGCTATAGCATAGATTTTTAGAACAAAAAAAAAATATAATAGGATGCTCTGGATAAGTGCAATAAGGATTAAAGGATGTATTCTTAAACATAAGTGTGGCTAGACATTTATAGTAGGAGGTGCAACTTACTCTCCAAGTATAATATTTTGGCATTTCTTATCACATCTTGTGAATCTGGTAAAAGACTTTCTACATTGAGACATCAAAACATATCTCTGAAACTCTGTTGATCAAACCAAAGTAAATGATATCAATCATTTTTACATTCACCGTTCAGTAAATTTAACAGTTAAATAAGTAATTAGGTATTCAAACTAGGTACCTACATATAAAAATAAAAGGGGTTTATATAGGCAAATTGAATGCATTTGATATACAAAATAAACAATTTAAGAAATAAAATAAAAAATGATAGTGAAATCTATGGAAAAATTATACTATTATAATTATCCAGTTGACTTCAAATAGTAAACAAATTAATTTAATTATATTTAATCGTTCAATGTTTTAGGTGTTTTGTATAGGCAATTTTATATTTATTCTTAAAAAAAATATGCTTGTGCAGGATTTAAAAATTTAATTTAAATTTAAAATGATGAACTATTTTGGTTATTGTCATTTCGCATTTCAATGAACAAATCGTAAACACGGACCTCTTTGACATCAGCTATGAAATATTCATGCTGCCGTAGTATAATATCTATGATCTGTATGGCAATTGTCAAAATAGTTGCAGAAAAAAAAGACGATTAAACGATTATAACATTTCATTATGCAAATCTAAATAAATGGCCATGAACAAAATACAAATTGATTTAAGTACGGATTAGTTCTTCATAAATCAAAATATTTTTAGTTCAGATGAGTTATTAAAGCGTTCTACCACAGATTAAATTAAACTGTTTAATTTAATCTGTGGTTCTACGTTGGCGCGGCGGTGGTGTACTGTGCGAGGATTTGCCAAAAATGTCCAAGTCATCTAAGTAAGCTTCTTTTCGTATTATTTTAATAAGGCTCAAATTTCCTTTATACTTAAAAAATACATATTTAATGATACCCAAGGGTCATGAACGCATATTTTATTTCCGAGCACGCAACGTATAAAATAGGTACTATTACGGGAACTCGAATACCTAACCCAAACGTAGTCGTTGGTTCGACGCGTCCTGGTTGTAGTATAAAATAATAATCCATAGGGACGTACCTACATGAAATATACATACATTTTAGTTTAATTTACACTTAACAGAAATACACGTCATAAGTCATAAGATACAATTTTAATTAAAATTATTATTTATGTGTCCCCCATCCAATATTATTTTCATTTAATTAAGTTGCGTAATTTTTTTTATACGTATAACGCATTAGCCTGTATGCGTCTATGTATTTCTTTTATTCTTTAAACCTAAGATAATTAATTAATAGAAGAAAAAAATGACTAAAAATGATAGAAAATCTTTACAATTATTATATTTATTCGATACCACAACTCCAGTATAAGTTTTTATAACATCTTGAGGAAGAAAATGTTTTTTGCAACAAACTTAATTTTGCTGTCACGTCCATTCATTTTTTTAATTATTTCTGTGTTCTGTCCAGGTAGATAGATATGCCTTAGGAATATTAAAAAAAGCCCATTCCCCATCAAAACGTTTGCAACTTATTATGCTATACTTTCGGGACATTTTTAAGGGAAAACGTATTTCTAAGACAAGAAAGTGTTGTGTCTTGTGTACCTACAGTTCAAAGAACAAAAATAGAATATTTCAAAATATGTGTTTCATTATTATTTTATTACAAGTAAACTTAACTTATATTTAATACAGTTTCTAACCAGATTTTTGCATGTTCAGTTAAGTTTATGTTTGGTCAAAGCTCATTCAATTTTTTTTTTTTAATTGATTCTTGAGGAATTTGTTTTGAAATTATGTCCAACAGATGAAGCTCCAGCTTGACAATTTTTCCCACCACAAAAAGTCCGTTTTAAAACCTAACCGTATATCACAGGCTAAGATACCTTGGTATATTTTAGTCCGTGCCGCATATTATGCTTATCGTTGCCAGTCCATATTATCTTAGTTCATGGTGATATGTGATAACAGATTAAAAGTGATTACGTTCGCCGCTGACTGCCTAGTGCCGAGTAAACTTGAAATTTACATTTAATTAATATTCTCGTATTTACTTCATTGCTCAAGTAGAAGTAGAAAAAAAATACCTTGACGATTTGTTCTAATCCGATTCCGACTGTCGGCGATCCACGCCGTGGTTTCAGATAAACACAGCTAGTCGCGTTGTCCTGGGTTTGCCATGTTCCACAGAGTATTTCGGTTGAGCAGTTCGGTCGGCCAAACGACAGTTTTGAGGTCTCTCGTTGCCAGACATCATCAGCGCGACATGCACTGTCGCAAAATCGTGTACGAAGAATATGGCGATCCCATGAAAGTCGTAATGCTCGTAGAGGAAACGCTACCCGACAAACTTGACGACGAACAGGTATGATGAGTTTGATAGTTTGCACACAAACAGCTAAATATGTGAACTCGTTGATGTCAAAGGTATTGGTTAAAATGATTGTTGCGCCAGTCAATCCCGCCGATATCAACACTATTCAAGGTGTGTATCCCGTGAAACCGCCGCTACCTACTACGGGAGGCTTCGAAGGAATCGGGGATGTATTGGCAGTTGGACCATGTGTTACAAATCTCTGTCCCGGAGATCGAGTTATACCAGACGGTGCTATAGGTACTTGGTGTACAACTGGTGTGTTCAATTCTAAACAACTAAAAAAAGTCAGTAGTACATAATCAAAATTAAAATAGGTATGTTCTATTTCGGTTGACTTGTTAGGTATATAGGTAGTGTTGTCAATTATATGGCCTAAAATTTATCAGAATAATTTTAAATTCTGATATTCTTTTAAAAGTAAATGATTATTTATATTTTGTATATTATACTGTAAATGATTTAAATGATTGATAAAAAAGGGTGTGGTATTTCAGTATTTGAATTTCTCTTCATCTGAAAACCAAACAAAAATGTTTGGTTTACAGACTACTGAATGCTGATATTTATATAAATATTTAACAAATATTTTGTGATTATCAATTTGTTGAGTTGAAAATATCTTAAAAATGTATGAGGTCCTTCCTTAATATATTCTGAAAATTTACAAAATACTAAAATATGCACTAAAATGCAAAATTCCAAAGTATGTGAATATATGCAAAATACAATTTTGTATACATAATTATTGGGTTATAAGAAAAATGTTGGTATAAACTTACTATTTTTTTGACCAACCAATAAAAATATGTAAATGCATACAAATGTCAGCCCTAGTAATAATTCAAAAAATAATACTTTAAAATGTAATAAACATTAACAACAACAACAAATGCAATATTTAGGTATATGGAATACATAAATTCTGAATGCATTATGATACCTAGACTGTAGTATCATGATTGTCAATTATATTTGTATGTTTCAGGTAAGTAAAGATATCAATGTGTATGCATTAAGTGGTATTTCTTCTAATCCGTGTACCGCGTACAGAATGTTACACGATTTTGTTTCACTAAGCAAAAATGATGTTATTATACAAAATGGAGCAAACAGTGCATGTGGTCAGAACGTCATTCAATTGGCAAACATTTTTGGCTATACAAGTGTAAATATTATACGCAATCGACCTGAACCAGACCTGGAAAATTTGAAAAATCATCTCAAGTCTCTTGGTGCTTCATATGTACTTACTGAAGAAGAATTAAGGTAAAATAGTAACTATATTTCAGTTTGTATTTTTGGGCTTATATTGTTAACATTTAATTATTCTTTATTTAGGAAAACAGATTTGTTTAAAAGTGGAATTTTACCCAAACCACGTTTGGGGATAAACAATATAGGTGGTAAAAGTTCCACAGAAGTCTTACGCACGTTGAACAACGGTGGTGTGATGGTGACTTATGGTGGTATGTCGAGAGAACCAGTCATTGTTCCAACCGCTTCATTTATATTTAAAGACATTCAACTCAGAGGTTTTTGGATGACCAGATGGCGTAAAGAAAATGCTCACACAGAGCAATATGACCAAATGTATGATGAACTTTTGAAATTTATGGAAAATGGCAAGTTGATTGCACCTGCTTATAAAACTTTACCATTAGACTCATTCAAAGAAGCATTACAAAACACTATATCATCCAAAGGCTTCATTGGTCACAAATATTTTTTAGATTTACAATGAATACTGCTACATATAAGATTACTTAAATTACTTAATACTTAAATACTTCTATTTTTTTTGATAGCTAAATTGTATATTGTACTAGTGTATATAATATTTATATATTTTTACAAAATTAATCTCCTAGTTATACCATAATGTTAATTAATTTTTAAATAAATTTGTTTGAACTTAATTGTTCACTTCTGAAAGAGTCTTGCTGATTATGTTAAAATAATCAATAGTAGTACCAAATCTTTTAATTAAACAGTCTATTATTATTTTTATCGGAAAACAGTTATAGATGAAATACTAAATAGATATTATGTAGCATTACAATAAATTAACAGTTGTGATGTTTTCTTTAGTGTTCACATTAACTAGGATTATAAATTAATAACATTTAACAAATTTTAATTGAAGATCATTATTCATTACACAAGTTCAGAGTGGACTTTTAATAGCACATGGCACATGCGTTTAACAAAAGAAGCCATCTGCCAATTTTTTTTTCTCTTGAAATGTAGAAAAACTATTTCTTGCAGCGCTATCCCCCTTTTACATGAAATTTATTTTAAACATTTTTAATTAAATCTTATAAAATACTAAGTATGTAGATCCTAAAAGATAACTGGCCAGTTCTTATAGGTACTTGGTGTATCTATATTATAATTTAGTCGATATAGATCTATTTTGGTGGTCATATACAATTCCTGTATAGTCTGGGGGTTATGTTTAACTAGATCCCTCCCTGGTCATGCAAATATTCTCTTCAAAGTTCAAATATATTTAAGTTTTTCATAATCGCTACAACTGTTTTTATTTTTATTATTAGTAAAGTAAATGTTATATAAATAATAAATAAATATTATACTATATATTATTATACATTTATACTTGGAGGCATTTCACAGTATGGTTTTAACTGGTTTTAACTTGTAAGTAAACTTTTATTAGCAATCAGACTAAACATAAGTGTTTCAAAAACTAAATAAGTTCACCAATTAAGCATTGATATGCGTCAAGTAGATTTTATCCTTTACACTCTGTATCTGTTTCAATGTCAACCAAGAACCACCAGAATGAAACCTTAGAGCAATACCTACCTAGTTAATTAACAATAATTATAATCACATCTGGGCAACGAAACAAGACACGTTGGTACAGTAGTGGTATGCGACAACGGTTTACCAATATAATTATAATTGTCTACTACCAACAAATGATACAAGAAGTGAAACCCACCCTAGGTGGCTAAATGTTTAGTTAAACTGCACAAATGGCTTTAGGTATACAATGGAGAAAGAGTTATTATTATTAATTATTTAAGTCAAATTGTCTAAATTTCCACATCCTCTTAGATATCATATCAAACAACAATGTCCAATAACTATATGTTATTTATAAAATCATAAGGTATAACACACTATTTCCCAGTAGTTTTCAAAACCATCGATAAAAACCAAAAAAAAAATTAAACAAAAATTTAGATTTTTAAGTGAAACCTCATTAGTTTTTAGTGTTACTCTAAAAAAATAATCATAGATATTTGAAATTTTCACTAATTGGTCATTTTATAATTTTCTATACATGATAATATTTTCAAAATATTTTGAATTATTTATAGACATTTTCAATATAATGTTAAATAAAAAAATAGACATTTTCAAATTTTTTTCAAAGAATCTCGATACAATTTCTTTTACTGGGTCAAAAAGCTTGGAAATTAAATAAAGGTCTTTCAAAATGATTAAAGATACATAGGAAAATTTTCTTTTATAAGCATTCAAAGTTGAAATTTCTACAAAATTCATAAAATTATTTTATAGTTTTAAAATGTTCAATTTTTTTAGCTAAGGTTTAAAAATCTGAAACGAGGTTTCTTATTAATAGTTCACTAATTCATAAACTGTAACCAAAATAAGTAAAAAATATATTCGCAATTTTTTTTTATAAATATTTTAAGTTTAAATTTGGACAAATTAGATAGATATTTCAACGAAGAATATCGATTTTAGTTATTTTGTATATTATTCATGAGTGTACTGAGTTACTTAAATTATTTAAAATATATTTTTATATTTTATACACACAATGGCGTTGTCAAATACAATTTTTTAGACAAAAATTTATTCAACCTATGTATTATTATTAATGTGAATAACGTCTAAATAATAATAAAATTAATTACTGAAATGATAATCGAGAGAAATGAACAAATGATATCGTAAAAATATGCTTATAGACTATAGTATTTAATAGTAACATAGGCCGTTGACCGAACTACTTCGTTTAGAAATTGAGAATCGTTTTTCGTATAGGTACCTACAACGATTTTATATTATTGACTTCAAACTTAACACGTCCATTACAGTAACACCTATAGACACGTCACAGTGTCACTGTATAGCCTAGCAGAGTGGTATCCACTTGCCCCCCCCCCCCATTTCAATATCTTATAACGATAAATTATATTTTTATTGAACAAATAGTGCTTGTTACAAAAATCAGCCAAATCAATCCCCCCTCCCCCAACATGAAAAATCGTTTGACCACCACTGGTGGTTATAACGTGGTGCATGTAAGGATAGGAATAGGAGAGTTAGTCCGAGAAAAAAATGGTGGAATTGTGAAGTTGGGGCAATTTATTATGAGGTAAGGGCGAGAGCCAAACTCACAATTTATAGTAGCTTGCAAAAAAAATTTACGTTTTACGTTTCATATCAGACTATTGCCACTGAACAATTTTAAGTTCGTCAAGCCACTGGGTGTAGTAGGTGCAGGGTACTTATAAATTATTATGCCATCATTGATCACAATATACGTGTGAAATAGTATTATACTGTTATAACATTTAAATTTTAAATAATATTATAATATCGCAAATTCACAGGTACCTATACTTGTTTGTAACAATTATATTTTAAACTATGAACATCGCAAGTATATGTATTCTTATTATTTATAATCAATTATAAATGTATGCTGCCGTGTAATGATACCTAATCGATAATAATTATTAATTAATAACAAACCTATATATAGGTGCTTACTATGTATATTATATAATGATATTCGTGTTTGCGTTACATTGCTGCAGGCTGCATATAGGTATAGTCGGCCCGGTGGTTACGAAAAACGGAAGCACGCCATTCACCTCGAATATTAATTCGCACAGAGAGGATGTTCCCACCGTGTATGCCTAGGCAGACGGGTACCCGTAAAACACACGTATAATTATTATAATGTAAGTATAGGTACCTATTTCATTGTTGTTGGTCGGTGTACGAAGGCAGGTATAGGTACACCGCGATGACGAAGATATTATATTATGTATATTATACAGGGTGTAATACTGCAGAAATACCCGACGAATGCGAAAGAACCTAATAATTGTTCTAATCAATATACTTTTTTTCTTTTTTTATAAGATTTATAGACGATTGTATTTTTGCGAACGAATAATATTATACAGTTTTTAAGCCATTTAACCTGCAGTACCTATATAGTCTACATGTCTGCTATCTCCATTTTCCAAATAATTAATACAAAAATAAAATATTTTTATACTACAACGCATGCGGGTGTGACTTCCTCTACTCGTCTTAAATAGTGATGGGTAAATGAATTATTTTCAATTTCAAATAATGAAATCACCGATTTCCACGCATAGGTATAGGATTACTTTGATTACTTTCAATTATAAATAACTGCTGCAGTATTTGGGCGCAACTAGACTTTAAATAATGTGGGCGCTAAAATTTTAAAACGCTCTTAAAATGCACATACCCTAAGGTAATGTATAATTTATCAACATAAGACTTCATATTCATTTCAAACGTAACAAATATAATCAATTTATTGATAAAGAAAATCGCACGAGAAAATATCGAAAAATATCTGTATAATAATTTATATTAAATCTTTTTAAACTTTACTTAATCAAAAAAAAACTTCCTATGGTCACAAGCAAATTCATTAATAATTTGATCAGCCTTTGTTCTATATATTAGTTAGATTTTTATCAATGTTTAGATTGACATGTGTGAAAATCGTTCCAAAGTCAAAATAGTAAATTTACTATTGACTATTGAATATTGTATATTTGTATACCTTCGTATCTTGTTCTTCTTTAAATGAAAACTTCAGTATACGGTTAGACAAGCACGGCATCGTCAGAATCTGGATCTACTGGGTTAATTTAGTATGAATGATGCCACCTTAATGAAAAATTTAATTTTCACAAAAATGAAAACATGAAAAATTAATTTATGGCAGAAAAAAAAATTTGCCGGCCCCAGCATTAATTTTAGGTGTTTTAAAAAAAAATAATCAAATCACGTTATCCTATTCCGTTTTCCCTCATTTTTTTTTTTATTATTACTCTGTATTATGCAAGAACAAACAAACAAGTTTATGATATAAACAATCATATAAGACATAAGTATAAAAAAAACATCACCCAGTTGCGACTATGAATTTTGGGAAAACGACGATGGAATCGTTTACGCGTATATATAGGTGCGGCGAAGACAATACCTATTCTTAGGTACCTATTTATATAAGGTATATATACGCTGATCGCGGTTCAGTTACACCCTGTACATGTTAACGATATAGGTAGTTACACGATGACTCGTACATAGGTACAGGTTCCAGAGGATATAAAATGTATGATGCGAAAGTTTTGTGATTTAGAATCATCTAAAATGATTTGTACATTTTATAATTTTTTACAATATTGTAGGTGGGTTTTGGACGATCGACTTTAGAAATAGTGTATAAAAACTTTAAATATCTCCCAAGCATATAGATTTTTGCATTAATTAATATTGTTCAAACACTAAAATGTATTAAAAAAATGTCTTCATATTATGTTTGAAAAAAAAGTATAGGCACCCATTTGAGTTTCTTAAGTTGTCCCCCTAAAACCCCCCAATATTATATTGTAAAAAATTATAAAATGTACAAATCATTTTAGATGTTTCTAAATCAAAAAACTTTCGTGGCATACATTTTTTCTGTATTTTGAATATGTATGACGTGATAAAATGGCTATAACATAAATTTTGAATCACCCTGTATACAATATATGCGCAAAATTATTATGCTATATTAATTAATAATATACAGGTGCAGGTTTCCATCGGTTTGTTGTACGCGCGTTTGCCATCGTCGCAGTTCCCATCTACGCGTGCATGCGGAAATAACGAACGCGCGTCTTTCATTATTTTCACGTCTCGGTCGCGCGGAAAAACTCACACCGAGTGATACGACCGCGTCGTCATACAACCATACAACAGGTATAAGGTATACACCGCGGTCCGCGACGTATATTACAGGTACAGTCGCCCCGTCGCGGTCGCCGTCGTTTGCATATCGATGATCGATCGCACGCACCCGAGTTGTCGGATCGCCTCCGCAATAAAATATATATTATATTGAATCAAACACAAGAGGTAGGTACATGCGCTGTATAAATCGTTTTATTTTGCATATCATTATATATATATGTACCCATAATATGGGTAGGTATTATAATATTATAGCCACAAATATTGAAAATCGGAATAAATTATAAACGCCGATTAAATATTTTAGCACGCCGACTGAATGTCCAACGAAGCTGCTACAGCTGAGTACGCGTGCCACGCTGACACCCCCGCACGCCCGACAGATGCATCACACGTATGATATTGATTATAAATACTAGTTTATTAATATTTATATTAAAATCGATGGCAACACGTCCTGCAGTAGTGCAGTGTATACTTCGAAGTTCGAGATTATAACGATATGATGACTGTAGTAGGTACTTACGCCAATATTGTCGCGGCGTGCGGAGAGGAGAGTGAACCTTGAGACTTTGAAAATGCGACTGATGCGCTACAATGTGATGTACGTATTGCTATTTGGCACACGCGGAGCGGGATGCACTGAACTTCAATTTTCGCGCTACCACTCGAACTTGAATTTTATTTGAACTTTTGAACTTTTAGCATAAATCTAGTTTAGGGCCCAAGTGAATTTTTCGATATTTTTTCGGAAACCTATATGTATTTCAACGAGTTGAAAATGATGGTTCAATCAGAATATTTTGCCGGTCAAACTTAGTTATGAATTTATAACATAATGAAGTTTGTGGTCTTGCGATTTTCACACCAATCGCACAACGCTCTGGATAACCGCGCTTTTTACAAATGTTGATTTCAAAGTAATCTTAAAGTATCTATTAATAAATAAATCTAATCTCAGTAATTCAGTATAATAATAATATAATGTTCATGTTTGTGTTGACAATGATGGGTACATGGACCAAGGCAGGCGTAAAGTATGATGAGTAGTCGCTCCCTGCGCCGTCCGTCTCCGGTCGCCAGACATGACAGTCCGGGTTATCAGCTGTGACCAAAGATGGTTGTTGTAGAGGGTACTGGGTAAGTAGTCTTACTTAACCGGTAAGGTCTACCCGAACGGTATAATATGTATTCCTTCCTCTTTCCTTGCAGATGGACTATAGGAGCAACCATCCAACGAGAGGTACGTACAGCTGGTAGACGAAGTGAGCGACTTTTTGTCATACTCTATAACTTTCTCGTTATGTTTGCTCAGTTTAGGTTTGTGCTCGCCTAATTTTACTCTCTAGACCACGAAGGAGAAACCTCCACCCCTAGGTTTGTCGGATTTGAAGGCCGAGTCCCTAACGAGATGTCCGTAGAACCTCGAGTTTGAGAACTAGAGCTAAAAGGTGTACCGAGTAACTTATAAAATAGTTATTGTAGCTTAGTTTATCATAAAGATAGTAAAGATAATAAGAGCGTTAAACTAGAGCGTTTTGCGAACGCGTAAAAATCGTGAATCTCATTACACTATAACTTTGAAACTAATAAGTTTTACTGACAAATTATGATTGCACCATGTTCTTAAATCGTCAAAATAAAAAGGTTTTCGGAAAAAAATTGACTTTATATCCCTAATAAGTATACATTTTTTTATAACTAAGAAATACCTCATAAGAAATTTGATTCTGATGCGTTTAAATTTTCAAAAAAAATTGTCCACTAAAATATTAAATAAATAACTGTAAAAATAAGGTCTCATTTGAAAAACAAAAGTTTGAATCGCCACAGCAAGGCACTGCTTAAGTATAGTACCTACAAAAAATCTCTTGAATTTAAAGAAATGGTCTTTATGTACCTTAAATTAGAATTAATTGTGGGTGAGAATGGTTGGTGAATCACTCTGTAAACACTTTGGGCCAAAGTGTATAGTATTGGGACATTGTAGTCATGAAAATCCCAGTATCGTGCAAAATTCTCGTCAAATTTGAGCAAAGCTGAATCTATTTTTTTTATTCAGTTACATTGCTTTAGTGATGTATTCATAATATAGGTAGGTATCTAATTACATCTGCAGTTCTTCATTCGCGTATCAGAAAAAAAACCCAAAGAAGAGTAAAGACCTATAATCAGTGTTGAAACGTATCTAGATAAATATTTATAGTTATCTTTAATCTTATCTAAATAAAATATTTGCAAGTTATCTAATTAATTATCTCAGATAAAAAATGGTATTTGTCTATATAAATAATTTGTCTGCATGATTAATATTAATTGATTGTAATATTATATGAATTCGTATTATGTATAAATTATTGTAATAATATTTAACATCAAAGAAAATGTTCTGTTATTTATTATTAAAACATTATAAGTATTAAATATTTCATTTTAAAAATATATTTTTCAGTAATAGTGATGTCTTTTACCCACATTAATTTAAAGTTATTAACTGTGTTTAAGTCATATTCAAGTATAATAGCTAAGGTACATCTCTTAAAAAGTTGGATTTAAATATATTAAAAAAAATTATCTTTTTCTAGATAATTTGTATAATTAATAATTATCTTTTATCTTTATCTAGATCTTTTTTGTCGTAGGTATTATCTTTATCTAGATAAAAAAGTACTTATCTAATCCCAACACTGTCTCCTATAGTGCTATAATGCTTGTGCAATTGACTGTGTATGTGGGTCTATATATTAAGTTATAGGTTTATAGTTGTTTCTCAGTTATGTACATTTACATTGATTACGCATGCAGGGAACACTAGTTAATATACCTACCATATACATATTATTATATACATCCGCACCCCACAGCCCTCTCATTGTTTTGGCATAACAGGTCACGCGATATTCATATTAGAATAATATTATAAACACGAAAGAATAATAAATAAATAAACGAAAACCTCGTCTTTCGATTCGCTGCTACCATTTTACCACGTAATTATTATGTTATAACGAAAAGGATAAAATAAATATGATCGAAAACGTAGACGCGTTAATAACACGAAACACGCGTCTCAGACTATGGTCGCAGACGCCTCTTAGTCATGAATCGTGATATTACCCGCGATATTAACGAACCCACCATATTATAAATTATAGGTATCTACTTCGAATGATAATAATAATTATTATTTGAAACGAAAAATCATAAATATTTATGTCAAGATATTAATCTTTATTCGACGGAAAACGCCGATTGTGATATTGTTCAGTAAGTTGTTTAATATTTTACATTAATTAGTAGGTATAGGTACAGTTGCAATTGCCCGCTCGATCGCAGCATGTGCTCGTCACTAACATTACTGCAACTGTCGTATAGATGGCGTCGCGCGAAACTGTTTCGAAAAACTGCATGCCATAAACTCTATGACGATGACGGCTGTTTTTAAGTAAATTCAAGCATGATGTTAAGGAACTCGTTAAAGAGCATCAGGTTTCAGGTTTATCCATCACACCGAATAAGTTTTGATTTAATTTTAATAATTTGAAGTATGAACAAGTATGCGTTTTAATTATAATATTTTAAATATATTTGTACTGCGGCTCTCATTTAAAATGTACGTTTAAATTCAGGTATATAAGATATATGGCATGTTTAAAATATATAATAATTGTAATAACTATACTGTTTTTAAGATGCACTACAGATGGTATGTTTAAAAAGTTGGGGGGGGGGGGGCGCTACTGCGCTAGAAAATCGTTGATTCTCGGAAGTCACAGTAGGCAGTGAATGAAATAAGTTTGAGAACCTGTGTCATAAACTATAATAGTCCAGCAGCTGTCCAAGACTTAATTTGAGAACCTCGATAGTCGACACTACCATTAATTTAAATTTTAAAGATCTAAAGTTTTGACAAAATTAAAGTTAGCTTACATTGTCTGATTTTAACTCTGAAAAAAGATTTGAATTCAGCAGTAATATGTTTAGGTATAGATCGTACACATAACACTTTGAAAAAATGTAATCTTGTATTTTAATATTGCACTGTAATTACATACGGTCTCAATTTCATCCACGGTCTGATTGAGGGCCGAAATGATGAGCCTAGCCCCTAGGCTTCTTGAATTACTCTGTTTTCGTATTCCTAGTAATACTAGGCTTCAGGGTTCACCACCCTATAAATAAAACAAACTTTTCCACGAATGCCCCACTTCCAAAAATGATTCGATATGCAAACTTATTTTATTATTAGTAGGACGCTCACTTTTTACTTCTTTCATTCCTACAACGAATAATTGTAACATGTTTTATTTTATTATCACACAAGTTGTCTTGAAAATGTTTATATTTTCTTATTATATTGTATTTAAATTATTATATCTATTATGCTATATTGTAAAAAGCCGTTTGGCGTTAATTCTAATAAAATAAATATGGGGAAAATATGGGGTTTATCAAATCGCATCACTGTAATTGAAAATAAAAATAAAAAATGGAATATTGTCTATACGATCTATTGGCATTATCTTGCTTGATTGAAATATTTAATTGGTTCAATAAGTCATTTCAAAAACTAGATAAAAATAATACTAAGCATACACAGATAGTCAAATTTTGTAACATTAAAAGATCTTTATTAATCTCTCTCAATTAACTGCGAGTTAAGAGTCTTAAGTCTATATTATTATACGAATCACGAACATAATACAGTGGGCACGAGTCACTATACGTCAGTAGGTACCTATTACAACAGTCGTTAATGCGTATTTATTACTTATATAATTTATAGTTGAACGTTGATAGGTATATACATAGTATATATATTATATTATAATCATAATTGTCGATTCTTTAGTCACGTAAGAAATATGTATATTTTCAAAGCATAAAGTATCATAAATCATAATTTATTGTTACATTATAATTATATTTTACTCGCAAATACAGTTTAATAATTTAATCTACAAGATTATAAGTACCATACGAAAAACACATATAGGTAATAATAATCATTATATCATTAATACAATTTTAAATGATTAATGTATTAAAATCAGATATCTGAGCTTAATTATTACTCGTAATCTATTTCATAAACTCGTAAACTACTTCATATACTATAATATATTAATATATATTATATAATGTATATGGTTCAAGTAAACTAAATAAATATGCAGTACCGGATCTAGGGAGGGGGGCCATCCGGGGCCCATGCCCCGGGCGCTTATCATAGAGGGGCGCAAATTTCAAATTTTAAACTCATCATTTTTATTACATTTTAATTTTTTTTTGAAATTGAACCTTTTTTTTTTGAATTACACAAATATTTCAAATTAAATAGTTTTAATTCAATATAGTCACACTGGTAATGATTATATTTATTAAATATAGGTTTAATTTCCAAATTATTTGTTTTTTATTGAAAATAAACATTTCCATAATGTATAAATATTAAATATATGTATAATATCTTGATTAATTGTATGAATATTTAAAATTTAAATCGCCTATAATAATAATCCGTACTTTGACACACTTTAGGACTCATGCATTTTTTATTGGTGACTTTTAGGGGCGCTAATATTATGTTGTGCCCCGGGTTGCATAATTTGTAGATCCGGTACTGTAAATATGTATGGGAAACGTCGAATGTGGGCAATATAATATAGGTTAGGGTTTAGGTACACAGAAAAATACAATACAACTAACCGTAAACAAGTGAATACGTTCTATAAGCAATTCTATAGGTAGGTGTAGACAAGTGCATGATTTATACGTATTGGCCCAGTGGCGTGGTGAAAGAGGTTCAATATGATGCCTAGGAGTCATGGTGGACATCATATAGTACCTGTCAATGAAATAAAGTTTATTTTTACTTATAAATAGGTAAATTTGGTTGTAAATCGTCATTTAGAATAAACCGAAAAACAATATTTTAACATAAAATAGGGAAAAGCCTCTTCGAATTCGCTAATCCTAGGAATGAGTTTGTAAAGTATTAGTAGGTACCTACTTCAATCTAAGTTTTAAGGATGGTGTGCTTGAGAAAGAGGTGGGTGGGTAGGTATACTGAAATATATGTTGTGTCTCGTGGTAAATGTTTATAAATGTTCACCTGCACGCCACTGCGCCTACTTCAATACCTATAGCTAGATGTGTATTAGGTATAGTGCAACGAAATACGTATGATGTGAATAATTACATAATAATAATATGATAGGTATTAGGTACGCACTTATTAAAACCGTCGGATTTGACAAGAAAAACGAATAAAGTTATAAATACGAATGTGTAATGAGTATAATATAGGTACGTTTTATAACATAAAAAATCTGAAGATAGGGTCTTAAAGTATATTTAAGAATTCTGAACATCAACATTTAATTGAATTCATTATTAAATAAAGAAAATGGTGGTGAGGGTGTTTGGTGGAGCACTCTAAGTAATGTGTATGCTATATAGGTACATACGTACCATAATATGCATTTTTCATTTATTCTGCATTTAATATATGCGTACCTATATATGGTACGTATGGTATATGTATAACCTACCAAATTATACGAAAACAAAGTTGAATGCCCCAAATTATATAGTTTATGCATCATAAATATTAACGACATACATAATTTATGTATACCTATTATAGTAATATAATTTTTTATCATTTTAGAATATATTTTGTTTGTTTAAATTAGGTAACATATAATGCACTTATCTATATTATTTATATTTTATGCATTTATGTATTATGAAAAAGTAAAAACTACACATATTATATTTATTTAGTAAAATAATAAATTAATAAATTATACAGAATGATTATAACTACGGTAAACACACATATTATTTCTAAACGTTGACTCACGCGTCATCGATGCTTTTAGACGCGGCGTTCTATATTTTTAATTTAATAAGCGCGGAGCATATAATTAATAAAAAGCAATAATAAGCAATAAAAAAAAATATTGGTGTAAATATGGATTTTAAAATTTTAAATATTTAATCAATATTTTTTTTATTAATAATAGCATTAAAAGTGAAGCTGGACGGATGATGAATGGTGTCTGCACAAATTTCTAGGGTAGATATACAACTTTAAGTCTGATTGTTTTATTTTACTCCTCGTCTAAACTGTAAAATATGCTTATTTATATATAGTAACGATAATACTATTCATTTGACATTCAAATATTTATAAATCGAAATGTTTATAGAAAACATTATGTTACAGTCTTATATAATATATACAGATATTGAATAAAAAAATATGGTTACTATCGAAAAATTCAAAATCTGGTTGTGGTTTCATCGATAAAAACAATAAGGACAAACAAAATAAGAGCAAAAAAGTTTATGCTTTTCCAAATAATAAATGCTCAGTATACGTTAAAATAATCACTCTGCACTTGTCTACAGCATATTATATAATATATTGTATAAAATGTTTATGACCATAGTGTGGCTCTTTGAAAATCATGATTTTGCATTTTTTTGAAATAATAATGGCTTATTTACACGAAAAGGTTCCTCGAACTATTGATATAGATACATATAATAATATATATATTGTATAATATGTTATATACGGCGGTGTACCCATTGTTATTACTTATTAGGTGTCTATTTGGGGTGAATGAAACGATGAGTAACGTCAGATCCTTTAGTAAAAAAAACTAAAAAACACACGTTATACTTTTTTGTGTAGGTACCTATATATATTAGGTATATGTATATAGGTACACGCTGCGACTGTATACATACTATTATATACTCATATTAAGTATAGTAAGTACATATATATATAAATTGTGTAAAATTACGACATTATTATTACCAGTAGTGGTTTTAATGGAGTGCATGCCGCACATATAGGGGTGGTCGGCCTCTGTATTTTTTCTTCTATTATTATTCAACTATCGACCTAACGATTATTATTTTATGTAGGTAATAATAACTAGGTACCTATACCTACCTACGCGTTTTTCGAAATCTATACAACCCCACTGAACGCACTCAAGCAGCGTATATATGTCTATACCGGGTAATCCATTAAATGTATAACGTTCATCGTTTAAAAAACTATCAACTTTTTTGAAAATAATTTTTTTTACATTTAAAATCGTTAAAAATTGTCTAAAAAAGAAATATTTTTTTATTATTTTTATTACTATATTGTTATTGCATTTTTAAATTGTTTACTTCATTTTAATGACAAAGTGCACTTTTTAATTCCTTATTCTAAAATTGAATATTTCTTGGATTACTTATCGGTACATACAAATTGAATTCTGATGGGTAGTTATTTATGAGTGATAAGTTTTTAAAGATAAACGGAGTGGAGCATATTACTACAACGCTGCAGTATGCCTAAGTAATTTGCAAAATGTTGGTCCACTACTCTTCTACGATCCTCTCATATAAACTATAAATATACTTATAAAGTTATAACTATAAAATAAATTACCCTGTTAATAAATATTGAACTCCGACACCCATCAAATGGTTCGTTTTTCGAATAAACAGCGATGGCTATATTGTTATTTTAGTCGGTCGACCGCGGTGGTGAAGGTAAACATATTATATTTTGAGAGACTTTAACGCTCGTGACCGTTATGTGAAAAATAATAATATTTAATATAATATACCTACGATTTGGAGGAACGCATTGAGCGTATGTTATAATATATATTATATATATCGAACAGTTTTTGGTAAATTTTCAATGTCACAATTACCCTATACTTACCAAAAAAAAAAAACACACAAGCTACCTATTATAGTAAATTACTAAATAACATAATATTATACTTTCGGGATATATATATATATTATATATTATACATTTGTAAAAACTTGCTCGAAGACTCCGGAACAAAGTACATTATGCGTGTGTGTACGTGTATACGCACTATAATAAGTAGAGTACGGATTTTGAAGCACTAAAAAAGTATAGAAAAACATTTAAAATAAAACAATTAAGCACTATAAATCTTAAAAAATAGCTTTAAAAAGTGATTTAAATATTTTTTTTTTATTATTTATTACAAGAAAAAAAATATTATAATAAAATAGATTTCTATTCACAAGCCTGCTGTTTTTCTTCTTACACAGTTAATCTGTAACTTAAATTAATTCTGTTAAAGATAATTATTTATAAAAATAATACTGAAATAATAGTTACAAAATGATTTACCGATACTTAGGTATATCAATATTAGAGTTCCATTGGACGATTAACATTTTTTTTAAAGTTTTCTACACGTATTATTTATATTTGATTTTATTTTAAATTAAAAACTCAAATATAGAAAAATACCATTATAGTATAATAGGTAATAGTAGCTAATAAAAATGTAATAGGTAAAAATCGAATTATAGGTAATCATAATAGAATAGATGATGACTAAAAATCTCCAAAAAGGCATGAAAAGTAACTAAAAAGCATAATATAGTTCCGAATTGAACGCAAAAAAAAAATCTAATGTTGTGCATATATTGTATTCAACGCGTTGTGTGAATCACATATTTTAAAGCTGATATAGGTGTGCACCTATATATTATATATTTTTATTTTTATTTATTTATTTTGGTATTAGCTTCGTTTCGAACGGGTAATAGAAAAAAAGCAAATTCCATCGAAATCCGTATAGGTACTGCAGCATCAGTATATAACAATAATAATAACCAACTACACGTTGATTGTGCAGCAGTAAACTCGCGGGCACTCGAGCTATATACACACAATATATTATATACATCGCATATAATATATCGGCGTACTATATAGTCATCTGCAGGTCGTTCGGCGGGCCAGGTGGACTATACACAGCAGTCACCTCTGCTCGCAGTGAGTGCGTGTACCTATATATATATATATATACATTATACGATACAAGTCTATATTCTATTCTATATATATGTATATATATATATAAACTTGCCACACATATAACGCACATTAATATTATATTATATACAGCCGCCGCCTCCGCCGCCGTCGCAGCTGTTTACAGTTTCCATCTGTCGTCGTCGTCAGCGCGACGTGTGTTTACTCGCAAGCAGATCTGAAAACCGTGTGTACAGGCGCCGGCTGCAGCAGCTGCCAACCCTTTTGGCCGTCCTTGCCGCGTACCTACATAATATATATATAGGTATATAAACCATTTTTTAACTGCGCGCCGCCGCCACCGGGAACGAGTGTGTTGTAATATACGCGCTTATATTATTATATATATATATATATATACAGCGTGTAACAGAAACAACAGCCTGTATATAATGATGAAATAACTTTTGTTCTAATCAATATTTTAACGTTTTTTTTTTTTTTTAGTCACTCATCGCGCTATATTAAAGTATACGACCGTTTGATTTTAAAACGGAAAATAAAAAATTTTAAATTTGATTGGAAAAATTTAAAATAGCCAATTTTTAAATCTGATTACAAGAAAAATGCAGTTTATATGGTGAAAACATTTTCAATTTCAAGTGGTTAATTTTATTCAGTTTTTCTAAAACATCAATAATTTTTGAGAATTTTCAGACATGCGAGTAAATCTTAAATTATTTACTACCTATCCATATATTAATTTTCATAATTTTTTTCATACGTTTAACTATATCGTCAGTTTTCTATTTTTATTCGTCTCTTTATTTATTTATTCTGTTATACACCCTGTATACATCATATAATACGTGCGCAGCTATATATATTATGTGAAAAAGTGGCAATTGTTTGGTATAAAATACCGGAAACAAAACACTTGGAGTGTGTGCACAGCACACAACAATAATAATAACAATAATATGTAACACGTTTAACACACTTTTTGTGTCGCGTTTCCCGTTTGCATCGCACACGAATATAATATATATGTATATAGGTATACGCAACGCCCACACGAAGACTTGACGCTGAAAAAAAAACAATTTTAATTATTTAAATCAGATCGTAACAATCGCCAGCAGGACGAAAACAAAAATAATAATAAAATATAGGTAGGTAAGTATACTTAAGATAGAAAAAAGTTTTTAATACATTTCTTAATTTTTTAATAGGTACATATAAAACCGTTAAAAGAGTTTAACGCCGATATTATAAATTGTGTATTATACTGCATTATGCCACTATCTATATGTTATATCATCGTCATCGTCATCAAATATATAATTAATAATTATACACAATACCTATATATATATAGAGTGAAATTATCCGTATTTAATTCCTATACAATAATATTATATTCCTATATGATAATAAAAAATATGCGGTATTACAGAAATTATGCTTTTTAGGCAGCGTTGAACAAAATAATTCTGCGTGATTAACCGATGATGAAATAGTTTATAGAGATTTTATCTGTGACTAAAAATTCATGGATTTCATAAAATATAGGTAGACTCGCATGTTGAATTTGCCATTACTTGAGAATTAAAATGATGCAATATTTATGTTAAAATAAATAAAATTTCACTCTTAAAAAATTAATTAGTGTAATTATAACCACACACATTATCATTGATTATAAACACTCATATTATTTATAATCAATGGCACTATGATTAAAAATGCAATAATTTATCTATGGTTATAATTATTAATTATTCGATGATTAATTTTTATCATAGTCAAATTTTCGTATATTTTTACATAAATATTACATCATCTTAATCCTTAAGCATTGACAAATTCAGCGAATTTATGTTTAAAATAGAATTCGTAAGTTTTTAATTATGTAGATAAAATCCGTACCTATAAACTTTAATCTTTGGATATTTTTGCGCAACACTGTCTTGGGGTTATATTAGTATTATGTATAAACCGCTACAGATCTCTTCTAAAGAACATTGATATGTACCTATATATAGACTGTATAGTGGAGAAGGATACTTATACGTACTTACTACGTCGTGTGACTTACGCGACAATTTACGATGTATATACATATTCTATAATAATATACGAACCTGTAAATGACAACATATCGTGGCGATTTCTCCATTATTTCAGATTTGAAGGAGCGCGCGCTTATTACATCGTGAGTCTAAACATAATACATATATTATTGTGACGACGAAAATAGTGTGAAAGATAATCTATAATTTTATTTCTACGCGACGATAAGATTAGCAAAGTATATTATCATCACCCCCTTTGGTTCTTCAATAAAGCAGCTATTGAAAAATTGATTTTTAAAATATTTAAACATACTTCAGGACTGTATTTTAAAATTATTGAGATTTGTTGATACTATACTTGTGGAATGTAATGCGGAGATGCTAAGTTCTGTTTTCCATAATATGAGAAATAAAGAACCCCGTTGCTACGGTAAATGATTTAGATGTAAATTTTTGTGAAAATGTCGGTGTAGGTAACAAAATTAAAATTTGAACAAATAGTTTTTGAGTTATTGAACTTATTGTGTACAAAAGATCAGACCCATGATAATAACGGGTTTGAAAGATAAGGGGCTATGGTGATTTGGAAATTTTAATAATTGATATTAATCTATTGACATTTATAAGTTTTAAGACAGGTCAAGTACAATAAATATTAGATCCAATATCAAATATATTTTATATTTTTGTATGAAACCATTTTATCCTCAGTATAACCATTATAATAACTGAAAAATACTCGTTTGAATTTTTAATTGGGTACCTACTTAAGACAGAATTCAAAAAAAAAAATGAACCATCAAATGGAGAGTTTTTGCCACGGGGCACATCTTACCTATATATACGCGAAGTGCGAAAAATCTCAAGAATTTAAAAATACGGTCGTCGAGTAGGTATATAGGTATTTTAAAAATTCCAAAAATCTGATTTTGATTAACCGCATTATTAATACTATTAATGGGGAAAAAGGGGGGTGAGCATGATGCTCAGCAAATCGCTCTGCTGTATGTGCAACAATCAATATTATTATATACGTTTCTCCGATCTAGGTTTTATGAAAAAATAACAAACTAATTCGAGAATCGCTGTGCGAAAAGTCGACGGTTAAACATAACGGTACTTATAACATAAATAATAATATTATGTAGGTACTACGCACATATTAGTATACTTTTCATTCGTTCGTGAAATAGTCAGTATGACCTGCTCAGTACATTTTATTATAAACGAGACGTTGTACGTGCGTTTACTGTACAACGAATAATAATAATAATAATAATAATAATTATTAGATTTTATGATATTATTATTATTATTATTATTGACGGTGGCGTTAACCGCGAGTTACATGAGAGACATCATCACTGCAAGTCGTCACGAACGAGATAACTTTGAATGCACATCTCCACCGCCGCCGAGTGAGAACATAATATACACTTTATGCATAATATTAAATGTAGGTATATAATATAATATAGTAAATACAGTTATACAGCTATAATATACCTTATATACCAGGTCTTGCAAACGTCATAATAACGTGATGGTTATATAACGTATTATAACGTATATATGTTAAATATATGAAAAAAAAAAGATTGAACTTTGTAAACTTATAACAATAAAACGGAAAACGGTAAACAAATAACTATATATTAAATATCGCAAAACAAAACAAAAAAACGATTAACAAAATCATTAAACAAAACATAACGCAAAACAAATTATTATATAATTATTATAGAATATCATTAAGCGAAATAATTTAAAATCCAATTATAATTATAAGTACCTAAAAGTTATAATATTGATATCGTAGAAATATTTCTATTCCACTCGATTTATTTATCTAAATTAGAAATCAGTCCAAGAATTTGTTAGGTATATATTCCGTATCCGCGGAGGATCATTCCTCGCAATAATATTATAATAATAATAATAGGCATATTATAAGCATAATATTATTGTCAACGATAATACGATAAACGCAAAATGTGTACAACGTAAAACGAATTTTTTTTTCAAATGCAAGCCCTGCCTTACCGGCTTTGCCTATAACCGCTACTACCTATGCTACCTACGCCGTAAACCCGCTCGATAACTATATTTGAGTATAAAAATTATATTGGTAGGTAATAATAATAATTATTACCTATATAATTTATATGTTTCCATACTGCGTTTAGCTTATATTTACCGCAGTCAAACGACATGCGCAGTTTGCATGTTTATCGGACTCGTTATTATTAAAGTCCCATAATAATATATTACACCTATATACGCATATTATTAGGACTCGATGTGATTTCGTATAGCATCATTTTTTTTGGTCATTTTCTTGGACGCCTACGACGCGTCGCATCTCGCACATTATAATATTGTAATTATATAATATATAAGATAATTATCTGTTACACATTATATTATACTCGTATAACGTATTATATCTAACCGAAATCGCTCTGCAGAGTGTACGCCGTTTTGTGTTGCGTCGTTTGCACCAACGATAATAATTGTTATTATTTATATGATATAAACTCGCATCGTCGAATATAATATATGAGCTTAAATAATATTTACGCGCCTGATAGTTGATACTGTATATATATTATAATAATATACGCCACAATAATAATTACTAAAGCCGAGGACGTCCGGACAAATCAAATTAGGACCATACGATTTTTGAAGACCGTTTTCAGTAATAACACATAATAATAAGTAATAGCAGTATACAATAGACATTATTATTATTATTGTTATTGTCATACGACAGCAGGTCTTCGTCCCGTTGGTTTTTAAATGCGCGACGGCGACGTTTATATAATGCGTGGTATATTGTGCGTATGAAGACAAATATTCGAATGTATTATTAAGTCCAAAATTGTACACAACGCAATAAATGTTTTAAGTTTTTCATACACTACTTTCGTATGATACCGTATTATACCGGTATTGTATACCACAGTATCAAACCGTATTGAACCTTGCGCAGTACCTTAAACTATCTGAAATTGAACACGCATGTCATAAAACTAATGATCGTTTTTTAACATACCTATATGGCTTAATAATTTAAAAAAAAAAAAAAACGTTTTAAAAACCACAATGATATTTTAGAGTAATTTATATTTAAAGTCATATTTCCAACCCTGATACACCTATAATGACTAGAAATAATTTTTATTTAAAATAATGCAGTTACAATTCATAGTAAATTACATATTTTTATTTAATTGTATTTTATTAATAACAATATATTGTAATAATGTATAATAATTGTATAATAACTAATAACATTTTTTTATACCATGTATACCACTGTATAATACAAACTCACACCTCTAAAAACTTCCAATAATAAATAATTACTATCCATTAAACAAGCGATACGGCCATACGGGTATGCCCCATATACACGATAATTTCCATATAATCAATAATGGTTAACCCGCAGCTTAAAATATCAAAATAACTAGGTAGTTAATATAATATATAATGTATCATAAAATAAAGAAATTTGAAAAATTACAAAATTTAATTTCAACGATGGGCCCCAAAAAGAGACGGCACACGCGCGTATTATTACAATATTATAAAAATTAATAAAACATTTTTTTTAAAATCAAGTTTTAAGTTGTAAGATATAAGCATTTTAACGTCATGTATGCCCATATACATATAATTATTAATTATCAATAATATTCCATCAGAATACCATTATATAAACTGCAAACGTGCTGCAGAACCTATTATAATATATGCTCTGCGTTAATTTAACAACGTAAATAGATAATAAAAGGCGTAGGTATATTGTACAAGTATTACATATTTTATACAAGGTGATCTATTTAGTGTCTACACAGAGTCTAACCGTACACATTTGTACTTTAAAAATAAATTCATGTATAACTAATCGACTACTCGTTCGAAATTTCGAACTGTACCTTTAATATACCCCCTCAAGTATTCATGAAAATATTTTGCTTCGAAATTCACAATTAATAATATTTGTCTTAAGTTTAAGTTTAAAGCGAAATGTGTTGTGTGTTTTGTACAAGAACATCATTATCGCATACTGAATTTAACTTATTTTCACTCGTAAATCACTTTAAATTTCAAGCCTATACTTATGTACTTATTTTTCAAACACAGAAGTTCGGAAAATCTACTCTCACACAAAAAAGTAGTGACAAATGGAATCAAACATTTTAATGTATTAATGCTTGATTGAAAAGAGATGAGTTTAGGGTTATGTATTCTATTTTTGTTGACATCCAAAAAGAAACCATATATTTTATAAGTTAAGTTTTTCCCTAAAGTACATATAGATACTAATGGGAAAAGTGAATTATTATTTTATAAATACAATTTTTTTAAAACACAGTGACGCGTTTACCATCTAAAATACTTTTGCGTACCACCATCAGTGGTATGCTATTACCACGCTTTGGGAACCGCTGTGCTAGGGTATGATGGACACTTAAATGGATCACCTTGTACATTGCAGCAACGTTAGTATACCACGACCTTGTAGCACACGCGATAATATTCTGGTTAATCAAATTTAATGTCCGTTACATATAGGTACGTCGACGTGATATTATAATAATTGTTATTTGAGCATAAATATCGTGATATATGAGGCGATTTCGACTCGTTACGGTGCGAGCTGGCGATGGATGGCCGGACATCTGGTAATTATTTCGTCTGTTATTAAAATAATATTATGACCTATAATTTCGTAAGAGCATGGACGCTCGGTTCACCGATTCACCTCGAAATTAGAAATATATATCTCGACCGGAATGTTTTTGTGCTGTACGACATTAGTGTATAATATTCTACTGAGTTCTTAGAATAAACGTGTAGGTACCTACTCAATAAACAGGTAAATACGTGATACGGAGGACTAGAGCGGGACTATAAAAAAAAAATAATGTTTATATTTCTTCAAATGCGTATAAAATACGGCAAGCGGTATTGATTGGTATCAAGGTCGTAACTGAAAACAAATTTCAGGGGGGGCAACTTTTTTAATAACTTTATTCTTAATACAATTATAGTCAATAAACTATAAATTCACTACTAAAATGTATCTACTGTTAAAAATGTCGGGGAGGAGGGTCCGGAATCCTGCCCCCCCCCCAGTTAAGGCCTTGATTGGTATAATATAGGTATTTAAATACCGGCATTTTGGATTGTGGTTTATATTACCGTATAGAGACCGGCGGTATTTCGATCATTTCGGTTTTTCAATGTTTCGGTATTTCGGTTTTATCATCTGTACGTAAAGCGCATTGCACGAGTCTCGTGTGATATACACATAACAAATATCAAATAAGGACACGAACATTATTTCCATTTTGGATATCCGCAGCTACAAAAATAAAATATGGGGCGTTGTTAAACTCTTCCGATTGTATGGTAAACTAGCGTCTACCGATTTTTAAGACTAGTAAACTCTCCCAAGTCAACATTATGTTTGCCTGTAGGAAATTTGTTAACTCCTCCGAGTCAACATTATGTTTGCCTGGTGGATCGTTTTCTCCAATAATGTGGGCTTTAGCATCATCATCGACTTCAAAACCAACCAACGCTTGTGAATCGTTCCATTCGCATTTTAATTCATATTTTTCTAGATACTCAACCACCTCTATTTTTATTTATTAATGCCTGAACGATTTTCAACCGGAGTATACATAGTGTACATAATAATTCAAAGTTATGATAAACAAAATAGAATAAGTAAAAACTAAAAACCTCTCATACTAAAAATAAAGGATAAATTATTGACAAAGCAGAACACAAAAAAGACACCTTAAGTTTTTTTAAATCAGTATTTTAATATTCTTATAAAAAAATAATTTAATTATACATTCAATTTAAATTGTGAGTTTTTGTATTATAATTTTATGTACCTAGTTCAAATAGCAGCTAAAGGTATTGATTTATATTATTATTATTATTTTTTATCATTTACTGTCATTTGTATAATTGATTTCTTTTTAATGCAATTTAAATGTTTATTCAATTTAAAAATGTGTTTGTTCATATTATTATAAACTTTAAATTAAAACGATATAATTATTATAATGTAATAGGTGGTACAAACAAAGTTATTACAGACTCTTGATAGTTTACCTGTACCCTTCAGGTAGTACTGCAGAAGTAAACGCGGGCGAGTTTACCATCGGGAGAGTTTATAACCTCCCAAAATATGGATATGCTTATTTGACAGAATACTGCACACCCATTTTAAATGGGCGTATATCAATTGCTCCAAAATGTATACTTTTTTCCCGTAAAAAATCTATCGAAAGCTCCTCATATTAACTCCACCGAACATTTTACATGTTGATACTGCCAGCTATTATCGTTCCGCTGATTTTTTTTAAAATTTTGATTCATAATGAATATTTGGGTTAGTTACATAATACCTATACAATTTGTAAAATAATTTGTTAGTTTATAAGACGTATATTTCTACCGGTCATCGTCAACGGTCAACGGTTGGCTGAATCGACACAAACAAATATCCGGCGGAATCGATAAAACTCCTTTTATATTCCCTTCACAATATTTTCGCAGGAAACGGAAACGTTGAATATTTTCGGTATACCTACGTACCAACTACCGGTGTACTGGTCTTTCGGTTAACCGGTAATTTTTCGTCAGCCTCAACGCCGTTACTATAAGGGTCGCAGATTTGAAATCATCGAAAGCGAGGATAATGCGCGTTCAGCAACGGGACACCAAAACCAGCGGCCGAGGAAAGGGGGCGGGTAGCACCCCTACTGCAATTATTATTATTTTCTTTTACAATAATAAAATAATCGCTTTACTTCGACACCAGACGATAAAATATTGCGTGTTCAAATCCAATTGTCTCCGCAGCTATACATAATATCCTAACGGGACACGCATTAATGTTTATGCATTGTATTCAACAATATGAGTAATAATAAGTCGTACAATGAGCGAGTTTCACCCCCCACAATACTGATGCAGGCTTCCAAGCCCTCAAAGTCGAATAATAAACTATATGACGATTGTCGGATTATAATATTATTATAATGTGCAGGCCCACAGACACGAGCGAACACTGCGCACAATGCATCGTATTATATTATTATTATATTTATATGGGCATAGCCGTTTTCGACCGAAATCGTATCGTTCTATTTTCGGCCAAAACAAAAAGTTTAATATTTACTTTATGTTATATTATACATAATATATAAAATTATTAAAAAATATATAAACTACCTATATAAAATGTGTAGGTATAATACAATAGGTACTATAATAATTAATAAGAAATCATTTTTGTCGATAATTATTAAATATAATACATAATTTATTAAAAACACAATAATATATTAGCATTATTTTAGATTTCTGAACATATTATGTTTAGAACACCTTATATCCCCGTTATTGTGTCCGCCCGTCTGTTAGTCACAAGTACATATAGTTACGATTGTTGATATTAAGATAGGTAACGAAGAAAACAAATCAATCGGATAGTTATTTATTATTTATTATTAAATTAAAGTAGGTATAACTTTGATTTGTATAATACTGTAAAATAATTAAATTAATATGCCAAAAGAGAAATTATCAGTTTCTTAGCTATAGGAGAAAAACAATTCGGTTGAATACAAAGGTATTTAATTTATTAAAGTTCCTATACATGAGTATATTTAAGTCACCAAATTATTTATAAATTATAGGTATGTTTATGGTATTCTAGTTTATTAAATATCTACTAAATACGTTTAGAATTTAGAAACCTAGAATTTAAATTCTGCTAATTAGCACGCTAACAGAGTGGGCTTTTCTAACTTGTTTATGTTAATATGGCATACACCTACTCAGATAGTTTAAAATTATATTATAGGTCAATATTGTGTCCGATTTTTGTTAGCTCTGGTTCACTATACATTTTGAAATAATTATTTGAAACTAACAATACTTTTTTAAATGTATAATATAATAAAGTAAATATTAAACATTTGGTATAGTCGAAAAATGATTCAGCCGATAAGAGAAGAGTACGATTTTGGTCAACAAGGGAATCGACCTTTTTTTAAATTTTGTCGCAAAGTGTAAATCGGTCGAAGTAAAATCGGTCGAAAGGGGAATGTTACAATTTTGATCGAAAAGGGTCTCACACGTATTATATTATTGGTAATATATTATTATTCTGTTGCAGAGTGTAGACGAAACGAAAAAAGTTGGGAAAACCCACTCTGAGAGCGTGCTAAATTCTCAGTTTCCAAACGTATTTAGTAGGTATTTAAGATTTAATCCTTTCAGTACCGCATAGATATTTAAACTATTATAAACTGCTGGACCGAATAAAATATCAGTATGTTCAAAAATTAAAATTATCAAAATATTCATCATTTTATTTTGAATAATATTAAGTTTTTGTTTTTAAATTGCTTATAAGATTTTTGAACGACATACAATGACAAACATTTCATTAGCAGACATTAACATTGTCCAATAACAAAACATACAAGACGGGTATATGTGAGTCTGCAGTGGGCCTGAAGGAATTTTTTATGATTCAGTGGTACTGAAAGGGTTGATAAACTATATAGGTAGCCTATATAGATAGGCTAGTACAATTTATAAATAATTTGATGACTTGAATATGCTTGTGTATAGAAACTTTAATAAATCAAATATATTGAAATTTGATCTATTTTTTAATATTGGCTAGTAAGAATCTATATTAAAGTCTCATATTTTGATATCTATTTTCCAATATTGGATTGTATGCGTTTACTTTTAATAGAACCGTTGATTTTTTCTTATTTTCTTCTAACTGAGAAACTAATAATTCTCTTATATAATAAACTGTTATACAGTATTATAATATAAAACAAAGTTTTAGCTTTTTTTTAATAAAAAAACAATAAATAACAATCTGATTGATTTGTTACCATCGTAACGTATCTTAATAACATCAACAATCGTAACTATATAATATAATATGTACTGGTAACTAACGGACGGACACGACGGGAATAGAAGGTGTACTAAAACTAAATAGCATAATATAATATTATGTTTAGAAACCTAAAACCAGATAAGACACGCACAAAACGGCGGCGCGTACAGACACGGCGCATGATGATAAAATAATAATATAATAATATAATACAACAATAATTATTGTCGTCGTCAAGACAAGAAAAGTGTAACAACACATACATACACCTATATTTTTTATAATATTATTATATCGTGCAACAAACACGAAACAGGGAAGCGATTACGGACGGATAATACGCCAGGCGACATAATGTCATGTATATACACATTATACACATCATATACGTCATAAATTCATAATGATACGTCTTGCCGGGTGTGGAAAAATAAAACTCCTTCGAGGCACGTACCGGCCGAAGGACGTTGCACACGTGTCCTCGTCCTGCAGGACAGACGTCAGCAGATGATGCGGCAACAAAGTCCTGTGTGCGTGTGGGTTTCTGTGGCCGTGTGGGTGTGGGTGGATGGGGTGTTTGGGGTGGCAATGTACAACTACCATAGCCATCTTATTACTACATCGCCGCGTATTTAACATTTTAACCCGAACGGTGTCTCGGCGGTTATTATTATTATAATTATTACTACCTTAATGTATACGTCTCCACCCGTTTTTCAGTAAATATTATCATTAGGCGATGGCCCCATAACGCGCGTGACTCAAGTCAAAAACTAAATATATTATGAAAAATAATATTCGACGATGGAAAAAATGAACATCGTGTGGCTATATATACGCAACGAACGGGTTTGGTGTACCGTTTCGACTTTCGATTATTATTTGTATAGGTACTTAAACTATTAATGATATATTGTAATATATTATGTTATGTATTTATCATAAAAAATAGGCCTTCAACGGATTACGCGTTTAGTACAATATTTACATAATGTACAGTTTTATTACAAAAAAATATTAGCGAATATAGAATTTATAAGCTATACAGACATATACATATTTGGTTCTAAGATTTGCAGGTTTTTTTAATCAAGGCGGTGTAGACGTGACGATTTGATGCATGTTTTTTACCTAATTTACCTTATCTACCCGAGTAACCGCAATAGCAATCATTTATTAATAAAAATTTCAATTTCCACAGTGAATCTCAAAACTTCGTGTGAAATGCAACTTTTTGAAAAATCTTTTCTTAGTACACCTATTTACACGGTGATATGAAGGTACCATGAAAACATCAAGACGTCTCTATAGAGTTATCATAGTACAAGCTCTAAGCGTTGATCAGTCAGTCAGTCAGGAGTTCAGGACACGTACGATTATAATTTTCATATAATATACCAGAAGATCCATTTAAGTGTCTACACTCATTTTTTCAAAAAGTTTCAACACAACACATATCTTTGTTTTGGTGCAAACACTTATTACCGAAAATGTCGGTGCAAATTAAACAACAATATAATGATATGTTGTACATATTTTGGGTCGATTTCGGTGAAAATTGACTGTAGCCTTCGATTGTAGGTATCGTACAATGTGCGGTTTAAATATATGGTTAGAATAAAAACAGCTGCAGTTTACGGTCGGCCGAGAATAAAACCCACTCGATTTTCATAGTTGTGGTAAAAAGAACACAATAATGCGTTGTGTTTTTTTTTTACCATCAGAATTAATACTGAAACGTCTGAAACAATTGTTTATGAATAATACAATTTACATGTTGATTGTTAGACGGATAACTGCATAGTTGTACACGTTCATTAAGTATTCATAATTGCATAACTATATTTTAATTGTTGCTCTCGAGACCTGCAGTTACGCGCTTTGTATAATTTCGATATTAAAATAAGAAATGACTATAATATAATATAATATATTATATACACCTACGCTTAGGTACTCCGTTTCGAATAAACTTTTACAAATAAAGTCGATTAAAGTAATTAATCATACAAAGCTTGATTAACAATTCTTTTTACTTAGATACATATATATATATAAATCTTATACAAGAGGATGTCGGCATGACACATGATAATAATGTGTAATTTGTTTCCTTTTCTTGTTTTATTATAATATTATCCAACACGCACACTCTAAAGCTCGTTACCATAAAACAGCTCTTCGCGTGTACAATTTTGTTGCCAAACTATATTCAAGTTCAAATTATGTTTTCATAATAGTGCAGATAAATTATCACAACAGTTTAGGGAAGATTTCATCAATATTTTTCATAGTTTAATATCAATACTTATCTGCTACGGAGAATCTATTGCAACAATAAATTAATACGATATAATGATCGTTCCTTTAAATATTTAAAATGTAAACACTTCATTGGTAAATGTTGTATCATACATATCGTGTTTGCCTCGTATTTCTAACAGTTAGTCTGTAAAACGAGAAATGCGATGATAGGTTTTCTGGGTACAGTTCGTGTATTGAATTACATTATCAAATAGGTACAGATAACTTTAGATAGTAGTGATAACAGATGTAACAGTGACATTCTCTAATTTATACATTAGTTAATGTATAACGCAAACAGTAATAATGCTTGCTCCAAATAAACCTGTGTTTTTAATTGTTTTTTATCCGTATTAAAAATAATAGATATTTTCATATCAACGTTATTACAATTGCGTATAATTGAATAAAGCACGTACTTATATAGAATGACCTATGTATTATAGTAGCCTACACAAATACACAATTATTATGGGTTGATACGCGAGAAAACTTACTCCACTGATAAAAAATATTTTATTATTATATTTTACATTATTTGTTCACAACTCATAGGTAATCTATACAGCTCGTGTGTCATTCAATGCGAAGATTTATTTTATTCATAAAGCCACCTGCAATGACAATATGAGAATAAGATACGTCACGCAAGGCCAAATCGGATGATTTGAAGGTAGAGACGTTTCGCAATAAAGCTCGCGGTTTTGATAAATTGGATTCCAAATGATGACCTTTTCTCGGTTAATTGGGTCTCGAAATAAAAGGCAGTAGGAAAATATTGTCCCAGCAAAAAACAAATTATATAATATATTTTTTGTTTTTTTTTTTTTTATAACAAATTATCTTCATTTGACGACAAATTTTACAACTATGGTATAAATTAAAAATATGAATAATATAAATTGCATAGTTAAAAAAATAATTTTTATTATTATAATTAAATTTAAATATTCGTTTTTTTTTTTATAATGTTATGTTCTCAGTAAATATCACCGATGACGTATCATTGTAGGTTTATAACAGGCTTCAGCAATCATTAATTTCTTAGGGGGGCCGGATGGTTTGAAAAACAATTTTGAAGGTCCAGAAAAACTTTTTTTAGCAAGTTATTCGGGGTTACACAGATAAAAAAAGGTAATGAGAAAAAAATCGGCTTAATAGTAAAATATTTTTGGTGGTCTATTCGGCCTGATTAGGTCATTTCATCAGGTGGGTATTATCTGGAATCCCATCTGGATTCTTGGAGGCCGACCCCTGGTTTAAAGTTTTTGGTAAAAATGATTAGTATATTTTATTTCAACGTAGACACCACAGTTAAAATAGTATAACACGTATAATAATTGATCAATGTGTTAAGTTCTCGGTTTACCAGTCCAAAACCGTTTAAAGATATTAATAATTATTGACATCAGTCAAATAAATTATTAGTATACGGGCCAGTTTAATAATTAACCATAGTAATATAAATACAAATGCGAACACTCTAGGATTTATATTTTCTAAACAACAACATAGTTACATTAGTTTAATAGAATATATAGGAACCGGATTAGTCGATCGTTTTACCGTGTTTTCCTCGTCGATTTTCTGTCAATCTCTGAAGGAGATGAGCTATATGAAACTATCGACTCCTCGAGAGATCTGCAGGTCCACTTGAAAAAGCGTGGCAGTGAACAAAACACGTTCACATGACTCATAATCTCATCGTAAATCTATTGTTTCATTCTGACATCCAAGTGCTCCACCACTCAACATCTGAAATACAATAATGTTTTTTTATTTATTTTATGTGTTGTATCAATAACTATTATATTATATTATTTTAATATTTATGGGCACATTAAGCACGTGTGATATTATTTAGAGTATGCCCCCGAGGTATATTCGCTGCGACTCCGAGAAAGGGTCAAAATATGATGGGGAGTTAGTGATTTGTACTAAAATAAAGACACGCCGACCACCTTTATCAGCTGGTAATTACCGACACAGAGTTTGACGTCCGACCCGTCGTAATCGCGTATTACTACACGGCATTACGTATTAACATTATAATATTTGACAAAAAGAATGCATTTATTATAAATTATGCAAGGGCGCAAGGCTGGGACGAGTTAATTAGTTAAAAATTGAACGGGTTTTAACTTTTTAACTTAGATAACTAGTTGCTTTTGGATTTTCGTTAACTTAATATTATACTAACTTACTGAACTTGGTATGACAAGATCTTCGCATATTATTATTTTTACTCGGACCGAGTTAACATGTCAATCATTTTTACCTGAAAAAAAACCGGGCTAAGTTTACAATCGTCCATTTCATTTTGTCAAAACTCTAAGTCTTTTAAATTGAAATTATCGGAAGTAGCGAGACCTCTTATATTTATATTATATTTGCCCCCGAGCAACGTTGCGGGTAATACAGCTACCTAGTACAATATAATATATTATATTTTTTCATCAATTCGAATAAACATTATAATAATATATTATACTTATACGTGGGCAGATATTATTTGTATTTTGCAGATATCGTGTTATAAAAAAAAAATAAAACAAGCGCGTTTATTATATTACTTATAATATAGGTGTCCGGTGATTTTTCCCACCAATAATAATTCAACATTAGTATGTACCGCACAAGACCTGAACGGCAAAAGGAAGTCCGAGAGGCCCCGCGTACCTATACGACGTTTAATTTACATTGAAACGACTTTCCCAAATTCGGACGATATTTGCCATATATATAAACCCGTGGCCAAGGTCGACGTTTTCGTATATTATATAGGTATATAATATAAAGGACGACGTGTGACGATAATAATAATAATAATTCCCAATCATATAATTTAATAATATATTGTATTCCCGTACATCCACCATCACTCGTCGTCGTCGACGTCATCATCGGTACGCCTTTCACGTCCGATCATTATCTTTGTGGTTTTTTTTATTCATTTTTTATTTTTATTTTTTGCTCTTGACGTTGATTGACCGCTATAATATTGAAGTGCGAAAAACTCAAATCGCGAAATATAGATGTGTAGTAGGTACCTACCTAATACCTATACAACAGTAAACATAACATATTATTCAGTGGCGTAATTAGGAATTTGTCCTAGAAGAGGGGGGATAGACTTTTTTGGTAAATAAAGTAGGTACCTACTAAATTTTTACCATATTTTCAAGGATAGTGATGGTAACTGGGAATGCTATTTTATCGAATATCTAAGGCTTTGGGAGAGGATCTATCTCTCTCACCCCACCCCCCCCCCCCCCCACCCATTAATTACGTCACTGTCAGCTGTCTACATTATCATAATAGTATTATATACCTACCTACGCTGGGCTACGCCAAAAAAATAGATCGTGCAGATTATTAAAAAAAGACAAACTTTATATAATTAGTTACATAATTTTTTTTGAAAATTCTATGATTTTATTATGCCATTTCAAAACAATATTACTGAAAAAATAAATATTTTTTACCGTTTTTATGTATTTTTCAATTACAGCATAATTTTTTTATTTCATATTATGAAGCAGAATATTACTTGGAATATTTTATTTGTATAAACTATATAAAGATTAAATTTCTGACACAGTTCATTAGTTATAACTACTTATAAGTAAGTACACATTTAAAGTTTAGTTTAGAGGAGTAGTGGCAAACATTTTTCGGGGTGCCCTGTACCACTCTACTCCGCTCATCTTGTTGGGCATCGGTAAGCAACAAATAAACGTGTTCCAGGATAAGGCTGTCTTTTATGTGATGTTATGTTCCTGTTGGAATTATATTCGAAGGTAAGCATTTTTATTGTATTTATTTAATACCATCATTAGATAAGTAGGTAGGTAGTCTGGTAGTTAATACATTACTAGTAATTTATTGTTATTATATTTTGAGTTATAACAAAGCAGCTAATAATTAAAATTATAAATACAATATTAATGTCAGTGTCGCAACTGAGGCCTCGGATTTTACGTATCACACATTAAAAAAAATATATACAAAATAAGACTTGATAATATTTCATTGTGGCGTTTTGGAAAAATTGTGTATTTAATAAAATAATAGTATAATTTTCAACGATATTCCTGTTATATTATTATTAAATATTATATGCGTTTATTATAATATTAGGTATTGCCTATGTATTGTACGATGAGTCAGTGGCGTAAATTGGGCTAAATTGTTAGAGTTTCAATCAGTTTCCAGGTTAGACAGACTTGTGGGGGGCTTAGTCCTCCACACCCCCCTAAAAAGTTTTATTTTATTCTAAATTTAACATTATAAGTAGTAACTAGTAAGTACACAATCTTACTTTCGACTTCGATATTTTTACAAGAAATTAGTCCATTTTAGCAAGCTGTCGAAACACTTATTTCTGAATCGTTCACGGATTAGAAATAAATACAAGTGTCCAAAAATTAATGAATATGTAAAAAACAAATAATAATTTTAAGCTATGAACATACAACGATGAAATACATTTTTACTATTAGCATTCAGCTGCCATTGAGACTCGAGTCGGCCGATCACAATAAATACATATTGGTATATTAATAGAAAATGGTTAATAACAAAAATATAAATTAGTTAATTAATTAAATAATTATTGATATTTCCATTTTTTTGAACACTGTAATCGTGATTTTTGGGGTCGCAAAAAGATACTCTTGCAACTTTATGATTTTTTCAGGGGTCGCAAGTGCGACCCCGCGCGACCCCCAGTTTACGCCACTGCGATGAGTATATATAATAGAGTAAACAGTAGCATAGTCCGTAGAGTATTGATGTCGACTTATATTCAAGGGGGGGGGGGCTAATTTTCAAAGAAGGGCGAAGGCACATCCTCGTTGTGCCTATAATATATGTCGACGGACGGGGCGAGGGCTTTCAGAACGTTTTTGCTGTGGCCTCAAAATTGTAATACCGGCACTGGTATATACCAAACACTGCGAGTTATTCAACATGTGGTTTCACTCATATTAATATAATTATTATATCATATTGTGATGAAATGAGGATATTGAACGGACGTTTATTGTTATCTTTTGTCTACACCAGAGTTAATTAGTCGATCGGTCTGTTGTCGGAAAAGAAAAAAAGGTTAAGCCGTGATGTCTGGCGTGCGCAGTGCTCAATACATAGCCCGCCGCGCACCATGTGTATCACATTAGTGGAGTATTTTACGTATTATATTATACTACACCCGTACTACGGTATCTGGTTACCGGTCGACCAATTTCCTGTTACTATATTATAAGAACCCACAACACTACCGGATAATCAGCAGCTGTACAGTGATCGAATATTCAGGAAACGCTACGTTGTCCGGGCGAAAAACGATCCGTTCCATTTTCAGTGTAAAACACTATATTATAATTATTTAGAAGGGTTGTTAAGAATACTTTTAAACAGTATTTGAGTAAGTAAACAAAATATCATTGAAAAAAAAAGTATTTAAAATAATACGTAAATACTTATTTATTTATCTAATGTAAGTATTTGAGTATTTTTTACTGTATAAAAGTATTTCAAATACTTAAAAAAAAAATTATTATTATGAGTATTAGTATTAGTTTTATATCCCTAAAAGGCTATTACATTTCAAAAACATGATAATAAGTCCAAAATGTTTGTCAGTCAATGCTATTCTTTTGTTTATGTGATGGTAGCACCTATAAGATAAGTGGTTGCCTATAATTTTGTAATAATCCGACAATAACTTTCAAAAATTCGTTAATATCATTTTCTCAAAATTGTCTACGTATAAAATAAAAGTTTTAACAATTCCAATAAAATAGTAAAAGTTTATAAATGACGAGTATAACGTATAAAAGTATTTAAGATATATAGGTATACATTATACTATTATAGTTTCCAATGCCATATAAAAGTATTTAAATAATATCTACTACTCAAATAACAGAAAGAAACAAAGTATTTTAATAAAGCATATTCAATAGGTAGGTATAATCAAAAAAAGTATTTGAATACCAATAATATTCAAATACCTTCTTGCACTCAAATACTATTTACACCTCTGGGTATAAATATATAATAATAATTATAATACCGTGTTATATTTAACATAATATCATCACGTATACGATGCACCTGAATGGCCACCTACAGGTAATCATGTAAATTATTAATAATGACGTATAATATTATTGGGTACTTGCGATGTAATAATATAATGATATTATATTGCGTGTAAAACGGAAGTCCGTTCAATGAATAGGACGAAATCGGTAGGTACTATACAACAACGGTTTCCGTCTTGTATACGAGTTTCACGACGGGCTGTACGGGGTGTTTATTTTTTTCCAACTACACACTTTACTCGCATATTATTATAATGTTCACGCGACTACGTTCACTCTAACGTGGATAACGTTACGGTGTTGAAGTACACCGAGCACGCGATACACGATACTTGTATATTGAAACGCATGCAGTCGGTGCAGCTGCGTATATACATCGTCACTGTGCGGCCGCGAAACCCGCACAAGATCGACGGCGGCGGTGGCAAAACGACAAGAAAACAAAAAAAAAAAAAACGTTTGCTCGTCGTTTAAACCGTGTAAAAAGAAAAAAAATTTTATTCATTATTGCTCTATATTTCATTTTATTGTCCTATTTGCAGTCACTCAAAATATATATTTACGCGTCCGTTTTTCAAACACGTACGCACACATCATAATATTATTACCTATAAAGTCAGTCGTGCTGGTCGATGAAAATCTGTGGAAATAAATGCGGATTAACATCGTCAGCGACATGGCTTTATATTATTATGTGAATAACATTTTTTTACTAAGACGTGATGAATTAATATTATGGCAAACAAGAAATTCGTTTCACGCGATTAGCAATAAAATAAGATATAATTTATTTAACATATTTTTATGTAATTTCGTCAAGAATAGATATTTTTTTATTATTTGTAAGATTTCCGATTTATTTCTACATAATATTTCTTACATTTCATTCGTAATACTAAAAATTAAAATAATTTATTTGTCAATTTACAAAATCATAACTGGTGGTTTAGCAGTATAATATTATACTATTATGTGTGCATACATTTATACTTCGATAAAAGTAAAAAAATTAAGTGTTTATAGATAATAGGTATAGCATGAAACTTGAAAGTATCGCAGTTAAATATTAATAACTTGACTCAAGTTGTTTACCTTATCTATTTCTCTATAATAACCATTCTTCCAACAAAAATTCCTTTAGTAGATATAAGACACGTGTTAGTTTCAATTTAAAACACCTTATGATTTGCCATTGTTTTTCATTGAATTGATTAAAAATTTAAAACAATGAACTGTATTATTCAAAAATTATTCAGAATTACTTTTTAATTCAACACGTTTGCATATTTTTTATTTTTTACTACATATTTTGGCCATTTTCATTACATATACATGTACATATTTTTGGTTTTCTATTACATATAAATATCAGCCCTGATCATCAATTTAGGTAGGAGAGGACAGTACTAATCACGAGTTATTTAATATTATTAGTCATCACTCATCAGGTATTTAAATTTCGAAGGCAAATGATACATATTATAACGATTTTGATTTAAATATTTACTGATATCATAGAGCTAAGTATATTATAATGATATTAGTCTATATTTTTTGTACCACAATTATAAATAAAATGAATATTTAATTTTGAAAATAAAATGAATATTTAATTTTGAAAATTAAATAAAGGCAGCATAAAAATTGCGTGGTACGAATAGGTTTTACGAACGCGAAGAAAAACCTGCTAGAACCATAAATACAGTGCGAGAAGTGTTCTAAATAGCGTCGTCTCTATATAGAATGTTCGTGAATTTGACTACCGGTTTGTATTTAAATAGTTCCAAATTAATTCGTGACCATAATATAGTAATTTCCAAATGACAATTTGTGGTAGGTAGTAAACTTTTTAATTATCGAATTCTAATATTTTTTTTTTAGAAAATCGAGACTTTTTTATACTCATATTTTGTAGATCGTATAATATCATATTATGGTTCTTAAAACATATATGCATCAAATGTTTTTCCAAAGTTATATGGCACATTGTAAAAATATTATCACATACAGTTGGACCAAATCACGTCAAGGCCGGTGCGTACAATTTCCGAAAATATTTCATCAGAATCGTATTTTAACAGAAAAATATTTTATCCCAAAAGTATATCATGAAAAAAATAGATTGCCAAAATCGTATTTAATCCAAAAAACAATACATCAGAACCGTTTATCGTCCAAAACATATTTTTCCGAAAAATATGATCTTGGGAGAAAATATTTTATCCGAAAGATAGGTCAATTATTTTCGGATAAACTATACGTTTTGGGGACCTAACAATTTATTTTCAGCTGTATCATTTTATTTTTTTCATTTTATTTTTTTTATGGACGTAATATTTTCGAATAAAATATTTTACGGTTGTTTTATTACCGTATTGAATAGTTTTCGGATAAAATACTTTTTTATTAAAATATTTTCAGATATTTTGTAGGTCATCCAAGGACGGCGTAAATTAAATTTGGATTCAGATGAATACAATTATTATACGTAAATGGGTACTTATACCAAAATATAGCTTATATGTTTATATGATAATAACATTCGAAAAGAACATCTTGATATAAGTTTAAAATTATTATAATACGAAACGCCTAAATTACTTTTGCAAATATTATTATTATATTATTCCACTTAGCGTTACCTACGCGCATTTCGTTGGGTAAACATTTTTTTACACATCACACATACTTTGGGGCTTGTGCTGCTCACCGGAGACGATATCCGATATAGGGTGCAGCGGGGGACATCTATTATACATGTACCTCTGTCCTCTATTCAATAGTCCGCATTATCTTCATTATTATTATACATAATACATATATAGGTGGTTACCACTCGGTCGAGGGACTGCGACTCGTTCATCATTGTGTATAATATTATATGTACACGTCTGGCGAGGCGGCTGCTGCGGGCGCGCGTCTTCTCGCTCTTTATCTCCCTCGGTTCGATTTTCCTTTTATTTTCCGTCAAGGGCAACGGCAGTCTCGGGTGCCGCCTGCGTCTGACGCGTGGCAGATGTTCCGGTCTGCCCCAGACGGGCGCGCGAGCGATCATCCGCTGCGCCGCACGCACGATATTATGTTATACCTATAGATACCGGCCACAACACCTGGAACACAGGAATTTCATTTAATGTTTTTTTTCCGAGATATTTTTGTATCCGTTTGCCCGTTGTATATAATTTCATATATATACGGCGAGCCGTATTTTATTTTATTGTACACACACAATAATATATTATAACCTGCACCCGTCGACGTCGCTGACACGACCAGTCGCGACGTCTTTGCACCCCCCCCCCCGCAGACCGTTTCGAGTGCCGATAATAATGTAATGCGCGTATACAACATTTCAATATTATAATATTAAACAACGCCATATACTATATGCGCACGTCGAGCAAGAGGGCCACCCCGCCACCCATGGGAGATGCACGTTGTACCTGCCTACCTATATAATAATATATGATATTATTAAATCTGCAGCCGCAGATGAAGTGTGCCGCGGGAACGTGTGGTCGACACGCGCGTTTAAATCACCTGCGCAGTGTGCTGCTTACACCGCACCCGCGGCCGAGTATGGTAATAGTTATTATTATATACATATATATATATATAGGTAGGTAGGTATGCCTCCTATATACACGCGTATTACATAATATACCGTTGTATGTGTTATTATAAAAATCAATGAAAATCGAAAACATCACACATAAATCAATACCAAACTATAAAATACGAGACATTATATACGCATTCGGAACACGTGTATACCTAAATATAATTTATGGAAAAGATTGCCTTTATTATATTATGTTATTTGAATGCGTTATAGCAGTGCAAAAGCCCGAACGTCCTTGTCGGGCTGTTATTTATCTAGATAACTATTTATTTATTTTTCACATCTTATCCACAAGAAAATTTTTTTTGTGAAAATTAGTGCAGGATATACCTTATGTAGTAAAAGATGCATTTGATTTGATTGGCTTTTATCTGTATCTTAGATAAAATAAGGTGTTATCTTTATCCAGATGATATTTTTGCTATCCGTTCACAACACTTGAGGTTGAGATACTCACTGGCCTTTACTATAGAATTGCCGCTGCCGTTCAGGAATCGGGAATGCACAAATTTTAATTTGCCAACGTCATAGTAAAAGCTATACAAGTCAACGACAAATAAGTTTAAGTTATGTACTTCAATTAGGTAGACACCACTAATCGTTACCGGAATATGATTTCGACGATCTGTAATTTTCAATTTCAAGATTCGATGCGCATTTTATATTATATCGGAAAATAACGTTATTCGCTGGTTTTTAACGTTATTTACCTATAAACGTGGAAATTATCGTTATTTTCTAGTGAATAACGTTAGTAAACTGTATAGAATGGCAAATGTTGATAATAAAATAGATGTCCAACGATCAACGATAAGGTGACCGCTAAACTAATAATTGTCGAGAATGTGTAATTCGAGGGTAAACTAATAAGACTTATCGGGTACAGATAAGGTAGATACATAATGGTAGGAATATATCACGGTAGTGGCCCAACATTGGCGGAGGTCACATATAGGTTACATCTTACATAGTTTGTGTAGGAAAAATATCTGTTGGACATGGGCAGATCAAATTGACCGATGGTAAACAGTTGACTCAGATACGAGGGAAGCAGCTGGTAACAGTTCTATTGTAAAGTTCAGAGATGTGTAACGCAGTGAATGTCACGAAAGTACAACTAGTAAAATAATAAATAATAATAATAATAATACTAATACATCGTAAAAAACGCACCTACCTCATTTTTCGATTAATATTATTTGAGATTCACGTGCATATTATATCACTGCTCTAAAACAACAATTACCCGCGTGTATTATTTGATCGTTAACGCGTTATTATCCGGTTAATAATAATGATAATTACCTATGTATTTGGTCAATATAACGTTGATAACCGTCGAATAACGTTATTTTCCGTCTCATTTATATACCTATTATATATGTACATATTATATCTGCAATGTATATAAGGCTCGGAAATTGTTGTAGCCCTCAAGTAATTTCCTGCTTACATTGGTTAAGTGATCGGTTTATTTCCCATACCATATTATTATGCTTCTTAGTACCGATAGGTCGAGGGGTCACCAACTGGCAGTCTGCGCGGACACATTTTTACGGACCCTATATTATAACGGCGGTAATACCTAATAATAAATTATTATTTTTTATTTCGGTTTTACCGCCACGACACAGGGCGAATGCATTACCATACTGACTGCATATATTATATGCCACTGCAGTGCATTACTTCCCCGTTCTATATAAATATTTATTACCTAGGCACTTATATTATTATAGTATTTCATTTTTATGTTATGATAAAAAAAAATGTTATGGGTGTATATATATAGATTACCCTACTAGTGTTTGTCATAAAAGCATAAACACCACACAGAAAAAAATCACGGAAAACGGATGATCATCTTAACGACTTAATTAAAATCGGCTGCACTTACACTTGATAAAAATCAAAATTAAAATATTTTATTAAATAGGTAGCTCGTTAAAACTAAAAATTGTATTTTTTTATCTAATCACAGTAATAAGTCTTAACATTGGAATAATTAAAATGTTTTTGTTAGTTTTTGCAATTGAAAAAGAAATACAGACAGTATGAAAAAATCGTTATTTTTTAATGTGTGAAAAAAGTCATTAAAATAAGTGTTTTCAACCACGGCAAGTTTTGCAAGTTTCAAAACAAATTCTTCCCCTTGGAAACTATCGTCAGCACCTCTGCTACGTAGCCTATATATATATAAGAATGACATACAACTTGGCAACTATTATACCTAAGCTGTATATAGGATATTATATAGGTATTAATTATACCTATGTAATACCTATTTTATAATACATAAGGAGATGATGACAAGCCACTATTTAATTTCACGTTCCGGCCGGCATCGGATTACTATATTATATATATATATATATTACGACTATCCATGTGATGGAAGAGTACCCCTTTTGTACGTTTAATTATTTTATAGTCTCACGATAAGTTATAATACTGAAGTATCGTCGGTATAAGCGATTACACACACACACACACACACACACACACTCATAAGAATTAACGACCATAAAGGCACACGAATATATACACGATCGCGTCTCTCACATGTCTTCAGTTACGCGCGTCCCTGTTCGGCGACGATTCGTCTGTATAATATTTTATATGGGTTACCTATCGTAGGTACATATCGTAAACTATGTCCGCGATTGCCCGAGCAAATTATTATTGTTATACGCCGTAGTCTATATAGCAGTACCTATAGCTGGTATAATACCTACAGAAACTATTAAATTAAATTATTATATTATGTTGGTCAAGAGACGAATAATCTATATAGACTTTATTTCCTTATATTATAATATCGACTGCGATTAAATTATATTATTATTATATTTTAAACATGTGGTGTGTTATTATATTTTTAAGACCCACCATTCGCGTAAGCAGTACATGGATTTTTTAAAAATTATACTCAAAACCATATTTTTTAATTTTTAGATTTTTCGTACTACCTAATACTAAAGGAGTGCTCTATGGTAGTACAAACTGCTAGTTTTCAAATGAGAATCACCCTTTTTTACTGTAAGTTATTTAGTGGATAATTTTTTCGGAAATTTTGATGTACCTACCTAATTCAAAATTTGACAAGTAGATTCTAAGTTATTAAAATGTTTGTACTAAAGATAATAGTCCTTAAAAATAGTTTAATAAAACTTAAAATATAGGATGTAATATTAGATCTAGTATTATTTTATTAACCTGGACCGTTATCACAAATTAGTAATTACCAATGTTGGTAATATGAATTTGAATCATTAACATTTTCAAATAACCAAAGCACACGTGTCTTCCAAGCTTATTATCAACAGACCTATATCTTTAGTAGGTTCGAGTACACAAAGTTAAACAACTCAACAATTATACTCGTTTGATTTTGATTATGATTCGTCAAGATTCTCAGAAAATGTATCAGCTAAATACCTTACAGTAAAAAAGGAGGGTTCTCATTTAAAAAAACAAAAGTTTGTATCTCCGCAGAACACTCCATAAACAGTACAAGAAATCTGGATAGTTTAAAAATATGGTCTTTAATTAGGTTAATTTTAAAAATTCCTAAAACCATATTTCGAATAATATTGATGAAAAGAAGTGGTCGAGCATGCATGTTGAACCATCCTGTTTATGATAAATATATATTTTTTCCAATACGAACAAGACGCACGACGATAGTTGATAGTTGTTACTCGAAAGACATTCTAGTTGTGATGGCTTCAGTAATGACTTCTGGTTATTCCATTAACCAAATATTATAAAGTCTATGCGCAAATATAATATGCCGGCCACCAACCTAAACTGGTTTTAATTAAATAGGTACGCACTATATATTTATTATGTATTTATGCATACCATTTACCTACACCTTAAATAGACACGTTAAGATGAGATCCACATATAGCGACCTTCGTTGTTTTTCTATTCATCAATTAGCAATATTATTTTATTTATTTAAGTATTATAAACTATACCAACCTATATTTGAATTATTATTAATTGATGACTCTACTTTCTCATCCTCATACATATTTTGACCATTATTATTACATTTTGCACCCCCTCCCCTATTTATATCTGTATTTGTTTATTAATTTATCATAATATGATGGTTTTTTTTCTATATTTTTATTTTATAAGACATTGCTAGCCAACAGTAGGCTATCTATATCTAGTGATAATATTTACAATTTTTATTTTTGACTTTTATAACAAGATAACGATTAAAAAGAAAAAAGAAGACAGATAATAAGATTAATTAACAATTAATTTTGTACGTAGTGTACATGATGTTTATAAAGCATAGCTTATGCCTTATGCGACAATTATAATAACGTTATATATGACAAAGAACGATTGAAATGTGTAAACGTAATTAAAACGGGAAACGATAAACAAATATAATTAAATACCACAAAACAAAAACATAACAAAATTAATATTTTGTTAATTTTTATATTAACAAAATATATATTATATTATTATTAAACAAAACATAACACAACGCAAAACGTAATAATATAATATATAATAATATCATTAAACAAAAAATAAAGCAAAACAAAAACATTTAATATCCATTTACTTAAAAGTTATAATATAGTTGATTTTGTAGAAATATTTATTTCACGCAGTTAATTTATTTATTATACCGATATCAATCCAAGAATTTATTCTTTTATTTTATTCCTTATCTGGACGATTATCCGCATTAGATATTATTTTTAACGATGGTCGATGAACATACGATATACACAAACATTGTACAACGTTTTACTGCAAAAAAATAATAAACGCAAAAATTGTAAAACGTTTAGATTATAAATATTACATTTAACGAGTTTTTTTTCATATGCACCGATATTTTGTTTTTATACGAATATTATCAATGTAATATTATGAAAGTGTAATAATTTGTAACTGTTTTAAAAACACACAATTACAAATTACAAAGTTATTTAGTTGAAAGTTACTATTTTGCATATTAATCACTTGAAGTTTCTATTTTTCCTAGAAACAATTGCGAACAATAGACGTCAACTGTTCTTAAGTACACAGTAGGAAATAATATAAACATAATTCATTACAATTTATAACGGTTAACATTTTAACCATGTAATAATAAGACGAGTTTGGAGAGTAAAAATCCCACATGGCCGGAGTTTATACAAACTTGTTTAAATCCAACTGACAAAATAAAGAATTAATGTTTGAAAAATGATTTCTTACATATAAAATTGATACTAAAAAACCATTTAAAAACATTATTTCAAGTATAGGTACCTTGAAATAAAAAAAAAAAATAGTTCGACAATTATTAAATTCATTAAAAACTATTGAATATAACAAAGTGGGTTTATTTTTAATGGATTGATCGTATTTAATTTTTTTCACTATTATATAATACAATATATTATGTATATATTAGCTGTCCCACCCGACGATGGCCGTGCCAAAGATAAGTTTTTTTTTTATAAATATATTTTGTAAAAAATGTGTTTGCCATATTTCTATTAATATTATTATAATAGTAACATAATATGTAACCAATAGCAACTATTTAAATAAACGAAAAAAAATTCATGTGTGAGTTAGCCATTAGCTAGGTACCTTAAGGGTTTGAAAAAAATGATATAAACACCCTCCAAATCTCAAGGAATCTATTGATATACCTTTTATTCAAAACGGTCCAGTAGTTTTCGAGTCTATTAACTTCGGATGAACTGATACGATTATTTTTATTATATAAATTTATTACGCGTAACCAACGGAAACCAGACTTCGTGTGTGAAAAAATTAACAGATAAAATAAATAAAAATGGATGTTTGTTTGTCTGTAAGCAAGAGACTCAAAAACTACTGGACCGTTTTCAATAAAAGTTATATCAATAGATTCTTTGAAACCGGGAGGGTTAGGGTTTATTGCTTATTTTTAACTCCTATATAGATAGCCATAGGGTAGCTAACACACGAATTTAGTTTTCGTCTCACAAAAAAATAATTTTTTCTTTTGTTTGTTCATAGTGTTTCCATTGGTTACATATTAAATTTAGTAGAAATATTGCATATACATTTGTACTTACAAATATATTTATAAAATAAACAAATTTTGGCACGGGCAATGCCGGGCGGGACAGCTTGTTCAAAATATAGCTCTAAAATATATTGATTTTAGTGTAGTTCAGTTCACGGGAAAATCAACGTCGGTGTACCTATCTTTGTGAGCTAATTCCACCGTAATGGACAATTTGCCCGTAGCAGATTGAATACAGCATTGGGTATATTTTCAAACGTGATTCAAACCACTCTAAAAACTATCCTGATATATTTTAAATTTGCATACAAATCTGTCCGAGTAACCAATGGCAACCATTTACAAACAAAAAAAAAATGTTTCGATTTTAGCATATTATACTTTAATATTATAATCATTTATATTTAATGTATAATATTGTAAGAATTCCTGGGCCCCCAAATGAGTTTTCTCGATGGGGTTATTGTATATTAAATTCAAAGTAAATAAATAAAAAAATATAGGTGCCTAATAAATGGGCCAGGCTAAATAATTTAGCCAATTTACCTATTTTGGCTAGTTTATACAATATAAATATATGCATTTCAAAATTATATGGTATTTTATATTATTTACCTGTTAATCACCTTGTTCCGGTACCTATATTGTGTTATTGACAAGCAGAAATACAATAATGAATTACAATATTTATTTTAGATATTATGAAACCAGCCGACCGTTATAGCATGATTTATGAACATTATTGCAAGATCGCACCTGCCGATTTATCAGAGTTACTCGAATGGAACTCACCATATTAAAAAAAAAGGTTCAAGAGTTCGGGACTTAATGATGCGTTCCTTTTTCATATTTGCACAATCATTCTAACTTTTTTTTACTAATTACGATGAAATACTAAATTCAAGGTGTTTTGAATATCGAATCAAATAAGCGTCGTAGGTACACTGCAGTACATTACAATGTCGTAGATTTATAACACTTACCTAGCTCGGCAAACCGAATTTTAGTCGAAATCTTACCTATAGAGTTTTTGGAATTTTTATTACCTGTTAAAATATTGTCAGTGACTTGTTTATATAACTTTAGTCAGTATCAATATTGAAGTAAGATTTTTAGATTTCAATTATCAACGTAATCAACGTATAAATGAATGTACCTACACATTATTTCGTTTGTAATCCTATTTACTTATTATTCAGTAATAAACTATTAAATAAAAATAATATATTCTTGTCAATAATTGTTAATATTATCGTGTATCGATTGTTGTTATATAATATTTACACCTATACTATTATTTATTATGACGTCACACACTCACACATAAAAATGAGCTTACCATTATGATAATATATTGATATATATATAGCAATGTATGTGTGGAATCCAATCCAAAGATAATAAAAATAGATTATTTCACTCGGAAAGTAGTAAAAACATTCAAATAATCGTAAAATCATCAAATTCCTTAAAAAATATATAATTAAGAAGATTTGAAAATTCACACGGTATTGTATAGTAGCTAGATATAAGAATTCAATGTTTTCGAATTTTCGAGTTTATAATATTATGCATTATTGTGTACAATAACCGTTTAATTACTTCAGCTGCTCTTCAGCTCTTCAGCTACTCTTAGATATTATGAAGAGGAATGTTTTTTTGGTTTTTCTACTACATTGTAAATCATAAACATGCGCAGCCCGGGTTATGAAAGATTTTAATTAGTCAGGAATGTCAAGTCTAATTATTATTTTAATGTCATCGAGAAGAAATTATATTAATTAACGAAGAAAAAAAATATAATATATCTATATGAAATATTTCTCATTATAATATTATAATATTATTAATTAATTATTTTATACCTATTTAAGCGTAATTAGTATATACATAATAAGTACCGCAACTAGCATATAGTAATTCACTATAATACACTCAAGGAAATCAAATGAATTTAAACGAAACAAGTTTACTTGACATAATACCTAATAATATTATAATTATTTTTTTTTTTAAAGGGGAAAGTAGGTAACCGTTTGGCCATACAGTAGGAGTCGAGTGCGCCTATCGTCATTGAGTAGGTCACTGGCTGTTATTATATGGATGTGTTAGATTCATGTGATAATAGTTAATAATAATTGCATAAGAAAAAAGATTCTGAGCGGTTCTAGTCTGTCAGCCTATTATCGCATATAAATAATATATTCCTATATATTTTGAAAGTAATTTATTTTACTAATTATAAACTATAAATAGGCAATAGCGCACAATTTTTTTTAAATGTTTGAAAATGTCATTACGTATATAAAATATATGATAACATAAGTGAAAATAGTTTCAGATCCCCAGGAAAAATATTTTTGAGTTACAACAAAATAACAATTAAAATCGTAATATAATTCTAATTTTTATCTAAATATATCTAATTTAGCCCAAATTTAAACTTAAAATGTCTATAAAAAAAAAATGTGTTTGTAAATATTTTTTTAGATTTTTAGTTCTTACTTCTGAGGAACCTTGTATTAAGTTTTCAAGACTTAGCAAAAAGAAATTGAACATTTAATACGTTTTTAAGTTTTAACTATAATTTAATTTGCAACTTTTCGTAATTCTGATAAATGTTGTTAAAATTTAAACTTCAAATGCTTAAAAAAAAAACCGTGTTCATAAAATATTATATTTAATATTTTTAAATGATGACAAATAGATCAATAATCGTATAACGTTTAGATTGTAAATAACGTCAAAGGATTTTTTTTTCAAGTTCAAGTCTCTGATAGTTACAAATATAATATACCTATTTATGACTTTCGCTCAATTATAGCGATTAATAATTGACCGTATAACATAGATTTAAAATGTTTGCGATAGGTACAAGTTTTTCCTAAAATTGTTTCAAATAATTTACCTTTGCAATCAATCGTTTATTTCAACTGGTATACCAAATTGTAAAATACTCGATTCGAAAAATAAATAATGGCATACCTACATTGTATTCAAAGAGAGTTAGAAAAAATTAAAAAGTATCTGAAAATATTTTGGTGCGTTAACGATTAGATACGCTTTACGCAATTATTGTGTCTTATCCTTAGCGGTTATTATCTCCTTAGAAAAAAATTAATTAATTAACTTCCTTTAAACATTGTTATGAGTGGAAATATAATATTATTAAAGTGTCGAGATAAACGTTTTCATTTACTTTTTGAACACGTGACGTATAGTCTCGTTTCAAACACGCACGCGACAACTATGTTATAATTTATGATGATTTCCTACAACAAAAACTGCACATAACATCTATACAATTTAAACAAACATTATTGAAGGACTGTCAGTAATGTTACGAGTAGAATGTACTAGGCATTAAGGCATATAGCTGAAAGTGGTATAATATTTGAATTATTATCAGATATAACGCAATTTTTAGTCCTATAAAACCATTGACGTCATAATATATTCTTGAATACAGTTTGCCTGTTAATAATGTATATTAATGTGTGTGATGTCATTGCTACAGACTGAATTCATAAAATGCGTTTAAAATCCTAAAAACATGATGTTTTTATGCTTTATAATCTCATAAAAATATTCCTTTTGGAAATATAATAATATGATGCTTCGTAAAAATGTAAAAAAAATACTAAAAAAACAAATAAAAGTAACAATTTATAAAAATTATAAAAAAGTTAAATTGATATGATAATCTTTAAAAAAAATACTATACTCGGTAAAGTACTTATATATATCCTGTATTTTACCCTATTTTTTATATTAAAATGACTATAGTCTGGAGAATGAAAAGTGGCCTATTTAAAATATGATATAGGAACATTTTTTCCCCGATAAACATTAAACACGGGTTCTCAAACTGGTATACAACATTATTATAGTACATTTATATTATATTAAATGATCTGTCTGTACATTTCAATGGACTTATTAAACGACTTTATGATAATATTTTTATAGAAATTATGTGTAACCTATTGAAATACATTTTTTATGCGCTATAAATGTTTGTTTATCAGTTCAAATGAATCGTCGAGAAAGCTTGTCCAATCGGAGCTGAATACTCAAAGCAAAAATAGTAAAAACATAATAATCCGGTCTCTAAGTTATTGCGATGCGGTAGAAAAAAAAAATTTGCCATCAATAAACGCAATAAGACATTCGTGTCGGTCGAGAAAACGTCTCTCTCGATTGGTTTGGGGTCTCTACGAGTGTAGAGTTAAGTTTTTGATCAGAAGATTAAAAAATATATTAAGCTAATGGATCTGTTATAATAGGTAGGCTCGCGGATCGGAGACTCATCTCTGCAGGAATGCAATACGAGACCACATACCAATACTAAAGTATACCATTTTATTATCATACCACTGTTGCGTCGTGTCGTAAGAACGGTCTGCCGATATTTCGATCGGGTCTGATCTATGTATTGGTGGTACCACACACACGCGCATATTTGTATATTTATACGAACTGAACCATATACGCTAATTATATTAGACATTTAGGCGTATATAGCCGAAGGTAATGTATATATTATATTATTCGAATGGTATAATAATAATAATTTGCCATTCAGATATAATGTGATTTTTAGTCCACTGACCACTGACGTCAACACAGTGTGCTTGTATAATAATAATAACAATAATAATAATAATCTATAATGTGTGTTATTGAGAGTATAGGAAAAAATATTGCCATTAATAAGACATCAAATTACATTTCGTGTTGATTGAAAAAAACGTCTCCTCCGATTGGTTTATGGTCACGAGTGTAGCGATGTAAGTTTTTAATTTAAACGATTAAAATATACGCTAATGGATCTACAATAAGGTAGGCTCGCTGATCGGAGACTCGTCTCTGCAGGAATGCAATACGAAAATATACAACTATATTATAGAAAACCATTTTATTATTAATTATTGTACCACTGCTTTAAGAATAATCTGCCTATGTGTCGATCTGGTCTAATCTATGGATCTGGGTGATCCGTTTAAGTGTTTACCACTCATTATCTCGAAAAGTTTCAACTTTATTGAAAATATTTGTCTTACATTATTACATAATTGATGTCATTTCAAAACAACATTTCAGAAAAAAAAATGATATATTTTACTATTTTTTATCGTCGTAATAAATTATTTAATTGTATTACTTTTTTAAATGACACTATACATTTTTAATTTCATATTCCTAAGCAGATATTATTTGGAGTATTTCAATCTATAAAGATCAAACTTTGGACAAGTAGTTCATTAGTTATAAGGATTTAAAATTTAGAGAGCGGAGTATTATAGATTGGGACATGGGTGGGTACCCCACAAAATGTTGTCCACTACTCCACTAATCTAAACTTTTAATACTTATAACTTATAAGTTATAACCAGGATTTGAATTTGAAAATATGTAGTTATATACAATTTAAACGTTTTACAATGTACAATTATTATACCTAAAATGTTTTAAGTATACGTATTGTTTTTTTACGTACAACGTAAAATGTCATACAAATTTCGCGTTTATCGTTATTTAGAATTAAAACATTGTACAACTTTGCGTTTATTGTTTTTATCTTTAAAAATAATATTTCATGTGGGGAATGTCTAGATACCAAGTATAACAAATTCTTGGATTGGTTGCTAAGAAAAAAATAAATCGCATAATATAAATATTTCTACGAAACCAATAATATGACTTTTAAGTGAATGGATTTTAAAATATTTCGTTTTGAATTATTTTTCGTTTTATGATATTCTATATATTTCGTTTTGCATTATGTTTTGTTTAATGATATATTATATATTTCGTTAACCGTTATTTTTTGATTTGCGATTTTCAATTATTTTTGTGTATTGTTTTCTATTTCAATTACGTTTACAAATTGCAATGTTTTTTTAGCATATATAACGTTATTTTAACGTCTGTAAGCATAAGCTTGGTTATAAGTTATAACTATAATATGAACTATGCTCGTTCGAATTTCAAAATTCGATTTTTACAAATTGAAATACTCCTAATAATATTCTGCTTTGGAACATAAAATTAAAAATGTATATAGCGTCATTCAAAAAAGAGTAATATAATATGCGTATATATTATTATATCTATAAAGATTACGGACTGACCCATACGCTATGTGCTAACCATAAACCAATGACCACATAACATATATTTTTTTTTATTCTCAGGACACGATAATTATACCATCCGTGGAAATATAATATAGGTAATATTATACCCAACGAGATAATATATTATTTACAATTGTTTAGGCACGCGCGTATACCATATACCCGTTATACCTACCCGTGTAATTATTATTATTTAATTTGAGTGCATATAAATGCATTAAGTTATTATGATTGATAACAATAATTATTACTGTTATTTTTGTTGTGTATTTATAACACACCTAGGTAACCGCATAAATAAACGAATTCTGAATTTATTGCTCTGTACGGAACAACAATAATTATTCTAAAGTATTATTATTATTATTGTAACTTATCATTAAATCCATCCTTCCTATGTGTGATTCGTTAATTTTATTCTATTATTTGTTACGCGTGCGAGGTGATTTAATTAAAAATGTACAGTTTAATATTTTGCTCCGCTGCTCAATTTCCATCACCATAACAACTATATGGTAGTGTGGTACTATTATTACTTTTTATGTTATTTGTTAAATGGGCTTTTGTAATGCATACAAATGAGTATACAAATTTAATTGTGAACCCACTGTTTGGATGCATAACAAACGTACGATTTTTCTTAACACTATTTTGATTTAATAAAATATAACAAGTAAACAATGGAAATTCCTGAGTTCCACGTTAATATAATATTATACACAGTCTCCTATTCTGATATAATATACAAGGTAATGAATATCCTCTTTGGATCCATCACCTATACCTTATGTCCTTATTGGAAACGTTATCAAATACTATGGAGGCCTATTACAAGATCCAACTATAATATATACATGTTATAACTCAAAACAATAATTTGCCAACTGCACAGCGCCAATATTGAATATCTATAATAAACAAGGACATTTTTTAAGCATCCTTACCCTATTTATATGCTTAAATTATGCATATAGATCCAAATTCACTGATTTTTGAAATTTTCAAATATATGTAATATCATACACATGATACATGAAGACCATATTTTCGAATACTTAAGATTTGTTCGTACCACCTAAGGATGATCCTGTGGCAATATAAACTTTTGTTTTCTAAAAAGGAACGAAACCCTTTTTCACTTATGATTATTCAGCAGGTTATTTTTTGAGAACTTTAATGTACCGAAATCAAAATTTGATCGAATAGTTTTTGAGTTATATAACTTTGTGTATTCACGATTATAATATTGTCTATAGTAAAGGGTTAACTGAATATGGGGATTAGATGATTTGAAAATATTAATAATTACTATATTAATCTATCAGTAAAAATAATTTGCACTCCTACACGGTGGTGCGCTTGTACGAAGGTATCATGACAATTATTTTTAGTCTCCAGAAGGATCCAAAATTAAGAAGATATGATGAGAGGGATAGATCCCTTCCCTCGGAGACTTTGATATTTGATGATAAAATAGTAATCTCAGCTACCACTGCACTTGAAAATATAAATTTGGTATTTCGCGTGTAAAAAAAACGTTTACCCCCCCCCTCCCCTCACACCGGGCAACCGCGCACTTGTCACCAGCTACTATCAAAGTTTAGGCTCGACGCCTTGATCAGTCGTGACAAGTTCGATTTTATATATATTTTTTCAACTCTTGTGGATCAGCTGTTGGCGCGTTTGTAAATTTTAATATTTTATGGCAGTCCGCAACAAGACGCGTAAAAAATAGTGGCACCGAAGTACTCAAATGGAGCCCCTGGCGTTCGTACGCTTATTATATATATATGTAAAGAAATTGTTATAATTTCGAGAGGTGAATATAGGCAATAATCGCATACATTACCGGTCGCAGGCCGGTTTCAAACGACGCGCGTAATCAATTAGCACAACCCCGAAGCATGGGCGGCGTCGACGCGGCGTTTGGTCAAAGTCGACGAACACTATAATGTAATATGCCGTCAGCCAGAATTTAATTATTAATTAATAATATCAAACCATTAAACGGAACGACGACGTTTTTCACAATCACACTGTGGACATTGATACACGCATATATATATATATATAAAATATAATATTATGTCAAATATATATAGGACACGACAGGATATTATGTACAGGGTAATTTAAAGCGTTATTTTTTCAACTTAAAACACTCATTATTATATATATAATATATATATTGAAAATCGTTGACTTTTAGAAAACAATTTTCTCACATGGTTTTGAGTCGTTACAAAACATTTTTTTTTTAAAGAAGTAATCTTTTTTCACATTCGTTAACCCTAAACAGTTGCTTATTTTTTTGAACGACAACATACAGTTTTGATATCATATTCCAAAGCGGAATATCTTTCCGATTATCCCGAAGCATAAAAATCAAATTTCGGACTAGTAGTTTATGAGTATTTTAAGTATCGATGATCGGAGTGATACGCGGTTACGCGTATACATGGTTGGTCCACTATATGTTGGTACTCTGCTCATCTGAACTTTAAATATTTACAACTCATGAACTACTCTTCCAAAATTCGATTTTTCTGTATCAAAATACTAAGGAAAATATTCTGCTTTTGAATATGAAATCAAAACTGTATATTTTCGTGCTCGATTTTTATATGTTGTCATTAAAAAAATTAAAAATCATGACGATAAAAAATAATTTTTTTTTAACGACTTGAAACCTTGTAAAAAATACATTTTCAAAAAAGTCAATACTTTGTGAAACAATGAGTGTATATTGTGTAATAAAAGAATCACACTGTATATTAAATATAAAATTAAAAATTATAGTACGCCTTTAATAATATTAGGTATATTGTAACATCGCTGTTTTGCGCTTTAGATAGACCAACTCGAGAAACAATATTATTAAATAATAATTATTATTAATAATAGACGACGTAATACATAACATAATATTATGAATACCCACTTTAGTCTTTACACAATATGGTGTTTATGCGCATACAGTTTATTAATAATATTATTAATACGGTTATTGATCATAACTCAAAACATATATTTTAAAGACTCGTTATAGCCGTGTAATAGTTTTAATACCAGAAGCAGTGTTATAATAGCTATTTACCATATTATTTTGTTCGTGTATTTTTACTTTTCCTTTTTTATGACTGCGTTTTAAATTATAATAGTCGAAAATATAATTATTGTTACAATTGCACCACTTATACACCTTTGCACTTGTAGTAACATGGTTTTAAATAAATAAATACAACAGGAAAGTGTGTTGATTAAGTATAATTATGATCCGATTAAATATTTGAACATTTTCGTAAAAATAAATCGTTTTAATTATCAGTTGTGAAATTGTACCGTCGTTTTAAATTGTATACCTACTATAATATTATATAGCTAAATTTTAACAATACGTTATAAATAATTAGATCTCTAAAATAATAAAACAAATTTTCCATAGCAATTTCAGCTTGATTGCGAATCATAATCGTTTTTTGATTGGTTGATTATTGCTTTAAAATGTAATATCGCGAATAAATTACTAGGTATCCCAAGGCGAGCAAAACGACCTGCATATTGCATGTGCTTACATTGTACCAGATTTTATTATTTTTTAGAATTTGAATTATTAAATAATACCTACCATGTAGGTAACAACATAACTATGTAGACGCTACCTACGTATACCTACATTAAAACCATAATTTTCTATAATTAAAAAACTTATTTCTGATCATAATTTTATGTGAAATTGTAAGTTATCGTTCACGTTAATATATATAATTATTTAGTCGTAAAGAATAGTCTCAAAAACGATGGAAAGATATATATTTTTCACACAATTACACAAATGTTTTATTTGTTATCAGATGTTTTAACAATATAACTAATATAGAACCAATTATTTTGAATACTTACGTAAACACGTAGTCAAATAATACTACCTATGTGAATATATCATGATAATATCAGTGATGTGTATATTTACGGGATGGGGGTGATTTAACTCAGGTTTCTGAACCCGTCTGCTGCAGCGTCGAAAAGTTGCCGACTAGTGTATCATACGTCATAAATAAGGGTTCGGGGCTTGTTGCATTTGCGTATTGTTTAATAATGACTGCAGAATAGTCTGAGTATATCACACATAGAAATATTGGAGTTGAATTCAGTTTCAATCAATTGTTAAGTAACTAAATGTTAAATTAAGTGTAATTTGTATAATAAATAACAACATTGGAGTGTTGTATTGAATGTTGAGTCCTACACTACGTATAGTTAGAACACTCATTACGTATATTCATTGTTAATCATATTTTATATTTGAATTGAAGAAAAAAAAAGTTATTCTAAGTATATGAACGATTAAATTAAGTTTTTTTGATGTAACTTTAAAATTATATTCATTAATAACTTAACAATTCCATGTTTAGTTATTTTAACATCCAATATTTTGATAACCGGCAACCAATAATTGTTAATATAAACATAGAAATGTGGATTTAACTCTAAATAAATTGTTTAATAGTATAATAATATTTGTGGTTAAAATAACAACAGAGTTGTAATTTTTACATATTTTGATATTAAGATTTACTACTAACTATACTGAAAATAACAAATGCTACATAATGTCATTTTGAATTATGAAGTTGTTTGTTAAATTAAATAATTTGCTCTTAAAAATTATCTTAATGTTCCTGACATGGTTATAATAATAGTATGTGCATATATATATATATATATACGGATAATATATAGGAGACTAGTAAATACATCACCGCTAAAGTGGGAAAATAAATATATTATATACATACAATGTATATAAGTAAAATCAGGGCCGTAGCTGGAACAAATTTTCGGGTGGGGGGGGAGTTTAAGCTAAAAAAATTGTGTTTTGATTAAAACAGAGATTGAAATAATTATTTTACCTACTACAACATAAAATAACACGGAAAAATTTCGTGGGGGGGGGGGTTTGAACAAATAAAAGTTGTACCGTTAGATTCTATATTCCACGAATCAAATTTCTGTTAAGACAGACATCGCATCAGAGAAAAAAAAATGCAAATGCATCAAGTTCTGGGCCCTATAGTAATAAATAATAATATAATAATATTTAATAATAATACCGTCGATCGTCGTATAATATAATATGTTTTATCGTCGTCACGCGTTAAGACGTATATAACGTATTAGTTATACCTATATAATATTCAAGTATTCCGATCACGAAAAGTCCGCACACGATCAAAGCCCGTGTAGATATATTATATTTATATAATAATTTAACGCGCAATGATCATATATAGTGGGATAGGACTTTTTTTCGTCATCGTTTAATCCACCGCGCGTGCGAAAAGCACACTCACACAAAGGTAGACTCACATCAAGATACAAACGACGACGTACCTATCTATTAATATATATATATATATATATATGTATAAGTATCGTTAACCGACGCGCATATAGACAATAAAGTAATAATAATAATAATAATAATAATATTGTTCCCACGACGTGGTACACGATAATGTTTTTTTTCCGCATTATAAAACACGTATCACGTGTGTGTGTGTGTGTGTGTGTGTGTGTATGTGTGTTTGCCGGTATAAAATAATAATAAACTTATATATTATTATTGTTATATATATATTCATGTGCGTGTGTACACAGTCGTCGGTTATTAAACGACGGTCGTCGCCTGCAACGAGACGTGTACGGGGCACGCGTACGCCGCGCCATACGATACACATTAAATATTAATATACTATTACCTATACGACCGTTCAAGTCTCCAGCGCTTCGACGTATCCGCCAGTATTATCACGGACTAAGATAATATAATGGACTGTAGGTATCGAAACCCTATCGGCGGAACTGAAATGGGGTGCGAGAAACAATAAGTGCGGGTTTTAAATATAGGTAGGTATAGGAAAATATACTATACATATAGATTTCCAACGCCGCCGTCTGACGATTTAATATTATATTTTTAAGACGGCGCAATAGTGAACAAAATACGGCATAAAAACATGGTTTCGTAATTCCATATTAATTCCATATAATACCATATTTATAATATTACCTATAGGTACCAAAAGAGTTGAAACAGTTTGCAATAGCTGTTTACCGAATTTTTATTCCAAAAATCGTCACCTGCTATATTCAGATGCAAATGTTTGTGAAATATCATTATCATTATCATTTTACACATTTATTTACCCTATAATAATTTTTTTTATGCGGTGATTTGGGTTTTAACTAGGAGGTACAAAAAGTAAAAACATATGGGGGCTAGGCCGGGGCCCTATAGGCCTCCCTAGTTACGCACACCGATGCCACCATCGGGCACCATGTAAAGGTGCACTAAGAAAGGATTTTCCGAAATTCGCATTTTTCGCAAAAGTTGCTCACACAAAAAAATGCTTATAGGGTAAAAAATATATTATTTAATATATGTTAATAGTATGTTAACGAAAATTCCAATACCAATTTTCTATTCTCTTAGGTCTTATAGGTATAAGTTATATAAGTATCAAAACCTATATTATTTCGTAATACAATGTTATATGTTTTCGCAACGTTTGGAATGAGTGCATAAAAATACAAAAATAAATAATTGTATCATATAAAAAAAAAACAACAACTAAAATTACGTCTTGAAACACATTTTTCCCAAATACGCACTCAAAGCGCTTCGAATAATTAAACACACTAAATGTTGGAGAATACTAACGACCTGTACGATTTTGTCTATGCTGTGACGACGTGTGTGAACTTTTCTCCCAGCTCGACCAATTCGTAGGTATTTGTGTTTCGTACAGTTTTATATTATATCGTAAAATATGTATAGTTCATGTTTTGTAACTCTGTTCTATTATTACATGTTCTTTCATTATTATTTGGTCGTCCAATTCAGATTCTCTACCAGGTATATATTACACCAAACTTCGTTTATCCGGAATCGTCACATTACGATGAATAAGAAGTATAGTATATAGTCGCCGGGAAATTATAGTTTTTCTTAACAGCTATTCTACTATAACTTAGATAGGCAAACGATAAAACAGATAAATTCTGTAATTTCCGAGCTCGTCCAATTCGTAGGTATTAATGTTAATATTAATTCCACGTGATTTATTTTTATCTTAGTAATCAATTCAAAAATTTGGAATATTCTGTATCTGGGCCATTCTCCGCATTAGATAAACCTAAAATTTGTACAGCGTTTTACTTCAAAATAACGATAAACTCAAAAATTGTATAAAGTTTAGATTGTACGAGTAATATACTATATATGTAACGTAAAACGAAATTTTTTCCAAATGCAAGCCTGGGTTACCTATTGTAAATGTAAATACATAGGTAATAGCTCATCTTTTGTAACTCTATAGTCTATGTTCTTTGTTTACATGTTCTTTAGTCAATATTTTGTCGTTCAAATCGCATTTTCTCCCACGTATAATAATGCACCTAGAAACTTCGTCTATCGCCGAAATCATCATATTATTACGATAGTACAATATTATAATACCTATATTGTATAGTCACCGGGAAATTATTGTTTTTCTCTACGACTATTCGACTATACCTATAGGTATAATAGGCAAACGACATCACAGATCATCGTATCGTTTCTGCACTGCGCACCGATTTTTCATTTACGATATATACAATACAACAATAATAATCGTCGTTATTGTATATAATTGCCATCGTCGTCGTCGTCGTCGTCGTCATCGGTAAATCGATAATATCATCGTCGACTGCACGCAGAGTTCAATCGCCGTTCACTCTCTGATCACAATATTATTATATTGTACCTACCTATAGGTTTGTTTTATTGCACGCACGTGCTATATGGTCGCTCGAGCGCGCGCTTGTCCGACGAGCTCTACATAATAATTGTCAAGTATAATAAGTAGGTATAGGTTAGGTAGGTAGGTAATGATATATAATAATGTATAATGTCGAAATCGAGAGAGCCGTCGCCGTATTGTTTCGAGTTGTTTTTTTAAATTAATGTGTTTTTTTTTTCATTCGATTAGAAATGGATTTCACGTGAACGCGACGCGACGGCTGCGGCTGAGACCGACTGGTTAAACGCACACGAGCGCGCGCCATTTCCCGCCCGACCGTTCCTCCTCTGACGGCAGCTAATCGATTGCGATAAAAGTTCGGTCTTCCTCGGACCTTCGGTTATTTAAGTACCTACCTACCTTCCATGTGGAAAACGTAGATCTCTACTCGCGTTATTACTACAGTGAGTTCCGCTTAATGCGATCACTGGTTTATAGAATCGACCGTTTATTATTGGAATAAAAAAAGAAAATCCGAAAACCAAATCTTATATATTTTGTTAAAAAATGGTAAATAAAAAAATTAAATAACTAGCATAAATAATTATATCATAGTTGTATTCTAGTCGGATTGTTACATATTGTATTCTGTAATTCTTAAACTTTTAAAATTATATAAATTTACGATAAGTTTATAATCACTAAATTAACCGCAGGATCGACTAAATTTTGATTAAATAATAATTAAATAATTTTATATTTGGCAATTACATAAGTAGTTCATATAAAAACCCTTGTCTCCACAACAAGCCTAGCTTACGGAGACAATCATTTATGTATCAATGTTATATTTTTGATAAGTATAATTATTTGTTTTAATTTACATGTATGTATGCCATTCAAATTTTTAAATGAAAATAAATTAATAATAATAATAATATTTCTAATGATAAATTAACCCTTTTATAAGAATCACTATATGTACCGGATAATTGAATCACTTTAATGGTATTTCAAACTGATTAATTAAAACCAATATTATTTACCATTTAAATTCAAATGCTTGGATGACTAGTCTAATTTTTACCGAATTTTAACAAAAATGGAATAAAGAGAAAATAAAACCAAGACGTATTTTACTACCTACTTCATAATTATTGCACGGCACGTCCAAAATTAAATTTACAAAACATTGATTTGAATCGTTTACCTCCAAACACTACATCACTCATACTGCAACCTCTTGACCAGAGAATCCTACATTCATACTAACAACGAAAACTATTACCATCGAAAAGCAATACAACATTTTGCTGTTGAAACTATAGATGTATGTAAAATTCTTACATCATATATGGCTTGTAAAATAACTGTGCTATACTCTGTCCAGCGAAAGAACGCATCTAGGCGGCGACCAAAACTCGTCTTTTTTTGCGCTTTCTCACCACTATACCAGCTCGAGCGCCACCCATCGTACTCCGCCTAATGTATTATGTATTATTGTGTAAATGTATTATTTTTATTTTATTTTAAGTATACGTAGGTAGGTACTAGGTACCTATGAAAAGAAATAGAATCATTAAAAAAAAAAAAAAGTTTTATGGAATCAACCGGTTAATAGAATCAAAATGGCCCGAACCAATGTGTTCGCATTAAGCGGAACTCACATTATGCGTAGGCATATAATAATAATATTATATGTATGTACGCGACGTATACAATGTTTAGAGTTTAATGTGACGCACGCACAATATAATTACACCATTTCCAATATACGAGTATACCAATGTATAGCGGTTATATACACGTGGTTATCTGGTATATACCTTGTATATAATGTATAGCCGTTTATGTATGTAGGTAATATATACCGACATAATATTATATAGATTCATTGTGCTCCGATTGCGTGTCGTACATATGGTTTGCGCGGTTTTAACTTTTAATATATATAGTTATATAACTATAAATTAGTATCGTGTGTACATATTATATCGTTCGATAAACAATACCTAAATTTCCGCGGTCCAACGATAATGTTTTCAGTTGATATAATATGAAAACCTATAGTGGAAATAATTGTGTGAAAAAATAATCATAACACCCCTTTTGCGTGTAATCTAATATCTTTGAGTATACCTATTGCAGTATACAATATATTATATTATATAATATACATTTTGTTTTATTTTATCAGGTAAAAAGCTTCAACTGCAGAAGTTATTAGTCTACATTAACTAATTAGCTATAAATACAAAAAATGCATATATATACATTATACATTAAAAAATAAAATATTAAAATAATTACAATACACTGCTTTCTTGAAAACATAAGAAAATGTTAGGAGAAAAATACACAGCTTTTGATTAAGATTGAGATGAAAATTTTGATGTACCTAATTCAAAATTTGAGTAACTTCTCAGTTTCAAATCCTCTTAGCCTCTTAGTCCTCTATATCCTTAGTACACAAAGTTATATAACTCAAAAATCTAAAAAATCTGGAAAATTGAGGTCTTAAGTGTATTTAAAAATTCCAAAAATCAGAACTTTAATGTACCCATTCATAAAAATAGGGTGAGCATTCTTAAAAAATCACCTTATAATGGTAGGTATAGGTAAGTTGCCTAATCTATAATAGATAAGTATAATATCTACTACTGTATAATAATAATATTATCGCCATTAAATATTGTTCATATAATACCTGTGCAATAATATAAGACGTATGTACGCTCGTAGGTATAACATATACTATAATAAATTAAGATCGTCTCAAACAATAATGATGATGTTATCAGTAAACGAATGAACGTAACCTCCGTAGGTACACGAGGTGTATATTATTATGTATACCTATTTCAGATGAATGTGTTATTTCTCTTATTTTTACGCGGGAGAAACGGCAGTGGCGCAATTACAAAATGATTGGTTAATATAAGTATTACGGAGCGTAACAATAGAATAACATAGGTAGTATAATATATTGTTATATATATGTCACGATCTTGTATATTATAAAATATAACTTTATATAATAATAAGTGTTCCGCGACTATATATAGTAGTGCATTAGTACATTAATATTATGATACGTTTATATATAAATAAATACGATATAATAATATAATATATTATATTATACGATACGATTTTCAATAGGTTATTTTCGGAGAAAGTCAGAGATTTAAAAAACTTACTGCGGTGATATATTGCAGCTTATTAACGACTAATGTGATAGAGCCATAGAGGTAGGTTACCTATAGTGTTAGAATGTACTATATAATTGTGTAAAGCCTTTAGGTATATATTGTACAATTTCAAATACATAACTGACACGACTTATGAATTATTATGTATACCTACTTTTAGATTTTTTATTATTATTATATATACCCCGAAAACCAAACGATACTTTGTAGGTTTTTTTTAAATAAATTTATCACACGGTTCAATTTATATTTTATATACTGTATTATTGTTATATCTATTTAAATTTGTCAGAGGAATCAATTAAACAACAGTTTTGAGCCCAGATAAGAAAAAAAAATTGGCTACCTATATATGATTTTCCGATAAACTTAATTACCTATGTTATTGCGACTACCGCAGGTTTCACACTGCGTCATATTTTTTTTAAGACTATAATGTCGTTGTCTAAAAGTCAAAATAATATAAGTAGGTCTGCCCAAAAGGCAAAAACACTTAAAGCGAGAACCATATAAAAGCTATGTATATGACTGCTAATCAGGGCTTGCAAATGTTATAATAATATTTTGACTATACGTTATATATGACAAACAACGATTGAAATTTTTAAACGTTATTTAAATGGAAAACGGTAAACAAAAATAATTAAATATCACAAAACAAACCATATAATGATTAACAAAATATAAAATATATCATTAAACAAAATATAACGCAAACAAATTGATGTAAGAATTACTTACGAGGCGCCTTGTATTAAATGTCCAAGCATTATTAGGTACTCAAAACAAAACCTTTTTTAACCATATGAATTAAGTAAAAAATCTCAGTAAAAAAATCCGCAGTAAAAGCAGTGGTTGGAATTTCCGGACAAATATTGATAATAGCTATTGTTTATATTAAGCTACATGGGTGAAGTGTGTATGTGTGTATAAATGTGTTTCTAAGTAGGTGATTTTGTGTGTACTCTTGTAATCTATTAAAAATGAGAACAGTGGTTTTTTGTGTATGTTTTGCGTTGTATGACAATGACAGTTCTAGTATTATAAAGTAATAAATATTTCAAAAATAAATATAACAAGATAAATAAATTAAGAACCTTAGGCCTCGTCACTTAAGTATACTCGACAATAACAATAAAACGGCTTATCTGGCCCATCAGTACCTACAACATAATATAACACGGGTAGAATATATATAACCCGATATGGGTAATAAAATATAATATGAAATCGGTAACTCGGGTACCTATATAGAAGATTTCTTAAAGTTGGTTTATTGTATCGAATTATAATAATAATTAATAACCAATAGGCAATAGCTAGGGAACCTATTCATAAATGATAACCGATAATATAGTACCGCATTTATACTTAATTTATAAACATTTATATTTATTTATTTAATTTTGGTTACCATTAACAAAGTAATCCGTAAACCTTGGTTGATAAGTCATTCATTATCGTCGACCTTTGCTGAGTGTAATCAATAATCATTTCTAACCTTCTAGAACCTCGGAATACGTTTAAAAAAAAAATAGATTTTCATAATTTAAATGGAAATTTTCAATTTTGAAATATTGCGATCGAAAAATGTCAAATAAAATATTCCGAATATTCAGAATCCGTTACAATTTAGCATAGGCATGCCGATCACAGACGTATATGAAACACGATATGCCTATAATATGGCTATATGTATAAATGGTACGGTTTTGGAGGCGTGTGAAAATACTCGCAGAGAATAAACTGCAGTGTTTATTGTTGGTTAAACGGGTAAAATTCATCTGCAGGTATTGGATTGGATTGAACAGTTGAACCCTTTACCCGAGGACAGCTGTTTGGCGATGAATGGGAATATCATGTTCTATATTATGGTTCAATATTCAATAATATATAATAATTCTGTTCACGATCGGCGACGCGCATCGTCATTACTATATATAGGAACCTACTGCGGGGCCGCACACTCGCGCGTGTCCTACCGGTATTTTGCCGATGGTCGAAAATGATAATATAATATTATTAAGATATTTTTCGGGTTATATACAAGACTTCCGATAAATAAATATAACCGACGGATTGATGGTCGTTACCGCAACACTGGTCCGCCCATCGTCGATATTTTTACGCATAAACCTATATCATTATAATAATATATGCCTATGGTCATATACAGGGTGATTCATCGAACATGCTCAGTGCTCACCCCCCTACCCTTTCTTCTTCAATAACGCAGTCGCTTGAAATCTGATTTTTGGAACTAGGTAATTAAAGACCAAAGAGTAAAGACCATAATATATTTTCAAACTCTGAGATTTTTTGTACTGTTTAAGAATAGTGGCCTGCAGTGAACACATAAACTTCTTTTTTTCAAATAAGAATTCTTTTTTTCTGCTGTAAATTATTTGGGGAATAATTTTTCTGAAAACTATAATTATATGACGTATCAAAATCAAAATTCGAAGGTTCATTTTTCAGTTATCTAACACTGTTATTAACACTTTTATAAATTGGTCCGTGATAATGGGTTTGGAAGATGTGATAGGACTTTGGCATGGCGTTCTAAATCGTTGTAATTATAATATCAATTCAATAACAATATTATAATTTGTAAAAATGGTCCAAGTATCCAAGCAATATTAGATCCTGTAATATTACTTCTATATGTTATATTTTTGTAAAACCATTTTTAAGGACCATTATTTTTATTATGGACATTTTAAAAACTGAGAAACTAGGTATTCGTTCGAACTCTGAACTAGGTGCATCAACATTTTCAAAAAAAAATTGTATTCACTAATAATTATTAATTTACATTAAAAAAGAGGTTCTCGTTTGAAAAACAGGGATTTGTTCACTTCCCCGCAGAGGACACTCTTTAAGCAGGTAGGTATAATTGGTACAAACCGTCACAAGAAAAGGAAAAAATTCGAATTCGAAAAAAAAATTCATCGTCCGAGAAAACAATGGGGGTGAGCTTGTTTGGCGAATCACCCTGTATATTATATGAAACGATACGACACACTAATAATCGCCTGGAATGGCGTAGGACAGTGTCGGGAACTGGTTTCCCGTGGAAAAAGCATTTAACATATTATTATACTAATGTGAGCGCGCGCGAGTATAATGGGCAATATGAATAAAAAAAATATAAAAAATATAAACAAAATAACACGATCGGTTTTTAAACGTAAAACGCAATATTACACTGGCCGCGAAACGTGCGGCATATAGTGCACGTACTGTGCAACAGGTGTGTGCGCGTGTGTGTGTGTGTGTGTGTGTACGAATTAATTTTACCCGCCCGTGTAAAATAATATATTATATAGGTACGCATTTACATTTACATTTTTTTTTTTCGTTCCCGAAACGAGAGTGCGCACGTATTAGCAGTCGCCGCTGCAGATAGTCGGCCAGAAAAAAGACGATCATGATCAAGATTTTCTCACGCGTATTTATTTTGTACGCCCGAAAAAAAAGATAGAAAAAAATTACTATTATTATTGTTAAATAGGTATATTATATAGCAGCATGGTATCTACATGTAAACGTGTACAATATTTTACGGCGTGCGTATACCCGTGATAATATAATATTTACGTCTTGGCGATTCGTCATCATCATCATCGTCGTCGTAGTCGTCGTCGTCATCACATATTATTATGGCGACCGCCACGTCATAATAATATTATAATATTATCATCACGAATTACAACGGCAGCTATACAACAGTAGTATATGGCACTGGGCACTTGACCGGTAGACAAAAGCGCGTGTGCACAATGTAATAATAATATATATAGGTACGGAGGAGGATACTGTAATAATAACAACATAATGGTGAAATATTATAATAACGTATAATAACAAAGGGCGGCCGACGCGCGACGGCTCGTAAATATAACATATAATATTATAACGCTGTGCGGGCGAGTTTTTTAAGCGCGCAATCTAGAAAATTGCAGTGATAATAGCGTGTGTTTTTTTTTTTTTTTGAAAAAAAAAATGTTTAACCGAAAAACGTTTACCGGGATACGTATCGAAAATAAACGACGAACGCATATTATATAATATGCGCAATAATAATAATTATAACGTATACCTACAATGTTGAACGCGTATTTATTACTTTGTCAATATAATAATATAATATCGTCTATATCGGTAGTTTTTCTTTACCCGACGAGACGTGACCAAACTATTGATCACCGACCATTATGCGTATTATTATATTAATTATTATTATACGCATTACGCGTGTACGGCGCGATGTGCCGTTTTTCTTGTGTATAGTAGTACCTATAGTAATAATAATGTTAGTATTATTATTATTATTATACCTACCTGCTACGGAGGTACTTCCGGAGTGACGGTTCCGGCGATAGTACTCGCGCGCGTGCGTGTATAGCGGTAAATCGGAATTCATTATGTTAATACATATATTATTATTATAACTGCAGTTTTCGAGGGGCTATGGGGAAAAAATTACCAAACAAGAGAACGGAATCGTTAGACATTTAGATACTATAACTAAATAATACCTATATAATATAATAAATTATTAAACTAGCTGTCCCGCCCGCCTGCGTTGCCCGTGCCAGAGATTTGTTTTTTCAAAAATATATTTTTTATTTTTTTTTAATGTATATTATGCCATATTTTTACAATATAGTAACTGCAAAGTGCACGTACCTATATAATATGATCAGAGGCGTACAATTTAGGCACATGCCCTATAGGCACGGGACTAGAGCGGAGACATTTTAGGGGTGGCATATTGTATCATGTATTTGTTACAAAATTACGACAAGTATTTTTGATTTGGTGAAATCAAATTTTACTAACTTTTTATAAGTAGAAAATGTTCATTAGATCATTAATAATGCGCATCTATTGAAGATAATATATTAAATTTCAGTATATTCAAATATATTTTATATTTGTATGTATATTATTTTAGGAGGGATAGGCTAGAAGGGGTGGCGAATTGGAAAGTGTCTATACAGGCATATAAAACCTAAATACTCCTCAGAATATGATACGCGGTCATTGCCAAGAAGATTCGCGATAACTGCAGTCGTCTAAATCTATATACCTATTAATAATAGATAGATATTATATACAGTTATCATTACGAACAATATTATTTTACTTTGTTTTAAATATCTCCATTAAATGCAGATAACACATACACTGCGTAGAAAGTAGTTAATTAGCTAACACTATTAAAATATTCATCTGGAAGTATAAAATTACACAATTTTATCATAATATTATGTTATAAAATATTAAATCAACATAATATTATAAATAATATAATATATATAGATATTATTATGTTAGTATTGTTCATTAAAGATATTGATTAAATGTGTTTGATTGATAAAAGTCCGAAATATGTGGTATCAAAATATTATGAAAACTATTTTTAGTAAAATACATTGACTGTTTTCGAATTGATAATATATGTAGATTCTTATTGTAATACTATATTTTATTTTATTTTTACGGTTTAAACGTAGATAATATATTATTGAAATTTAACAACAATTATCAAAGGTAGGTCTGTATCACCTACCTATACGGCTATACTTATCGTCACCATAATAAAAAGTGTTTTATGTCTATTTAATAAATATATATTACGTTAATTTGTGCTGAACGTGAATGATATAATAATTAATATTATATATATAGCCATATAGGTATTAAAATAATATGTAATGTGCCGTGTGTTCAATTATCTATACAAAATATGTTTTCAAACAGCAGTAATTGAACACTTTAAATTGGTTTAATTTCTGTTTTTGAAATAAATTAAAATGTTAATAATTAAGGTTAGGTTTTTTATACCGTACAATTTTAGATATATTTTTTTTTTTTACAAATATTAAAATATATAATAGAAAAAACATAAACTTCTCGAGTGGGATGTTAACTAACTAGTTATAATACGTGGGACGAACGAAACTCGCTAACAAGAAACTTGTAAAATATTTAAAATAATTATCATCTATAGTCAGTAGTCCACTAATTGCTAAAGTAATTATTAAACTATATAATATGGACTTGTTCAATTTCCTGCCATGATAGTTTAGTTCCATTGATTTTTCAAAAACATTTAGATTCATTGGATAGTTATATGAATATTAGCTGAACATAAGTATCATAAAACAAAAGTATTACGTTTAAAAAATTCGTGTACGATTTGTATTCCAAATAAAAATTGATTTTTTAATAGTACCTACCTATATTTATCTTCACGTGCATTATGCGTTATTATTATATTTTAAAAACGTTGCATAACAAGGAATAAGAAGAAAAGATAATCTGAAATCGAATGGTGAACGTAATAGATATTATAGCATATTTATCTGCTTTTTAAATAATAATAATATGTGTACAAATTAGGACCATACATTATACATAGGTAAATACTTAAACTACATTATACCTAGTCATAATTTATCCATTATACAAATTATCAGTTACCACAAAAATGTTGAGATTATCGTTTATAGTAAAAATATTTTTAATGGTGTGTGGATGACTAAATAGTTGATCAATACCGATTAAAACGAAAGTATACAAAATAATTATATAAATATTATATATAACATATTATAGTTCCTATCGTTAAACACGAGTAGGTACTAACTACCTACTAATAATTTGTTGTTGCTTATAAGTCATAACTTTATGAGGTTTTTATAATTCACGTACATTATTAAACCCGTTGTCAACAATGGAATTGTTTTCAGAGTAGTGTCATATAATAATTAATAATCATAATAATATCTATAGCACGATTGTGCGCATAGAACCAATATATTATATAATGATTGAATGAATACTGAACATAATATATTAAAATACTGGATGGAAAATCTTCGGAAATTTTGCACCCCCTTCAAAGGTGGGTTAATCTTACGTTTCGGGGACATTATTTTCTAACAATTTATTTTTGGATGTAATGTTTTAAATATTTGACGGGTGTTTTATTTTCGTATAATTGAATAATTTTCGGATGAAATACTTTTCTATTAAAATGTTATTCGGATATAATATTTTTCGTAAATACTTTTTTGAATAAAATAATTTCGATGGGATTATTTTTGAATAAAATATTTAACAGGTGTTTTATTTTCGTAAGTATCGAATAATTTTCGGATAAAATACTTTTCTTTTAATATGTTCGTAAAATTTCCGAAAATATTTCATCAAATCGTATTTTAGCAGAATATTTGATATGCGTCGTACGTTTGTAAGGTCATCTTCTAGATAATATTTATTAGAATAAAAAAATACATATATTATATACATTACATATTACTGCAACCCCGCGTATTGGGCAGGCGATCTTTTTTTTTTTTTTAAAGTTTATTTACAATCTATATTTAATATAATACAATAAGTAAATTTGAGTGATAGAATTTTTGACATGAGTTCCCATGATCAGAGAAAATATCCATTGATATTACTCTTCAGTTAAGGCTAGGTAGAACGGAAAACATAATACATTAAGAGAAAAAAAATAAAACTAGGTAATAATCAGAATTCAAGTTTATAGACCGTTGTTAGACCTTAGGATAAGAGGTCTCTGGACCATTTTCTTTTTAATCTACGAGTTGTACCGGGTAGCTCGATAGTGGATAGATTGGCGATGAGGGGGTTTGGGTGATGATGTAGTTTTTTGTGAAAACGTTTATATAATTTTGAGGCTTGGTCAGAGATGGGTGATATGTTAAGGTCATTGTGGAGAGTTAAATTACTTACATACCAGGGGGCATTGGTTATTATTCTGAGGGATATTGATTGAAATGATTGTAGATTTTTTAAGTTGGAATTTTTGGCAGCTCCCCAAAAATGGATTTCATAAGTAGCTATAGAATTGAGGAGTAGTTTATATATTAGTATTTTTTTCTGAATTGGTAAGTTGGATTTTAATAGGGGACGCAGTTGATGTAGTCTGTGATTTAATAATTTTCTTTTTGTTTTGATGTGAGTTGTCCATGTGAGACGTCTATCCAGATGCATCCCTAGATGGGCAGGCGATCTAACGCGAGAAAATCTCAGTAATCCGCTCAAAATATTGGTCGGTTATTATGAGTGTTGGGTCGTAATTTTATTTTTATATTGTAATGAAAAATTATTAGTACAAACATTAGTAGAAAATATAATTGAATCGAATTATTATAAACCGCACCATAGTAAGTTCTAGCTGCGCAGTAATCAAACGTTGGGAATCCAAAAACTGCATATTTAGGTACTATTGTGTAGAACTGTATCTTTCGCGTGTAAGCGTATTATACACCAAAATCACTTTGCACATCACATTATAATGTGATATTAATGTATCGTATCGAGACGGGAAAAAACACGAAAACGCGGTGAAAAACTATCGATCGCTGAGTGGTGTTTTGTGTGCGTGAAAAGTGATCATAATTGATCTGTCGAATGCGTATACATATCATCCGCAAATAGGTAGATATATACATATAATATATAGTAATATAGGTACGCAATAATGTAAATATGACGTACATAATTCACGTATACCTGCGTGATGACGGATACGCTTTTTGGCGGTAAATCTCCACAAGAATGCCCCATGGCTGCCTATATATTATAATAATAACGACGCATACCGCACGCGTGTTTGTGACGACAAAGGACGCGGGAAAGATTTTTCCCGACACGCCGCCGCCGCCGATCTCCGAGGCGGCGTTTTACTGTACCTATCTGATTCGGTGGGTACAAGAGGATGAGTGCATACCTACGACCTACCTAGGTATATGTATGCGTATCAACCGCACATATCTACCTGATTATTATACGCGTGTACCGCGTGTATATACACGTTTTGATAATATATTATAATATACCTTATACCAGGGGTGTCCAACCTCCTGGGAAGACCGGGCCACGTCGAGTAACTACAGAAGTGGTCGTGAGCCACATTCATTTTTATAACAATATATTTTATTTATAATATTATATAGAATATCGAATAGTGAATAGAAATATGTGTTAATGTTAATGTGTAATATAATTTTCCAAAATGTTGTCATATACAATTTTATGAAAATAATATTTTCAATAAAGTTGAGATTTTTTGAAATAATGAGTGTACAATACAATACATAAAGACACTTCACTGCTCTGGCACTCTCTATACAATACGCAGACGAAGTCGCACAGTCCGTTTCGAGCCTTGCGTATTATTGTTATTGTCGTACAAACTAAATAAAAAGAAAACGCCTCCCAGAATCCGGATAAGTGCGGTAACACGTGCAACATATTATGTGTGTGTGTGTGATATGCATTACACATTGGTACGTAGATTATTATTCAAACATAATATTAGGGATTTCGTAAACAACGGCGGCGGCGGCGTTACACGCACACTCGCGCACAGATCCAAGTTAATATAATTAGTCTTACGGTGAAGCACAGTATATAATTTTTTAAGCATTCGTGTGCCGCCACAATCCGCGCAGAACGAAATTGTATGCACCTATTATACCTAGGTATACGATAGCGACCGTTGTTTATACACTGCAGCTGCTATTATACGGGTACACTATATATATATTATATACGGTATTTATTATAATTTATTTATAAAACACCCGACGCGTGTATGTACTATGTGTACCTATATACCTACAAACAACAGCAGAATTTACGAAAATACGAGTTTACGTGCCATCCGATTTGCGTGAAGTAATATTTTATAGGCGTAAATGCGTAATAGTGTGTATAATATAGGTAATAAGTCCGTCCGTCGTTATTACATATTATAAACTTCAATTGTATATTATAACCGCGGTACGGGATATAGGTATACAGGGTGATCCACTTAACGCGCAAGACGCACTCATCATTTCAAAAAACACTAATGTTTTTAGGAAAAAGTATTTTTTATCGTTATCAGTTTTTTACTCTTTTTAATTACAACATACATTTTTAATTTCACATTCCCATATAAGCAGAACATTATTCGTAGTACTTCGATCAATAAAAATCAAATTTCAGACAAATATAATAGTTAAATAGTTATAAGTGAAAGTAATTAAAGTTAAGACTTAGCTGAGGAGCAGACCAATATTTTTCGGTTTCGAGATATCCACTCGACTCCGCTCATTAAAACTTTATAAATACTAAAATTCATACTTAAACTTAAGTTACACTGCTCATTCAAAATTCGATTTAAAATAAAATATATTCTGCTTTGAAATAATAAATTAAAAGACATCATGAAAAAAGCAGAAAAATCGAAATCGATAAAATAAATAGTAAAAAGTATCTATGTTTTTTTCGACAAAAAAATCATATTTTCATAAAACGGTTCACATTAAATTTTTATATGATCATGATGATAGTTCCTTATGCGTTAAACGAATCACCCGGTATAATAATATGTTGTTAGCACATATAGGCAGGATGCATACCAGGCGTATAATATAATATTAGAGCGTCGTATATAAAAGCGGTCGTCGGTCCGTGCAAGAGTATATTATACTTTATACCTATCTGTACCGACAGCCAGGTACACTTGCCGCCAGTCGGTAATTTCTAATAAAATATTCACGGTCTGGTAATTTCGACATATTATGATATGCGGTACGCACGCCCACAGGAAAATGCCGTCAAGTAGAATTCTGTTTTCGTCAATCCCTTACAAGTTTAATAGTATATACCTGTATACACCATGTTATAAGTATGCACATTGCACACACGTCACACACACACACTGCTATATCGCCTTTATCATTCGGTGTTGGAAGTTGAAGTCACCGCATGGTCGGGAAGGTGCCGCAGAAGAAAAAAAGCATCAATAACAACTATATGCTGCTGTAAATTTTCCACACGCTGTAAATTGCAGTCTGTTTGCAAATAATAATAACTGTAGACGATTTTCGAATATAAACATCATATACACATTACAATAATAAACGTTATCGACTTGTAATAATAAGCTATAATACAGTGTGGTTTACCAATAATTATGCTCACTCCCTTTTTATTTTTTCAAAATCTGATATTTGGAATTTTTTTATTTACAAGTTCTTGAGATTCTTTGTACTACCTACTTAATAAGACGTTTCCCGCGGAGATACAAACTTCTGTTTACAAATTTGAATCCCACTTCCCTTTTTTTTCTACAGTAAATTATTTAGTGGATAATTTTTTGAACATTTTGACGTACCAGAATCAATATTTGAACGAGTAGTTTTTGAGTTATTTAACTTTGTGTATTAAGGATAAAAGGATAATATTGGTACGTATAGACCCATGATAATGGGGTTGGAAAATATATGGGGGCAATGGTGATTTTTGACAATTTTAGTGATTAATATCTTAATTCTATATCAACATAAATAATTTGTAAAATGGTTCAAATATAAAAAATACTAGATCCAAAATTATATCTACCTAGGAACTTAATATTTTTATAAATTTATTTTTGAGGACTATTATTCTTATTCTTCTTTACTTTATGCAATCCATATTTGTAAGAAGTGAGTATATTTTAAATCTAATTTGGTACACATGAGTTTCGTGATAACTGCGTGTTATTACAACTTACAAGATATGTAAGTTTTTTATTGCATATTTTTGCTATTTTTTCTATATTTTGATATTGATGGAACAATCAATTTTCAAACTTAGTAAGTATTAATTATCATTAAAAAGCGCAATAACTCAATATAATTTTTTTTAACATTGGTCTATGTGTTAGGTCAATCACCATCATCTGAACATTTGGACATTTATTGCGAAATTCGACTATAAAGTGCAGCTGACGAGACAAAAATAGTATAAGGCTTGAATTAGGGTACCATATTTTACCACCGTCCACCACAGGTTAAAAAAAAAGTTGTAAAAAAAATAGTAATAGAAATAGTAGAAAATTGAAATATGTATTGACTATAACGATATTTAAAATATTTCTTATCTATATTTGAATTATTTTTGTTTGTGTACTATTTAAATAAAAAATATAAAAACGATTTTTCTAAATTTTTCCCTGCAGGATATTTTGACATAAAATAGAATCGTAAACACAGTTGGTATATAGTTACTAATATATAATAGTTACTATTTATAGGTCAGTACGTACTACGTAGTATATTATTCAAATTGTGCTAACAATGACTATAATTGGTACACAGAGGTAACACTTTGAATATTGTTTAGAATTTATGGAATTATTTCGATTTTAGATTCGAGTAATATACCCATACATAATACTGTTTTAAGGGAAAACTACAGTGCGCAGTGGAGTAAATGACAAATTCGTAAAACTAATATAATTCACATTTTATCGTGTTGAACGTTATAGAGCCGGCCAGAGTACATTGACTGTTATTTATTATAGGTACTTAATTTAGTATTTGTTATTTTATTTACTTTGACTTCGGATTGATACGGTTGTATATTTGTATTTGTATAATGTGCTTATCTAAAGGATAAAGTACACAAAGTAAAAGGTCAAAAGGTTCAAGGAGGTGTACATTCATTTTGTGAGATGTTTTCTCCTGAGTATGATTATTTATTTATATATTTGTATTAATAGGTATATTATACTGACTATCGACAAATAAGTGCAAAGGACGTAGTGAGAAACGTGTGTTATACACATTATTATGATTAGGTACTGTAATAGTAAACATAATACTCTAACAATACGATTAAGACGATTTTTAATGAAAATGACGTTCATCACAAAATACCGTGTACCTTCGTTTCGTTTGGATTTACGATAGTACGATGACTAATTATTTGCTTAATAAATCAACTGAATTGAAATATGGTCAGCAGTTGTGAGGACAGTAAAAAAATGTAAGTAGTATAATAATTATAATATATACTGTAATTTATAGTAGTAATGCATGGTTGCCACAACATGCGACCGAGTGACAATTACGAAAACAACAAGAGACGAATAATTATGCTTGTGAAATGAGTTGACGATATATTTTGGTTCCTTAAGATGTATTTGCAGAATACCTGAATACGTATTTGACGAACATTCAGTATAGGTATTCATAATATCATGATAAATCACTCAATGTTCGCATACAATAATTATCAAAATAATGAAATTTATTGCACCGTGTGTCTATAGTAAAGGATATATGACGATAGAAATTTAAATTTCTTTTTTGCGAAGATTACATTAGTTATGTGTCGACTGCGTGGTTAAGCAAAATATGACCAACCTACCCGTATTATACATTGGTATTTAATAACTATAATATATAGGTACACAGCCAAATGTGTTTTTTCATTAATATCGTAAGCACAAAAAATAAGAGGGGAGAGGCGTTATACCCGTTGTATAGCCCCCTCAAAAAACCAGATGATTTTACATCGCATCATTGAAATATATGAAAAAAATGTCATCTCTACATCAAAATCTTCACCCCCCCCCCTCCCTCCCAATCGCAAACACTTTTTGCGCCTATGATTATTGTATCATTCAAACAAGTTAGGATAACCCACTCTGCGGGCGTGCTAAATTCCCGGTTTCTAAACGTATTTAATAAACTATAATACTATACAGCCATATTGGTACGTACAATTTATAAATATTTTGGCGACATGAATAATAAGATGCTTATGTATAAAAACTTTAATAAATTTAATATCTTAATATTTAACCGGTGTTTTATAATATTGGCTAGTAAGAAATATTTTACAGTATTATATAAATTATAAATCAAAGTTAAAACTTTTTTTTTTAATAAATAACAATCCGATTGATTTGTTACCTTCGTAACCTATCTTAATATCAAAAATCGTAACTATATGTACTGGTAACTAACATAATATTATTATGTTTAGAAGCCTAAAATAACCGAAACGTTTTCACTGTGATTGTCCAAAATGGAGAATGAATCGGTTATAATAATATAATAATTAATAATATGTTAGTATATACCTAATAGATAGTTTATTATTAGGATTCACGAAAATTTCACAAAAATCCAAAGATGCTTTCAGCTGTATATAGTGAGAGTGTGAGACCTGCAGCAGCTGTTTGAACTTCTTTATTATCCCGACGATTGCGTTTCCCTGAGGCCCATTGGTTCTTGACCATCCGTATTATTTTTTTCAAATATTTAACAAAATATGTTGGCAGTATTTTACTACGCATATAATATGTTATCAAATACGACGATACAATGGTCGAAATGTTAATGTAATAATATTCAAACCTAAAACCGATTATTTAGACCGAAGTCTGTCCCTGGGCGTTATAATAGAGATGTACAAAATATAAACTATTACAGAGCCCGGCGAACATAATGGATTATATTTTTAATGACATTTCTTTCATGAATTATGTTGTTATTATTATTACGACGTTCACGGTAAGTCGACTGTTAAATATATATAAATGGTTTATAAATAGGTTGGTAATTTCCTATAATATTGAAGTGAGTTTTAAAACTTATTGTTCACAAGATAATGTTGACAATTATTATGACGTGTTACTATATTACTATAGTGGAGGGCCGAAAGGCTCAATTTTGACGCAGCTGCCTCAACTTTTTAAAGGGGTGGTGACTATATACGTGGCAGTGGCGCCGAAGTCTATGCCAAGTATACCGACCTCTTTCGGCCACGTTTTATTTATATGGGAACTTGGTTATAACAGTAAATAATGTATATCAGAGTATATTGTGGGGGTGATGTGGTTATTTGAACTGAGTCATTTAAAATGTAAGTTCAGTCCAACACTGTGAAGTATTACCCATAATGTTTATGTCAGTTATAAATGCTAATAAGATCATTCAAGTGCCTAGATATATATAAAATGAGGCATACCAGATACCTAGTGGCATATGTTCCCATATTAAGTAAGCATGTTTCAAAAAACGGACACCGACCAGTTGAATTGTATATGAGTAAGATAAAGTTAGTGGTTACTTTACATTATTATGCTATATTGTTGAAAATAACGTCTAAACAATATTGTACTATACGTAAAACTGTGGACTACAGGTAAGAGTACCGTATAACTGTATAAGACCTGTATAAACATGCGTAGGTATATACTATTATATACCAAGCGAAACTGTCGAAATTATATCAGTCAACTATTCTCACAGCCATTACCTGTACAATTAATTCAAATTTCAAACTTTAATAAGACTACACCTAGTTTGTTTATACATAACTATTATTCGTGGTTTATTTTAGACTCTGAGCGGAGCGATGAATGTCAATGGACATATTATTATGGGTAGTATTGGTACAGTGTACCAACCTACTTTATAGTTAATGACGTTTATGTAATAAAATAAATTTTCATACTAAGCCAAAATTCAATTTCTTAGTTCTTAGAATTCTCGGATCCTATATAAACAATGGACATTCTCCAACGTTTTAAATTCTTTTCAAATTCAAACCACAAGTTATATGATAATATTTGAAGAAACAGTATAACTTGTAAGACGGAAACATATTGTGATGTCTATATTTTAATTAAACAGTAAGTTAGATTATTATTATTGTTATTTTTTATTTATATTATTAATTTTTGTTAAGATAGTTTTTTAGTTCGTGAGAAATTTATTTGTATCCAATTTGTATTATTAGTAACTAATAGCCAGCATACATGAACAAATAATGTACATTGTACATAAACCTACTACTTCTAAGTATTTCTTTAAACGATGTATATAGTTACTTAAAAAAACACTTATATTAGTTATAGTATATTCTCTATACCTAGGTAATATATTATAGCTGTACGTCTGTAGGTATACATCGTGCAGGATCGCAATGATAGTGTTTTGATTTTATTTAAATTATGTTTAAAGTTACTTTTTAACTGACTCAAAACAATTGTATCTACTTCAAAAATATATTGTTTGGGCAATATTGATTGACAACATATATGTTATTAAAAACCATACTTATACGTGTATTAGCTAGTTCATACGTCTTTCATTGTATCGTCGCTCGAAACGTTTTTGGTACCAAAATAATAACCATTTGTCAAATAATATTATATTTTGTGACATAACTTGTTATTTTGATAGTTAATTTAAATATTTTTGAAAAAAAAATGGATTGCTTTTTTTATAATCTGTACCATTATTTTTTTGGAAAGAACCTACAGGATTCCGAACTTGAAGAATAACTTACAAAGGATTGTTTGGTAAATAAATTCACACGAGAAAAAAACTGCAATTGTTTATAAAGTCAAACATTACGATTTAATAAAAACATAATATGCGTACTAAATATATTTAGAACAACATTATGATGGATGATGAAAATTCAACAAATTCTAAAAATTCAATTGAGATACGTCGTAATTAAGATGAAACCGATGCTTTCTCTCTGTGTAAGTTCTATAGGTGTTTAAGGGAGTTTTTTTGAAGTCACTGTAGAGTGCAAAACAGAACAGGTAATTTAATGGGTATGTACAATAGTTTATGAGCATTGACGCCAGTAAAGTATACAAAGTAGAAGTTTTTTTGTTCTCAGATTTAAAAAAAAAACACAGATTTTGTTATTGTTTAGTATAAAGTGATATTGTTGTAAATAGTGCTGTTTATTATACAGTATAGAGGAATAATAGAAATTATTTTGGAGAAGCTTTATCATATCAGAGAGGGGGATAAATAATCCACCCACCCACAGTTTTTTAGCTTTTGTGTGGGCGGATCTTGAGCAGGAATTCCGGAGTTGACGGCAGGAATTAACAGGAATGGAGTACTAAATATTAGAGTTGAAAAAATTTTAAAAAGTCAAATGGGTGGGGGTGGGGAAATGTACTTAATTATAATTCAATATTGTATTAATATTGATGATTCACAAAATCTGTTTTATACAGACGAAAATTCTCAATCGCAAATAAACTCGTTGACAACGAGAATTCAAGATATGGAAAACAAATTAACAAATGAACGTAAAGTCGGTAGGTATCTATGTGGCTATGTCCATTTATACTTTAAAGGATTAGGCATACCTAATGATAACCATGGCTTAAATATTATGATAATTTAAGTTAAAATGTACAATATATATTTTTATATTTAAAATAACTAAACAACTAACGAGTCTTAAATAAATTGTTTGTGTTGAGACGTCGAAGACAAGTCGAAAGATACTACTCCGCCATAGGCACAAATTGACTACATTTTTTGGGGGGACTCAAGCCCCCTCCCCATATGCCATAATATAAGTAATACAAATGTTGGAGGGAAACGATCTCCATAAAATCCAGGTTCCTAACATCGATAATGCAATAAGTGTTAGGCTAACGCTAACATCAGTAAGCAATGAGTGAGATTCATTTTCTTCAACTGGTATATTATTGTCACCAGTTTATAATATTTTTTTTTCTTGAAAATTTAAAAAAACTTACTTATGGTAATTTAATTCAAAGAAAAATACACAGAACATTGACTTAAAATAAATCACGTGGGTTAAATACAGAAATAAGAGAAAATAGGTCTATGGATAAAATAGACTGAGTCATAGACCATATTATACTTAACAAGTAGGTAACAAATAACAATTATCAATGATAACAACGTGATCCGTTCGAAAATTGGAGCGTAAATCGATCACAGCAACTAAACTACAGAATAGATTAAATTTAATCTATTCTGTGACCAAACCATGATTGAAATATACAGTGACTCAGATTGTTATCATCAGAAACAAAATTGCTGTGTAAAGGGATATCCATAGATTTTAAATATCTATGGGGAATCACAATCAATATCAATTTTTCTTATCATCAAAAATACAAAGACAAAAGTTAACAAATTCAAAATATTTTTTTAAAAAATATACATGCTTAGTACCACAGAATATAAAAATTAGTACTAATTACTAGATTTTGAACTGGGGGGACTTGACCGAAATTTGGAGGGGACTAAGTCCCCCCAAGCCCCTCCCTATTTGCGCCTATGTGGAGTACTCCCATTGAAGACCAAATTCCGCAGTGTACAGAATTATATCAATTTCTGCAAAATACTGTAAAGGAACTAGAAGGTGATACTGATACAAACTGTGGTATAGTATAATTTTTGAACTTAAAATATAATATAATTTGGAATCCCATATCTACGTATTTAATAATAAGCTTCTAACTAACCGTCAATTTTCCATCCGCTTAGATCAAAAGTTCATATTCGACAGACAAATCAAAGGACTGACATTGAACTTAAACAACAATAATATTCGTTTAATTGCCGCCGAAAGTATTAATAAATTATAATTTAAATATAGAACCTATGAGATATTTTAAACAAATTGTACATTACAATTATAACATGTAAATGTAATTGTAATAATACATTTAGACGATGTCAAGAACATAACCCTTGAACGTATGAGTCTCTATCAAATGTACGAGACGCTACAGTACCCACTTGAAACGGTTTCGGAGAAGTTCGACTACTTGGAACAGATGTTGAGCTATAATACAGCGGAGCGTAGCAGAACAGGTGATACTCCCTATTCCCTAAGACCAGTGGTTGACTTGGGATTAAAGTAGTAGAAGTACTCTAGCTACTTTTAAAAAAGTAGCGTCCCTAGCATTTTAATCAAACTAACGAACAAACTATAAAGAAGTAGGGGTACGCTTGAGTATCATACAAATTAGTTGAGGTACTCAGTCCCCCCTCGTCCCCCCATGCCAACCACTGCCTAAGACCTGTAGCTCGTCACATCCTGCCGTGACGCAGTGCTGTAATATAATAAGTAATAACTGTATAAACATTAGTTTCGCATTTTACATTTTATACTAAACAATTATTTTTATACTTCCAATTATTGCGTTCGTTTTTAATACCAATGCAATATTATAGGTATTCTTATTTTTATTTTTATTTTTATAGAGTGCAGCTTAGCTGCACTTTGCGACCGCTTAGCTCACCGGACGACGGACACCGATGGCCAGCCTATGACGTGACCACCGGCTGGAGGCCTATCGATGCCAGGAATTATTCATAGTTGAACACTATTTTCCTGTACAACCGTTGAAAGATAAACATTAAATAAATAAATAATGGAAAATTTAGTTGTATAGAACGATGTTTTTTTGAAACTATTGCATGAAATAGTTTTCAACCAAAAAATCTAATTTCATGCATCTGAGTTTGCCTTAAATCCCATTAAACTCGTTAATGAGATTCATACTATCGAAATCATATGATTTTCATGTAAGAGATCTTTAAAGTACTCTTAATGTTAGAAACCTTAATGGCTTATATATTTGGAATATCCTTAATTATATTTTTAATGTTGATTTAAAATATTATTCTCCTACACATACCTAACTATCAAAAACGTCTAAAATAGTCTGTAAATCTGAATATCTGAAATGCCTCTATTCTATAATCAATGGTATTATACAAGCAGCACTACCGGGCCTTCGATGGTCATCGTTTCTATGGACTTCGCGATACTATAACATCGCGACTAGGTCGACTCTCTCTCTCTTTACCCGATCGAGGCAAAGGCAGGCCCGTAGGGCGAGGCACGGTGGGCAATATTGCACAACCGGACAACGACAATCAACGACTGAAAGCATCGCAGTCCGCGTCAACGCTACTCTGCAGTATAGAGCAGTTACGTCTATATAATATTATATACTTTCCCCCTTTGTATATTAATAAAGTTTTTACTTTTTTGACTGTGTGAATTTTCATTTTCGTCACCGCGTGTCATTTCAATAATATTATATAAGCGTTCGTCTATATGCACATAATGTTTTATATAATATAAACAATGCGTTAAGACAATGTTTTATATATTATATTCAACTCTTAAGTATTTGAGACTTTATACCTAAGCTCGCGAGGGAACGCGTTGGACGGCGTATTAATCTCTATCATTGTGGTATTGCTATAATTATTACGTTTTGCGTCGATGAATCTCATTAATTGTTCACAAAAAAGAAACACTCGGTGAAAATCTAACGGTTTAATTAACTTATTTTTTCCAAATCGTCCGTCTTTCACCTTCCCGCTATAGTTGCAGATTTTATTACGCCACGTGGTCTTTAATCTTTATAATACATGTATATATATATGCATGTAATATGACGTGTGGTGTGTACACACACAGGTCTACAACTATCCATACCATGTGCGAACACACACACTATAAGAAGGAAGTATAATATTACACTCATAAAATAATACGTTGCGAGTACGATCATGGACGATTATATATGTATTAATATGTGAATCGCGCGAAACGCCACCGTTTTCGGCAGAACTATTTGTATTTTTGCGTTTGTTTTCTTACAAATATGTACACACGGGATGGGTATCGTGGTATATATATATACTGTATAGTCACACAGGAAACGACGCGCGTTTATAATATGTATATATGAAAAGGCATGGCCCGAGTTTTCGAAACGGATTTTCTAATTCACACATTTCCTGTCAGACCGAATTCCTGAGATGCTTTTCCCACCGCGTGTTACCGCTCCAACGTCCTCGAACGTCCTCGCCATTGTCTTACACCTGTCCGAAATTATAAAACTATGGTAAAAAAAAAAAATAAATAACAACAACAACCACCACCGGCACTGAAACCGCTGTGCGACCTTCGTGTTTCGTTTAATTCGAATAACGCGTATATAGTAATAACAACATAGTAATAGAGACTCCGGCAAGCCGCGATACCACTTCAGTATACACGTTTCACCCTTATACGTTTTACGGTATATTATAATATTAAAATAAAAATGTCTTAAAAACAAAAAGAGTATACTATATTATGCAGCAGACAATAATAATAATAATAATAAATATGTATGTATGAATAAAAATGCTTACTTACAAGAAATTAATTTATATGATGAATACTCGTATATATATGGCGGGGTGGCTTTGTATTACAACGCGTATTATAATATAATATCGTAAACACGTAAAACGATTTTTTTTCTACAGTTTTTTATATTTCTTTTCTTCGGATTGTACGCGTTACCACACGGTCCACTATATATTATATTATAGTCTATATACGATACTACGATTTAACTGTTCGAATTTAAATACTAACGTTTTTTGTATCGACATTACTGCACATCGCAAAGTTGCAACCGTATTATTTGAATAGAATATGGCGTAGAAATCGTGAGGAATTTAAATGAGTATACTATTTAATGTGAAACTATTATATTATCATATTATATATTGACATTGCGTATTATCGATTCGTAGTTTTTCAGTATTTTTTAGAAATTATAATGATAACCCACGATTATACGTCGATACTTATTATACCTACCGGCTATCAGCCACCGCACAATACTCCTTCTGTTAGGTTAGGTTAGGCTATGTTTGAATAAAAATGCTTACTTAATAGAAATTAATTTATAAGATGAATACATGGTGGGTGGCTATGTATTACAACGCGTTTTAATATCGTATATGCGCATTACGCATAAAATGATTTCTTTTGTACAGTTTTCTATATTTCTTTCCTTGGGGTGTTTACGTTACCACACGCGGACCACTGTAGTCTTTATTCGATAAGAAGTTTAATAGTAATAGTCAATATATTATAGCTTACAATAAACGATTTAACTGTTCGAATTTAAATAGCAACGAATGTTGTATCGACATTACGCACAATGTTCGTAGGTGTCTGTTAAACACTTCACACGATGGATAAAGCGTGGTCAGTATAAATTATTATTTCTCACAAAGTCGCAACCGTATTATTTGAATGCAGTGTGGCTTTGAAACTGTGAGGCATTTCAATGAGTAATTTTTAATGTGATACTACATTATATATGCCGGGTTGCATGAACAATCACTAAACATTTAACGAATCAATAGTGAGCTATAGTGATCCCTTGCGCGTGATATATATATAGTGGCCCATCACGATTGGTCCATTAAATTTTATTGAACCATTAAATTAATACATTTTTTCATGCAACCCGACAATAATATTCCTACCATATTGACATATGGCGTAGTTTTTCGGTATTTTTTAGAAATTGTAATAATAGTAATAACTCACGATACGTCGATTACTATACTATTATACGAGCTATCGCAGCCACCGCACAATATTCCTTCTATTGCAGGAAATAATATTCCCGATCTCCGGGGAATCGGTTGCTTAAGCGATTAACTCACTTTAATACCACGGGGATAAAACAATATCAATTTCGTAATGTATATGTACCACTTAGTAAATACACTTATATAATATATTGTTGTCTTTTATAGATATATAATATGTATATGTATAAACAGTAAAATAATTATATTGCTCCCATATTATATTGTGCATTATTATAATGGTTTTGTTAAAGCTTTTTTTTCCTTTCTCCGTATACCTATTGTAGAACGTGTATAATGTACATAGTATATATCATACGCGTACGCGTATAGGCGTAAGTGCGCGTAATGATATTATTTTTATATACCACGTCGACGGTAGCGCGCTAGCTGCAGGTTTATACCGCGGTAGTCCGTAAGTATAGGTATACATTATTATCCGCGGGTGAGTGGGCGGGCACCCCGATTAAACGCGTTTGAGACGATACTATATACATCATATTACAATATTATAGTACCTAGGTATATACGTACATAGGATCGCGTTTACAAAATAAAAACCGAAACGTGACGCCGTGCATATAATATTGTAATGTACTTATTATTATTATTATTTACTACCACGAGTATACCTATGCTGCATTTGCCTGAGACCGATATCGATTTTCTCGGACGATTATATATATTATATATTATTATCATTTACACACACGGGCCATTCCCTTTCTCTCGTTAACCTCTTTCGACGCACCTAACCTATACACGCGAGCCACCGAAACGCACAGCAGCAGGCACCAGCGAGTAGTGTTTATCGCGTACAAGACGGTCGGAAAAAATAAAGTTTAATTATTATTGCGTCTTATTACCTACGCGATTTCCATGCGTATTTTCGCAGCGGATCAGTTAGCTCGCGCGTGTTATACCTGTATATACAGCTATTACTTTATATTTTACATTTAAATGTATATTAATTTCGTTATATAACATAATAATAATATATTATCGGGTCTGTATAATATAATAATAATAGCATCAGCTCGTCCGTGCGTCGCGCGTCGACCGCGTGAGAAACTGACCGGAACTATTCGAAATGCCGTTCCCCGGCGTGGCAGGTGACTATAATATTATTATACAGGCGAGTCGCGACCAAACGGCGGCGGCGGCGCGCGTATTACACGGCGTTTTCCTGTCCCCCCCCCCACCTCCCTCCACCCTATCCGCCCGTAAAGCGCATGGGCGGCAGTGGCAGCGCCGGTGGCAAGGACGCGGATGTTGTCGTTAAGGACACGACGCGAGACCGGCGGAGGCGCTAAACCTGTTTCTATAATATTATAATAATAATAATAATAATAATAATAAATTTCAACGCACAGTCGTACGCTCGAACGTCTGTGACATTTCACCTCTTCTTCGCCACCGGCGCAGAATTAACGCGATATAGGTAATAATAATAATAATACGAGACTGCGCGTACTATGCACTATGTCGTCGACTGTATCGATGCGGTTATAATAAACATTATAAACACTATAAAATATATTATATAGGTAGTCGTATACTCGATATTGGTATTACCCGCACACATTTTAAAGCGTATAAAACTGCATTACTGCGGTACGTTTCGCGTGAATACCGAACGCATCGATATATCTACAATTCAAACAATCTCATCATTCCAACAAAATTTATAACAATATTTCACCGATTTCGCTGATCTAGCCACGATTTAAGTGTGCCAAATTACACACCGGTGTATCGGTAACTTTATAGTGTGGTTTTTTTTTTTAAACGATAGGTGTAAATATTATAATATTATGGTCTCGACAATAATAATAAAACGCTATGTCGCTATACGTTTTTCAATAAGTTCGACCGTTGATTATTAGCGTGGTTTTTTATTTTTATGCATTTAACACCGTAGCTAGCGTTTGGCCTCTTATCACTACGTGTATACGACATTTCAACTCTTCGTCAATGCACGCGATTAAAGCAATATGATAACAACAAGATGAGACTGCGTATCGATATACGTACAATATAGATATTCGATACGGTTGTAACTTGTATACATTTTATAGGAAGACGTTAAACTTCTATTATACACTGTACGTTTTGTATGAATGTATATATGATTATCGATGCATCCAAATCTATAACAATAGTTCACTGATTTCACTGATTTATAATACTATTTAAGTATGCCAAACTACACACTAGCGTGTATTGGTATAAGTGGTAAAACTAGTGTGGTACCGCGGTAGGTAACAATAATATGGTCGTAATAATAATAATACATTATTATATTTGTACGAGGTGGATTTTTGAGTACCCTTGTTATGAAACTTATGCATAATAAGTTATAAACTTATAACCATTAACCACCAATATTATTATCATAATTTTTATTTACTTATAAAATTCAATTTTGTGGGATATTTATAGGTACTCACCAAAATTCAACGAGTATACTCGACATGACTATTTTTCCAAGGTTCAGCTATTATTGAATTTTACAAACCTATATAATATATAATATACATATACACTATGCAGTATATTGAAAAGTTTAATATACACGTCAAAATATGCGGTAATACAAGAAACGAAATAAAGAAAATCCACAACTATTATTTCATTTAATTCACACCTACATCATTCCAAAAATCGAATTACATTAAATTAAAATGTTTATTATATAAATTACGAATTCTAAATAATGCCAAGTTATAATAACGGTTAAAGAAGCGTATGTATTTGCTGTCTGTGGTCTATCCCTACAAAGAACCTGTTTTTATTAAAATTATTATTCCTATAAAATATATATATATACTGTTTATTCAGATAAGAAACAATAAACATATTGAAGGTAATTAAATATATATTATTATGACAATTTTGAATAGAATAAGTCGCGCCCATTGATGGCACTATATAATATACTTTTTGGATTCATATTATTTATTGAAATTAATCTTGTTGTCATATTATTTGAGTCGTTTACAAATCACAATAGGAACATTATATGTGAATGCAGCGACCCAAGATATTTACCCAATTTTTCAAGCGATCTTTTTGAAAATAATGTTCAATGAGGGACTACACACCCTCCCCTCAACCTTAATTTTCCACGTCCGCCGTGCCGTAGACGATTGTCGATTACACCGTTATCCCGTCGCTGTTGTATGTATGAATAATCAGTTGCAATGTGACGATTTTCTGGCGAAAACTAGTCTTTTAACTTTTTGTACGCGCATATATTTACGAGTCTAATCACTTTCGAGCCGGGCAGCGTACCTAGGTACTTATCGTATTATTTACAGGTTTGTTGTAGGTACATATACCTACTATAAGAGTCTAGGACGCCACTACAGCCATTATATATAATTTATTGTAGTAGTTACTATAGTCGCACATAATGTAGACGTGTAGAAAGTATGTATATTTAGATTTGTAAAATTCAAATAGATCCATATTGATAAAAAAAAAAAAATACTTTTAAAACATCATAGATTTCTAAATTTGAAAGACATTTACTCTACAAATGTACGAAAAATAAAATAAATAAAATTCATAAAATGCATATTTAATATAGCTAATATAGCTACTACAAATATTAAATTAAGCAAATTAAAAATAAAATCAATTTCTTGTATGCATATAGTTTGTGGCATGCGTAGGTAGTTGGACAAGTACTTTTTTTATGAATTACATACTGATAAAATCAATGAAACACAGCATTGAACTTCGAATTCACATAATTTTTTATTAATAATTATTTGAGGATATAATGATTTTATTTTATATTTTATAATGTAATTCAGACAACGTTTGAAATACTACGGATCGCGTATAAAATTGTGATAGGTATGCTCTTACTAATATTATAATGTTTTTTAAGTATTAAAATTAAAATTTTATAAAAATATATACAATGATATAAAATACTTTATTATTTTACAAATGTAATTACATTTTCGTGGTTTATTTGTCTAAATTAGAATTAGAATATCTTATGTCATATTACATTGTGCACTGAAGCTGATAATATTAATAGTATCTTTGAAACAACATAATATTTTACTTTGTTATAAAATTAAATAATAAAAATTAACAATATTGACAATCACAAATATGGAATCTCTCGTTAATTATATAACGTCTTCAGTCAAATTCAAAAAACTTGAGAAATTATAATAATTTCAGATCCGTTTAAAATTATTTATTTATTTTAATATTGTTCACCACATCCGTTTAATTGAGTAGGTATATATAATATAATATATACGAACGCAGTAGGTAATACGTTTAACCATGATATGATTCTTATAAGCTAATTAGAACACAGTTATTATATACAAATTCATGACGCATATGAAAACCACTATATACGGTTTCTATATATTGTACAGGTACGTTTCGAAAAATGTCGGGGTCATTAATCGTCTAACGAGTAACGACTTACAATAGTTGTGGATTTAGATGAAAAGATGATATCGAAATTTCTTATTTTTCGTGAACGTTTCACTCTCGTGTGTATATACTATATAATATAGTAATAAAGTGTTAACTACATAATATATACATGTAATATTTACAAATGCACGAGGATATACATCATTTTAGTATATTTTATTGTACACCTATATAGTATCCATATATATTATGGCGTATGTCTAATGACTTATGAGCTACATATTGTATTGATTATTTATACGACAGTATTAATTTAAAATGTTAAATAGCTATCAATAATTACACTTATTTTCGATATTTATAATAATTCGACTATAGTACCTATATCGGCTATATATCGATTTTCCGTTCAACAGAATTAATTTAGTCTCATACTCAAAATAATGCATGTTTAAACCATTCGATATAATTACAGATATGTACCTACTGCAATATTGCTGTATAGGTAGTAAATATTATTATTTCATATGCCGCTTCTCTTCTATATAGTCCTTTATAATACTTCATAATATATTATACTTATATACACGGTAGTCCACTTCCTTAAAACATATGCAATGGAAAACAGCAATTGCAATGGTTTTGACCTTAAATAAATGCCCTTTGCATTTTGTTAAAAACACAAATATGTCGGCTACGTCCTCGTAGGTCGAACCTACAGTAAGACGACTAAAAAAAAAACGTGTGTAGTAGGGGTTTTTTTTTAATGTTTTCCGGTAATATTGTCAATATAGTTTATTGAAAACAATAAAAAAAATGTAAATTAAAATATGTAAAACTCATTTTAGTTGAATAATTTATACGGGCGAAATATATATAGGTACATCGGGTCATCAGGGTATAATACATTCTATAGGTACTTAAAAGTGTTAAACATTAAATACGAGTACATGACTAGGAACATGCTAATAGGGTATATATATTTGTAATATATTATATAATTCCATCTCATGGTTGTATTATTATTATTTTACATATTCAATATTGTATAATATATATATATCAATTAATTATAATTTAAGTTATGAAATTTTAGTTTTTAATTTTTTTTAAATTATATACAAAATATTAGTCAGCATAATAATTATTATAAATATCAAATAATATAGGTTATAACCGGGGCTCTGTCCTTTATGCTGCACTACAAAAAAGATCTAATATGCAACAATTTTTTCATAAAATATGTATTTATATGGGAATAAACTTGGAAAAATCAGATTTATTTAAAACAAAATTAAATATTTTAATTACAAATTTGTTGTTTTTTGTCTTATTTTATCAAACTAGCGACTTGGCAGCTGCGTGCGATGTCAACGGCAACAGTGACAGCTCTTGCTAAAAATAAATCTTTTATTATTGAAAAAATGTTAAGTAAGATCGACTCGATCATACCAAATTTACAATTAATACTCGATGTATAATTTAAGAAGCAACAGCGTGCTTTATTTTTAATTTTTTTAAATTCTTGAAAAATTATTTTTTGTTGATTAATAAACGTATAATATGCATCAATATGCTTAAAATCCTTAAATATGCAAAATCATAAGAGTTTAGTAAAATATGTAAAAATATGCAACATACATTTTTGTATTACGATTGTATGTATCATGACACGAATTTGTATCGAATCAGATTTTAAATATGCAGCTTCCTAAGAAATATGCAAATGCATATAATTTATATAATACCTACAAGCTACTTTTACAGCAAAAATCGGTGTAGATAATTGTACGATTTTTAATTCTTAAATATTTAGGTCTCTATATATACATCGAGGAAAGAATGAAACATACTAAACAATAATACAAAATAAACAATCAATCACATATTGCTTCAATAATTACAATTTAAAATCTTCTTATCTGTTACAATTATGAGTGTATATTTTTTTTAGTAATTTAAATTTTAGCAAAAACCTAAAAACTCAAAGAACATTATGTTTAAACATATACCTATCTGTTAATTATAACTTAATTACTAGATTGTTAATACCATTCATAGCTGTAAAAATATACTTTTCAATTGGAACTATAAAATAATAATTATAAACGTTTTAAATTTTAATCTCATACTTATATTGTGTTTTGACAAAAATAAGTATATAATTATATTTTAATCGTGTGATATGAAATAAGAATATTATAAGATAATATGGTTATTATTGTATACCTTTTATCTATATGTACCAGCTATTACAAGAATATTGTATAGGTAATAGTTTTGTTATTCAAATCGTAAATACTACATTTATAATCCAAAGAAATAATAATAATAATTATGAATGTTATATAATGTAATTATGTATATTTGAAGCAAAAAATATCGAACTTTATAGAAATTATCAATATTTATTTAATAATTTAATAATCTTAGTTTCAACATTATTTTAATGCTTATAGTGAAAAATGTATCGAAATGTATTATTTAAAAAAATATATATATAACATTCGTAATTTAATGTATCTTTAGGATTACGAATTACAATAATTTCAATCTGTGTATTTTAAAACGTATTTATTTTTACCAATTACATACATCTTTGATAAAAAAAAAAAAACACGATGTTAGCGAAAATGACCGACCTAATTATTTGATTGTCGCGCACACCGACGCTGCACGTTTCTAAAAAACTGGTAATTCGATCGAATTCGATACACCTAAAACGCGGCAAAACGCGTCGCGTCGCGTTAACGGAGTATAAGTAATAGTGTTCGCGCAGAGAAAGTGCGACGGCGGCGCAAAGTTGCAATTTAACGCGCGCGTGTTTGTTATACGTGGTGTTCCACTCTCTCGTCAGATTCCGTCGATTCGTTTTAATTTTTATGCGTAGCTATTACATGGAACCTGGCATAAATATTATTTATTGGAGTATGGAATACCTGACCGTCGATATCGTCGAGTCCAAACAACAATAATATTAAAGAATATTCATATACCTATACGGCTATATACATACTATTGAGGCTAGACACCCTTGATATATCTATATTCTATAGTAGACACCACATAATATTATATTTATACATTTTGACTTACGGGTCAACAGAGTACCTAACCTACAGCTAGAAAATTCAATAACAAATGATTACGTCCAACATGATTACATTTTCCAAATAGGGAAAATACTGTTATTGACATTTTTGTCGGTTTTTCGAAAATTGCATACATACAAATGGGTTTTGTAATATTATATAAATTGATGTTTTAAACGTGTAGGTAATAATCAATTATACTAAAATTCCGTCGATTCGTTTTAATTTGTATGCGTACCTGGAATACCTGACTGGAAATATCGTCGGGTCCAATTAACAATAATATTTATATTAAAGAATAGGTACTCATATGGAGGCTAGAAAGCTTTAATGAATCTCTTTCTATAGTAGACACCACATAGAATTATATTTATACATTTTAGCTTACAGGCCAACAGGGTGGTACCGCATTTATTGTGTACCGCACTTACATTTTTGTTGTACATACCTACAAATGGGTATTGTAATATTATATTGATATTTTAAACGTGTTCAAACATAATATTATATTATAATTTATAACCAAAGAAAACTGACGTTTGTCGATTAATTTAATTTAATTTAAGAAACTTTAACATTTAAAATAATTAATGAATTAACTAATTAATATTTATAATGAAAACACCCTTGAACAAATTATGCGAATAAGTAGAACCCGCAGCGTAGATCGACTAAACATAATTACCGATGAATTTCGTCATACATTTTAAGTACTTAATAATCTCCATTACTTATTAATTATTGTACATAATATAAAATTGCTATTGATTATTATTAGGAGCCAGTGGACCATACAAATTAATCATGTACCTTTAAAATATTATAATTTAGGTGTAAATATTAAATTATAATGATTGATCTATACTTCTATAGAGTATTAACAAATAGTTCTATGACCTATACAAAAACATTAAAAATCGTTTTTAAAATAACGTCATAACGAATTCAATTTTATGTTGTATGTTAAATTATTTACGCGAAAACCTCAAGGGGAAAAGCGGGGAAGTCGCTCTGCTGTATAGTAGGTTTCGAGTACCTATACCTCGTCAGTGAGACATGAGTAGGTCACTAATAAATAATAATGATGTGTTATTATAATGTTACATCATGTGTTTTTGTTATTTACTTTATAAGTCAATACCGACGGATCATATAGACCTATGATAATAGGTTCGTGGTATAAATAGTTTAAAATATTTTGAAAATTGCATTGTGTATATAAAAAATAATAATAATGTACGTAATGGCAACAATTTTCAAAACCTTAAATTAATATTTGATAAATTACAACATAATAAACTATATAAAATCAATTATTTGTTGTTAAAATATCCAATTTTGTCAAAATTAGAACTCCAAATGTCTTGAAAACAAAAATGGTACCCATGTATTTCCGATGATTTCAAATTGCTACAAAGTACGTAACTCGTTAAGCACCTATATAGTATATTACTTAAATGTCCAAGTGAAGCTATAAAATTTGCAAATTTTAAGAATTTTTAACAACAAAATTATTCTCAAAATAAAAGAACAATATCAATGCATATACCAAATTCACCCAGCTCAGAATCTAAAAATCGAAAATATCATTTCCTGCGACGAAAAATGTCTGTCGCGCTGCGCACGAGAAAGGAGAAAAAAGAAACAAGAATGGCAAAGGCTTTCATCCGGCTATATTCGAGCTGAATTTTGATATTTAGCATTGAATTTAAACCCATCCCTACCGGATCTGCGCAGCGGCAAATACAATAACAAACATTCTGGAACACGGCAGTGACGTGTGACTGCAAGTCAGTGCACGTCCGCGGCCTCGGCGGGGGACCGCTGCCATCATAGCGGTGCACAGCTGTTGTCTGCGGGAGTATACCGCGCGCAGCACCGCCGACGACGAGCACGCCGCGCGCAGCACCGGCCCGTAGAGCACGACCGCGACGGCGCGACGGTATCGCTACGGTTCGCCGTTCAGTACTCTTCTCCATTCAGTCGCGTCACGTTAGCCGCACGCACAACACGCACCGTTCGCCCGTCCGCTCTCTCGCTCGCCACACCGCCGTAACACTCCGCGTATCGTAACCCGCGACATTGTTGGTCGTCGTCTCGCATACACGACAGACATTATCCGCACGTTTTCCGACATGGGCCGGAGCCTTGCGCTGTGGACGAAGACGTTGAGCTTCCCGTCCCGGAACTCTCCCAACAAATCGTCCAAGCACAGCATCACCACGTCCATCAACACGTCGTCGTGCACCATTTTCGCGCCGTCCACGACACCCACCAAAGATAACACCACGCCCGCGTCCACACCAGACGTAAGTCCGCCAGCATTGCTATACTTCAAAAATAGTTAGGTTCTTCTATATTTTTCTCTCCGAATCCCCGCGGTACGTCGTATGTATATAGATGATTATTGATCATCTGCTGCGTCTATCGGTTTTCTACATTTTTTTTTTTGATTTACATTTTTTCAAAATATTGTTAACAATTTCATCCGACGTTAAATTTAAAATTAGGTTTTCAAATCGTATTTCTTTGTTAGTGCTAGTTCGACGTACTAATTTTTATTAGCCCCCTTCAACTACTTAATTATTTAATAAGAAATCGCGCCAATGCGGTATCTGCCTACAGTTTTTTTTGTTATTCATTCGTTTTATGTTATACGTGCCGCAGCTTGTTGGGAATTACGACAAAACCGCAGTCCGCATAAATCACTTTTTTTTATTTTTATATAAACTACCGGATAGTAATAGTTTCCGACATCAATATTGGTGAAATGTGATGGGAAATATTGTCCACTGTATTATATTGTATAATAGTAGGTATAATATTTTACGTGATTCGTTAAAAAAAAAAAACGTGTTTATAGACAGTAGTTAACATTTTTCGATTTCTTACAATTATGGGGATCTACGTATCAATTATTTTTAGCAAAATTAAGAATTATACCTTATGTTATATTTTAAAATGATTGATATAAATGAACGCGTGTTTGGGGGGGGGGGGAGACTATTATAGTCTATAGGAATGTCCTCGGGGATTGTCTTATATTATGATTTGTGATCGTAATTTTGTAGTTATACCTATACTAATTGTTATTAAAATGAATTAACACGGAATAATATACAAAGCAAATAGATAGGCACATTCTATTATATGATAATTTGTTTGTCAAGTGTTTGTTCTAGTGCATGAGGTGCAGAGGTTTGATAAGTTTTTGAAGGCCTATTCGGAATATTGTTGTTGTGAATTCTGTGTAATCTGTATCTATATAGTGTATACGTGCAGGATTCAGTCATAGAGTAAATATAGTGAATACTGAATATGCATAAAAAGCGTAGGCGTTTATAAAATAAATAATTTAAAGAATATGAACCGAATAGAAATCTATTTTGTCATACGTCTTTCGAATATTGTCGTCGTACAAAACGATGATTGCGTAATATGTTGAACAGACTGTTTCAGACAAAATCTAATATTTAATATCTGGTCATCAGGACGAAATTATTTTTCAAAAAAATTAAACAATATTACGTTTGGGAAATGGTTACAAAAAAGCTCATAACAATCACAATATTTTGTTGCTGTTGAACGTTTACAATGTATACTTAATATAATATTTAAGTGTATACGGACCATGGGGGTGATTTCGGTTTGCGACCGTCACAAATAGTACACTGCGCAGTAACAATTGTAAATTGTTTCGTATTTTTTTTTATATATTTAATCATAATATCCGCGTAAAACCGTATTATAGCACAACAATAGAAGCTTATATTATTCCGTATACGGTTTTGAACAAACACGGTTATTCATTAGACCTACGAAAACGTACCAAAATCCATAAAGTATATGAATAACAACAAAATCATATTTTAGTGCGCGCGTTTAAGTTGTATAATAAATACCATGCATGTACGGTGTATGCGTGTATTGTGTATAATCATAACGCTACAGCCTACAAGACGGCGGCATGGCAATTATATATTGTCCGTCGCATTACCATACAATTGTCGACCTGCGACCGTGTCGTTTTGGAACTTACATATTATTATTATATAGGTATCCATATATATATTATACTGTTATCATTGTACACAGAGGCGTATTGCAGTCAAATAGAACTACCCATCATCAGTAATGAAAAAAAAAATTATTAAAAAAATAACCGTTGGCCCGCGTAGTATAACCTATTACCTTTTACCCATGGGTACATAATATTATTATCATAATATTGTATAATAGGTGTACCTACCTATAGAGGACTACCAGCTACTACGCAAGCTCGACCGTTCGCTGTTGCATAATAATTGTTTACATTCGGGCGTTACGCGAATAATATAATGAATACGAGTGCATGCGTATACAAAGTTGTTCGTAAACACTTTTTCGATCGTCGTCCGCGAAACACGCGTTAGTTTCCCACTGCCGCCCACCCGATTTCAATTTCTCACACATAAAACATCTCGATCGATGACAGCGCACGCCGACCCACCCAACAAGGCAACAACCATAACAACCCGTTATACTATTTTTACGATTACGTTATCATATATTTGCATTGAATGTGTCCGGCTCGGATTAAGACCTCAAGGGGGGGCCCAAGGGCTGGTATTCGGTTGTGGGCCGTCTAAGCCCCCATCAATGGAAATATAAAAACTGCATTCCTACCGTTCTTATCCTTGTTTAAATATTTTAGAATTGGCTTACACTTTATAATAATTATTAGATACACTGCACCGTTAAGAAATAATATTAATTATATATCACCATCGATTATAATTATATACATATTATATATCAATATCATTCGATTTAAAGTAAAATACTAAAATGTTACCTTTTTTTTTACCCAATATATCTAATATTTAATAGTTTGAACACTTATTACTTTAATAATTACGTAAAGCGTATCAGTTATTTTTTTAATTTTTTTTTATTATATTTAAATAGGAGCTATAGCCTATAGTGCACTTGTCAGTTGTCAATATATGTTTATCTGATTTAATTGATTTTGACTAAAAGCCGATGAAAAAAGTATTCGGTACCTAGTACCTACATAAACAATTATTGTTGTTGTCGACACTCGTCATCTTCCATGAAAAAAATAGTATTAATATTCTAAAAACGGTTTGCCGCGGCAACGACACGGTTACTGGAAATATTATTTTCACACGAATATAATATAATATAACTTTTTTTCTTTATCTTAAGATGTAGGTAGTATTTTTTACGACATCAGGATAAAAAAGGTCCATGGAAAAAAGTACGGACAAAACAATAAAAATTAAAAAGTCTGTAAAAATATATTATGTTTGAAAAAAGTTAATTATTAATTAAATATCAAAATATTCGACTAATCGTGAAATGACGAGTTATTGCCATATTGGTACAATGTAATGCATTATGAAAAAAACATGATAACACTATTTGTTATTGGATATAGGTACACATTACATAGTTATATATATATATTATCATGTTAGGAAAATAAATATCAAGTTATTATACCAATAGAAATATGATAGGTACAGTTTTTATCTATATTTTTTGTATAGGTAACTACTTAATAAATAATTAACTTTTTTCAAACATTAGATATTTATTTTTCGGACTTTTTGTCCTTTCGACCGGACTTTTCTCACTCGTATAATTTTGTATCGTCTCAACTTTTTATTCTTAGGTTGTAAAAATAAAGAATTACTGTTTACCGTGTTTTAGTATTAACGGTTCAAAATGACCACTTAATCAACTTGAAGCTGAGCTGACAACATTTTATGCGCCCGTTATTTAAACGCAAGTCCCTCTTAATCCGGGCTTGATCAATGTAAATTATCAAGGTACAGATATGATAGGAGTTAAAGCAAGGTATATGTCCTATAGTTAGGGATGGCGAATCTTTCTGTACCTACGTGTCAAATAAAAATATTGGTTATAGATGTTATTTTCCTTGCGTGGCTGCGTGTCAACTAATTTGAAGACCCTTTTTTAAACTTAAAAAATGCCAACATCCATGGCTTGAATGATAAAAAACCAAGTTGTGCTTTTCATATGATTCGCCATCTTGTCCTATAATATAGGTATTAGGTACCCAGGTTTATATAGATGTTTCATTGTATTGGACTTGCAGTCGGGACTGGCGTAAGGTCCTATCCGTAGACATCGAGCCACGTTTCTCCAATGATATACATATAAATATATATATATAGTACCTACAGCTTAGTATTATAATATGATATAGGTAGGTCATAACTCGTAAGACTGAAGTAGGTACGTGTTGAAAAAAAACCAACCCATCTGATGACTTCCGACCGAATTTCGTACACCGCGTCTTCTTGTTTCTGTACGCGTATGCCGTATAGAGCGCTGCCTAAATATTATTATATTATGCTATTCATATTAAATTCTCGTCTCACATTATTAAAATAATCGTACACGTATAAATTGCATATGCGAGACACGCGCGCAGCACCAGTCACCACGGCCACAACAGGTGTAAACTATTAGTTTCCGTCTCGAGAGTCACGAATAGAGGAACCGTCGTAAAGCGATGTCCCGACAACCCGACCTTATAACTATATGGCTTTGGCGCTTACGCGCGACTGAAAAATATAATGTAATATATCGGATGGCCGGTGTCGAAATTAAATACCGGCGAATAGGTCGAGTGTATAGGTGCTGTATATGCGTGTAAGTATAAAAAAAATTCCATTAAGGGGTCGAATGCTCGTTTTTTTTCCTTTTCACAGGATGTCCGGTAATGATTTTCGCCCTTCGCCCTCACCGGTTGCTATCGTTTCTTTATTATAATACCTATAACGACTGCGGCGTCGCATACCCAATATAAAATAAACACCGAAATGGATTTATATAGTTTATTATAAAAACTCATTAAGCGTCGTTCGGTTATTGTATAATCATCTTGCGGCGCTGGCGTCCTATAGCTAACGGGTATTTTGGCATTTTGTACCTCGTCGAAAACAAGACACATAAAACATTATGTACCTACTTATAAATATAGGTATATAAATATATAACATATATTACCGGCTATTATGTATTATTGTAAGCTCGCGCGCACACATAACCAACCGGTTGCCGCGGTCCCGTCACAATGTTATTATTATATTCTTCTTCGTGTATGTTCCATTTCTCCTGCGCAAATCATGAAAATCCTTATGCAATTTTAATGGCGACCTATTAATTTGAAAGTAATTATACACACGTGCTGCAGTGTGATTGTCCCGTCTGCAGTGTGGGTGATTTATTATATTATTATTATTACTATTTTGTATATTATATATTATACACCTACCTACCTATACTATATAGGGTACAAAAATATAATAATTAAATTCACACAATATGCGTACCATGTTGCATATTATTATACACGCGTATACCCGATGTTAGGTTTAGATCCTGTACCTAGTCTTTATACGGAACGACGGTTTTGATTGAAATAATGAAAATTCAAAAGCATAACGCATCGTTTGTGATGTAGGTTAATTTGCACGTACCTACCTAGGTAATAAATATATATTATGAAAACCATCGCTAGCTCTATGCTCTGACTAACGATCATATTATTTATACACACCATCCTTAATTATTATTGCATTAACTATCTACAGGCGAGGTCTGAAAAGGAATTGTTTATCAACAACGTTAAATTAAAAAATAATTAAATAACTTTATTTGGCAATAATTTTGGTGTCTATTGTTTGGTCAGAACTCGTACATAGACGCGCCGATCCTATTCTAAAGATTAATAAAATTGGTGCAACATTTTAATAATTTTAATTAAATAATAATATTTTATGTCCTTGACATGCCGAATTATATCAGTTACCGGGTTACGTATAATTTAGTATTTAATATTGTTATTACTTATTATATTAATACAAATATATAATATTATGTACCAGCTATACCTTAATAAGTAAGAGAAACTGACAATATAATATTTTGTTTGTTTATTGATATAAATAAATGTAAATTAAAATAATTAAGTATATAATTCTTTAGACGGATTGTATGACTATTATAAATTAGTTATGTTGATATTTATCAATTAATTGTTCAATGCTAGATACCCATACCTACCTAACTTATTTAGGGACCTACTCTACTATCTATCTACGATAATATTAATTATTAATAAGATTAGGTACCTAGGTATATTTATATTTGTAGTACTGTAGTAGGTATGTAGGTATATATAGGTACTATATAATTATAAGTACCTATATTGCATTATTAGTTAGGTATATATACATAGACACCTTTATAATAATAATACTAATAATAATTGTTATTTTCAACATGGTAAAAAAGTTTATTATTCAGATGTAAATATAGATATTTAAAACAGTATTCATAGTAATGTATAAGTAGCCAACGTTCTTATAGATGTTAGATAATTTGATATTTTTTTTAAATGTATTCATAAAAATGAAAAAATATTTGTCAAACTCCTCTTGCGTCATTGTTATTTGTTAACAATATTATTTGATGAATGAGTTATTTTACATATGAAGAATAAAGTCCTTTATTTTTCTCGTAATCCGAAACCGGCAGGAAAATGGAACAAGCCGAACGTGACCCCGACTAAGGGAGGATTCACTTAATCACAATTCGAAATCATCTGTCACAGATCCAACATATGTGTGTGGGGGAAAAAATAATATGACCCTATTCGGCCGGGTACATAGACATTCCTAAATGGACATCTGTTCGGGTGTATTTATTCTGAACTAAATAATTCATAATAAATGTATTTGTGTGAGTGTGTGACTTGAATGTTATCGGGAGGTCAGATAGTTTGTTAAGCATATTTTTCAAAAATAAGTTATGCAACCATTTATTCTTAAAAGGAAAATTCGATACGTTTGTCATGGAATGTTTTAGGGCTGTCAAAATAACTCTGTTCTATTGCCGAGTGACTAATGATTTTCTAGAATCGTATTCGTACAATAGCATATTATTATAACGCTCAACATCGTGAATACCCTATCGTGTAAATGTCATTACTCATTAACATTATACTTAACTATACTTAAGTAATAATATAATAAAATTTAAAAATGATTTTAACATGATTTAATACATTGTAATATAAATCGATACTAAATATTAGGTAGATATTGAGTTTTAAATCGAGAAATACCTAATACATTGATTATACTTAAAAACGATGTGTTTATTATCAAAATAATTCTGTAGTGGTTAAGTAATCTTACTTGCTTGGACTTGGATAGTTAAAAACTAAATGTTTTTTTTAACATAAAAAATTATGTTATCAAATACTTATAATCTACCGAACAGTAAAAGACCCAGAGCCCGCAGGAGGTCCATGTGATGAACAGGTGCGTGTTTCAGCAACCGTAACTTCTCGTATAGGTAGTCGTTTATAATGATTTGACCAGAACTACGGGCCTCCCTTAAGTTTCACCAAGCGTATATCCTTTGGCTCGAAACGCCTTTCATTATTATATTATTTTTGTGGCAGTTGATATATGCGAGCAATAGGAATCACACCTGGTTTAGTTTATCTTAGTGTTCAGTCTTCCTTGACGCGACGTTAAAAAATAACATTAAGTTATTATACACTACCTACTGTATGATGATATCGATTTTATACATCATGCACATATTAATAGTCTGGTTGAATTTAACATTAATTGAGTAGAATAGGCTGACCCCTACCTTATACATTACACCTAATACACATAGAGAATAAGGTTTTTTAATTTAATATTCGTTATGCATTTTGAAATAGTTATAGGTACCTACCTACCTACGTATTTAGAACGTAATATACAAATTCTGAAAAAATCTAAGACAACTATTTTTGTTTAACCAATTAACCCTAAAACAATTATACGATATTATATACGAATTTGAGTCACGACATGTTAAACAACTACAATGTGTACACTGTACCTAGGTACAAGGTGCGTAGTGTAATGTAATATTATGTTAGAAAGTCCGAAAGTGTATTGAAAACAACATTTACGATAAAAAGGTTGGGATACATTACAAGAAGCTGCACGATATTTACTAGTTGAAGGTTTAGTACCTAATTCAATCACTATACCATGAGAACTAAAACTAACTCGACATGTAGGTACCCATCATATCCAGTATTAAACAGTTTAATCGATTTCTGCGGTTTCTTTCCCTATGGTCGTCACTCGACCATAAACGAAGTTTTATAATTAGACGATACCTACCTACTTACACTCGACATTATTATTGTACATTTGTACATACAAAACATCTTTCCATAAGATTTTTTTTTAAATAAAGGTTGCTTCTTTAGTCCGTATTTCATTTTTAAACGAAAAAATGAATGTTTATATAGGTTGTATAAACCAACAATGTACGCGATACACATATGTTCCATTCATGTATCTTTTTAACCCAACTGGGAAAGGAAAAACGTCGGATGATCCCAATTATTTGAAATATTACACACAATAGGTACACTACGAAACACATGGACAACGATTTAATTTCCAACCTATTGTAAAACCTATATAAGTGTACACAATTGTTTGTTCTTAAGACCTTAAATATGTGTAGTAATACTGTAATAGGTATTTCGTTGAATATTGTGGTATATATTTTTAATTTTTATAAAAGATGATAATATATCAAACAATTTTAATCGGTTGCAGATTTTAAAAAAATAAAATGATTTTAATATATTTTATTATTGAATAATCAAATATAATATACATTGTATAAAACTTGCAAAGTTTAGGTAGATGGTTAAATTATTTTGTTAAAATTCCCTTCTCGCAAATTTAATAATAGTGAGTGTACATATAATAATTTAATAAATCCATTGAATTTGTGTGGGAAGCATAACCTTTTAATGTGCATAAATACCATTTATTTATGGTTTCAATCATCAAATACAACAATATTCTACGAATTGTTATACCATTGGAACTAATTTAAGATTGGAGATGAAGCAACTTATCAATTATCTCACCTTAAATTGTATAATACTTTAAATTATAAGCTTTAAATGCATATTATTATGATGAACAATAATTGTCTATTGTTGATTTCAGCTGTAAAATTAAAAATGTTAGTATTTTACTTTTATATTCTTATTTTAAGAATCTTAAAAATTATGTCATCCTTAATACAACATTAGCTTTCTATTTTGTATGTTTTTAAGTTTAATAAAAAAAATATTGAACCATTTTGAAAACTTGTTAATTTTATTTAATTTGCTTTATTCACAATATTTGCATACTTTTAGACTTAACCTCAATAGAATATTTATAATATCATATTGAATTATTATCTTTTAAGCAAATTGCATATTTAAAAATAATACATTTTATATTTTAGGTCTCAGATTGTGAAAAAGACAAGGATATAATGGGATCTGTTGTCTATTGCATTCACCACAAAGAAGGTTGTAAATGGAGTGATCAACTAAGGCGTCTAAAAGTAAGTATTCAATGTAATGTTATTGTTGGGCTATCATAATTAAGAAAGTTAAATTAATAAAAAAAAAGATATTGAATTTTCTTTCTCATTGTAAAGATTTTATTTTAATTAATCAAAACATTAACATTATATTAACAGGGACACTTGCAAACATGTAAATATGATGCGTTACCTTGCACAAACCACTGTGGAGCTCAAATTGCCAGGATTCTAATGGATGATCATGTGAGATACACATGTATTGAACGTGTCATCAAGTGTGAATATTGTAATGGTGAAATGAAAGGAGAAGCAGCTGGTGAAGAACATAGTAGAACATGTCCGGTAGAGCCAATCCATTGTGAAGCTAAATGTGGTGTTAAAATTCCAAGACGAATGTTGGCCAAACATAAGGTAGACAGTTTTAGAATTATAATATTGTGAATGGTTAACTATAAATATACAATTTTTATCAGGTCACCGAATGTTCAAAAAGATTAGTACCATGTCGTCATTGTGGACGACAATTTGTAGCTGACACTATTAACTCACACACAACATCATGCCCACGTTTCCCTCTAACATGTCCCAATCGATGTGAAATTGTCACTGTGGCACGTGAAGATTTAGAACATCACATTAAACATGCATGTCATTCAATGTTAACATCTTGTAGCTTTAAAGATGTTGGTTGTCGATTTAAGGTAAAATGTTAAAGGTATTAACTATGTACCTTTCAACTAACTTTCTATTTTTCAATTGCAGAGTTTAAGAGGAAAGCAAATGGACACACACATGGATGAAGCAAGCCAACAACACTTAACGTTAATGTGTTCAATGGTCACTAAACAACAACAACAAATTGTATCCATGAAAAAAGTGATAAATAACTTAGCTGTTAATCAGTCGGGTACATACAATTTTTTTAACAGTACATTAAATTTAAATAGCAATTGCTTATAAAGATCTAATTACTTAAAGGTACACTGATTTGGAAAATCAGCGATGTACTGGAAAAACTTGAAGAGGGTCGGCACAAACTATGCGGTGATGGTCTAGAACTCATCAGTTCGCCGTTCTACACCAGCCAATTTGGGTACAAGTTGCAAGCATCGGTGTTTTTGAACGGCAACGGATCTGGTGAAAACACACATGTATCTGTTTATATAAAAATACTGCCAGGTGAATTTGATGCTTTACTGAAATGGTCATTTTCACATTCTGTGGCATTCACATTATTTGACCAAAGTGAGAAGGTATGTAATTGAAAAACATTGTATACATTTATGAAACTAACCTATTGTGAAATATATATTTGCACATTAGAGTTGAATGTACTAAGCATATATATAAGGGATAACCAAACTGTATTAGTTAAAAATAGGACAGCAAATGTAATTTAAAACACACCCTATATCAATTTTAATAACATTTTTATAATTTTTCAGTCAAAAATAACAATAAATTGTATAATAATATGTATCATTAAATATATATACATATATAAATCTAAAAAAAAAAAAACATAAATAAGCAATTTGAATTTGCATTGTAATGTGCAAATATATTATTCTAGTGGTTATGTACAAATGTACAATACATTATAAATTACTAATATTTTAACTACCTTTGTCATTTTATAGCCATGCAACATAGTTGAGAGTTTTGTGCCTGATCCATCTTGGGAGAATTTTCAACGACCAAGCACGCAGCCAGATAGCCTTGGATTTGGTTTTCCTAAATTTGTGTCACACGAAACCCTACTGAAAAAAAGACAGTTCATTAAAGATGATACAATATTTCTACGCATAAAAGTAGATCCCAGCAAAATAGTAGCAGTTTAAAAATATCTTTTGTTTGTAATGTATATTAGTATGATCTCGTAAAATGTATATGAAAATAAGTGTTCATATTTGATTTTTTTTTTTTGTTTTTGGTTGTCTTTTTATCACAATTGGTAATGTACAAAATGTGACTGATTGTTTGTGTTAATTCTTATACTGGTTGAGTCAATTGATTAACTTTATTTCTTAATTTATTTATTCATTTTTTTCCTTTAAGAATACTATACCAAATTAATTTTTTTTATTATCTCATAATTATTATATTATACACTATACTATTTTGTTATTCACATTAAACCTATTTAATTTTAAGTATTATGTAATTAAGTGTTTTAAATAAATTATAAATAAACGTACATTATATAAATCTATTCTTAAAGAACTGAAAAACTTGGTATGAATTGTTTCTATTGCCATCCAGGTGCAACATGTCTATCAAAATTGTATTGTCTGTTTTTCTTAAAACTAGTGTAGCTGCAAATAATGGTTTGCTATTTGCTGTGGTCTCTAAATGCTGATCGACCCTTTCATCATCAGATTCAATGTGTAAGCAACTATCATGAGTTTTTTGACGTTTGCAATCAGCTAATCTTTGTTCCATACGCCTTTTCCTTCTTTGATGAGTCCATGTATTTTCATATGCTTGAATATCAGCTTGGTATAAGACACTTTCATCAATTTTTGATTTTAATATTTTAATTGACAACTAAATATGAATAACAAAGCATTAAAAAATAAAAATTATAAAAAATATTATTCATAGTTATTTACCTTAAGACTAGCTAGAAGTTCTGATAGTTTGGTTAGCGCAGTTGTAGAGTCATATGATTCTGGAATAGTAAAAGACACTGGAGGTCTAAGTTTCAACTTCTCCTTTTGAAACTCTTTATTAGGCAAAAAATCCTTTAATTTTATATCTGGCTGAAATGTCCAAGCAATCCCCCAACGAGCATTCCGACCTTGAAAGAAACCAGCTTCTGCAACTGTACATGCTCCAATAGCTTTCAGTTCATTTTTTAGAGGGTCTAATGATGCTTTATAACCAACCATTGTTGTATAAATACTAATAACAAAATTAAAAGTTATAATATGAATATATTAAATTTCCTTTGTAATATAGAAATTGTTGAGGATAAAATATTTTTCATGTCAATATTATACATTTACACACAACCAAATGTTTTTATCAATAAAAAATATCTAACCTATTCTTATGTAATGTAAATGGTTTTCATAATACATAATGTTAATTGTTTAAAAATTATATATACTTAGTTAGGTCATATAGATAGATTTAGGACAAACTTGAGTTTTAGAAATTAAACCATAACAAATTTTATCATTTAATAATCTATTTTCTTAAAATATTTTAAATTAATTGGTCACCATACTCAAACTTTGCAAACTTAATTTTTTTTCTCAAATTTTCGAACTGTTAGAATTATAAAGATTGAAAACCCATTTCTTATTATTTATCTCATAGCTATTATTTTTTTGCAAAATGTATAAGCTAATAATATACACATTTATAGTTAAAACTAAAATTATTAAATTTGTTAATCAATATATATCCAATATACCTAGACAATTTTAAATTTTGATTGAGTGTCATTATTTTAGAAATAATTTTAAAGAATGTGCACTGGTATATAAGATTAACTGTTTGTCTTGTTAGAATTTAAATTTTTTTCCAATTATAAATTTGAGTTATTATATGTATATGATTAAAAACTAATAAAGGAAAGTATTTTTCAATTTATAAATTTATAATCTATCATGTAAAGAATAATTTTAATTTATAAAAACAATAAATTGTTAAAAAATTAAACCAAACTCTAAGTATTTATGTACATGTTTATCTGGTATTAAATAACTATTAAAATTGTTATGAACTATGATCAATATGATTTAATTATGAAATGTGTCAGTTGCTTTTTTATGATGATTATTAAACTCAATTGTATATATTACCATGACTAAATAAAGTCAAATAACACTGTGCATGAGATGTTCTCTAGACTTAGAATAAAATGCTAAAATATTGCTAATATATATTATACATATTAACATATTATCTAATTGATAATGTTTTTCTCTTGTCAAGGGAACATGAGCAACAATTTTAAAAATTAAGCTTAGCTGATATTCCTGTTTATTTAGACAAGTTTATTACTTTATTCTAAAATTATTGAATATCATGTTACAGTATTATGTGTGCAGTAAAATATGGAAACAATTCTAGTTTAACACCCAATCTTATTTTAAATAATTTATTTTCCTCCAAAATTTATTTTTACATGACATACATACTTACTTTTGGACATATGTTTAAAAGATCATAATGATATTTATTTTAAAAAATCAACTGTCTTGAAAAAAAAAGTGACAGAGTATTTGTGGAAAAATAATATTCATTTTAATATGATTCTTATCAGATTGGGCTTACATCGTCATATTCATGCAGGGCAGTGTTAATGAAACAGAACAATTTGGATGCACCTAGAGACCACCTATGAGTCATATGCTCAGACACTTTAATGGAAAATATCCCTTGACTTTATATAAATGAAAGATGATATTTTCACTTTATGAAATGTACATACCAAACTAAAGTAAGTACTTCCAAGTAAAACTAATTTGATCATATTTTAATAATACTATATTCTTGTTACCTTATCGAGTTCTGTAATATTTCACTTTCCTGAATCATTTTTTTTACAAAATCAACTTCTCCACCCATTGTAAACATTTCAGAAGTAATTCCAATTGCACTATTTGCTTCATCATCTGATGAATTTAAATTTGAAATACTATGAAAGGGTGGGTTACACATGCAAAAGTCATAATGTTCATCTACTGCTACTGGCAATAATCTTTCCCATTCTGATACCTCCAGAACTGAAAAATAAAAAAAATAGAATTAAAATATTTCATTACACTGTATTCTGGTTAAGTAATTACCTTGAATTAAATTTTGTAAATTATTTTTTTCTACATTTTTAATAGCATTTTTAATAGCTTCTTTATTGATATCGGTTCCGACCATGGACCACTGGAATTGTTTAGCTGCTAATAATGGATAAATACATGATGAACCAGTGCCTGAAAATATAAAAATATTTTCAGCTTTAGTTTGATAGTTTACGTTTGCAGATTACACAAAGTATGTTTCATCATAATAAGTAACAACAAAATTAAAACAAATTTTAAAAAAAATTGAAAATGACAGAATATTTTTTCAAGTATCTACGGTCATTTGTTTTGGAACTACAACAAAATAAGAAAATCATTATTTTACACTTGATTATCTTATTTTGTCCAAATTTTAACTTCAGACGCTCAATAAAAATATTTGTGGAATTATGTACAAAAATATAAAATTTAGTCTTAACAACTTGAGGAACCTTGTATTAAATTGTACGTTTAAGGTTTTTAGTAGAAATGACTGTATTTCCCAAGTACTATAAAAGTACCTACTATAGATCCACATTTCTATCATAACCACTTTCAAAGTTGAATATCAAAGCATGTTTTCTAATTTATCATGTATAAACACACATCATTGTAAAATCAAATACATTCATATTTGCAAGGTTGTGCAAGTTAATGATATTTTTTAACTCAGTTAAGTATTTTTTTTTCAATTAAATTAAAAGTTAAGTTAATAGACAATTTTAAAACATCAATTAAGTTTAAACGAAGATCACAAATATTATTAACTTAATTAACTTCAATTAATAAAAATATATACAAAATTCTTTGTAAATACACATTTTTTTTCCTAATAATATTTTCTATATTCTATGAACTTATAAATTATATAAATATTATTTTTCTGAAAATGCAAAACTAACTTAATTGGGAATATTCAAATAATATAAGTTAATTTTAAGTTAACACAGATACAAATGAGTTAAGTTAAAGTTAAGTTAATTAAAACAGTGAACTAGTAAGTTAAGTTAATAAGTTAAAATTAACTTAACTTGTAACTTATTAAGTCGTTAATGCCCAGCCTTGCATATTTGCCACTCAGAATCTAAAATTGTTTAACAATAATAATAATTAAACAAAATAAACGAGTCTTTAAGTAGGAATGTGGGAGACAAATTGGTCAATTAGTGTGTGGACATCTGCCTACTATTGAAACTTGGATTTTAAATCATAATCAATAGATATTATATAAACCCCAATTTAAGAAATTCTTACTACATGCTAACTGCAAATTGATGAAATATTAAGGAACAAAACTAATTTATCATCATTTAAAATTAAATCCAGAAATATAAACAAACATTCATATTAGTACAGTTATATTTAAATATTTACTACTTCACAATAGTATTATTACTACACTATATAGCATTAACCGAGCTGATATTATAGTATGAAGTGACAATTCATTTAATAATTCAGTTCATTACCTATATCGATTCCTTTGATTTTCTTTGTATTGTCATAGTTCAAGTTGAACAGATCTTGAATCCACAGTAAATAGTTTAGTCGTAAAGGAATGGTAGGTATGAGTCTACCGGCTGGCAAATCCACATCTAAATCAAAGTCTTTCTTCAGCAGTATAGTGGTCAACAACCGGAGGCCGTCCTGATTTTTGAAGTCAAAAATGATTTTGCCGTTCAAACCCTGTAAAAAATCAACCGTCAGACAACACCGAATGCCGGAGAAACCAAAAATACATATTTTATTAAAACAATAGTGTATTAGAATTTTGAAAAAAAAAACAACAAATTAGAGAGATACGTACAGTCGAAGCATATTTTTTGAACTCTGGATATTTAACGGCCAGCTCTTTGAAAGCAGGCGGTGTTCGGTATATATTTCTCGGGTGCATGAACTGGTTGTTTGGCATCGTCGAAGCTCTCAATAAGACAGGTGGTAAGAGGGTAAGCACTAAGCGGCGATCGGATTAAGTTTTAAACTAATTGAATAGAAAAAATATATATTTGCTAAGTCGATCAACGAGCGTAGTCTGCGGTCGCGATAAATTAATAATAATAATATTACTATCTATATTATCTTTGATAGTAGTAATAATAATTAATAAAATCAATTAGTGGGACGGCTCGAAACAGTCAAAACCGTCGAATCCGATATTGATTCATTTGATTGACCGTTGACATTATCATTAGTGATCATCACTTATTAGACGCCCAAATAATAAATGATACCAAACAATGAACACTCGCACTCACGTCGTATGGCGCCGCTGGTGTGTAAATATTTACGTTTGTGTGTAAGACAATGCTGCGCGTGCGTCTGTTTTCAAACGATTCCAAAGTCGTTGCAAATCGGAATTCAATGGTCAAAAACCACCTCGGTGACTACATAGGTATAATATGATGTAAATTACATTTGGAAAATATAGGTACGTAATTATAATTATAATATCGTTGTGATTACTTATGGTTTTTCTCGATATTCTGTTATTGGTTTTATTACGATATATAGTATTTTATGAAAAATCAAAATGCATCAGAATATTGTCAGCTGCCAGAAAATCTGCGTTACCCATTACCGTCGTTGGTATTTATGACCTATAGAGCAAGTGACCGTAACTCAAGATTTTCTGATTTTGGAACCGCCCATTTATGCGTGATTATCACGATTTGAGCTGATATACCTTAGATATTAAGCCATTAAGGTATATTAAACTATATTTTAAATCTTTGTGATTATTGATTTTATAGCTATTTTTTCGTCCGACTTTTGTAAGGCCGTGATTATAATTATATATTGCGTACTGCAGGTTACTGGATAGCCACAGACCCGTGCTTCAGGCTTCTGTGGTACCCATATCGCCTAAAAAGTTTAGAGTTTAACTACTATTGTCTGTTGACCTTTGATACAACTTTTGTTATAATTATTTTGTCTTGGTGAAATGGCGTCTTCACAAGGAAAACATATGCCCAAAGACACTCAAATTATTGTGTCGATAATGAAAGATTTAGGAATTGTTGAATATGACCAGCAAGTTTTAAATCATCTCTTGGAGTTTAATTACAGTACTGAATACAATGAAATAAATGTGTTGTTATTCACTGTTATGAATAGTTTTTATTTTATTTGTTAGGATACACAACGCTGCTTTTGGATGATGCTAAGACATTTTCAAACTTTGCGAAAAAGAAGAATGTTGACGCCGATGATGTGAAAATTGCAATACAATTGGCTCAAGATGGAATATTTTGCCGACCTCCTCCTCGTGATGTAAGATTATTTTGGCTAAAATCAATTACCCTTGCAAATATCAATTTGTTTTAATCCTATTATGTATATTTATTAGATTTTTACATTATGCAACAAAAGATATTGAATATTAATAAAAGAATGGACCATTATTTACAAAATTTAATGTTCTAAATGCATTAATTTAATTTACTTAGCTATAGCTAAGGCTTAAGAGTTAATGTCCTACTGTTTTAATTTGTAGGTTTTAATGACAGCAGGCCGCGAAGTAAACAAAATACCATTACCTCCAGTAAGGCCGGCCAGTGGACTGCGCATTCCTCATGATCGTTCAAATTTCTTACAAACAAACTACAGGCTTAGGAATGATTTGGTAATAGTTAATCTTAAAAAAAATCCTTTGATAATATTGTGTTTGTTTGTATACAATTTTCTATCTCATTCATTAGTAAGTTGTTAGTAGCATATTTTATTTTTCTATAACAGTCTTAACAAACAGTTTTTATTATGATATCGGTTATTAATTTTAGGTTGTAGAGTAATAATATACATTTGTAATACTAATAGACCTACTGTTTGTACACTAAAGCTTTTTATTTAAATTAATATTTTTAACGTTTTGATGTATAATAGTATTCTGGAGGAAATATGCGTAAGGCAGACACTAAAACAACAGCTGCGGAAATGTTGCAGGCATCGAGAAAAATAGAAATCGAAGATAATGCATTCCCACAATGTAATTAAACTAATTAAATGATTTATTTTGGTACTTCTGAATTGCATGTCATATATTAGAGTTATATACCACATATAAAAATGATATAACCAAGTTATTTGCAAAATTGTTTTTACATTTTATGCATGGTAATAACATTTGACTTCCGTAATATTGATCTTCATTAACAAATTTTAAATAGTATCTTAGTAAATTTCTGTTATAAATCTAAAAAAAAACTGTTATCTATTATTAGTGAATTCATCTGTCCAGTAAAATTATAATTTTTGGTTCTGTGAATTGAATAAATAAGCATATATATTTATTAAGGCCCCTGCAAACCTTATACATTTTTCATCAAAACGACCTAAATGACGGATAAATAGTGTTGAATCTAGATATACTTCAGGTTGGGAGAATTTGTCCCCAATGAAATTTAATTTGCTCCCCCCTGACAAGTACAGCTGTCAACAAAATGTATTTATTAGATGTACAATATTCGTTGCAATTACCAATAAAAAAGTGACCCTCCCTCTCCCAGAAAAATAGCTTGGATTCAACACTTCTGACAAAAATGTAGGTACTTCTACTGATTTTATTTAAAATATGTTAAGATTTTTGATTTGGTGAAAAAATTTACTTTGCATCGGTTGGAGCAAATATTTAATATTTTTGATATAATATATAGATTTTTTTTTTTATAATCTAAAAAATTTAAAAATTGATAAAAATAAAAATGTTTATTTTTGTTATGAATTTTTTAAAATTGAAAAAGTGCTTTGACCAATTCAATGAAATTTTGTTCAAACATGTTAATATTTTTTTAATCAAACCTTTGAAAGTACTTAAATTTTTGTCAGGCCTATAACCAATTCACTCCCATAAATTTGTTTTGAAAATTTTGATCTAATGACTAAATGACATGTGCATGTGTAATTTCTCTATTTCTCTTATTTTCCCTACATAGCTATATAGCTAAGACATGATACAATTTACTGTTAAACCTTGGATATGTGAATATATATGGTCATGGTGAAATCTCTATTGGTGGACAACACTTATAATTTATGTTACAGTTATCACAAAAAATAAATTAAGAAATGATCAATAAATTGTTAAAGATGTGAAGAACATATAACAAGATGTACATGTTATATCAATCAAAAAATTAGTTTAAACTGTTATTAATAAAAATTATAATTACCAATAAACAAATGAAAAAAATTAATAATAACATGAAAAGTCTATATTCTATCAAAGTATTTTTTTTTTTCATGGATTTTAATGGTCTTTGACTTTTATAGTTCTGAGTTTCTGACTCAAAACTTAAACCCAAAATCAGTCGTCATAGTCTGTGATGTAAAAGATATATTAAGTTCATTAAATTACACAATATTTAAATTAAAATACCATCTATACTAATAATTCTAAAATTTTAATTTAATATATTATATACTATTTTTTCTTAAATGTTCTCAATAACATAATTATTACTCAGGAGTCTATTAATAGAAATTTCACTGTACTTATAAAATAAAAGATTAACACCAGCTTACACTTTTCAAATATCAAAGTGTCTACTTTATAAATGTATTTAATATAAGATAATAGATACAAAAATTGAAGTATTTCTTTTATCACATAGTCACATGCAATTCAGATAGACCTGTTTTAATCATAGCAAATCATTCTTGGCTGGAATCAATTTTTTAATAAGCATTTTTATATTTCTATAGCCAGTCAAATGATGAACAATTCAATGGAGTTTGATTTGCAAGAAATTATAGAAAATCGTCAGAGCAGTCAAGAAAGCATTGAAGAAAATGATAAAGATGAACTTATGGATGCTCAGTCATATCAAAACCGTTCATATTCTGATATTGCGCTCGACGATACTGTCGAAAAACAACTCAATGATATGTAATTTTCATAAATTAAAACATTATAAAAATAAAATTATTATAAAACAATATTATTATTCTCGTTTATTCAATATTATATTTTACATTTTACTTTAGGTTATATTTTAAAACCTATTAAAACTAACAATAAATTAATTAATAAACTATAAGCTTGTAATTTATAAGTTAGGATTTACTGTAATACAGCTTTATGTAGGTATCATAAAACTATGTTTATAAATAATTTTAGTATACATTTATAACATAATTAATACTTTAATTTAATTTTAATTATAATATATACTTAAAGTTATTTTATTTATACTTTTACAAATATAAACTTAAAGTACTTAATATTATGACTTTTTTTTAGTTCTTATGTATTTATAATTATTATAATTTATAATACATTCTACTATGTATGATAATTACACGATTAATAATATTATTATAATATATAAGCGTGCAGTTAAAGTATTTTTTACTTAACAGTATTAATCACTGTTTTAACAAATTATAAACAAGAACACTACAAAAAATAAGTTAGTAGTAAAGGATCTAGGTATAATATATACTTCCTCACTTTCCTTCAGACCTCATATTGATTATATCACTTGTAAGTCCTTACGTCTTCTGGGATTCATACGCCGCCACACTAAACACTTTAACTCTGCACCTTGTATTATAACCCTTTATTCTGCTCTTATACGTTCAATTCTCGACTATGGGTCAGCCATTTAGAATCCTTATCTTAAAACTGAAATAAAACTTATCGAGGGAGTGCAGAATCACTTCCATAGCTATGCCGGCTTCTTACTAAAAATTGAACACCCCCGACATTCATACCAACCTGTCATGGACGCACTTAATCTCTTTTCTCTCGAGGACAGGCGACTAATTATTGCAGATCGTACCTGCTTTTTAAAATTAATTCAGTGTAAAATTGATGCTCCGCGACTCCTTGAGCGTATTAGCTTTAGAGTTCAGTCCACCAATACTAAATCAACCGAGTCCTTTCACATCCTAACTTTCCGTTCAAACTTTTTATCTAATGATCCTTTGGTTAGAGCTATGCTCAGTTTAAACAATAATGTTGATATTATATGGTCTTAAATTTTGTATTTATCTAATGTTTATTTTTCTTATTATCTTTATTATTATTTTTATCATATCTTTTTTAATATATTGTTATCATTATCACTTATGTATATTATTCTATCATTTACGTAAATTTATGTAATATCTTTAATGCTATATCTATATGTAAAATGCCGATAGTCGTCTATACCAATAAATAAATAAATAAAAAATGTACTCTGTTCCATCTAAGAACTCTGTTAGGTTACGGCGTTACATTACACATAAATGCTCCGGTGTGTGTCCGCTTTAGATGGAACAGAGTATGGGTCATATAAGGCATCAACCGATCTCAAATATTGTGTAGATGGGTAACTCGAAATCAGATTGGTTGGATAGCTTGGAAGTTAGATAAAAAATAAAAGATTGATCCGGTTAGATTTAAGAAAAAAAATACGAATGATAATAAGACGATGATTTATGCATATGCTGTTTATTGACTATAAACATGCATATGATTCAGTCAATAGAGAAGTGCTACAGAATGCACTTATAACCTTTGTAATACCAGCTAAAATAGTGAAAATGATCAAACTATGTATGGACAAAACGAAATGTAAAGTTAGATTCAATCAGCATATTATGTCAGATGAATTTTAACTCAAGACAGGACTTCGTCACTTCGACAAGGAAATGATCTATCCCCAGTACTCTTTAATGTATTTTTAGAAACAGTAGTTAACATAAGTTAGTATGGTGGGTTAAATTTGGAAGGTAACTAAAAAGTAAAAGCTCTACGGAACACTAGCGTACGCAGATGATATTATCATTGCTTGCGTCCAAACAAGGGTATTGTTTTTTCATATAAAGGGACATGTACTTAGAGAGTTCAAAAGATTACTCAAGGAGTATGGGCAAGGTGGAGCAAGGAATACCTGAATCAACTTCAGGTCAGGGCTAAGTGGCATGGACCAAACAAAGCTGAGATCAGGATAGCAACTATGGTATTGATCAAGGAAACAAATGTGCCGCCTCTCCATTGGCTTATGGGACGAGTCATAGGAGTAGGTACAGCTAGGACAGGACGGAGTATAAAAATTTCAAAACCACTAAATATGCAAAAATATGCACTTTAAACTTTTGATATGTTTTTCGTAGTGTCTTGGAATGCATTTCTAGCTCACTTAGCAATCAATCTAATGGTTCAAAAAAAACCAAGCAAATGCATGAACTTCCGGGACCTAGTAATATGTTATATTAAAATAATATTAATAATTGTTATGTAATATTCCAAACAAGTGTTGTCAAAATAATTATACCGTCCACTTAAAACTAAAATAGGGAAAAAGCAACAAACAACTTGTGAGTGAAAATTAAAAAAAAAGTAAGCGGAAGTCTATACCTAATGGTTTTTTTTTAAATTATCTTAAGTTAAATTTTTGACAAAATACATAAAAAATACTAATTTTTGAGGTTTTTCTTGATCTAGAAATTCACGATTAGACTTGAAAAACGATTCTGAGCGAAGACTGTCCTCAGCCTACACTATTGCAGTAAGTGTATTTTATGATATTATCGCTATTAAATTTATTAATTTTACCATCAATAATATAGTAGGTAGAATATTAATTTTTGGAGAAAACATTGCATTTAAAAATATACGAGTGTATAAAATATAATAATAATATACTTTAAAAGTTTCATGCTCCCACGAAAAATATGCGATCATCGTTGTTTTAAAAGTACAACGAAATAACTAACATCGTTTATCTTCATCCAAATTTGAACTCTAAATGTTTATAAAAAACAATCATGTTAATAATGGAGGGCTATATTTTGTCGGAACTATTTTTTCGGAATCGTATTTTATTGGAAACATAATATTATGTTGGGAATAGTCGTTGGAAAATAATTTTTGTCCACAATGTTATGCTAAGCTTGGAATAAAATGGTAAATAACCTTTTTTCTGTAGCAAAATAAACCAAATGTATTTATCATATATTTGGAATAAAAAAAAAATTGAAATTTATCAATAAGTTAAGCACAAATGTACAGTTAAGACATACAATATTTAATAGATTACTATAATTACATTTTAAAACATCTACATTAAAGCCATACGTGTTTCCTTCAACGGAGGAGCGTAAAATATTGGAAAATATTTTGTCGGAACCGTATTTTATGAGAAACGTATTATGTTGGGAATAAACGGAAATGTAGATTTTGTTTTGTTCTTAAATTAATATAATTTAGTATAATTTTTTAAATCCTAAGCTTTAATTTCCAATACAAACTGATTGTTTATAAATTGCATTTGTTTGTTGACATATTTTTGTGACTCGTCTACTCAATTTGAAAGTTCTACTTTGATTTTAATTTTGCAAAGTTGATCATCATTTGATCATTTTTATAATTTGCAAAACGCCATTTACATTTTTAAGATGCTATTATGGTAATATACCATTATTAATTGCAGTCTTTATAAGTTGCTATATGTAATATAAAATGTTTAAAAATACTATGATATATCTAAATATCACAATAACTCTCTATTCTCTAAGCACAAATAAATAAATTCATAACTATATTTATAGTAAGGTATTACATATAAAATAAGAAAATATTAAACAAAGAACATTTATTTAGGAAAATATTAAACAAAGAACATTTTTTAGGAAAATATTCGTATGGAATGATATCTTAAAAAATAACAATAATTCAAAAGAATGTTATAATATAGGTACTACACAGGATAAGTATTTTGATGGTTGGCAGAGTGTACGGTTGCACCCCATATTTTTAGTAGTTTCAGGGGCAAGGGGCAAACTAGCAAAGTTGAAAACAGACAACAGAAAAAGCATAATGCGTATGCATATTATTGAAACCCGACAGATTGTATATTGATTATAAAAAAAAAATTGGCCCAACTTATTTTTATTATTTTTGGTCTATTATTTAAACAACTTATGAGGAATATCGTATTAACCTAACATTAGCTCAAAAATTATCAAAATATTTTTTAATTTTTTTGGTGTATAGGAATTGTTAATTTGAACATTTAGTGAAATTTTCAAATGTCTATGGTAATTTTTTTTTTAATAACATAAAAATAAGAAAATCGTTCCCGGAGAAAACTGGTGAATATCCAATGTCTAATTACAAACGCTCATAAAAAATGAGTTATACATTATGAACAATCGAATGGAGAATAACCATATTATTGGTACCTAGTAATGAATGGTTTTTATTCCATTTTCAGTGTACAAGGATGTTGCCTAACGAGTTTGACACAAGCATACAGATATATGGCAATGCTTGACATTTTAATTGATAGAGACCGTTCAAAAAACTGCAAAAGACAGTGGACAAACAACAGCAATTAGAGATCAGAAAAAGGATCATGAGGATCTGAATATTAAAAACGTGTTGAACACATTGACTGAAAATACAAACGACGTTAAAACTACGATGCCGTCTATAGAAAGTAATATATATACCTATAATAAATTAAATATTATTTTTTAATTTAACGTACATTTAGGAAACACCAAAAATTTGTTTTCAAAGACGCGTTTATTCGTTTTTGTTTGATTTCCCCGCCCATTCCTATGTAGAGAATTAACTACAAAGTATATATTATATAAATATAAATATACATAACTATGGTAATAAATAAAAAAAAATATTTATATTATTTTGTGGTTATTATATTAATTGTACAAGATATTAACAGTCCATCGAAAGTATAAACTATACTAGTAACTTATAACTATACTTAGAATATGTCTTCTGTGGAACATTCCGAAAACGATGTACGTATTATTCACATGACAGAGATGTTTGCACTATTATCGATTTCGGAATTAGAATCGACGTTTCAACACCATACGCAGCTTAAAGCTGCAATAACAGTTAAACATGAAGTACGTATTAGTCTTTATTGTATACAATTAAATATATTTTATTAATATTTATAAAAATTGATTATTCTGGTCTTTAATCATTGATTGCTTATACCTACATTTTAAAGTTTGCATTTGTAAATTATAATAACATTCTAAAAGTAGGTGTATTTACCTACTTCTTTATTTATGGTTCAGAATATCAAACACGAATAATAGTATTATATATAAGTAATTATTGTAATTTTATATAAAACTTATAAAGAATGGTCGTATATCTGATGAAATGATGATGGTTGATGAAGAAATTCAGTGTCACATCCATGATTCGAATGAAGGAAACGCCGCAGTATTTTCCAGCCATCGCACAAAACAAGTATAATATACTTACAAGGGTACATTCAATTATTATAATTTTAAATAACTTATAAAGGTTGAACGTAAATGTAAATTTAACATGATTGATGTCGGACTTAAGGGTCGCATTCATGATCCTGATATAGAAAACGCCTCTTTTGTTTCAAGTCATCGTACAAAACAAGTATAATATTCTTACAAGGATACATTCAATTATTGTAATTTGAAATATTATTATCTACATATAGACTAGACACATACACGAATTAAAGGTATACAGTAAAGGACCACCTTGCAAAGTCCGCAAAGTCGACGAAGAAGTATACGCTTCTCATTATTTCACGTTTCATAAAAAACAAGTATAATAATATTATAATATGTATTGAATTATTTTACTTTTATTTGCCTGATTACCTATATAGGTTCAACGAAACAATAAATGTTCCGTTTCAAAGGGTACATCAATACTTGATAAACCTGGTGAATTCGACGGAAAATTTTGTTATCCTTCTCTTATATTGGTTCGTATAAAACACTTTTGATATTAATATATACATTAGATTATTGTCATTTTATATCTATATCTTATATCTATTATAGAGCTATGCTTCAAGCAGATGGTTATATCAAGAATTTTGAATTTAAAAGATAGAGCTTCGCTTGTAAGCATTCTAACTACTAGCACTACTAAATCGTAACTCCAATTATACATACAGAAAAAAATGAAGATAAAAAAAATGTTTAATGATTGAATTATTATTTTGATATTAAATTTATATTGTATTAAAATAATCTGTTATCTTAGTTTGAACTTTGTTTGCATAAAAAAAATACTCTATTTTTTTGCTAGTCTTTCAAAATTATTTGTTATTGAAATCATTATTCAGAGCTATATAATCTGATAACATTTTTACTGCATCGAACACTGCATTGATAGATAAATCTTCATCGGGAGTATCAGCTTCACTATATCGTCTTCCTCGGGATCTTCGGGTTGGTTATTCAACGAAGAAATACATTTTTGATCACTTAATGGTTCTGAAGTTAGCACATAATTATCAAAGTTTACATTATAATTAAATATTTATCTAGATAAAGATAAAGATAATAATTTATTGAGTTTATGATTGTATCTAAATAGAGATAAAAATATTTTGGTTGAGTCAAAACACTTGAAAATGTTATACAAGGTTCCTCATAAAGTCAAAAAGTCTTCTCATGTCAGTTTCAAAATTTAAAAAATATATACTCATGATTATTTATATTGTAAATTGCAATTTATTTTGTACTTGATCATTTGATAAAACAAATTGTTCAAAACTATTTGTTTTTATATCCATTAAATTTATTAAACACATTCTATTCAAGTGTTTGTATTTTATATTTATTATTTTCAAGTTATCATTTTTAGCTTATTGAGCGTTTCAATTCCAAAATCATGTATTCAATAAAATGTTGGAGTGTAGGATATTACCCTATTTCTTATTTTTCAGGTAAAAAGGTTATTCGTGTAGGAGTTTACATTTGGCCGTAAATTGTATGACGAATAAAAATTGATTGGACGATTCAACACTGCTGACAAAAATGTAGGTACTTCTACTGGTTTGATTTAAAATATGTTAAGATTTTTGATTTGGTAAAAAAATTTACTTTGAATCGGTCGGAACAAATATTCAATATTTTTGATATACCTATATAGATTTTTTTATCATATAAAAATTTAAAAATTGATAAAAATAAAAATGTTTATTTTGTTATACATTTTTTAAAATTGAAAAAGTGCTCTGACCAATTCAAAGTAATCTTGTTCATGCATTCAAATATGTTAATATTTTTTAATCAAACCTTTGGAAGTACTTACATTTTTGTCAGGCCTATCGGTCTTAACTCACTTTACCCGGACACCAAGAAACTATATTCAAAACCGTTATGAGCCTTATCACACGCGGTCCACATCATCAAGGCAAGATAGGACGCACACCAGTCACATGTGTATTTTATTCACATCCTGAGTTCTTCGCCTCTACGACCATTAGTGCTCAAACAGTTTAATAAAATGTATTATTAAGTAGTATAATATTATGGCATATCAAACATTATTATGGAAATCAATTTTAAAAAAAAAACAAATCTTTAAAATTTGTTTTAATTTTGGAACGTTTCAACTATTAGGAGGAATCTTGTTATTCAATTTTAAATATTTTTTACTCATATTTATTATATCGTTGGTAAATATCTCGAAAAAAAAATCAAACATTTGTTAGATTTAAATTTTCTGAAAAATGCTTATTACAAAATAAACATTCTAGAATCTAGATATTAGATAAGTGCATGTAAATATGCAATCATCGATAAATATTAAATTGAAATTAAATATTTACCCAATAAAGTATATAGAACCAGATGTATTTCACATGCAGTTCGTTTTTAAATCTAACTTGGATAGAAGAACTGATTTAATGTGTCTAGTTAGTATATATTTATGCATAGAAAAAAAGCATTATTCACTATAATTTGAATAATCTTTACCATCGCCCATCGGGACAAGTTAATGGTTTCTTACCACGTGCCCCATCTCGATACTTATCGACATCGTTATTATAAAATCACTTTAAATAATATGAAAAAATATGTAAAGTAAACAAGCATTTATTTGAATTAGAATGATCTGAATTATACACATTTTTTTATCATATTAAAAATATCTAATTCCAATAAAAATGTGTATTTAAAATAGAATCCGTTCCCTATACAGTACCTATACATCCCTAGTCATAAGTTATGATTCATTAGCTGTCATCATCGTCATCACCACCATCGTTTTTCATAATGATAGAACATTTTTCTTGACCGAACTTAAAGCCTTTGTCAAAGCCTATGTCATAACCTCTTTTGTAGTCTTTTGTGATTCTAATCATATTAGCTAAACTGCAATAAATCAGGCAGCAGAATATAGTATCTCAATGAACTTCATAGTTCTTGTCTCTAGCTGATTCCTGAACTTGGAACCGTACCTCCACTAAAAAATTGCACACAAACAAAAAAAAAGTTAGACGCACATTTCACGGCCACTAACTACACAAATACCCTATTTTTTTCAATTTACCCCCCTCCCTTCAAAAAAAAACTACTACCTACTTCATTGGTAAAGCATGTCTCAAATAAAGATTTTGATAGTTTGACACTTAAAACCTAATTTATTTTTTATTTACCTAGTATCCTATATTATGCTAACCATGTGCAATGTTATAGAAAATGTGTAGGTAGGTGTTCAAATATATATCATAAAATAAAGGGTACAAGGTGAGTGTTGCTACAACTCAAAAATCAATCATCCAGGAATCATGAAAACTAAAACACTAAGCTGAGTATACACTATATACACCGTACATCTGAATAATGCCAAATGTTTCTCGCGAAATACGAGTTCCAACAACTTCCCCAGATCTCAAGACTGTTGACGGACGTACAGAGAAGAATGCTAACGCTTAGGACTACTGCAAAACGACAACCACTGGGAACTAAATCTACAAAAAGTCTCACTCACAGCCTCAGCTGAACCAATCAGAAATTATTCGCCGAAAATATTCTTACAACATGTAATCCATGGAATCCAAAACAACTACGGGACTCCTTCAAAGAAAGTATGAGTGATGACTGATGACATACTGATACTGTTCCAACTCAGACAAGCTCATCCAAAACTTTCCATCGAATTCAAAGACGACATCTTCAATGAAACACTCATTCGCCTAAAAGATACATGTTTAGCAATAAAAAACCAAACCTTAGTACAAGTTAGGATGCCAGCACCTCAAAAAGATGCTTTCAGTCAACTACAAAATTACATAGAAAAAGTTCACGATCATACTACTCAGAAATCTCAACTCACCAAAACTATGTAATGTAAAAAGGATGATCGTCAAACAGCTATCGAAAAACATCACTGAAACCAAACTTATGACTGGAAAGAACAAAGGACACCCAGTATTTATCCCCAGAATACCACTGATCTCTACTGAACTGCCATTCGAATTTAAAAGGCTGCAAATTCCATCAAATTAGCCTATAGTTTTACAATTAACAAAGCGCAAGGACAAATGTATATCATTATTAATTTGTTATACTTACATATTTATGTTAAATCAAATGTATATTAATTAAGTTTTAAAATTCTAACTTACCACAGACTATGATTTTATATGAAACTATTAACTTGAAGACAGGAACGCAGGTGAGTCGATTTTCACTGATAAAAAAGTTATATTGAACTATTGATTTTCATACAATAATTTGGTATTCATATAACAATCATTTATTTGTGAAATTAAGTATAAATCCATAAACATACAAATTTAATGCTGATGATGTAAATTAAAACTATCAATAATTTAAATTATTTATTCTATATATTTTATTTGTAACACCTGTACAATCAATAGTATTGACTTTTTAAATCAATGTATTTCATATGAGAATTTAAAATTAAAAAAAAATTGTAATATACAGTAGACACCGCTTATAAGACTCACATTGGAACCAGCACACATTGGGTCTTATAACCGGTTGAATCTTAAAGGCGAATTAGGCTAAAAAACAATCAACAATTGTAAGTTGTAACTTAATTTTTCTACTTTTACAATTACATATTAGATATTATTATTAAATAAATATAATACATACATACATCAAAAGTCAAAAGTAAAAAATTCCCTATAGTTTTCAAACGCGTCGGGAAAAACAAAAAAAAAATTAATTAATAATTTTAACGCTTGAAGAATATTATCCTGAACTATTTATTTAAAAAACGTCTAAATTAAACATTCATATGTTTTATGTTATATTTTTAAAAACATTTACAGGTATACGATAACATCAAATGTCCGTGGTTGATTTATATTATCATAAATGGCAATATCTTCCCTATGTAGGTAGTCAGGTACTAAGTAATAGGTGTTATAGCCTAAAGATATAGGCCGGTGAATAACTCCTCATTGAAATAACTGATGTCTGATTTAATTATTACTTCATACTTGCCAGCTAAAATCTATAAATTATTATGTTGTAAATAATTAGTATATTCATTTAAATTTATATACCTATTATAACTGTTGTCTGTAGATATTGATAAAAGTTGTAGCTACTTGGATTTTAAATTAACTTTACATTAACAAATGTATAAATAGGTAGGTATTATAGAACAAGTATTTTTTCGTACGACCTATTTGTTTTAATGTGTTTTTTTAGGATCATATTTTATTTTAGTCTCCAAGATATAGCCATCATATCTATGCCTATTTGAAGGTGTTGTAAAATGAAATGTAGTATGATGTTTGTCGTGGTGTGTGTAGGGGTGAGGGAGGCGTTGATCACTGCAGTGTTCTGAATTATATTTACAACCTCTGATAATCTGCTCGACTTAGGTACTCCACTGAGTCCACTGATTATTTATATTATTACAAAATATACACAATATAGGTACCTACATATAATTATATTTACAAATTAATTGCATTTTCGATGTCTGAGTCTAACTTTATTTTTAAAAATTAAAACTTCATTATTACAAAAATACATTACATGCAGTTAGGTATAGTATAATAAATTATAACTTATATCATATAATAGTACATAAGTTTGTAGGAAGCAGAGTGATAGACAGTAATCAGTCAATATATGTCCAAAATATGTTTGAATACATTTTTTTACCACCCCACCCCACACGTCAAATTTCTGCAATCCATAAATATCAAATTTGAAATGTACCTACGAAATCAGATGCATTTGTCTTGAAATCCGATTTTGGGAGGTGGCGGTGTGCCTATAGAATCTAGAAGAACTGATTTAATGTGTCTACTATTAGTACTTCACTATCTAGTATCTATATAGGAAATGGGCATTATTCGCCATAATATGAATTATCACTATCGGGACAACTAAATCTAACATTCTAAAGGTTCTAAAACTGTAGATAACTCGCCAAGATATTATGACTTTGTATAATATGTACCTAATGTGCCTATATTGTATAATGTATATACATATAGAATATAAAATAAATAATTCATACACAGTACACACAAACTCGTGCGTACATATAATATTGTATTTGGTACCTTAATAAATATATTATAACTTAAAAATTATAATTAATAATGATATTATAAGGTATATGTATATAATAATATATTATAATGTATTACAACAATTTACATAACAATATTATCGGTATGCAATTTTCTCAACAAAAAATGCACAGCATTAAACATGAATGTAATTTATGTTGATATAATATAAACTGCGGAACAACCCATTGCACTTGAGATGTAGCACCGTATAAAAAATAGTAAAAATAATATGTAAATAAATTGGTATTCATCACTCGACACCCGGGTGGGTGAGTGCTGCTGGGCAATTAAGATGACGGCATAGCGAATGTAGCTTAACAATATTCAGTTATACTCAATTCAAGCAGTTGACACGGCACAAGCCACAACAAGGTACCTACCATACCAGTGGCGGATCGAGAATTTTTATGGGAGGAGGGGTGGATACAAAATTATGGTTGTACTCGTATATATAATATATGTGTAACATTTGAATACATTTTATTTTATTACATAATATATAAATTATATTATTTATAAAACAAAAATGTTTTGTTTGCACGCGGTGGGGGATGGGTGGGTAGAACTCCTATATGTCCCCCTCCCTTACTGGTACCCATAAAGTGAGATGCATATTATTATCACATCGTTTTCACTTTTGTAGGCTCATAATACATACAGGCATATGCGCGAAAGTGGATAGACTCGACGTAAATTGAGTTAAATATGATTACGTATACTATATACTAATAAGTAATAATTGATGGGAATATTTTTTTTGGAAACGTGACGAGCTTGGTGCGTTTTGGTCTCGGCATCAATATCCTTCGTAATTACTGTAATAATCGTCGTTCTTGTTGTCGTCGTAATAATCGTCCTCCGCGTCTTCCTGTCGGTAATCGCTGTCCGGAGGAGCCAGCACCCCATCGCCGAATTCCTCGGCCGCATCTCCCATGCCGATCATATTGGCGATACCGTAAATCAGCCTGTAGAATAGCAGCTTGACGAACTTCATCATCGTCGTCTCCCGCTGTTTCCTCAACTTGGAACCGTACGTCCACTAGAAAATTGCACACAGTATACCGATAATAAATACAAATCCACAATAGGTAGTCAGGTACTCAGGTCTATAATATTATAATTGTTTCGTTTTGTCTGTAAAACGCGCCAGCGATAGCTGTAGATACTCACTTGTATCGAACAAAATAGAGCGAGACATAGGGCTAAAGTCAAGTGACGGAGCAGTGTCATTATAATTCCGTGCTCCCGCGGTATAGGTACCTATCGATTGGACAGCAGTAATTCGTATATTTTGGTATTTCACATCAGGTCACGTCTGAAAATTGTATTAGAAATAAGAATTACAAAATACATCATTAAATTTTATACATAAAACATTCGTAGTATACATTTTCTGTTTTTTAAATATTTATGTGATAAAATGGCTGTACAATTTTGAATCACCCATTCATCCAATCATCCTGCATTATATGCTCTAATAGCTGTAGTTTATAAATAAGTAAATAACACTTTACTATACATAAACACGTCTTACAGGAAAAACTCTCAAGCCCTGTAGAATAGTCGGATTTTTAAAATTTTTTTTTTTACTTAAAAAAAGAAAACATTTTGCAGGTAGGATCAAAGCCCGATTTTAAAAATTATAATTATAGACTCTAAAATATGCATTTGAATAATGCACAATATTTGTTTTTTTTCAATTTTTTTTTCTAGTAATATTTAAAGTAAAATAAAAATCGGGCTTTGGTCCGTTCTACAAAACTTCTCATCTTTCAGATAAAAAAAATTATAAAAATCCGACATATCAACGAGACATGAGAGTTTTTCCTGCAAAATAATTTTTGTTCAGCTAAATAGTGCTTCGATAAATAGTGTTTGAAGTCGATCATTAACTTGTGCTTGCGTTTGCGTAAATATTCTTAGTGCTCGGCGAGTGTAATATTATAGCTCACTTACACTAATATCCATTTACACACTCCTCACACGACACACACATACACGGCCCGTGCACTGCCGATACAACGTGTGAATTGAATTGCCTACATTTTACTCCTTAATAAATAGCCGGCGCCAATACCATTAATCATATAATAATAAAAATAAAACTAGTTATTTTTATCCTACATACTAAAACACTACGTATCTGTGTATAGGTTAGGTATACACAGTGGCGTAATTACGGGGGTACACGACGGTGCACTTGCACCCCCTGGCATAATGCAGCAGGTGCAATGATATGCTTTTGCACCTGCTGAAACTTAACTCTTATCTTATAAAAATAAAATTATATTTCATCGTTGTATTGAATTTTTTGATACAAAATAAGAGAACTTACAGAACTGAACAAATAATAAAAAACATAAACCAAGGTGGATTTTTATAATATCAATTGACCTTGACATAAAATATAGAGATTATTTTGAAAATAATTTTGATACTTGAATGTAATCAAATATTTCAATTGCCAGTGAAGCGAGCCGGCTTTGAGTGTAACTAAATTTATCTCTTTGATTACCTACCTATAACCTATTGGAACATATTTTGGACCTATGAAAGTTTTGCACCTGCTGAAATATAATGGAATTACGCCACTGGGTATACATACATATTATATATTGACTACAATATCCTTCTGTATCCATTACAGGGCAGTAGCTAGGGGGGAACTGGGGCAAGTGCCCCCCCCCCCCGATATTTCTTTTCATAAACAATGGTGACATGGTGTCATAAAGTTACAGGTGAGATCAGTAGGGCTAGGATTTTAAAGTACTTTGCAATTTTTTTCAAAGCTATCTAGATACGCACGTGATGCTCGTTTAATAACATATAGGTACGTTTCACGTATTTTTGAGTCAGAAGTTTTTATTTTGCATTTTTCACAATTTTAAATTTTTAGATCATTTTATTCATTTTTAAAATTATTTTAGCAGTTTTGGGGCATTTAACACTAAAATACGGGTTCTTTTAAATTGTATTTTAATATTATAGGTAATGTTTCGAACAGATCCATATGACGTAAAAATCGAAATTGTGAGTGGCAATCGAAAATAAATGAGAATAATTTCACAATATAAGTTCACATAGAAGATTGCGCAGTCTTATGAAACTTTTTATTAAATTTAATTTAAAAATATTTGTTGGTTTCAAATTAAAGACCTCCCCCCCCCAAAAAAAAACAATTTCAGGCTACGGCACTGATCTACTATGGTATGATTATAGGTTTAATGTGTCAGCAAATGAAAGAAATTCAATAGGTATATTAAACTAGATTATAATATTTAGCCTGGTGCTAGTTTTCATCTTATCAAACTCCATATACCTATGTATAACGAGGTTGCAGGAAGCGGTGATCTGCTGCAGCTGTCATGTCTAAACGATAAGAACATTTTCAAAATGTTTAATACTAATTAGGTAGTAATATTATAATATTATATATTACCTTATACCTTTTTAGGTGTAATATAGCACTATTAATAATTGTGTAGCTGCGTGGGAATAACACCGAATATATTTTCGAATATTCTTATTTCCTTCCTATTAACACATAGGTAACTATAGATCGATAATAGACTTTAGGCATATATAGAGACAACAATATTATCAGTTCATCGTCCTTAATTCGATTGTGAAATCGTTGGAAATCTTTTAGGTACATTTTTTCATAAACATAACATGCATATTATTATTATTTGCAACAATAGCTGATATTGTATAATACTGATATTGCTGAATAAATTCTTATTTATTTGTATAATTGTTGTAGGCACAATAATAATCGTACAAAGCGCATTTGTAATTATTTTCTAAATATTAATTGTATCGTGTTTTATTTATTGTAGGTACCTATTAACTATTACAACTGTCGTCTGTCGGTATTATTCGGTACCCGGACAATATTATTGTCGGAGCGGAAAAAATATAACGGAACCGCCTAGAACTGGTCTCCGATAGACCAGATTCTCCAAACGTCCTTGACTTTCTAACGACATTTTATTATATTTGGTATACTTATACCACGCGTGTATAAATGCGGTATAGTATGATACAGGGCGATTCACCAAACATGCTCATCCCCGTTTTTTCTTTTAATTTTTCTTGGCATTTTTATACATTCTTACAGACCGCATAATTTAAAATTCTTGAGATTTATTGCGTGTAGTACGCCTATAAAGAACGTTCTGTGCGGCGATACAAACTTCTATTTTTCAAATGAGAACCTCCGTTTTTTACTGTGAACTACTTAATGAATTCGGTGCATACTACTTGCGTCCACAATTATTATCAGTAGGTGAGTTGCGTCCCGCCAAAAAAGGATCTAAAAGACTCATAATTTAAGACATAGTTTCGTTTTAGTCCATTACATCATTTTTGTTATTTAAGGTGCGAACGCTAGATTGAAATGTGATTGTGTGAAGGTGGTTCAGAAATCATATTTTTTAAATCATCGATCTAAAAAACGTTTGAAATTGTTATTTGTACAGTGTACACTACATTTTAATTATTGTAGACTGTAGTACATAATATCTATGGACGCAATACTCGGTCACGACTATTATAGCATGTAGGAAAAATAACATGGTCGAGTTGCGTCCCCCAAATTACGTAAGTTTACTTAGCTTCAAAATATACCTTTTTTTGGGACGAATGCGTACTTGCAAGTAGTATGTGGCCAATGAATTAATTGCCTGATTCGCAATTCGAACGAGTAGTTTCTCAGACATTAAAATGTTTATAATATAATATACTATAAGGATTAAAATATAAAAATGGTTTTACAAAAATATAAAATAGACATCATAAGTATTGAATCTAGTATTTATTAAACTTGGTCTATTTTTACAAATTATATATATTGATAAATGAACTTTATTAGTCGTTACAATTTTCCAATCCATTATCATGGACCTATTATCCTTATATAACTACACAAAGTTAAATAACTCAAAAACTACTCGTTCGGACATTGACTTTGATACGCAAACGTTTACAGAAAAATTATCCGCTAAATTATAATTATAATATTTAAACTTTAATTTACAGTAAAAAAGGGGGAGGTTCTCATTTGAAAAAAACAGAAGTATTTGTATCTCCACAGGACACTGCTTAAATAGTTTAAAAAACCTCAACAATTTAAATATACCAACATTTGAGAATCGGCCACCTATCTATATTTAATAATTCTAAAAATCTGCAGATTTTGGGAAAATGCCTCGTCGTTGAAGGGGCGAGCATGTTCGGTGAATCACACTTTATATTATAACAATAATCTACGTAGTGGTATAATACTCGTCCAAGATAATATGCCTAATATACAGCATGCGCAGGTACTTACGCTCCGCGGTGTACAATCATTTATTTTTATTATTAAGACTATACACCTGTCTACCTGTATACAGTGCACATATTATTACAATGATTATTAAAAATATATTTAAAATCATTTTCTCGGCACCCCCGTAGTCCGATGTGATCGACGACGGTCCTTCGGCGGCGCTTTTGCCCGCGGTTTCGTCGCCGTCACGCCGACCATCGATTGTCTACAGAACAATGGGCATTATGTATAATATATTATTATAACAATATTGTCCGGCGACAGACGTTCATCATCAATCAAACACCACGCCGAACAATGGTCATCGCCGCGGTCGTCATCGTGTGACCTAACGCTTATGTGTGTTCAAAATAATAGCCAATAATATAATTTATTATTGCCGCGAAAGCGCCTGTGCCAGTAATATAAATTATAATGTTACCTATACGGCATTCAGTATTGTAAAGAATACTTTAATTTTGTACGCGTAGGTAGGTATTCGAATAGACATGGTTGAAAAGGTATTTACAATACAAATACCCGTGTACTTAAAATATATTCAGATTTTCAGAATACTAGGTACAATTTATCAAGTTATATGATAAACGGAGTCGAGATATTTTACAAGCGTTTCAAAAATAAAATTGTTCCCAAACGGCTGATAAATGAAAATGCAATTTTATCTACACTGACTACAATAACAAAATATTATAATCATACTTTGGATTTTTCGTGGTCGTATACTCATATATACGAGTATTATTATGGTTTACAATATTTTATGTTTTTAACGACAACTATGGTTACCAGGAATATAATATTTACAAGCTGCACAAATACATTTTTTCCGTTCAAATATAAAATTAAAACACTAAAAAAAACATATTCAGAATATATTATGTATTTGAATATTTTTTTTTCAAAAGTATAATATTTAGAATAGAACTCAACAACAAAAAAAGTAAAAACACATTCATTTGATTACGAATACTTTACAAGACATATCGTACACAAAATTTCGGGTACCTACTATTGGTTATAATAATATCGTGTCTGTGATGTGTATCTATATATAGATAGGCGTGGAACCGAGTTTCTTTTCAGTTTTTAGAGTTTTCTCAGCACTGCCAGCAATAATAGCAATCGGATAAAGTCATAAAGACGAAACGCATCGCGGTCGTTCCGTGTACCCTATATCGTACGCGATGCAATAACCTGCGCAATATATAGCCGACGGCCGCCTATACCTAATACAGAGTGATTCATTTAACGCAAAACACAATAATATAGCGAAAAGTATTGATTATTTTTTACATCAACCAACTTGACTTGACCGTTACAAAACAAAACATTTTTTTAAAGAAATTAATTTTCTTTCATACTTTTAATTTTTTTTCTCATAATTTTTTAATTTTTTAATTTTTTTTGAATGACAACATACAGTTTTGATTTCATATTCCAGAGCAAAATATTTTTCTTAGTATTTAGACACATAAAAATCGAATTTTTAAAGAGTAGTTTATGATAAGTTTTTAAAGTTTAAATGAGTTTAGTGGACCAACATTTTGCGGGGTAACCGCGTACTCCTCTTAATTATATATTTAAATACTTAAATATTTATAAACTACTCGTCGAAATAAATTTGTATGTATCGAACACTAAGAAAAATATTCTGGAATATGAAATTATAACTTTATGTTGTCATTTAAAAAATTAAAAAACAATAAAGATAAAAAAATATTGTTTTATAACAACTTGAAAGTTTGAAACTGTGTAAACAACATTTTTGAAAAAAGTCATTATTTTTTTATATAGTGATAGTGTTTTAAGTTCAATGAATCACCCGGTATATATAGGCGTACGCTTATTCATACCGGATCCCACAGACATCGATTCAAATTATAAATTCGTACAAAACATTATTTTTTAATCACGATAATTTTTCGAAAACAATATACAATGTTGACAAATCAATTTCTCGCAAAACAATACGGAGGTGGCGGTGATTGTATAGGTATTTAACAATGGTAAACATGTCTGTTTTTAAAATATTTATGTGTGCATCAATATTATTCAGTTCACGTGATAATTATTGATGTGTGATAAAACATACATTTATCGCGATTAAAGCCGATAGCTGTATAATATTATATCTTGTGTCGTGTCTACTCATATTATATACCACGATCTTTTATTTATATCTATATATAATATAGACATGTATGTCACCAAGTGTTCGAAACATCAAAAAAAAAAAAATTGAAAAAAGTCAATACTTTTTGATATAAAGAGTGTTTTACGTCAAATGAATCACCCTGTTTAACATAGTTATTTATTGAAGTTGACTTTGTTGAACCCGAAAATAATTGTGGATCGAGTGAGTCAACTAATATTAGTGAAAATAATAAATAATTCTGATTTTTGGAGAAAGTTAAAAGTATAAAAAAATGAATAATCTTGATAGGTAGTTATTTAGTATCATAAACTAAGGTACGATACTCAAGAAAAAATTTACAAGTATTCGTAAAATATTATAAGGGCAATGAATAATGATTGAAAGTTTGACTTGTATCACAATATATTCACATAATATGATACACAAGGCAGTAGACTTGTTAAACACAATCTTTAAAACAATCGTTCCCTAATAATAATACTTAAGCTCACCCTACACGGTCTACATCCATATCAGAAATAATTTCATTATATCTAAGTACGTCGTACATGGCACCGGCAATTTCATAATTATTAATTACTATAATTACTATAATATAGATAGAACCCTTGACGTTAGAGTGTGAAACTATAATAATAATAATAATAATAATAATAATGATTTAGGTATAATATAGTTATAATCCGTACAGTATTTTATATGTTTAACTGCGTATGAAATTGGTGTATCATTCACAATAATGAATTGCGAATTGTTAAATTAAATAGGTTTTAAATTTGATTTGTGTAATTTTCCAAGAACGCGTTGACGCTTTGTTAAACGATGGGAAGCCATAGACGATTGATGTAATAAATTAGTAAGTAGTTTTGTAGTTACGACTTACAAGATAGGCAATCAGTTTGAAAAAAATATTTTTTTCCAGCTATATATACGATATTTATCGTTTGAAGAATGGTAAAAACACCTTTGTAGTACCTACTTTTTTTTTATTTTAGGACAAAATAAGTTTTAATAACTGAAAAATGAACAATATTTTACCTCTAACTTTAATCTTTATGCTAAAAAAACCGACAACAAAAAAGGTAACCACGGGCCCAGTTTACATTTGTCCAGGTACCTATAGTAACTAGGTAGTGACAAAAAAGACCTCTGTAAAAATTAAGCAGATTTACCAAACAGGTAGCATAGTCAACTGAAAAATATCTGATATAATAAAACACCCCATTTATCAAATAATTTTAAAATAAATAAAAACAATTACGTGAATGCCTTAGCTTTATATGCCAAGTGTTAAAGATTAAAATAAAATTATATATTTGTACGTAATAGAAAAACCAAATTTAAAATCATATCATAGTAAATTCATAATATATGTTCATTATATTTCACCATCTGTGTAATAATTTCTCTGCTCATTTCATAAAATTAATATATAAACAATAATATAAGTAAACCGTTAACTGCTCTTGATATGCAAATATTATATAGTATTTCAACTTAAGGTATACATTAATAATATTAATGAATTATAAAGATTATATTTTGAATTTTATGTACCTACCTATATGGCTATATTCAATATAAAAATATATATATATATATATATTTATATATTTGCAGTCAACTCTATATTTTATTTAAAAAAATTAATTATTTCAATACAATAATTAAAATGCGTTTTACCGTGTATAAGTTCTACCTAATAAGTAAGAAACACAGAAATTAAAAAAAAAAAAAAAAACAATTAGATTTTAATAAAAACGCCTGTACGCACTCACCTGCAGCGGTAATTATGTACCTATTAGATGCCTACACACAATACGAGTAGTATACATAAATACGAACACACTGCGAAATTAATTATTGTCCGTGTTAACTCAGACACGCGATTTTCTTGAAAAGGGGAAAAAAATAGTCAACGACTATGTAGGCACACGCGTATCGGCCACACCAGGCAGGCATGTAAACAGTGGTACATATTATAGGTAACGACGAGTACCTCGTTATAGTTAAGCTCGGTCACGACTAAACGCTAACACATTTCCTGATCCGTTTCCAGGCGCAGTCGTGTGCCAGCTATACCTACTTACCTGGTTACCAATACGTTTACCTACTATAAACGCGTCTGCAGTTTCTGGCAGACCATTCGTATCGTCTCCGCACTAACTGTATTCCCTCTCTCCTGTAAATATTGCTTAGCGCGTGTATCGGACCGACTACAAAATATCCACACCTATAATAATAGGTACATTGGTGTATAGCCAATAACAATTGTATACGTACCTAGGTATACAATATAATAATAAAGAGGTATGTGTCCGGACCCGAGAACGGACGTTGGGCAGTATAATAATTAATATTATTATTCGCCACGCTCGTGTCTCGATACACTATTGCCGTCTCCGTCCGATGGCTGCGAAGCTCCCATTATACAGGGTGATTCACCTGCAAGGCTGCAAGCATGCCCACCCCCTCTTTTTCATCAATAACTCATTTATTCAAAATCTGATTTTTAGAATTTGGTGATATACTTAAAGACTTTATTTTAAAATTCTTGAGGTTTTTTGTACTATTGAAAACGCACGTCCTATGGAGTGTACAAACTTCTGTTTTTCAAATGAGGATGATGATTCTGAACATTTTGATTTACCTAATTCAAAATTCAAACGAGTAGTTTTCGAGTTATATAACTTTATGTATTAAGGATAATTATAAGTCCATGGTAATTAGTTTGGAAGATTTGACAATTTTATTTTAGTAATTAATATTATCTATATCAAAATTAATAATTTTTAAAAATAGTCCAAGCATAATAAATACTAGATCTAATATTAGGTACATATTATATTTTATATTTTTGTAAAATCATTTTTAAGGACTATTATTTTTAGTATAAACATTTTAATAACTATGAAACAACTCGTTCAAATTTTGAATTAAGTATATCAACATTTTCAAAAAACTTATCTGCTAAAAAATTCAAAATAAAAAAGGAGAGTTTTTACTTGGGAAATAAAAAATTGTATCACCATATGACACTATTAAAGTAGTATAAAAATGTCCAAGAATTGAAAAAAATGGGCTTTGAGTATATTATTTAAAAATTCCAAAAGCCAGAATTTGAATAAATTTATTATTAAAGTGTTAAAAATAGGGGTGCGTACTGCGTGGTGAATCACTCTGTATAATATAACAATATTTTATGATCAAATTTGAAGTTTTACCGCCGTGACTTGTAAATCGCTTTTAAAACAATTATACCTAATCTGACCGTGCAAAACGGTTTTACGTGTATCGAACCGTGCCCTGTACGAACAATATTTAAGTCGATTTACGAATATAAAATAATTTTTATTTTATAATAGAACAATACAATCTGTCCAATGTATTAATTTAATAATAGGTACTTATTTTTTTTAAAATTATAGGTCAACTAATATTTTTAATTTAAATAATAGCTAGAAATTGCTATTATTTAATTATTACTAAAAGTCGTCGTAACTTATTATTGTAAAAAATATTAAACCGTTTTTTAATTACAAAATATTAACGATAAACCAAATTTAACAGCAGACAGGCATATTAAAATGTTTAAGCTATCTACATAAAACAAAAAGTTTATGTTTATATAACCATATATTATGGTGGTTGCAGAAATCATTCTTATCAATTAATTGTATCGAAAATAAAAACATCAATCGTTATTCGTTAGTATTTGTATTTATTATTTATTTATTGATACAAATGAACGCCATTCGGCTTTTTTAAAAACAGCACCATATAAGAAACATCATCACAGAATTAAAAAAAAATTAACTCTATCGGCCCCTTCGACTACTATACTACATAATGGCAGGACTGTCGTTATAAAGCCTCAAGTGAGAAAGTTCATCGAAATATGTGACTGGCGCTACCCAGTCACCGTCTGACTGTTTCCGGTTTGTATAAGTGTTGACCTACAGCAGTTTAATAAAATGGCAGTGTTTATAATATCAAAATTGCTTTATTATTATTTTTTATCAGTTTAGTATGACCTTGACCTATTCCACAAGCTTCAAATATTAACGTTAAAAAAATTGTACGATAAATTATCAATGATACAAATTAAAACACGATCAAAAAAGATTTTAAATCTGATAATATGTATTATAAAACAACGTGTGAATATAATGGAAACTTGAGACAAAAAAGTATCGAAATACGAAATATATTATGTCATTGTTATTATACGTTTGAGTATTATTATTATAAATAGTTATTTCATATTTTTGAAATTATGATTAATATTACGTAATTAAGTATATAAAGTTATAGTTCCAGATGATCAACGATCCGAAGAAAACAATAAAGCCGATATATATCGGTCTTTCGAATATGAAAACTTTTCTTATTGTTAGTTGTTTCCCCGCTGCAGTTTTGTGATGCAACGTTTTCGTTTCAAACGGTTGTTGGTAATTGCTGAACAACTCTTTACGCTGCTGCCGTACGTCAGAAATCTGAAATCGTTACACGGAATAAATAATATTTTAATATTTGAGATACCTATACTATTTTGCCCATAGTAGAAAGTAGAAATTTATTATAGGTACTTTTCGCCGTAATGTGATCAAATAGTCCAGACGGTCTTCGTGAGGCAACGTTTTCGACCAAATATAGCATCGTTCCAGTTGGTGCATGGTCCAAGAATATTTGTTTTTTGCTTCTTCAATTGGGTCGTTTGATTTAAACGGTTTACTGGATGTCGACGGATCACACAGCAATTCGTTCAAACGCATCAACAACAGAAACGCAAGAAAAATGTTCATGATTTCGGTTTTGGGTATAATATAACAATATTTTATTGTCTTACATTCAAAATACAATGTATTTACGTCGTAAACATTAATATTTATTGACTTAGTTACTCGACGTAATTGCTGTAATGCTGTATTCATTTCTGTTTATATTTTAATATTTAGTTGGCCAGACTATTAAGAATATGTGTATTTAATATTTTAATTTTGCATTGATTAAATTTCATACGATTTACAAAAAAAAATGTGATTTTAGTTTGTTTTTTTTTTGTTTTTTTCAACTATTCCAGAAATATAATGCTCGTATTGTTTATTAAAAAGAATACATTTGGCGATAAACAACTCTAATTTTATACTCCACAGATAACTTTGCGATAACTGGGCCAGGTAATCGTTAGGGCTGCAACACGATTGCTCACTTTTTCCTTTTTTGACCCGACTAATTACAACACGATTGCCCACCAAATTTGAAACGCGATTGCGCCCCGGTCGCGTATTAGGAAACCCAGGACGCCACAGCGCGGCTCTTTAATGTCGTGTTCTCATTGGTTCAATTCAAATTTAATAAATACATTTATCTCGGTAATAAATTTGCATAATAATATGCTGTTAAAAAATTTTTATTTTTACTTGAGTATAAATTATGAGTGTACCTACCTATATAAACATTTTCCTACATTTATTGATTTTCCCTTTTTTTTTTAAGTAATTAGTTATTAAAACTAAATGTTACCTATCTTGTTTTAATACAAGTCAGAACTATTAACTATTTATAATTTATAAATATGTTTTATTTAACACGTAGATTGTAGTTAAATACTTCTAAGTATATTTTTTGTCTTAGACTCTATAACTCTGTAGAATACATAAAACTAAACATTTTCACGAGCAATTTGTGTCTTTTCTTTCAGAAAAAAATTATAAATTAATACTATACATTTGAGTAATTATTTTTTAGGCTTGATATTAGCACTGTTATTTTTGATTTATGACAATAGCCTAGCCAATATGTATATTCTATTTATAGTACGGTATTTTTCTGCTACACATATTTATTTGTTTTCTTATTTCCATGTTAGTGATAATTGTGCATACATAATTATTATTTTTAGTTGTAATTTGTCAGACGTCGGTGACTTGTATACTCGTTCAGTTTTCAGTGTTTATTAAATATTTTGATGAACTATATAGTATTTGCTATTCGCTAAATACCTTTATGCTATACGCTTTGTGTACCTACATCGTTAGTCAATTATTCACATTTAATTAATTATGGATAAGTTATTTAAATGAACATAAAATCATTGCTGTTATATCCGATGAAATATTGTCTACTAAAATTTCGGAAGCCCTTTAATACTTAGAGCTAATATTAATGATGTCAACGAAGTTGAACATTTTATCACGCTCTATCAAGAGTTTACAAAAACGGAATGGATTCGTATTGGACAACTAGATAATCCATCAAGGTAGGTACCTCAGAAATATTAATTTTTATTGCTTGGTAGTAATTTTTTTTGTTTTTCTTTAGAGTTGTATTTCATAAGTATTGGGCATGCCAGCACAGTAAAGTGAATAAATCAAAAGATACACAAACTGCTAGAAACACATTATGCAAAGCCAAAATTGACATCCTAATTAAAAAAAATAATCGTAATACAAGAAAGAATGATACATTTTTACAAAGGGACCCTCCACTTTGTGCAAAAATTTAATTGTATCAAAACCATAACCACTCAGTAAATACAAGTGGATCAATTAAATATTTACGAATAACACATGAGGTAATTATTATTTATTTAAATAAATACACAATATGTAGGATTATATTTTAATATATAGGTATTCATTAAGTGCATATAAATATTTAATTTAATATAGGTATTATATAATTTAGATTAGGTATTAGATATGGGTACATATTATATAAATTAGATTTATAGCTATTTCATAAAATTGAATAATATGCTATAATAATAATAATAATATTACCTACATAGTATCTTATACAGTTAACATATTCAAATAATTATTACAGAATATAAAATTTTACAGTAATAATTCAAATATATATACAATATAATTGTTTATGGAATTTTAGCAGAATCTATTTACTTGTTCTTAACAATTAATGCATAACACCCTTAAGATAGGTACACATTTATATTAATAGTTCTGATACATTCGTTTAAGGTGGAAGAAGTCTTCTATGAATATTTTAATAATGGAATGGGTGCTTCTGAAGCGTTGCGATTACATGAAAGCAACAATTATTGGAAGATAATTGTTGGGAGACATTAGCAAATGGTTCCAAAAATCCTATTAAAGAAACTGTAGCCTATTTACACAAAAAATGGAGACAAAATAATTTTGGTTGTGTAAATAACCCATTGGACAAATTGATAGAAAAGAATCCATCATATGCTAAACGAGGTAAATAATAAAAAATATTTATATAATTTTTAAGTAAATACTTAATTTTATTATATATTTGTTTAGTATGTGTTTGTATATACTCAGAAACCAAGTATTTTATTTTTTAATAACCAGGTATTTCAATAGTTATACATAAAGAACAGCCATGGGCTGTCTTAGTAGTTACTCCACTCATGAAAAGAGTACAGCTTTTATCATCATCAAAAGAATTGGTTTTCTGTGATAGTACAAGTAGCTGTGATACAATGGAAACTACTCTGACTACAGTACTTTCAGTAAGTAACGCTGGTGCAGTTTCTATTGGAATGCTGATGCATGAAGGCCAATCATGCGAAGGATATAAAAATGCTTTTGGTCTCCTTAAAAAACATTTCCCATTGTGCTTTGGTGGCAATAAGGTGAGTTATTATAATATACAACACATATTATCTTTAATCTCTTCAGTGTTGGTATTGATATGAAGATGGATTCAAATTATAGGTGCCTATAGCATTTATGACTGATGACTCTGCCGCTGAAAGATCAGCACTAAAGCAAGTTTGGCCATCATCTAGACTACTTTTATGTACATTTCATGTTTTACAAAAAGAATGGGGTTGGCTGCATGAAATGAAGAATATGGTATTGAAGGAAAAACGTTTACCCCTAATGCAGATGTTTCAAAAAGTAAATATATAGCGAAAAAAAATAAAAACCTTCAAATAATATTGTATGTAGGACATAGATAGTAGGTATGGTATGGATTTTAATTCATGCCCCAATCTTGCATTACAAATTATTATTTATTTACTTGTAAGACCAGTTCAAATTAAAAAATAATTCATCTACAGTATACTTTAATAGTTACCTAATACATTAATTTACAATAATTTTAAAATAACTAGTGAAATCTTAATAAAAATGTTTGAATATCTATTAACTAACGTCATTGTCTTTAAATTTATTAATAATAAATTATAATAAAATAACTATAACATAGAATAACAATATATAATTTTCAGGTATTATACGCTACAGATGAACATAATTTTGATGAAGCAGTGAATAATATTCAGAACATGAACGATGAGTTTCCTACTTTTGTTAAACGTTTTGAGAACTATTTGAAGAGAAAAAATGAGTGGGTTTTAATGTATAGGAGGGATATTTTAACTAGAGGAAATAATACCAACAACTACGCAGAAGCATGTATACGAAAAGAAATTATTTTAAATAAAACAAAGGCATTTAACGTGATAGCTCTTGTTGAATTTATTTGCCATGTATGGGAAGATTATTTAATACTCAGAATACTGGACCATGCCCATAACCGTTGTGATAATATTCAACGGAATTATAGTAAACTTTGCAGTTGCTTACCAAATTTAACCACAAACCAGGTAACTAAAATTAGTGATACATGTTACTCTGTGCCAAGTACCAACAATCTAAATATTGTGTATGCCATAGATGTACAAATCGGTGTTTGTGATTGTTATGTTGGTTATATAGGAGCGTTTTGTAAATACCAAGCATTTTTACATAAGTATTTAAATGTATCTATGCCGAATGCACCTCCTATAACTTTTAATGAAAGATATGTACTTGGACAACTTGCTCTTGGTGACAAGTGTCCTTCCCAGGAATGGTTTATGGGCTTAAAATAAAATAAAATTACACAATTACAAGAAATTGAAGTTTATTGTTCCAATGAGTTACCCCCAAACTTCATTTGAATGAAGAGGAAAACCAACGAATAAAACCATCAGAAACTATTGATTCCAAAATTCTTAGTAACGAGGTCAATGAAAAAATTGGTACAGATGTGTTGAGAGTTCAGCAGTTATTAAATGATGTGCCTTTAGACATAAGACAAAAATTAGCCAACAAAATGACAGTGATAAAAAATGTACAGCAGTTGACAAAACTAATTGTCACTTGTTCCAGAGGTTTAAATATTGTAACTAAAAGAAAAGGCCAAATTAAGGTTCAGCTCACTTCAATAAGTCGTCGGAGACAAGGTGTCACTCGAGGTTCTCGGAGAATTCCATCTAGTAGGCCTCCAACATCAGTCAACAAAAATAAAGTTATAAAAAAAGCCACAATATTGGAAAAAATATTAAATTAGGCCAATTAAATGCTAAATCCCATGGCAGAGGACACTAAATTATTTCTTTTTTATTAATTAGGAGTAAATTGCATTATGTGAATACTATCTTTCATATTTTGTTCTAATATTATATTTCAAATACTGTTTTACATGTACCTACACTCTACAGTATTGTCAGTACTTATATGTAGTACCTATACGTATATCTAGAGATGAGTGTGAATATTAAATACAATTAAAATATACTTAGAGGTACTTACCTAGAATCTACATGTTAAATAAAACATATTTATAAATTATAAATAGTTAATAGTTCTGACTTGTATTAAAACAAGATAGGTAACATTGAGTTTTAATAACTAATTACTTAAAAAAAAAGGGAAAATCAATAAATGTAGGAAAATGTTTATATAGGTAGGTACACTCATAATTTATACTCAAGTAAAAATAAAAATTTTTTAACAGCATATTATTATGCAAATTTATTACCGAGGTAAATGTATTTATTTTTTATTACCTATACTGTATTGTGTATGCGTTGCTTACACTAACATGTCATATTGCTCATGCATATACAGGCGCGGACTGGCTGGGATGCTGGGAAGCTACAGCATCCTTTGCCCTAAAATATATTTGCCCCTATCGGTATAAATGTGCCCACCTAAAATTAATCTGAATTTTGAAGGAGAAGGTTAAAATTCTCTGATAAAATCGTAGGTAGATGTAGATTTATTGACTATTATTTATGTAATAAGTAATAACTATAACAATCATGAAGAAAAAAGAATACATTTAAAGTAGGTAGCCAATAAGAAAATAGGTAAATTTGTTTGAGTAGCTTTTTATATACATTAAATATACTTTCTTAATTTATTATTAACACAATCTTTATAAGAGGAACCTAGCTCTAATTGTTATGGGGCGGGGGGTTGGGGGGGGGGCAAAAATTAATCACAATTTACTGACCCTTAAGTTTGCCCTCTCGATTTCTGGCCCCTCGTGACCCTTCGTTCCTTCCACACCAAATGCTGCGGCCTAAGACAATGTTTATGTTCTTATTAATTTTGAGACCTACACATTTAGTTATAGTTTTATTAACTGCTACTGGTTATTGCTTTTTAATGTACCAAAATAAGAACGTGACCAAAATCATTTATCTGTCATTATCTCTGTAATTGCAGAATTATATAACCCACAAACTATTATATAAAAAAATATATAGAATTGATTTGATCTCATCAAAATATTGCTACAATCGAAAAAGTGCTTCGACCGATGCAAAGTAAACGTGCATACCAATTCAAACATCTTTACATATTTTAAATCGAACAACTAGAAGTACTTTAATTTTTGTCAGGCGTTTAGGTCGTTATTTCTATGTTCCACGTGTGTTAGACAAAGACAGACAATCGTGGCATGCAACGCCCTTAAATATATTATATTTAATAATTAATGTAGAAATCATTTTTAAATATTTTGAATACCATTTGAGTTTGGGGTAATTTGTTCTATTTTTGTTCACGTCGCGTCGTCGCCGACGACGATTAGCGATTATTATATTTTTAGTCTGTATTTCATTAGCCCGCTTGCCCGCAGTCCGCAGAATGAACATTGCTTTATATACGATAAAGTCATTATAGTCATTATAGGTATTATGCAATAATATTTTATATTACATGGGTCACCAAATGGCGGCCCAAGGGCCGCATACGGCCCGCGAACAAATTTTATCCGGCCCGCAGACAAAAAATAAAAACACATATTACGACAATATTCTATGTGTTATTGTTGTAAATTATTATTTTTGTTAAATTTTACTGGTTTTCACCGACAACTGTTGATAAATTGGTCGCAAACACGATTATAAAGAATGTTCTTTATAATCGTGGTCGCAAAGCATATCTTATCTAAACTTTTATTGGGTGACTTAGAATTTTAATGGCGAAAAAATTTCAGATTCCTAATGTGGCCCTTCAAAAATATTAATTGGTGACCCCTGTTATATTATATCCGCCGACCACCACATCGTCGCGGTCGTCGAACATCGTCGCTTGCGGCGTTCCTTAGATGTTAACTTTTATTGCAATAAAATCATAGATAAGAATAACCCGACGACGACCGACGGGTGACTATATAGGTATATCGTATAATATGGTCTATTAGAAATTAGTTTATCCAAATCCAACTATGATGTAGACGATACATGGCGCAATATATTATAATATATTTTTGTTAGTTATTTTTTACTTGGATTCAACAGTTTTCAAGGTTCAATTTTTAAAGATTTTAATTTGTCGTGGTTAATTTATTATTTTTATTAATATTATAGTTATTGTACTGCAGGTGAACATAAAAATTTATATCAGTATAACTGAGATTTATGAGTATTGCACTTAAGTAGAAAGTATATTATTGTTTAGTCATATATCTACTACCTACCTATGTCGCAATCCCTAAAATCGGATTTATGATATTTTAAAAGTAATTAAGTATAATATTTGAATGTGTTATGTGTAATAATGGACCATTAATTTATTTTTATTTTTTTACCATACAACTGTAGAACTTTGTAAATTTGTAATTTTTTGAATGGCTGTTGTAATTTGGCACCTATTTACATTTTTAACGTATTTACAATATTTTATTAAGACAAAAGAAAGTGTTTAAATATTTTATAAATAACCTACATATTTAAAATTTGCCCCCAAAATTTGTTTTATTTGCCCTTTAAATTATGTAGCATCCCGCGCCCTTTTTTACCAGTCCGCGCCTGTGCATATATAGGTATATTTCAAATAGTTTATAAGTTATCAATAATAAGTAATATATTACAGAGAATACTAATCATTATTGTGTTCTACAATAGTACAATTTTTTTTAGTGTAATAATTTGTTATGTGTATTTTAATTTAATTTCATATTTTACGTGTTATACTTGTATTATATTTAAATTCATTATGTTTAATACATAGATACCTACATCGTACATAACATGGTAATACAAGTACATAGTTTTAAATATAATACAATAAATAATAATGTATTACGTATTATAACAGGTACTTGTAATATATTTAAATATTATTATAATAGTTTAATGATAGTTTAGAATCTAAACTTTAGATAATGGTAATGGTTAATGCTGATTATATAAAAACGCGCGAAATTTGAATTGAACCAATGAGAACACGACATTAAAGAGCCGCGCTGTGGCGTCCTGGGTTTCCTAATACGCGCCCCGGTCCCTTTTTACCCGATAAAATCACAACACGGCTGAGTACCAAACGTCAAACGATAGTGTACAAACTAGTAAACTACAAATAATATTTATGTACAACATCAAAATATAATCTATACAATACATATTATGTTCTATACTTATCATATATACATGTACTCGATAATCAATAACTAATAATTATTAGATCGGAATTATTTTCCTTCCCAATTATTATTACAGGCTTAGGACTGACAACAAATTATCATCGTTGACTTGGTTAAAAATAGTTTTATTTCTAAATTTTTGTTTTAAATTATAATATAATATAATACGCATAATTAATTATGGTCAATAATCAATATATTTTGAGTGTTGTAACCGATTTTTGTAATGTAGTTGGATCCGACCGTCCGTCAAGCGATTTTGAGTCTATATAATGAAAATAAACAGTGTCAAACACTAAAAGCTTACTTCAAATAATATAATATTAAACATTTGTCGAGAATGTTAACTTTGATACGCACTCTGAGAACACCTCAATAACTAATATTCAAAGTAGGTATACATTTTTGTATTTATGTTGTACTATTAATATGCTTTTTTCATCCTACTATTATACGTTTCAGTCCAACATGTCACATGTCCCATGTCTCATAACTTTAAGTGTAGCCCATTCGTGTGTTATATTTTGCAATTCACTGAGTAGGTACGATAGTGAAGTCAATGTAATTATTATTTCCCAGCATTTATGATTCTGAATTTCGTCTTGCAAATACGTATAAAATATAGTATAATATAAGTAGGTACATGGGACGTGATATAGCTTACTCGAATCGTGATGAGAATAATATCAGCGTGAGTATGAACAGGTACTCATTGTTATATATAATATTTTATTATGTTTTTATTATTTCACTTATGGTACGTACACGAATCGTCTTCCGTACGTTATAATGATATATTACGGTTATACCTGCCTAATTTAAACGCACGGTTAGGTGCATTATGGTATGTATACCTATGTCCTATAATATGGGTATGGTAATTTATGAATATTATATATACTGTTTATTGTGAGAGAACGCAAACATAACAAATTCGGTCACGATTAAAAGCAAGTTTACTTATCATCATTTGTTTAACTTATTCGAATACGCATAATATGTACCTAGTTTATCTGTTATTTGAAGAGATATTATATTCGGTCTGAAACCATACACATTCGCCAAAATCATATTTAATTAATATTTACAGCACCCACTCAGTCAGTTGACTTCGGTGTAGTAGGCATTTAATTTTTATACTAATGTAACGTAGGTAAACGTAGGTAAACGTTTTAATTATCATTCATCCGTATAATTGAGTATTTGAGTGGATTGTCGATTGAGTACGAGTGTTAACTGTGTAAAATCAAAGTAATATTATGAATAAATAATAGTCTTTTTTGTTTTTAATTTGTGTTTCTATGATTCTGGCCCAATAAAATCTGACTATAGTGTGTTTATACTTATAATATTTGAGATATTATTATTTATCTACCATTCATGTACATATATTAAGTGCTATAAATAATTGTACCTTTTTTATTTTGTAAAACAATTTTTTTTAAACGATCTGATTGAAAATATTAATTTTTTTCTTCTTATTAGTCCTCTCGCAGTTTTTACATAGGTACCTATACCACCACTATAGCCTCGTTTAAATATTCAGTAACATTTCAGTTTAGATGGGTAGGTATAGATACATATACTCGCCGCGGAATAAGAACGTACCTCGTCGCGCCGGCGGCGGACCGGTTCCCCACCGCAACCTTGTCATAGTTAGGCACCACTAATATTGCATACGGAACGCTGATACTAATTAGCTATTAATTATTATACACCGCGCTCTTGTGATGACGCGTACTAGTGTTAGACATGACCATTATTTAACATTTTTACTATTTGTAAAATAATAACATGATAACAATTATATGAATTTATTTATATATTATTATATTCATATTATATGTTCATATTTGACACAGCCCTGTATGTCAATTTCTTTTCGTTCTGGTTAGCCAATTAGCGACGACCTGCGCGCGGCGAACCCGTTTTGGTCCGCCGCCCGGGTACGTTCTTATTCCGCGGCGAGTATAGTTTACTTAATTTTCTATTTTCTATATAATAATTTGTATATGGTATACTTATCTACCTTTGCCTAAAGTTTCATCAAGATCTTTGTCAGGGGCTCTGTCGTGGCGCCGTCGTTGTGAGCAGTGACCATGCCCATCGGGCCATCGGCCATCGGTGGGCTCACCATGAATTTCAGAGTACTTTTTTACCCCTTTCCAACACTTGGCTTAAAGTATACACAAATCAAATCAAATACACTTGTCGCTTTTTAAATATAGAATCATACAAAGTCTATTACCTATATTTCTGGAATAAAGATAATCTATAGTCCAGCTCCCTTCCCCTAGCGACACTTTATAGCTTTTGGTTGCCACCTAGTGTACTAGGTGAATTCTTAATTAAGTTTAAAGCGTATTATCATAACGTTACTACACTCTCAAAGAAAGACTATTCATCAATAGTTTAAGAACGACCCACATTTTAAATTTAACGATGTGGTTATATGCAAGCACAGTACCTATGATAAAAAAGCTATGGACCTAGAGTTTAAAAAAATATTTTAAACGAAGAATTTTGTTAAAATTTGTTGTGAATGTTTTTTTGGCCTTATGGGTGTATCTATTAAGTCTCGTACTACACCTACTGTTCCCAAAGAACGTCGAACCAATATAATTGATTTCAAACTATTCTGGGAAACTGGATATGGCCATCGTCAAAACCAATTCAATTGGCACTGCAGAACCACTGATTTTTTGATTTTGAACCGTTTTTACATTATGATAATATGTATTAGGTTTGGTGGCTTGGCCAACTTAATATTGTTCAGAGATACCTCTAATATCCTACCCACCAACCCAAACCAGATAAATACTAGTCAATATTTATATTAATAAATATTATTAACCCACCCAGCTACCCTGCAGCTACCCAGCCACCTACCAACTCATTAATAACTCAAAGGCAGCTGCCCCAAGATTACTCCCTTCGAAATGCCACTGACTGCCTGACTATTATACGTCTGATATTCCCTTGGTAATATTTAAATATTTTCTTTCATTGTTATGTTTACAATATCGAATACCTACCTTGGTAATGATCTACTTTATAAATAATACAAAACTATATCGATAGTTGTCAGTCTCGTCTTGAAGATGAAAAGTCTGATATTTTAATATCTCTCTATAAGTTAAAAAAAAGTAAAATAACTAGGTACCGTGGTAACCAAAATATATTTATTATTATTACTTGTATTATTTTTCAATCAGACTTTTATGTTGGAGTTATACACTCTCGGTTCACAAAAGAAAGATTGAAAGGGACTTGGGGAGCTCTCTAGTTTTATGTCTAAGTAAATTTATTTTACCATTGTAATTTAAGATATAAGTGATAGTTTCAAGTAGATTGAATACTTGTTATAACACCCCCGAAACCTAATGAAATGCAACCCAACATACAATGTTTCTTTACAACTTCACAAACATGGGAACAAGACAGTCTAAATCATTGGAGTCATTTCAATTTTTATTAGGAGGGGGCAAAAGTTTTAACCAGCCCATATAACTGAACAAAAAAAAAAAAAAAACAACAGAACGCATTGCTTCCAAGCTAACTTCCACTTATATTTTTATCTCGATACAATTCCCATCTAACATAATACTTTATATGATTATGAGGCAAAAATAGTGTCATTTAAAGTAGGTATTGCTTTTTGCACTATCCCAGTGACCTAATTAATGTAAATTAAAATATGAAACAATTGCTAAACCTAATTGAAAAATTGAACATTTTTAAACAAATACCAGAAGTTTTTTGAAAATCATGGATAAATTTAAGAGTTATCATATTGTTTTTAGAATTTTTTAGATTATAGAATCCTCTTCTATATATTTGAGGTAAAAAACTATGAATATTAATTATTATTGTGCAAGTGTTCTAGTGCTTAGGTAATAGGTATACCATACACAATATTATATTTCCTCAAAATTATAATAATTATAATCATGTTACTTCACCAATAACCGGCCCAACAATTAAACTAATTTTACAACCAGACAAGGGCAACCCCAATTTGCCACCATCAAATGACGCCACTGGTCTAAATAAAATAATCTTTTCAATTCTAATATTCTCATAATTACATCCTAAACCTATATCTATTTATGTATCAAATGATTAGTTGATAATATCAATTGATGTAGGTACTTAGTATTTTAGTACTATTATATTGTTAAATTGAGTATTTTTAATCAATAGTTAACAGTTTTTGTGGAAAACGCAGTGGAGTCAAGAACATTTTAAGTTTAAGGACAAGCATTCAAATTAACCGTCCGCCAATTTTCAGTGATTTTTACATAATTACAAGGAACCTGGTACCTATGTATGGATTGGAGAATGATCAACGGTTATAGATCTATCATGCTCTATGATTGTCTATTACATTATTTTAACTAGAAAATAAAATTAAAAAAATAAACAACAAATTTTAAAGAAAAACGGATCTATTTTTATTTCTGTAGATATGAGATCATATCAAATTATTATAATTTAAATTGTTTTCCGAAAAATCTACTTACTCTATATTCTATAATATGACCTAATGATACAATCTTGATCAATAATCATTTAGGTTAGAAAATTATTTGGTAATAATGTTTCTACTTTAATAAATATAACCTGTTGAAAAGATAATATGTATAGTAAATTGTATTTTTTTTATTATTGTTGTAGTAGTATGCGCTTTTAGGTAGGTAATTCATTATTGTACAATTTTAAAACTTAAATATCTAAGTCAATAAAATATTTTTAATTTTTTAACTTCAACATAAGATTCTATGCAACTATTACATGTTAATGTTAGGCATATAATATGAAATAAATAAATAAATAAAAATTCAGTGGAGATGAATATCACAGAACAATCAATTTAGCAGTGAAAAAAAGGTTAAACAATTTACAAAGCCATAAAAAAGAGAAGAAACTGAAAAATAAATTTTTAAGCATTTACATTTTTAAACCAAAACGTACGCCATGGTTAAATATTATTTTAAGAATATTTGTCCACAGAAATATAAAAACTAAAACGTCTTTACAAACATACAAATTGTCAAAGATTTTTGATTTATGAAAATAAAGATGCACTTTAGAAGAAACAATGTTTTAGGAAACCATTTGTTGACCAGAATTAAAAGTTCATAGTCAAAAAAGCGTCATTTTTCTAACTCGAACTAACAACTAACCTAACTAATACCTAATATCACAATTTGGTAAAATAAATAAATACAATTGCAAAAAATAAATTAATTAATAAAATCACAAAAGTTTTACTACGCTAGTGGTAATCCTTGTATCCATGAACTTAGGTCAGTGACTGTAGTATTGAGTGGTTCGTCTTCACGTTTACATACAACCAACATTTCAGCAGCGGCACGCCCAGACAAATATGCTCCATGAACAGTAGAGTAAAAATTAGGATGAGTATGTTCCCCAGCAAACGTTATAATAGGCTATAAACAAAACATTTGTATAGATACTCACAAACACATAAAGGAGTTCTTGTTACTCACAATTGTATTATTATTTACATGCATTGGCCTTGCAATATGTTCAATGTCTAACTGACTAGAGCCAACTCCAATAGCTGTATATGAACCGAGACTGAATTCATTTGATTTCCATCGAGTGCTACAATGAAAATGGTTTCAACCAAACTGAATAAGTACTACTGTTAAGTTATAAAAATAATGTATTATACTTACCACACACATTTAGATGGATATGGTATACAAGGGTCATTTAAAAAACGTCTCAATATTTCTGTACACTTGTCACCAATTATCTTATCGTCTAATTTCTCCATGATTTCAGCTTCATCACCGGATATCCAACCAAGCAACAGTGTATCATTTACTTTTGAAAAACTATATATCTTTTCACTCCAATCTCCTACTTCATCATTGTCCCATAGTAAAAGTATCTCATCAGTATCTTGACTCAAAAACGGCCGATCGTAATACAAAAAAATTTTATTCACTATACCATACAATAGTCTACCAATAGATTTTTCTTTGTACTTCGGTAGTTTTGGACAGAAAATGTCGTTGGACTTCAGGATACCCAATGGCAGTGTGCATATAATACTGTCAGCTTCATAAATTTTATCATCACAATGAACGTACACAGTTTCATTGGTGACATCCTCACCACCCACTTCAATTACAGTCTTATCGGAATCTTCAGAATCTGCACCATTATCAATGCCTGATGGCCATTTGATTTTTGTCACTCGTGAATTCATTTTTATACAGTCAAGTGGTAACTTGCTATGTATAGGACCTAAAATACTGCTGTACCCACTGGGCAGTGCAATATTGCCACCCTGCAGTTCTTTGTAACTACCTAACTCAACTAAATCAATATCAACCATATTGTTACATCCAGTTATACAAGTTTCTCGCTTCAGTAGACAGTTGAAAATTAATCGCTGTAATTTGCGAATATTATTATTTTGTACTTTTTCCAAATAAATTGCAATTTCAAGTTGCACGTGTTCTCCAACACTATGAATCCCAGGCGGTGGATCGAATGCGCCCGTAAAGTAATCTTCACATCGCCGCAGAAAACACATATACGCTTCATATGTTTCCTAATAATAAAATATTATTTAATAAAAAATTATAAACAAATTGAACAGAGATAGATTTATTTTTTAGTCATTTCTTAAGTTTTGAGTTGACCTTTTGACAATCAAATTAATTGTTAAATGTCATTGGGTCTTACTTACTGAATACTCATAGTAATTGTACCAAATGTAAACCTTATTAATAAAAAAAATTATAGTAACATTTTATTTTTGTATAACTTTTTTATCTGCCTTTAATATTTACAATAATTTTTCTACCAATATTTTTTGTTAAAGATAATAGAACAAGACCATAATCTACCATTCAAATTAGACTATTAAATGCATTTTTAACTTACTTGTAACAGTTGAATTGGAATTTTTGTTCCATCCATCGAGGCTGCAATAATACTGGGTAATTTCGGACTGTGAGTAATATCCACTAGACCATTAGCCAAGGCTAATTCGTACATAGGATTACCTAATACGCCATGAATCCAATGAGCCCCAAGTTCGACTGGTTGATCATCTGTAAATCACTCATGTGAGTCATTTACTCATGTACAAAAATGTTAAGTAACAGTAATGTAATAAATTGTCATACTTATTTTAGAAGAACATATTCGTCCACCAATACGATTTTGTGCTTCCAACACAATAAAATCATTCATATTGTGTTGTGACAAATGTGTAGCTGCTGCAAGACCTGCTATGCCAGCACCAATAATAATAACTTTGTGCTTTGAAACATCTGGTAATAGTTCTTCCATAATAATCAGTCTTGAAAAATAATCTACAAATAATTTTTCAATTAAAACTGATAAAATGCAAAAATAAAAATAATCTTCACGAAATATATATGATATTGTGGTAATCAGAAATTAAATCCTTGGAATTCAAATTCTCAGAATAAAAATCCCCAGAAAAAGACAGTATAATAAAAAGTAGTTATAGGCATCAATATTATAATACCTAAATAAAAAATATATACAAATAATAATAAGTAATAATTAGGGCCCGGATTTAAAAGCCCTTTAAAACTGTACCAAAAGGCTCTCTAAAAAATATCAAAAAAATTCATTTAAAGTTTTAACTGCAATAATGTCTTTAAAAAATTACCTAAAAAATAAACACAATCAAATTTTAAACATCCATCTAAATAAATTATAGTTAAAAGACAAAATGAAAATAATACAAGCATTGGGGCATTTTTGACAGCTGTGTCTAACAACATATGCAAACAAACTGACTGACTAAGCTATTATAATAATTGTATATTTTTATATTTTTATATTTGTATTATTATAATTATTGACAGTTGGATAATATAATAATATACTATCCAATAACTTTTGCAGGCTAGGACTAACTTTGTATTATTATAATGACTGAAAATATTAGTATTATTATTATTTAGATGCATTGGGGATATTTGTTTCGAAGAAATTTTTCCTATGGATATGGAAGCCATAAGAATAAAAGCTTCTAACTTATTTTCATTCAGTAAATTTTATAACAAGTTATAAAACTTTAAAAAATTAAAAATGAGCAACAAATATTTAGAATATCATCAATATTTTACTGAAGGTATTCATTGTCATAAAAGTCATAATTGTTTATACAACAGTAATAATAGTATACATAATATGAATCAGGTTATGACTATTTAATTTAATTCCAACTTAAAGCAACATTTAATAACAAGTCGTAAACTATTTATTCATCATAGTTCATAGTAACATCTTTGTTAATTTTTAAAATTTTATGTTAAGCACATGCACATATTTATACAACTTTTCTAGAAATCCATTTTTAAAATTATCAAAATGTGTACATTATTACATAATAAACCTAAATATATATATAATTTTTTTATAAACCTATTCTCTCTGTGCTTTTAACAACTTAATAGTGTTAAATCATAATGAATAATCCTAAATCAAATCTTTTAAATGGATCAAATGTATGAATATCAATCATAATTAGATAATTTAGTCAATTTGAAAGAAGATACATAATATCAAAGTTGTAATTATAAAATGTGATTTTACAACAAAAAAAAAGTTTTCATAAAATATTAATAGCGTTACACATGGAGCGTCTTATCTAAAAAGTTCCTCGATAGCCAATCATGTTTCTTTTCCAATGTAAGTATTCACAAATGAACGTATTTCAAATAAATTTTGCAGGAAACCTCAGAGCATGGGCTTTAATACAAAACAAAACTACCTACATAATATTATTTATAATTAAAAAACTAATATTCTAAGACACTACAATATCTATAATTGCACTCATGGCCCACACAATACAGGCCAAACAGTCCAAACTAAATTCCTTAACACTTTTCATTCATGAAGAACATGGTAAAATATAAATATTGAAGCACTTACTAATTATTTGATATCCAGGGATTCGGAGATCATGCTATAAGATGTCTCGGCCAACCTTGACTAGGTACATGGTTTTTGGTCATCTTGTGTGGGATAAAGGGATTAATGCCAAGCTAGTTAATATACGGTCTATACATAAAAAACATTTGATCAAAGTTTAAAAAAAAATCTAACACTATTTTGAATGTTGTTAATGAGAAAAAAAACAAAGTTATTATTAAAATCGTGATTGATAAGAGCTACGTGATAACAACAACCAATTTGATAATGGCAAAATGGTATTTATGTCGCCCATGAACTAAGATAATACTATAATAGTACTATTATCTTAGTTCATGATGTCGCCCGACGGCCAAACGATCACTCCACAATAATTCCCACAGATCTTGCGAACCACTAATTATTATTAGTTGTCAGGCGCGCACCCAGAATTTTTGTTTGGGGGGGGGGGCTTAATAATTACACACAAGTAAACAATTAAAACTAATTTTTAAATAATCACTTTTATTTATTGTCACCATAATACCATATAATGTTGTATTATTATGTATTTAATATTTATAATTATATTTATAACTAAATCAATTTAAAATTTAAGTTTCCTGGGTCCCTTTTCAGAAAAAACTCTTAATACTTCGGATTCTTTAATTTGTATTTCTCGATGTATGTGAAGATTTTGCCAGACCATTTAAACGTGACTGTCCCATTGTGTTTCGGAGATAGGTTTTGATTCGCCGTAGTGTGGAAAACGATCTCTCGGCCGTACTTGTACTTACTGGTAACGTTGCAAATATTTTCAAAAGTATAAATACTGATTCAAATATTTTAACATAACATAAATTTAAACCATCAATTGCGTTTAGCGGTAAAGTATAGCCACAGTTTTTGAATTTTTCATACCTACCACAATTCGAATTCGGCCTGAGCGACAGAAAAACTAATTTGTTGCATATCTTTTTTATAAAAGTCTAAAAGATTTTTAAAACTTGAAATTTGTTCATCTGTTGGATTATGTCCGGTTGGTAAAAGATATTTAAAACTTGTAAGGAGATTTTTATGTTTCAAAAATCGATCAGAAAGACTATTAAGAAATGAATCGATAAATGGAATAAAAATTGAACGTCTATAGTATTCTTCAATATTTTCTGATGGTGTATTACATCGCTTAGTTTGGTGTTTTGTTAGTCTAGGTATAGACATAGTCAAGTCTAAATTAGAGGCAACTTCTTGTGCTTCTAAAAATAATTGTTTAAATTCATTGTCAGCATTACTTCTAAGTCGTCGGAGAATAGACACTACACTTTTTACTTGGTTAACTGCAGTAGAAAGATCTATATATGTGTGTAATAAGTAATAACATAATACAATTTTAAAATATAATATTATCATTTATCATTGTTATACTATTATATTTGCTATAATAATTTATAATTTAATGAAAAAAATTTTTTTGGGGGGGGCGGCTTAAGCCCCAAAGCCCCTCCCCTGGGTGCGCCACTGTTAGTTGTACTAATTTCTTTCCATCATAATATTTTATATCGTGCTTTCTAATATCTTGGTTGGTGGTACTTGGTGTTCTTACAATTAATAATAAATATTAGCAATAATAATAATTAATAATTAATAATTGTTGCACCACAAGCACGACTCATCAACAATATTATTATTTTGATAATGTGATGTGAATTGTGAATATCACTCGATACCGGTCACCGGTATCCGGACCCGCGACACTCGACCAAAATACTTGGTCATCCAAAAATCCGACCCAGTGGCCTTGAGCTCTACTCGTGGCCCACTTCTGCCCGTGACGGCTGCAGTAAGCGCACAGCTGATTGACTGGCATATCACCACAATATTTTGTGAAATGTGAACAATTTATAATTATCATTATACTTTGCTAATCGTTTTCCGAAACTGTAATTACTAATTAGTACACAATAATATTAGTATTATATAAGCTTAATAAGATATTTAATAACATTGACGATTTGGGCCGAGAAAGGTACAAAGTAGAATACGAACGCCAAAAATCGAACATATTAATTTATCGTTTGCTGCGGCAAACTCGTTCACAACATAACGTGCACAACCTCCGGACAAACCGTTCGTAACATCAGTGCCAAATCTCCAGAAATCGTTTTATCACGAACAGTGTCGCTTTCATAATTCATATTATCACCATCGCTACATCGCCGTCATAAAGGATTAAGCTTAAATCGCTCGCGAAAACCCGAGCCCGCACACATGTAACGTTAAGCATTTATTCTCAAACATATTGGTGCTCGTCAGCCGCTTAAAGTTTAACTTTTGTTGCACAAACATTGCCAAAATGAATATAACGAGAGTGGCGAAATCGGGTCTACAGCCCTGTGGAAGTAAGTGGACGTTTTACATATTATTAATAAATTCAAACGATCTACCTATATTTTCTAAGCCCTAGGTATTATTCTATACCTACTTTGGCAACTATAATTTTTAAGTATCCCAACTATTCAAGGTCGATACAATTATCAAACTGATGTTTCCCCCTAGACATGGTTTTAGTAATTTAAATTTAATGTTTATCCTAGATAAATTAGATATCTAGGTCCAAGAGATTAATTAGGTTCCCTTATAATAGATTTAATACTTTAAATTGTACATGCTTAATATAGGTATATTCCGTTAAAATGTCTATATCAATCATTTGGTAAAATAACTATTTTATTATTTTCCTTTATGCATTGTTTTTATTTATTTTAATTCTTCTTTGATTATAATCATCTTTATTTAAATATTATGTTTAATTTGTATTGTATTTTAATCAAATATCGAAGGTAATATCCAAATTCAACATTTTTTTAATTACTCGGGTATAGGTACCTATCTACAAATTAAATTTACTTATTATTATTAAATAATACAGTACTTAGAATATTAAATAGGTAGTTGTTTTTAATAAATTACTAAATATACACGTTAGATATGACCATTTTACAAAATTAAATGTGTTATTTAAATTAATATTACCTAATATTAAATTAATTTGTGTTTCAAACTGTTTTTGTATGTTGAATACAATATACATTTGTATTATACCTATTATAATTTATAATAGTAATTTAATTTAATACATTTTAAGTAGGTAATAAAATATTTTTATATTGAACCAAATATGTATAGGTTTTTAATTTTAACGTAAACAAAAAATTATCTAAGTATCAATGTATTACTCTCATTAAGATTCGTATAACACTAGTTAATTAATAATATATCATTCTTGCCTATTAGGTATTACCTATGTACCTACCTAAAGTATTCATGATTTCTTATTTTTACCTTATCTACCTACCTATTTTACATTAGGTATCATACCTAATGTACCTATGATCAAAAAGATTTAAAGTCAAACTAATGACAATTTGTTTATTTGTGTTGAATATAAGTATACTTGATTAAAACTAAATCATAGAAAATGTAGTTTTTATTTTAAGTAAACGCCTAGAAGTAGCAAAACAAACCAATTAGGTACATGTATCAAATATTAAGGTCTGATTCAAATTTCAAATTGGTTATTTTAATCCATTTTTATTAGTTCAAGGTCAATATAGGTCAAAATTAAATTATTATCACAATTCATTATTTTATATAAATAAATTATAGATAATCTAACCTGTTTCCAATAACTGTGATTAGTTAAACTGCATGCAAATTGAGATTCAATAAAGTACCTAGATCTATATTGATTATGGTATAATATTCTATACTATTTCTTTTTTCAGATTTGTACAAATTGTACAATAACAAACATTTTGGTGTCATTTGCTTGAATCCACAACCATGTTCATTTTCAAACAATTACTTTTACTCAAGTGTTGCTTCAAATCAACTGCTTCCAATATCCCGTTTGACAACAAAACTAGAATTTTCCAATCCCCATATTCGACAAATATCTTACACATCATCATTATTATCTGAAAAACCATCCTCCAAAATTGAAGAAACTGTAAATGCTGTTAAAGAAAAAGCTCTAAAAGAAGCTGAAGGAAAAGAAGTTGCTGCAATCAAACCTACTAAGACAATAAAACAAAAAGTTATAGATGAAGTTATGCACTATTATCATGGTTTTAAACTTTTGGGGCTCAACGCGAAAATCTCCTTTAAGTTGGCTCTTAAAAAAATGAGAGGTATTGATTTGACAAGAAGAGAACATAACTTAGTAAGTTTTTTTAAAGATAATCTCTATATAAATATAGTATCTTATAAAATAAAATAGATGATTGACTTGTACCCACTAAGTTCATTGTAATTATTATTTAAACAAGTTATAACAAAAATGTATTGTTTAGTTAAAAATAATAAAATGAAACATTTTAATTAGTTATAAATTAAAATGCTTTGTACTAATCTGTACTAAAAATTCTTTTTATCTCTATTTCAATTAATTAATAATTTATTTCAGAAAGAAAAATTCTCATGTTTTTGGTAGGAAATAAATACATTTTAAAACTAAATGATTATTTATAAGATATTTTTCCATCTACATTCGAACCTGTTGAGCTGTAGGTATACATTCTACCCCAAGAGTTTAAACTTTAAAACTTAAATTAATGTATACTGAATGAAAATTAATTACCTATTACATTTTTTAAATATTAACATAATGTGATTAACTCACTGAAATTATGTCAGATTTTTAAGTATTTTGAATAAGAAAATATATCATTTTAAGTTTGGGTTAATAAAAAATATTAAATATTATTCACTTAATGATTTCATAAAATATTTTAGTCATTAATTTTAATAATTGTAATTTATACTTATTAATTACCTAAAAAGTTATTAATTGTTTTTATTTACTTTATTGTTTTAGTTTGTTGAGACTGTGGCTGATCTTTTCCGATTATTACCTTTTTCTGTATTTATTATCGTTCCATTCCTTGAGTTTACTTTGCCTATTTTTATAAAGATTTTTCCTGGTATGTTACCAACTACATTTCAAACAAAGGACGATAAGGTTAGCTACATTAAAATTTTTATCTCATATTTATGAACATATTTTTAATTTCTATTTTCTAACTATTTTAGGAAGCGAAACTCAAAAAGTCTCTTAAAGTGAAACTTGAAATGGCAAAATTCTTACAAGAGACTTTGGACAATATGTCTGTATCTGGTAAAGGACATACATGTGAATCGGCTAAAGAATTTGCAGATTTTTTTGCTAAAGTAGTTTACCAACTTCATGTGTTCTTTAATTTTTGTGTATTTTAACATTAAACATAATTTTAGGTAAGGCAAGAAGGTACTGTTATATCAGCTGATGAAATACTCAAGTTTTCAAAACTATTTAAAGACGAGATTACCCTTGACTCACTTCCCCGACCACAGTTGGTTGCCCTTTGTCGAGTGCTTGAACTACGACCTTTTGGGACTTCAAACTTCTTAAGATTTCAACTGACACTTAAACTACGCTCTTTATCAATTGATGATAAGGTAAATACAGGAAAATTTTAAATAGTATTATTTGTTAATTTATTGGTTTTAAATTTTTAGATGATCCAAAAAGAAGGTGTTGATTTACTGACTCTTAGCGAACTTCAACAAGCATGTAAGTCTCGTGGTATGCGTGCTTATGGTCTCACTGAAAAACGCCTTAAACAACAGCTTACTCAATGGCTAGACCTATCACTGAATGAAAAAGTTCCTCCTTCGTTACTTCTTCTCTCCAGAGCATTTAGTTTTACAGAAAATATCCCTACTAGTGATTTATTAAAGAAAGCTATTTCTGCGTTGCCTAATTCTGTTGGAGTGTCAACTGAAGCTGATCTAGGAGAACGTGATGGAGTTATAGATAACAAGGCTAAATTGGAGGCAATTAAGGAGGAAGAACGTAAGGTGAAAGAAGAAATTGAAGAATGCCTGGAAGAAAAGAAAAAAGAACTAGAAGGTGCCAAAAAGAAACCTAAAGAGCAAACTATTTTTGCTAAAGAAAATTTAGTTGATACAGCACCTATTTTAACTGACATAACTGGAATTAAAGAAGAAGTAAGTCAAGACATATTACTTTATGTTTCAATTAATATTAACCCTATTATTTATTGTATAGGAAGTAACATCAACCGATTTAAAAACATTGGAAAGTGCTATCGAGAATTTGACTTCGGAACAAAAAACACTTATTGTTGAAAAAGAGGAAATCAAAGAATTGAAGGATGAACTCAAAGATTACCAAGAAGTTAGTAAAATAGAATAAGTTTTATATTTTGTAAGTAATATATTTTATTTATTGTATTCAATTTTGTCATTTATTTTAGGATATACATGATCTTCAAGAAGTGATGAAAACTGAGAATAAAAAACAAGTTAGAGAATCTAAAGCAGCTAAACGATTATTTAAGAAAGTAAATAATATGATAAAGAATATGGATCAAGTAGTTGATAAGTTGGAGACAAAAGAAAAAGAAATAAAAAAAGATATTAAAACTAAAGAATTAGTTGATGAAAATACTGCTTATGAAAGGTAAATATTTGACTATCATATTCATATATTCATAATATGATTCTATTTTTTTTTCAATTTTATACGTCTTATTGTGTTAATCTTTCTTTTAGTGAATTAATCAATATTGATGAGCTGATTGGAGCAGTACGAAAATTACAAAATATACCTGATGAATTCAAATTACAACAAATAAGTGAAGTTCTTAGTAAAATTGATGATGATCATGATGGTTCAATAAGATTAGATACTGTATTGAAGGTAAGAATCATATTACCAATTACCTTGATCAAAACTTCCATTTATTATAAATGTACTGTTTTAGGTATTGGAACTGATTGGTACTGAAAATATTAAACTCTCCACTAAGGAAATGGATATGATAACACAATTAGTTATCAAAGAGGAAGAAATGGAAACTATAGAGAAAATGAACAAAGTACAAAAATTGGAAAAAGATGATTTAGAGCAAGAAACACCCCCCAAAGTAATTACAACATTTGAAACGATTCCAAAAAAAACTGTAACACCAATAATCGATTCAAAAATTGTCTCTGATACAAAAATACCACCACTGCCACCAACAAGTACAACAAAATCAGATGAAACCAAAAAACTATAAGTCAATAATACAATAGGCTTTCATAAATCTAAACAATCTTAAATCATTAAAATATGAATAACAATTTTAAAAAAAAATGTGATACTGCAAAACATTTCCACAGTTTATGTGACTAATGTGTTAATTATCTCTTACAATTTAGTTTGTACATACAGTTTTTAGTTCAGGACATTTATTTAATACTAAAGAAAATTGTCTTGTGGTTGGTCGTATCTTTTTGTTAAGTACTATATTATACTGTTATTTGTTTAAAAAAATAATGATATTGTGAAATTCAAATTCATATTTTTTTATTATTTGTATCTCATTTTTCTTTAAAATTTTACCCTCGTTTGAGATTCCTCTTTAGAAAAGCTTATAGAATTCTTTACTAAAATAGTAAAATTAAAAATATTTTACCATGTTATGTAAGACTGTTTAAAACTATTTATTTATTTACACTTTAATTTGTATTAATAAATATATTCAAGAGTATATTTACAATTATTACTTGTATCTCATAACATCCAATGTTTAAAAAATACCAAAATTATACAAACAACCTTTGGTTTAATGTTTACAGTGGTAAAATAAAGATCAAATAATTTAATAAGTTTACAGTGCATTACAATTATACTTAAACAAATAAGTATAGGGTATGTACATTTTTGGGTATGTACTCAAATAATCAAATGTTTATACGGAATAAGAACATTTTATGTGATTATTATTGATTTTATTGTAAGGATTTAAACCAGTTAATCTGTTGGTTAAGTGTAATTATATTTTTGTTAAACTAGACGTGGTCAGAAATTTATTTATTAATAAATAAAAATACATTTTTTAATTGTTATTATTATTGATTTGTTTATTACTTAATTATTGTTGCATGTCATTAAATCACTGGTTCCCCTTGGGGGGCGTGTACATATTGCTGGGGAGGCGCAAGCAGTTATTACAAAATACAATTTTTATTGATTAAATTTTTTTTATTTTAAAACGTTGAGAAATAAAATTAGTAGACTGGTTCTCTTTATTCGTTCTCGGGTATCAATAATGGATAACCGATAATGACTATAAGTGTTTGGCCGCATTGTGCAACTTAATAGTTTTATGCCACGCTATCTTTAAATTAATCGGTACGATAAAAGGATGTTAGGGAAAAAAGCTATTAGATTACTATTATATATATTTATATTTTATAATTATTATCATCAATAAAAAAGTAGTCATTCCGAATAATATAAAGTTTATTTTTAAAGAACACAAAAAAATATGATCAAGTGTAGGTTATGACTTATAACTAGATACACTTACTTCTTACTTACTTCCCACCAGAAAAGATACTGACGCAGATAATCGAAGTATTATTTCGACTACTTATCGTGTATACAGACAAAAAAACACACATCATTCCTCATTGTAAAATCAATTCATTCTTCGCTCTACTCAGAATCTAAAAATCGCAAGAATTTGAAAATGTAATCTTTAAGTACAATTACAAATTCCAAAGGTCATAATTTGAATAAATTCGTCATTAAATAGGAAAACATGAGGTAGCATGCTTGGCGAATCACCCTGTATATACGAGCATGGGACATTTCATCATCATAATATCGTATTTTCTCCCTATTATATAGGTACCTATGTTTCAATAATTTCCAATCGATGTTGGTAGCTGGTAGATTAGCTTTTAAGGGTGTTTATCAAGTGGAAAAGTGCTTAAATTGTAATTCAATTATTCGGATCAGTGAATCGGGAAAAGGGGTAAAAACGGAAAAAAAACTTTAAACACCAGATACGAGTATCCCGTAGTGGGGCGTAGAGAAATAACGTCACTGGCATCCAACGAGCTCCTCAACTTCGTAAACTGTCGCCGGAAAGCATAATAAATCGAACAATTATAATTATTGTATTGTATGCTTATATATAATACGCCTTACGTATACAATATACATATACGTCATTATAACGTCTGCAGAGTTCATCATGAGGTATAGTTTGCTTTTTATGTATGTAATATATTATTGTTTTGTATACTTACCTAAGTAGGTACCTAGTACCTACCTAGGTCGTTTTGTGAATACATCCGTTCTGAATCTAACAAAATGATAGCGCAACCAACAGAACGTACCTACCTATTGATCATAAATTCATAAGTAAAGTAAGGAATTTCATGCATTTGCCTATTTCGTACACATTTTCTGGTTAACTTTATCGAGTACCAACCTATGCTTTTATAGTAAGTAGTACTTAGTACACAATACATTTCACAACATTTGTGATCAAATACTCAAAGTTTTTAGTGCATATTTTGATATTTCCATATAGTTTATCGAAAATCAAGCACTTCGGTAAATATTTTTCATGAATAAAGGTCAACAATTATAATATTAAACCACAGCATAAATTTTAATGAAGAATGAAATTTGTATTGGCAGTATTATTGTTTTTTATACAGGTAAAAGGGAAATTACATAAAGTAAAATAACTAAAATAAAGAAAATATTCAAAGAAAAAATGTAATCTATTAGCGTTTAATTTTTTTTAGCGCATACGTAAGTAATGTACTGACTTAGGTAAATAATAATTTTGTACTAATAAAATATTTAAAGAAAAAATTAAATTTTTTATTGTAATATGGGCGTGTAATTTTTTTTCTGAATATTTTAAAGTTTTTGATACATAAGTGCATATTTTCAAACGCTGCATATTTGATGATTTTTTAGTGCATTAAAGTCCTTGTTCTAATAATAAGTGTTGTTTGGATAGCGCATACAGAAGAGTCATGAAAAAGTATAAAACGTTGTGGATTTTGAGCGTAGCGTCCTTACTTATTGTATCCGCGGCATTGCAAAATTATACCATCAACCAATACGTACGCGCTGTTTTGAAATTAACAGCAATGCAGGTAATAAGTCAATAATAGCTTATAATTATTTTTAAATTAATAGTTATTAAGTTTACAACTTTTTTTTAATAATTTACTTTTTCCTATATTGTATGTGAATCTGTCAACTTTGTTTCCACTTCTTTAAAAAAATACCTATTTTATTATCTTATAAATATATTTGTACACAAAAAAAACCTTAATAAATAAATTCTGGTCCTGAAGATCTCAGTTAAAAATGTTTTGAAATTCAGTGGCGTATTAAGGAATTCTTTAAAGGGAGGAGATATGACTAAAAAAATGTTCTCCCTCCACTTGAAATACATAGGTAGTAGATAAAATCAATGTTTAATAATATATAATATATAAATCTGTACATAAACCTTTAATCTTCATAAATTTACAATCAATATGGATTAAACAATGAATCATTCACAAATCAAATTCTAGTCACCTAGATTTTTTATCAATTTTTTTAACTATTTCTGGAAGTCCATTCAACCTGATCTAAAATTAAAACATTTAATTATTTATTTATTTTTATTTACTTCTATAATTTATAAAGTGATGAAAAGAAAAACACAACTATAACAGACTATACCTACACATATTATATTATGTTAAAAAAAACGGTGTTTCCAAGTGGCGTGCGAAAATCATTACTTAGGTCGAATTGCATGCGGGGTTTTTTCGTGACATAGTCGATTTGCATGCATGTATTTTTCGAGAACTGAGTCGAATTGCGTGCTTGGTACATAGGTATATCAGTCAAAAAATCAGTTGAATGTGTGCTATAATAATACCTACATATTATTCCAGTCAAAAAATATATATAAAAAACATTGTGTGCTATAATAATATATATAAATCAAGTCAAAAAATAACAATACATAAGTCAAAAAATCAGTCGAAAAAAAATTAATGTATCTATAATAAATTAAACTGGCAAGTTTTTGTAAGCTAATTTTTCTACAAACTCCAAACCGGTTATTATTTTATCTTCATATTGCCGCATAATATCACTGATATAATCTTCCTTTTCTACTGTCTTACGTCGTTTTTGCGTCAGATTTGAACTACGCATTTTGACATAAATGTCAGTTTGTACATTTTTCAAGACTTCTAAAAATTGGAAAATGTTTGGATATGGAGAGTAGAACATATTATTTAGCTTTGAATGAAACGATTCACAGGTATTAGTAGTACGCATTAAACTGTTCGAAAACTCGGCCCATATTGACGGCGGAAATTTACAGCTTTGTAAAATATAATTTTTTTCAAAAAAGTTACAAAAATCATGCAATTGTTGATTATTTGGTTTTATATTCATGAGATCTTCAGAAAAACATTTTTGAACTTCCTCAGGTTTTAAAAAAGATAATCCGAAGAACAATTTTAAAAATTTTCCAATTTCTGATTTCTTTTTAAAATGTTTAGTTAGCTCAAATGATTGAATTTTTCTCCACATTGTCTGACCTAAGTGAAAACGACAGCCTTTACGTACCTACTACTTCCGTAAAAATGTCTGAGATTGCCGAGTGTATAGCTTGTTCAAAATCAGAGTAAATTATACGTGGTGTAAAAGTCAAATTTAATTCATTTAATTTATCTAATAAATCGGAAAATGTATTTGTATATATTTCTGTAGTTTTGCCTGTTAATAAAAAAAAATACTAGCGGTGTATAATTTGTATTTTTAGCTCCATGAATAATGAATAATTGATAAAATGGTTTGGGACAGCTTTTAAAAGTACCATCAACATATAAGACATCACATTCAGTTAAATATTTCAGGTTAGTTTGTGTAGAAAACGCTACAATATTTTTTTCTGAATTATTTATAAGCAAAAATATTTCATCTCGATTTGTTTTAATCTCACCTAAATTTGTTAGAGCCAAATGAAGTTCATCTAAATTTGTAGGCAACTTTGGAATCATACTTGATCGTGCATAGTGAATATTTTTTCTTAAGCGCATGGTGTCTGTAGTAGTTAAGTTATCAATATCCGCTTCACGCGTAATTATCGGTGTATAATTTTACACGGTTTTTCACACGGATCATCCAGAGCCTTACGTTTTAATTTATTGTTTATTTTTTGTCGAATTAAAATATTTACATTATCCTTTTCATGGCTGTGATTTAAGACACTAAAAAAAATTTCACTATTTTCATTTAATTTAAAATAAGATTTACACATTCGTTTTATGCATGCCCATCTCTGAATATTATTATTTAAAAACTTGTTGAAATGAAATTTATAACCATTAATTATGTATAATTTTTTATTTTTTTCACTGTTCATTAAGCTAACTTCCATTTTTTTTTATCGTTTGTCGTCTCGCTGTCGTTTCTGGATGCTAACTGACAGTCGAAAATTACAAATAATTCAATGTTACAATGTTTCTTATCACATTACAGTCATATACTCATATTTAATCGCTATTTACCGGAGAAAACCCAAGATACAGTATATTGAATTTACTAGTTATATTTATGACAGTACTTTTAGTTTTTACAGCATACGTGCAGCCGTGTAGGTCGACAAAAACTGGTCGTCTGCTCAAAGTTGTAAGCACGCAATTCGGGCCTGTCCCGAAAAATACTCGCACGCAACTCCACTTCACAAAAAAACTGCGCACGCAATTCGGTTGTTGACTAAAAGTGCTCATTTTTTTGGCACGCAATTCGGATGCAGCCAAAAAAAAGATTAAGGGGGGATGTATCTCTCTATAATCTCCCCCATAAATACGCCACTGTTTTGAATAATACCTACCTTTGTAACGAGTACTTACTTATAATTGTATTTAAATATCTGCTACTACGGATAAATTCATATTACATGTATTACCTACACGTAAAAGAATAAGTCCTGACTGACTGATTCATAATCAACGTACAGCCAAAATAATTACAGTTAGACTTGAAAATATGTTCATAATTTCGTGGTAGGTTACAGAGGGTGAATTGCAATGATTTGAGAGTTCTACCCAGCTTTTAACATTTAAAAATGAGATGTTTATAATACCGTTTAAGAAAACACTTTTTAGAATTGTTGTTACTTTATTTATCATTATAAGTATAATTCAGAAATATAACTTATAAACTTTATTTACCTTTGATTGGGGTGAATTGAAACATTGGCTTAAAAATGATGGTTTTCGCATTTAAAACAATTCATGGGTGAATTGAAACAGTAAATATTTTTTTTTTTAAATAAGCAATTTTTCGAATTTATTGGTATAATTTTCATTTTCTTCTGATTATTATAGGCAACATAATAAATATCTCAAGTATTATAAACATAAAAAGTAATGTAGATTATAGATTTCAGCAACTTTTCTAAGTTTTTCATTTCTTTTTCGGTATTTTTTCCCGCTGAAATCAGATATATAATATATATACTCTATTCATCTGAAAAAAATGTATAGTAAAATTATGTTCGTGAAAGTGTAAAACAACACATTCTTAAATTTTTTTTTACATTTTACGTTTATGTTGAAAATCACCCAGTTAATGGTTAAATACTAGAAACTGATGAATCCAAAATGTATATTAAATTAAAAAATGTAATTACTTTGTTATTTTGTAAATTTTTTTGTAAAATTTACAATATTATCTATACAGAAAAAAAATTGTTGTGCAAGTGACATTTTAACAATAACACAAAATGAGAAAGTTGATAAGTGTAGAGAAAATATTTTTCTGTGGAGGTAGAAATAATTCAATCATGATTTTTTTTCAATATTAAACATTTATCACTAAGAATTTAATTCTAATTTTTTTAAAACGATAAGTCGATAACACTGAAATTGAATATTTGTCGACAATAATAAACAAATTACTGAATACTTGTTGCATTTCACGTTCCAGTTGCACTTCACCCCATTTTACGGTACCTTTGTAACACCATATTTTGAGTTTACTATAAGAAAGAATTTTTAAGTATTCGCATTTTAAAGAGGTACTCACACAGGGATATTTGTTAATTAGGGGTTCTGAAACTCAAACTAAATTTGAGAAGAAAGTTGTAGGTAGCTTCTTGTCTTATCGGAGGTAATTTTTTTAAATAATATTCTAAGTCTATGCCTATAGTGCCTAGTGACTATACCAAATAATTACTTTTAATTTGTATGTTTTATTAATTTTGTTTGTACCTACATATTTAAAACTAATAGTAGGGGTTTGTAATAATTATTTTAAACTTTCATAGTTCATGGACCTGAACAATTTCAAAAATTTACTTCACGATTCGTGTTTGATGTATAAAATAATACCAAAACCTGAACTTACTGAATCGGATTGTTATGTAAGTATACATATATATATATAATATTATAAGACTTATAGCCCATATACAAACGTTCTAATTAAGTTTATCTGTACCACTTATACATATAATAGTACCTATATCAGGTCTGTATTTAGAAACTTTCGCCCCCAGGCTCAAAATGCATGGCTTTCATTTTCAATAATTTTTTTTATATCATAGTACCTACATTGGTAGCTAAACTTTTTTTAAATTTGAAAATGTTATAGAAGGTCTCTCATAAGTTGAATTAGTGAAATTTAAAAAAAAATACTAATGTTAATTGACAATAGTTTTTTATGAGCTCCTGAAGTTAGATGTTTAAAAAAGTTCGTCAGTAATTCGAAAATTTGCATATTATTTTGTTAATTGGTACCTAAATTATAAAAAAATCTTATTTTTATATCTATGATTTGAAAATAAAATGTTCTCTTTTTAAAGAAATATTGAATTTTTTGTTCATTTTAATTGAGACAATTTTTCCGTCCCAAAATGTGCCGCCACTGGGCAATTGCCCGCCCCCCGTAAAACCGGCCCTGACCTATATGGTTATTTGCAAAATTGTATTTATAGTTATAGCTTATGCGAATCAAGTGTATATTTATTCGTTTATCTAGTCATGTGAAAGCATCGATCGAGTGGACGTCGTCCACGAAAGACCAGAAGATGTTTTAGAATCGTACGCAGATCTCGACTGGCCGATCGCGTACCAAAGCGATATTAAGACCACCGTCACTGTCGAAGACGTAGCGCTTGTAGGTATTATCATATTTAAGTCTGCAAACTCCAATAATAACTTTCTTTTTTTTTGTTTACTTTAAGGATCTTTTAACCGGGGACCTCTTACCTTGCGATTATGAATCCAACTTAAAAATCGATCCCCTTCGAGCAATCAAAATGAAATATGGATGGTTTATGCATTGGTTAGTAGTATAATATTATATACCTACCTGGGCTAAGTACCCATAATGCATGTTACCTACTTGTACATGGAATCATACACAATACTAACAAATCTTGTAAAGTTTGAATATTGAAACGATACATTAAAAATATAACTCGTTAATATAACGATAAAACAATTTGGCACATGAGTTGGGTTCTGACTTCCGAATTATTTTAAGTACCTCCTACTGTACCTACATACTGTTGAGTCCCCGATTTTTTTATGTTTTGTATAATTTCGTAATTGTTCTCAAAAAATAAGATACCACCGTATTCCTCAAAAAAAAAAAGAAAACATAGTCAATCGAAGTATTGTCCAATCGTTTCGAGTCAAACCGACCGTGTTCGAATGGTGCGATACCGTGTGTGTTGTTGTATTATACCTATACCTACCTAAAATAATCTGGAGCCCAAATCATATATTATATGTGCCAAACAATTTTACACTTTGAGTACTTTCCCAATATATTGTTTTCAAGGAGAAATTGTGATGACATCCAAGGAAAAATAATGCGCGCTTTACACAGACCAGATTCATTTTTGAGCATTTCTTCCGAAACGTGGACAATCATGTCGTTCAAATATAAAGCTGTTCACTATAAAAAAGTATAATATTCAGCAATCGAAACGCCGTCGTATCCAATAACGTAATATGCTCTTCAAATAAAACACATTAATTCTATTTAGATCAATATGCACTATGACGGCAGAGTGGCGATATCACAGATAAGTGGTACTTTTAATTACCGGTTGGTGCCCAAAAATCCTTGCTCAGAAATATGCAATCCTTTGGACGGACGTTTAGAGACTTATCATACCCGTAAGTACAACGATTTGTTGCTATATATATATATAATTATATAATATATATGCAGGTGCACGATGTACCTATAAGTACATGCATACAAATATATAGTGTATAGACTATAACATCCTATTATATGCATATATATATTGTATATAGCTAATCAGTGATGAACCATTTTATTTGTTGTGCAGTGGTTTTCAACAATTTCATTTGGGATTTTCAGTATCTGCCGTTGAATAATTCTACCAACAGCATAGCTATAATTTATAACTTAGATTAAAAGTAAAATGTAAAGGTAGGGTACTCCGTCTAAAAACGGTTAAAAAGGCATAATATATTTCGGTTTTTATTTATATTATGCTTACACATATAGGTTACCTACCCAACAATTTTATTATATTATTATTATGCATTACTTACAAAAAATTAATATACATTGATTTTATTCATATTGGTTATATTTGTAAAATCCGTATATTGGCAACATATACCTACAGTTCTCCAGTGGCACAACAATAGGGAATGGCAAAGCCAAACATCGGGACCACGATGAAGGACCCCCAAGTGGCCAAATCTCATTATTGACATTTGACACTAATAATAATTAAGGCCCGGATTTTTATGCAAACATTTTTGTTGAATATGCACATATTTATGCACTCAAAAACTCAAAAATATGCAAAAAAATTAGACGAAATAACGAAACCGTCACTGCAGGGTAGGTACATATAATAAAGCAACAATTTTGAAAAAATAAAGTAATTTTATTATTTTTATTATTATTATATATGTGAACGTGACGATGTTAATAAAACGTCTTATCGTTCAACTCTCTCATGTTCAGACTATTACAATATTGCTGGGTCACTTAATTGTTTATCAATTTGTCGTCGTATTATATTGTGCAGGTTCTTAATTTATTGGCTCGTTTCAGTATGAGAATAAAATTAACGAGCAAAAAAAAAAAAGCGGGCAGATTGTGTAGCAAAGTGTCGTTCGTGGTTCGCCCGGGCAGTTCGTCTCACATGTGCAATAATAACGTTTCGGACATGATATTATCATTATCGTGACATTATTTGGGCGGATAAACGAGTATAATATAATATACTGCAGTAGTAGGGTCTCGATAATCCGAACACGCAGGCTAATCCGAAAGACGCGGTAATCCGAACGAGCTTGAGAATTATCGCATCGCCATATTGATACATAATATTATGTATGTGTACATCATATAATAATAGTATTTTCCGGTAATAAAATTTGTCGATTACGTTTGTAGATCGCACGTCGTTTAGATATGAGACGTTAGGCTTAGATATGAACGTCGATCGCGTCAGTTGTGTGTACATAATATAAAGATCGTATTCTCAAAACCACCTGTATATTATATACGTGCCTGTACTTATAACTTTCATAGGTTTAGTAATATGTATTAATGCCCGAATTCGGGCATTCTTATCTCGAATAGAGTATATGAAAGCGTACCTAAAGATGTTTTAAGTTAGGTACCTACAACTTGAAGGTATGATTGGATGTACGTTTTCAAAGTAACACAAACTCGAACACTTGGAGACAACACAATAAGCAGATGAAACATTATGTACGAATTTATCTTCTATACATTTTGGCGTTAATTCCAAGTCTGTGGAATATCTTACGCACAGTCATGGTTTTAATTTGTAACGTTTTTTTTTTTAATTATGAAATTTATTATTTTCTGTAAAAAAATGTATGTTAAAAAAACAATAATATGTTAATATATTATATTATTATGTGAATTTGATTTTTGATGGTATATAATATATATGTTACGGTCCAAGTGGATAAATGGTCATTGTAAACACTGACCGGACAAAGTTTACAATGTCTGAATTATTCAAGCCATGTAGATAATTATTCACATAAACCAGACAATGTATACAATGACCAGAACTGCAGGTGCCAAGTGAACAAAATACATATATTAATGACTTATATAATTTTATTTAATATTTTTTAAGAGATTTGATTAGCAAATTAATTGAGATTTTATTTATATTGATTTTTATTGAATATTGAAATTATTTATTTTTACAAGTATTACCATTATGGCATTTAGAGTTGAATAAAATTCCAGCAGCTTTACATTTGCATCTCCTTGTTTCGCATTTTTGAACACAAGTGCAGCGGTCATAGCCTTGGCCTCCTAGATTTGAAAATAGCCTAGCTGCTTCTCTTAGTGACAACTGAATATCGGGGACTTTATCAACACTCACAAACTTCTCCTTGCAAATAGTAAATTGATTTCTACTATAATAATGTTGCAGTTTACCTTTGGTTGTGCCCAATTTATAATTTCCGTCTTCCACTATAAAAAAAAAATTGGAATTATAAATAAACATATTAAACAACAAATAATAATTAAAATGTTATTGTTTATAATACTTGATATAATTACTGCCAAATTGATCGTAAGTCGCTTCGAGCTCTATCTACGTCTGGTATTTTTATTTTTACTGAATCTCCAATGTTTCCTTCACAAAATCTTCTTTCAGAAAGAGATTTCATTTTATTTGTTTGCTTTTCTAAATTCTGCAGAGATTCATTTCTTTTTATCTGAATAGAAAGTTTTCTAGAGTTTAAAGCATCCTCAGAATTGTAATTTTCTTCATTTTCTTCTATAATTACTTCATTGCCTTCCTTGTTTTTTTCTTTATTTTCTTCCTCTTCAATAATGTTTAAGGCTTTTTCTAAATCTTCTTCTGTTTTTAATTTTTCTACTACATGCATTGGGAGTACACCATTATTTAATCCAATTTTAGCCCTAGAGCCAAACATAGCTTCGTACGGTGAAGATTTAATGCCATGATGAAAAGATCGATTTTTCATGAATTGTACGAATTTTATGCCTTCGCTCCATTTTTTGGTGTTGTTGTCTTGCAACCACGTTCCTAACATATTCTCTACGTCTTGGTTGGCACGTTCTACTGAATCTTGACTTTGAGAATGGAGAGGCTTACCATGTACTATTTTCAAATCTTTCCACATACTACATAATTCTTCTACTATCTTGTTTGAAAATTCTCTACCATTATCGCTTTGCAATATAGCTGGAGCACCAAAAGTTGTAAATATATCTAGTAAAACATAAGCAACTTCCTCAGCACGTTTATTAGATAAAGGACGCAAGTTTACAAATTTAGTTAAATGGTCTTGATAGACTAAAATAAACTTTGCATGGCTGGGCCTGCATGTCAATTAAATCTATTTGACACCTTGAATTCATTTTTTTTGATATAATAGGTTTGACTACTAAGCCTTTTTTAATTGTACTTCCTTTTTTTTGGCATGATTCGCATAAGTTATGCATAAGTTATAAAACTGATTATCTATACACTCTAATTCTTCTTCTTCTTCTTCTTTTCGCTTTTACGGACCATTTAGGTCCATTGCCGCAACAACCACCTGCCTCCATCTATCTCTATCTTGAGCTAGTTCTTTTCCGTCATACACTCCCAGTCTCGATGCATCTTTTGCAATCCTGTCTTTCCACCGCTGTCTGGGTTGTCCTCTCGGCCTTCTTGTGTCCGGCTTCCAGCTCGTGGACAATCCTATGGGGCCTCCGGACCTCCATACATGTCCATCCCATACACTCTAATAAGTAATAATATATTTAATATATTAAAATAAACTCTCTATAAAAGTACAAATAAAGTATTGTCTATTACTATTACATTTTACTAATAAATCAATGAAATAAAATATACACTCAATAACCTAAACAACCAATATAGGCTACTATTTATGTCACTTTGTATTTTATATATAATAAATGAAATATATATATATAAAAATAATATATATATATTTATTAAATAGCTTCTCATAGTAGACCTTGAATATATTATAAACATTAATTAATTAAATATATAAACAATTATTATTGATATTTATGTACCTATACCATGGTATATTTAATAATTCTGTATTATGGTTGTATAGTTTATACCTATATATATAGTAAAAATATAATTTTTTTGAACAATAAATATAAATAAAATACACTATTAATTTAATATACTTTTGTATTCATGTGTTGCTTATCACATGCTATTGGTAGTATATTAAGGTTATAATATTCATTGTTAATGGTGAGATCTGGACAATAGTACTCTTTTAATTGAATATAAATATATTACATAAAAACTGTAATTTTTTTTGTCAGTATTGATGATATTGTTTAAATATATTGTAGAAATACAGATATAATATTCTACAACGACTACGCTCTATAATACTATTATAATAATATATAATATTGTAGTTATAACTCTAGTTAATTATTAATATGATATTGATGTGTTTAAAATAACAATATAACAAACTCGTTGGTAACTACAAGTCTTTAAGAACTTGTCGGACTTTGTTTTCGCCGAGGGGCTAATTTCAAGTCTTGCACTGTCCAATCAGCGCGCTGGACAATGCAATACAGCTCTTTGTCGGGACAATCAAATGTTAAAAGTTATCCAACAATGTCCGAACAAAGCATGAGGAGAAGAACGTGTTAAATTTAAAAAAAAATGGTCCCAACAAACGGTTAGAAGTCAGACTCAGGTTGACATCGATTGGAAAATAACAGGTACATTGACCAATATTTATTAAATTATTGGTTTTTTTAGATAAATTCAATCGATTTGAACAAGACTTTTGAATTATTGCATTTTGATGACGATTCTAACATAATATGCATATAAATACATATACATTTATTTAACTGTATACTTGTACACAACTTTTTTTTTTCCATAATTAATTTTAATAATATAATATAATATTAAATATTTTAAGTAGGTATAGAATTTCATTCAATATATTATATTAAAGACAATAAAGCATAATTTTAGACATATTACTCCTGTTAATTCACTAGTCAAAAATTATTTATAAAAAAATAAACTTTCTAAAAGGTATAAATATTATGCATTTTATTATTGTACGATATAACATATAATGTACATAACATTTCAGCTATTATATATTTATATGTAAAATGTAAAGATTGTTCTTTAATTTATTTATGAAATAGTTGACAATTAATATTTTTAATAATAATAATTATTATTATTTGCACAACATATGGAATTGAAATTTTTAAATTGTACACATAAGTTAACTAGAACAATCTTAAAACTAATATTAATGAACATTATTATTTTACTTCATTTTTATCATTGTATCGATTGTTTTCCGGGTATGGTTTAAAGAGAATTGGCTTTTGATGTTTTCTATTGTGATTATATCCATCAGAATTACCTACATATGGAATCCTATAACAAGGCAAATTTTGTTTAAAACTGTTAAATAAAAATGTATGTTTATACTTTGATATTAGAAAGTTACAGAGATAATGATAAATATTGATGACCTATTATTGTACCTAAATGGTAATTAAATTATAGCCCTTTTTAATTTAAATCAGATTAACTAAAACCTTATAAAATATGTAGTATTAACATAAAATAACAAACCCTATAGCTAAATGACTTATAAATTAAAATATTAAATTTGTCCTAAACTTCTATTTTTTTCATATAGGTAACTAAAAATTACTTGAATTAGTTGAGCACCTTAAAACCCACCACCTTTAATTTGTCGTCTATCACTAACCCAAACATTTTCTTCGCAGTTAACTTAACAGTTCTTTCTAGTCACTAATATATTTTAGCAAATATAAGCAAAAATATATTTACCTGTGGTTTTGGTGAAGTATAACTGTTTATACCATATCCATTATTATTAGGTTTAGAACCGTTATAATAGTCTATCTGTGACCGATACATTGAATACATTCTATCTGTATTACTCACAAAACCTAGATCCTTAAGAACCGCATCAATTTTTTTGTTGAACCTCTATCAAATTTTTGTCTGTAACAAACAAATCAAAACATCCATTAATATACGGGTTTTTGGATACGTGTTTGTAAACGTTTGTAATATATCATAATATTTGAATAATGCTGTTAAAAATGTCATATTTTATTTTCGACTTTTCCATAATATTATTAATAATTTATATAAACTGTATAAAAATGTCATTATATTGATTAACGCATTTAGTTAAGAGTCAACAATAACTAAAGTAAGTAAACGTATGTGTATAGACCATACTATTATAATATAAGGGCCCTGAATAAAACGGAAAACTTAATTATTCAATTTGGAATTAATCTTTGGTCCCGGCGGCGTGTTACTATAAACTATATAATTGTAGTTTCATATTATGCACGTTAATTAATCTCAGAATAAAAAGGAACCCACCTAAAGCGGAAACGAAACGTTTTTGAAGGCAAAAACCTTGTATAAACCAAAAACACGACACGCACTTGTGTAATAAAAGCCAAAAATATGAACTTTTCTCTTGAGTTACGCACCGACACTCTCATTGTAATATAAAAATATTGTTATATTATCATGAAGATATGAACTGTCGTACACTAAACAGTTTAGTTTAGTTACATAGTGATAGTAACAACGTCACTGAGTTATTTGTCAAAATAATACGTTAAAATATGTCTTCTATAGAACATTCTGAAGAATTATTGATATTCCATGGATCCCTGCGGGGACCTGATTCTTTAGAAGAGCTTCAATCGAAAACGAGGCAGACGAATCTTGTATTACATTTTCAACGAATTTGACAAAATGAAATTTTTTTTATCAATATTTCCTCGCTCCGCTCAGAATCTAAAATACGTTTTAATTTGTTTAATGTGTTGTAAGTCACTTTGAGTTAATTTGGAAAAAAAACAATAATAACTGTGTTATATATTAAAAATGATTTGTCTATTTAGATGTGGAAGTAATATAATATCTACTATAGAACCTACAATATCCCCTATAACTGAAGGACCGTCAACTATAAACGTAGACCGTTATAATAGTCATACTAAAAGGTAAAAATTATTTAAATAATTATAATTTTGGTTTGTATATTTAAGTAATCATTTTTTATTAAATAGTTGTGAAATCAATTAAGTATTATAAAAGATGAAACTAATAGCAACCTTATAAATAAACAGAAATTATACATAAATCACATCGAATAAAACTTATTTTTCAGTTTTTCCAAAATTAAAATTAATGAATAGATGGCGCCACCGGTAAGACATAGGATATTCAAATTTTCAAATTTTCTCTGCAAATTTCTTAATTTTTCTTTCAGCGAGAATCTTGTACTAAGTATTAAACATCATTTCAAAAAAATATGAATGAAATCGGACAAGGCGTTCTCAATTTATGCCGGACCAAGGAAAATAGGAATTCATTTTTATATATATAAAAATAAATAGATTTTTTATTTATCAGTGTGTCACCATCACTGGTATTTATAGCACTTTAAGAGTCCACCATCACTACATCCCTCCACCATTTCTCCTGATGTTGAACAAATGCTTACCAATCTTGCACTCCTAGAGTTTTAAGATCCTCTGCTTCCTCATCTTCTAGTCATCTCTTCTTCGATCTGCCACCAGATCATTTCCCTTCTGGTTTCCATTTCATGACTGTTATTGTAGATTCTTCTCTCATTTTTCTAATGACATACCTATATACTTGGTACAGTCTATAACAATACTAAAACTCCAAAATAGTTATATACCTCATTTTTTTTTGTTTTTTTTTTTTGTAAAATTTAATTTCATTATCACTACTTATGAACTAATATTATATGAATATTGTATAATATATTTTAGGATCTCTAAAAATAAAACTTTTATTAATAAGAGTATCAGTAGTATTCCTCATTTTAAATTTCTTTTGGTATACATTTTATGGACCGTAGAAATATTTTGACAATCCCTACAAGCGTGTCATTTTTAAGGAGTTACGTTCTTTGCCGTTGCTTCTCGTCTTTGCGTGTGTAGTATTTATCATTATAGTGTTTATATACGGGCCCAAGCATCAGCCGCATCATAAATATTACGCACGCGCATGTCATTTAGTCATTAGATCAAAATATTATTCTAAACCAAATTATAGACGTGAAATAGATATACGTTCAGGGTTGGGCAAGATACTTAAAAAGCAGTATCGAGATACTAGATACAAGATACTCGATACTTCATATAATTGTATCGAGATACAAGAATACAAGAGACAAGATACAATTGTATCGAAGATACGTATCTAAGATACTTGTATTGAAGATACTGCCCAACCCTGTATACGCCTGTTAGAATTTAGTACTTCCAAAGGTTCATTAAAATTGACGATGTCTCATTGATAACCATGAATGAAGAATTAGCCAAAAATGGAGAGATTATTTTGAAAATATGCTTAACTGCGAAAAACCTGATGATGTCTTCTATTTTTATTTTTTTGTATTTTTATTCAATTTGTTCCTATCCTATTCTCAACATTAACTGAATAAGACATAATTAAAATGTAAATATTTCAAGATTGGTGGGTTAAGCAGGGTAGGTAATAGCAAAATATTATATTATACCCTTGGACGATTACTTTAAATGTACATGTCCCCAACCCCACCCAATCAAAATCTTGATATTTTTTTCAAGTCAACATTTAGTAGTCAATTAGCAACAATTTGCAAGGCAACTTTCACAATTTGAAACAAAAAAAAAACTAAAGGTAGGGCTGGAGACATATGTCCCCAGCCCCACCCATATCATTAAAGGCACATTTTAAAATTATTCTTGGACCATCATTTAGCAGCCAATTAGCAACAATTAGCAAGGTGGTCGCACAAATTTGCAAACAAATATTTCACACACAAATGAGGTTTTTCAAAATTCGCACATGTCTCCAGCCCCACCCCGAACCGACATAATGCGATTTTTGACCTGAGATTCATGTCAACATTTAGCAGCCAATTAGCAACGATTAGCAAGGTGATCGCACAAATTTTCAAACTAATACTTCACACGCAAATGAGGTTTTTCAAAATTCGCACATGTCTCCAGGGGCGGGACACTTTTCGGCCAAAATGAACCTTTCCCTTTTCGGCCATTCCGAAATGACCGTTTTCGGCCACTACACTATTTCGGTCACCAATGACACCAATGAAATATTCTTTTCGCGTTTATGAAAAATAAAAGTTACATTATAATATTAATTTACACAATAAATATAAAATTATGTGGATTTTTAATTTTTTTTATAGTTATAACACATACGTTTAATAAAAAATTCTATTCGTGTTATTAAGTTAAAAAGAATAAAAAATAAAAGTTACATTATAATATAATTTACACAATAAATATAACCCACATACGTTTATTAAAAAATTATATTCGTGTTATTAACTTAAAAAGTATAAAAATAAAAGTTACATTATAATATTAATTTACACAATAAATATAAAATTATGTGGATTTTTAATTTTTTTTGTAATTATAACACATACGTTTGATAAATTCTATTCGTGTTAGTTCTCCTCTCTCATAGTTCGTAATATAGGTTTGGTTTTTATCTTGACGACTCCGAACTTTTCTATCTTTTGAGAATTTTTGAATATTCACTTTTCGCATTTTGACATATGTTTCTGTTTTAATTTCGTGTATTATATTTAACCAATACATAATGGGAGGGGAGTCTTTGTAAAAACACTGGTTAAAATATGAATGAAAAGACTCGCATGCATTTGTCGTTCTAGTCAAGTCAGAAGAGCCTGATGCCCAAATAGTAGGAGGAAATATGCTTTTTCGCTAATATAAGTGTCTGTTAAATAATCACAGTATGATTTTAATTTATCATCATCAGGACATATTGCCATTAAATCGTTGACAAAACAATCTTCTACATCTCCTGGATTCAAAAATAACAGTCCAAACGTATATTTTATAAAATTTCCGATTTCTGAAAAATCGTTTTTATATTCACCAACCAATCCTAAGCTTTGGACTTGACGAAACCAAGATTGGGTTAGATGAAATCTACAGCCAATAATTTTCGAGTCTGGCCATATTTCTACGATAGCTTTATGTATTGATATTTCGAAATCAATTGTCACAAACTTTGGAGAAAATAATAAATTACATTTATTAACAATACAACGCAGCGTAAATAAATATGTTTCAAATGACTTGTCTGGCAGTAAACAAAAAATAAGAGGAATATAATGGCCATTCTTCAATCCATGGATAGTGAACATTTGTAAGAAAAATCGTGGACAATATTTAAAAGTTCCATCCATATAAATGGTATCCACTTCATTTATAAATGTCAAATTTGTTTGACATGAAAATATAATTATATGTTTTTCAGAATCGTTTAATATTAAAAATGACTCACCGCTCATAGTTTTTACGTCTAAATTTTCCAAAGCTTCGTGTACTTCTTGAATAGTAGTGGGATTTACGGGGAGCGTTTTCCGACGATGTTCGTATAAATTTTTTCGTAAACACTTTATGTCTGTTTCATTAAATTCAGAACAATTATTCTGTTGAATTTCTTTAAAAATAATTTTTTTTGGACGAACAAATATGTCTTCTGTTGCCTTCCGTTTACAACTTGTACTAATAATTTGACGATCAATAATTTTTGTTTCATATGGATTATGATTATGATTAATATTACTATCATGTACATTTTTTAAAATCTCGTCATTTTCATTAGTGTATAATTTAACACTGCATGATCGAATCACACATTTCCACCGCGTTGTTCCGTCTAGTTTCGTATTTGCAAACGAAAATTTATAATTATCAAACACTAACATACGTTTACCTCTATTACTTTCAATATATTTTGCCATAATGTACAAAATAATTAATTTAAGTAAACACGAGACTAATACGAACACGTTGCAAATTGCAGTACGCACAAACACTGAGCACTTAATCAAGTTGATCAACCGATATAAGAAACTCGCTTATATAAATTTAATATTATAGAACGAAGATAACGATGAAAGATATAGTATATTCAACCTAGTTAGTAGCTATTAGTTTTATCTACCGTTAGCCTATAGATGTTGGATTCTCCATAATATTTTTATTTTAAAGAAAAATAAAATAAGTATCCTTATAATTATATATAAATTTGGTTAATTTTATAATTTAATGTAACTTTTATTTTTCATAAACGCGAAAAGAATATTTCATTTGCGTAATTGGTGACCAAAATAGTGTACTGGCCGAAAACGGTCATTTCGGAATGGCCGAAAAGGGAAAGGTTCATTTTGGCCAGACTCGAAAATTATTGGCTTTAGATTTCATCTAACCCAATCTTGGTTTCGTCAAGTCCAAAGCTTAGGATTGGTAATATAAAAACGATTTTTCAGAAATCGGAAATTTTATAAAATATACGTTTGGACTGTTATTTTTGAATCCAGGAGATGTAGAAGATTGTTTTGTCGACGATTTAATGGCAATATGTCCTGATGATGATAAATTAAAATCATACTGTGATTATTTAACAGACACTTATATTAGCGAAGAAAGCATATTTCCTCCTACTATTTGGGCATCAGGCTCTTCTGACTTGACTAGAACGACAAATGCATGCGAGTCTTTTCATTCATATTTTAACCAGTGTTTTTACAAAGACTCCCCTCCCATTATGTATTGGTTAAATATAATACACGAAATTAAAACAGAAACATATGTCAAGATGCGAAAAGTGAATATTCAAAAATTCTCAAAAGATAGAAAAGTTCGGAGTCGTCAAGATAAAAACCAAACCTATATTACGAACTATGAGAGAGGAGAACTAACACGAATAGAATTTATCAAACGTATGTGTTATAATTACAAAAAAAATTAAAAATCCACATAATTTTATATTTATTGTGTAAATTAATATTATAATGTAACTTTTATTTTTTATACTTTTTAAGTTAATAACACGAATATAATTTTTTAATAAACGTATGTGGGTTATATTTATTGTGTAAATTATATTATAATGTAACTTTTATTTTTTATTCTTTTTAACTTAATAACACGAATAGAATTTTTTATTAAACGTATGTGTTATAACTATAAAAAAAATTAAAAATCCACATAATTTTATATTTATTGTGTAAATTAATATTATAATGTAACTTTTATTTTTCATAAACGCGAAAAGAATATTTCATTGGTGTCATTGGTGACCGAAATAGTGTAGTGGCCGAAAACGGTCATTTCGGAATGGCCGAAAAGTGAATTGGCCGAAAAGGGAAAGGTTTATTTTGGCCGAAAAGTGTCCCGCCCCTGGAGACATGTGCGAATTTTGAAAAACCTCATTTGCGTGTGAAATATTTGTTTGAAAATTTGTGTGACCACCTTGCTAATCGTTGCTAATTGACTGCTAAATGTTGACAAGAATCTCAGGTCAAAAATCGCATTATGTCGGTTCGGGGTGGGGTTGGAGACATGTGCGAATTTTGAAAAACCTCATTTGTGTGTGAAATATTTGTTTGCAAATTTGTGCGACCACCTTGCTAATTGTTGCTAATTGGCTGCTAAATGATGGTCCAAGAATAATTTTAAAATGTGCCTTTAAGAGGACGCCACACCCGCATGTGTTGTCTCCGTCTTACAAGTGCGTAACATAGCCAATTTTACGCTCAGCAGATCACGCGAAGCTCCGTGAATTTAAAATTTAGAGTGAATTGACCTCTTATAAAAATTAAAGGTAACATTATTATCGAGGGCATCTTATTGGCTGTTTATTATATTTTAATTTAAAAGAGAGTTATGAGTATTTTAAAATTGTAAATTATTTGTATATCTTAAAATACTCATAACTCGCTTTAAAATTAAAATATAATAAAAAGCCAATGAGATGCCCTCGATAATAATGTTACCTTTAATTTTTATAAGAGGTCAATTCACTCTAAATTTTAAATTCACGGAGCTTGGCGTGATCTGCTGAGCGTAAAATTTGCTATGTTACGCACTTATAAGACGGAGACAACACATGCGGGTGTGGCGTCCTTTTAATGATATGGGTGGGGCTTGGGACATATGTTTCCAGCCCCACCCTTAGTTTTTTTTGTTTTATGATTAAACTAAAGGCTTGCAAATTGTGAAAGTTGCCTTGCAAATTGTTGCTAATTGACTGCTAAATGTTGACTTGAAAAAAATATCATGATTTTGATTGGGTGGGGGGGACATGTACGTTTACTTTAACCGTTTCAGTTATTACTTTAATACCGTCGCCGGAATCCATATCGCTTAGCAAAATTTGGCCTTAAAATAATACAGCAGTGCTGAGGTGTCTCGTATGAGTGCTGTTCCAAGACAGGTACTCGAAGATCTGGTAACTGTGTAGGTATACTATTTTCCGAACTCGAACATGGATTTATGATGGATCTAAAAAAATGAATTAATTCAAAAATGAATTTATATTTTGTTGTTTGTATTATTTGTGCGTCAAAGCAGTGTAATAATATCTTATTGTCTTCGTTAATGCAATATTTTAATGATATATTATGCTATAATATTATGTTTATCAGTTTTATCAAAATAATGAACTACCTATGACGTTAAGACCGACGTCCATCTAAATTAAACAGCTGTGTTGATACAGATATCTAATTCACATATTTTAATAACCATTTTTAGTTTGGTGGTTTGTATAAAACGTTAAGAATTTTAAAAATACTTATAAAATAAATTCTCAAATTTTGTTGATACTTTATTTTTTAACTCTCCCATAATTTATAAGTATAATAATAATAATATATAATGTTGTTAATGTTTCAATACTTATATATAATACATTTGAATATTTTTGATTCGAATAATTTATAATTTTAATTATTTTCATGCCACTTATTCAAAATAATATTTATAAATTTTTGTGTGAAATTATTTGAACTTATTTCCATCAAACCTTTTAATTATTATTGACTGTTATATTATATTTACTTGTCATTGGACGATTTGCCAGATTCATTCTTCCACCAGTTCCACCTCGAAATGAATAAATTGAATAGCAACACCGTAATTAATATAAAATGTATGATAATATAGCAGTATAGAAGTTTCCATCCAAAAAGTCTCTGTAGGTTGTCGTGAATGTCAACTCCAAATATCTTACTGTTCATGCCAAACTAAAGACCATATTATATATTATATTATTATTAATTATTAGGACAGCACAGATGAAGAAAACCAAACAAAATTTAGAATCATTGTTTATATAATGTATTTATTAATTTAATTTACATTCCATAAGTTGCGAATGTCTGATAATTATTACTTTTGTACGTACATGAACATTTTGTTGTACCGTTTCAACACACGACGGTGAGCTGCAGTAATTCCGTAATACCGTACATGATCCTGACTTCAGGTGCTTAGAAGTATTAACAATGGCACTATAAAATCAATAACAATTTAAAAAAATTGTATTTTATTTATTGTTTTCACGAAAAAACAATGTAATAATATCTAATGCATTGTGCTAATTGTCTTATTTTATAAGACATGCGCTAGTTAAAATAAATATATATGAACGAAGGGTAGGTATATCAATTTAAAAGTTGAGTAGATTATTGTTTTAAGTAAAATATTTTTTATCTATGTATTGTTTATCAATGTTGTTCAGACAAGGAACCTATTTTAATTTTGAGTTTATTCAGTATCAAAATAAATTAAGAAGGACGTACGAAGTCAAAAGTCCACCAATATGTATGATATTGAATTTTCAAAAATACAACAAATCAAAACGATTTTGTAAAATAACTAAATTTAGTATTACAGTCTTCAGAAACTACAAATTATAATAATTTATAAGTTAAAAAAACCCTTTTTGACTCGCGAAATAATTGTAAGCCTATTTGTCACTGTTCAAGAACAGTGAATTATGACATTTGTTTTATTCAAATTAATATTTTTTATAAATTTTATAGCAACGAATTGAACTTGTATTTGTTTAACCATACAATTATAATTGACTATTGATCTATACCTAAAAACGTGCACGGCGACACCGTCCGGTTCATGGCACCATGACATAAACATTGCCATCATAATTATAATCATAGCGATATTGCTGTAAACATAATTCTCTTGGCGTCTGTAGCTTCTAATGTCTTCTAATAAAAGTGATCATAATTTACATTAACAGTTAGCGAATTTGGTGATTTGGTTAATTACCAGTTACATCACCTTGCGCCATGTTGCCATCCGGGGCTGGTACGATGCTGTCGACGTCAGTTGTCTCATAGTTGAGTCCTAGTTCATCGTATGCACGTGCCCCGTTACCAAAGATGACCTGGCGTTATAATAATTATTAATCTATCGATCATGTCTCGCGGAAGTATATGATATTTTAGATCCCACATCATAAATTATTTGAATGTGTATTATTTACAAAAAAAAATTTACACTTGAACACAATCGATTAATTAAATTAAATTATAACATAATAGTATGTATTATGTTTTATTTTCAATTCATATATTATATTTTTATCGATGCAAAAACGTGTTTGAACTTGACTAAAATATTACGTTCAATGCTCTAACTAGATACTTTAAACAGTATAATATAGTTTATGTAGATCTTATAGACACACATGCATGCAGACGATACGTACTATCCACCGTCCACGTAAATATTATATTGTCAACAGCGTTGGGCTAGTTTATCAAATTAATTATGCAAATAAAAACGCAATCAAAAATGAAATGATTTAAATACCTACAAATATAAGATATTAAAGAATACATTTTGAAAATTCACCTTGGTCATACTGTGCAGGTCACTATCGCCGGGCTCCGTTACAAGTGGCGCCATCACATCGACTTCGGGGACGCCGATGATTCCGTCCTCGATGCAGCCAAGGTTATTCCGTTCAAGTCGGCAGTTACATTTTTGGTCCTGGAGACCACACACATAATTATTATTAGGTATTAAATACTACGACAGGTCACTCTCGTATAATCGTATCTCAGAAGCACATTATTTGGATTTAATATCAATATATATATAGGTATTATTTACCAAAACAGTTTTATATTGCTTATAAATGTGCATAGAGTTATTTAGTTATTTTTAACTTCATGCAAAAAATTATACATTGAAAACTAAAAATTTAATTTTGATGTTGTTATTTTTTGATTTACCATTAACAACTAACACCAATACTGTGTGATAAACTACCCCCGCTTCTGGACTGGTCATCACAAATTCCATTTTTTTTTTTAAATTTAAAAAATTGATTCTTCAATTGTTGTTTTGATTCTGAGTTATATGTGACAAACGCCCATGATAAAATTATTTAAAATTAACACATAGTTATGTCATTTTTGGCTACGACAGATCTTCAAAAATGAAAGCTGACAGCGAAAGTCGACGAAAACATATTTATCTCTGAGTATAAAATGTATTCTGACCAGACTGAGCGAATATCGGTCGATACACTAGGTTATTTTAAACGAGACAAAGAAATACAAGACAATAATTTGTTTGTATATTTTAATCGAAAAATTTGATCAACCTAAAAATAACTTTTGATTAAAGTTTGGATATTATTGTAATTTATTTTAATTAATTAAAATTTTGAAATCAATCCTCAAAAATTAAGTTTCTGTTTTTATTACCTCGTTGTGTTGCTTTTCCAAATACTCAACGCGTTCTTTCGACAATCTTATTTCTTCTTGACACAATCTTATTTCTTCTTGAAACAATGTTTTTTCTTCTTGCCTCAATATTTTTTCTTCTTGCCAACATATTTCCAACTTTTGTAATCTGCTCGGGAGCATTGATAATCTGTTTGAATTTGTATTTGAGGTTCCTTTTTTGAATTTTTTAACTGCCGCCACTTGTTTTGAAAATCTACACGTAGATAACGTCTCCTGCGAGGAGATACAACTCAGAGATTACAATCGAGTTATCAAAAATGTTGTAAGTGTATTAAAATATATAAGCTAACCAAGATGTATTCTTTATTTAGTACTATAGTCGCGATCATTGCCGTGGCACAATCGCAACCCAATGAACCTTTGAGTATTGAAGTTATAGTTGAATTACGGAAAGGCACGTGGATCTGACGGTTAGGACTCGCTAAAATATTTATCACATTATTAAGATGAAGTAATGACAAATTAATTGAACAAGACTCTGTTGAAGTCTTTTTGTCTACAATCAGTTTTGAATTACGTTCAGAACTAAAAAAAAAGCACATCATTGTAAAATCAATACATTTGTCGCTCCGCTCAAAATCTAAAAAATATACTTACCCTGCCAAATCTACTAAATTCAGTTTTGTTTTATTCTTTGCTGACGAATTTCTATCTGTTGTGTTATAAAAACTAATCGTGCAAATACAGTGTGATCGACTAGATTGTATGTTCATCGTCGTTGAGGAAATTTTTCGATTCATATTGCCAAGTTCTATTAATTCCAAGGCTTCGGAAACTGTTGTTACACAATGTATATTTAGGTTCTTGAAACTAATATCTCTCTGTTCGTCATCGATGATAAACTTCACAGTCTTGCTATATTATGTAAAACGTATTATATCACATAATTATTTGTTCCTCCGACTGGTTTAATTATTTTTTATTGGTATTTGTTTTATATTTTATTGATAAACTTACGTAAACGAAATGTCTTTATTTTTAACAGGTTTACTTTTGTCCTTCGGCAACGGTAACAAATCATGTACGATTTCATTGTATATTTGGATATACGAAATTTCATAAACTAAATTTTTTTTTTCAAAATGGTTAAAAATTATGAAATTATTTTAACGCATTTTACTAATTTTTAATTACCCTTGGGAAATTCTGAGGTAGATTTTTTCATTACATAATCTATTGTTCTTGGAAGAATGCCAGGCTCTTCTTTTGATCCCATAACCGTATGTGTTTTACCACTGCATGTCTTTAGAATTAAATCAATTAGTAAATATTTGTTAAAAAATGATTAAAAAAAAAACAAAAATTAAAAATTACCTGTCCATACGTGAATATCGTACCGTTAATGCCTGATAAAAATCTGAAATAACATAATTGCACGAGCTTTCAACTAAGTGAATTAAATTTATTAATTATGTATAGGGTACATTTTTCATCATTTAAATTTGATTAGAAGTCGGTATATGTATTGTATGATAAAATACGATGAGATATCTCACATTTGTATAGCTTAATCTTTGGGTTTAGCAATTAATCTATTTACATAACTTTTAATGAATTCGGTTAAGTAGTTTCTGAGATTAGCTATAAGTAAAAATCTCATTCTACACACATATATATGTATGTATAGAGAAAATAATATTTTTACACATTACAATCAATACAACAGATGCTGTAGGATTTCAATAGAACTAAAAACACGGTTTCCAATATTCCTATAAAATAGTTTTTTTTATTATTTTTAAATCAATGATAATAGTTGCTAATCACTGCTATCTACACTACAATATAATTACATTGAAAATGAATATTTACTTATCAACTATTGGAACGGCCACATTTTCAAAAACCGACCTCTGTGATACGTGTTCACCAAATACTTTGTTGAATCTAATTATTAATTAACATAATAAACATTATTATCAGTAGTTTTATACGTTGTATTAAGATCCATATTGATATCATTAGGTCTCCAAATTTTTTTAGGATATGTACCAGGCATGCGATTGGTGGTGAATTATTGTGCATGTTTTTTAAAATGTATAATGTCTCCGAAATGGGTACAGAACTACAAACTCTCAGCAAATCTTTCGGATTACTAGTATGTATATATATATTTCAAAGGGCAAATTTCGTGGGCTGAATTTGATTTCTTTAAATTTTAAATTCTACCGGACGCAACTAACTGTCAACTCGCTTGACCCAAAAGAATTTACCGGGCACAACTCAGTGTATAACTTGAAAAATTCCGATGGACACCAATTCAGTATTTAGGACAAAACTTGCTTGCAGTCATATTTTGAAAAATCTAAGTGATACATTCGTAATAAAAATATATTACATTGAACTATTGTGTAAAAAAAGATACATTTTATGCTAAACTGTGATTGTGGGCCTCAAATTGTTATGATATTTGAAACAAATTATAAACTTACTGGAAAACAAATTTGTTTCCGCATCTTGAATTCCGGTAATTTGTATATTTTATGTTCAGTCGGTCGAATCCATCAATGTTAACAATTTTATGCTAGAAATGAAAAAGTATTTACCTATTATCTTATACCAATTAAAAAAAATACAATATTTTACCTTGATAGCAATATCATGTTTCCGTAATGGTCTCAGACGACAGTACACCTTTATTTCTTGCTGAATTGGTTTGTCAGCCATATTATATTGCAGAATGTAATATAAGATTATAAACAAAGTTTATGCACAAATTAACAAATAGTTAAGCTGTATATCACACTAATGAGCTTGCTAGGCTTGAACTAGTGTCAACAAATTGGTAACTTAACTAAAAAATGTATTTTATCAAATACACTTCTCATTGCTAAGCAAAAACATTGTCATATGATCGAAAAATATATTAATAAAATAATAGTTATTATAAGTAAGAAAAATACGAATTTAACAGTGGCCAGTACAATAAAATATGGTTCCCATATTAAGGGTGGGAAGGGGGCAGTCTTGTAAAAGATACTTTTAAAAAGTATTCAAGTACAGATACAGATACTTTTTTTCAAAAGTATTTAAAATACGTATTTGAATACTCGAAAAAAAAAGTATTTAAGTACAAATACAAATACTTTTAAAAAGAATTTACAGATACTTTCAAATACATTCAAATACATATTTTTTTTTTTAAAATATGCTTTACCTTTTTACTTTGGCCTAAATGCCTAATGACCTTATAGATAAATTGAATTATTAGTCAACTAAATTATTTTTTTATTTTAGCACTCTAGTTTATTTTAGTCACTAGTCACTACACACTCAATAGACTAAATGTCTAAATCATACACTAACACGGTTACAAAAGTACAATGTTATTCAACGATATTCTGCGATAATGCAATGACGGATTACCAGGAATAACCGAATACGGGTTGCGTCTTGCGTGTATAACGGATAGATATAATATTATATTATCAATCAACTATCGTTATGTTTTATTTATACATAATTCGAGTAAAGCCGTAAAGGTATTTCCAATTTTATTAGGAAATCGACGGACTGTATACATTCAATTAAATGGATACACATTACATAGTATAGCCATATAGGCCATTAAAAATATTACAATATACCTACCAAAACACATCATGAACGATCTATAACTAAAAATCTTGTACAATTTCAAATTTTTATTATTTTATTTAAATTTGGCAATTAAGTAAAACGAAAAAAGTAATTAAAAATAGTATTTGATTTTAAATACAGGTACTTTCAAAAAATTATTCAAATACTATACTCAAGTACTTTTTTCAAATGTATTTAGAATACGTATTTGAGTACTTAAAAAGTATTTGAATACTTTTACTCAAGTACTTTACAAGACTGGAAGGGGGACAGAGGAGGCGCGTCCGCGGTGCCCACACTGTTATGGGGCCCAGACAAAAAGTAAGAATTTAAATTTTATTCTCATAAAAACAATATTGTAAAATATAAATATTTAGTATTTAAGTATGTTTTTTTCATACGGCGTATCGATGGTTAAGATTGATGAGCGATAAGAAATGTTGATAGTTTTTATCCGGATAATGATAATTATAAACTTAAGCTTGGATAATTTAATTTCTATATATAAAGATTACATAGAATCTTCTATAGAAAATTAATTAGTTTAATTTAGGGAATATTTGGATCCAGTAAACCATCATCGGATGTTAGAAATGTGCATTAAATTCAGGAATTGTTTGAAGAATCAAAAATAAAAGATATTTTTCATAGTATTTTAATTGAAATTTGTTTGTTTTTAACCATTCCTGTAGCAAATTGTTTTGCTAAACGATAGTTTTCAAAGTTAGCAAGCACAAAGTTAGTTATAAAAGTAGAAAACAACTACAGTCCAACGAAATATCGTTGACGTGTTGAACGGTATTCGAGCAGCCTATTATTCGTCCCAGACGGCGTTGGGGGTCCTATTTCAATTAACGTTTATCATAGTTTTTCAGTCTATAATAAATTATAATAATTATTATGCCACTGCAATTCGATTTTTTGTTTACACGGCGTAGAGTATAGGCAATATAGGTACGTTCTTGTGTACCAGACATGTTGTTGGTGTTTCTAATAATCTCTATCCAACGAGGAAATCGTTGTGAAGATCATCAGACCAGGTATATTTTGCCCCTTTCTGCTTTTTGTACCTCATATTACCCCTCTCCTTATCACACAATATCTGTAAAAAAAAATTGGTTCATTAGTTTTGTATATTTTTAAATTTTATAATATTCTAATTTAGGATATTAGGAACTAATAAGGAAGTAACTCTATAATTATTAGTAAATATAAAAAGTAGGTATTTAATACTTTGGGTAGATAAAATTTATCCGAAATATGTATTATTATCGTGATTAACTTTCTCAATTTTCATGTTTTTTGGATGATTAAAATAACTTATTATAATTGTCTTCATTATTGTTGTTGCTTATGCACTGCCGCGTGATTGCGTGAATAATGACTATTCAAATTCTATAGATTATATTGTTATTTATTAGGTATATTTATTTTATTATACTGGTCACTCATCACTATCACTGGTAATAATATACCTACACTGTTGTAGACTTGTTGTGTTGTTAATAAAAAAAAATAGACGTTCGTACTTATTTTGGTGTTTTTCAGTTTTCAATCTATATTATTATACATATTATTATGTTCTAAAATTGTCAGGTGACAAATATTTATAAAAAAAAAATCTTGGAATTTAATTTTTGTTATACGTTTGTTAATTATACAGAGTACATAATACAATATACATCCGGGATTCGGTACAACTAAACTCTATAATATTTAAAATATTTAAAAACTAAAGAGACTAAATTGAGGGGGCTAGTCTGGGTTCAATGACCTTCCCTTGGGCTTGGTGGTTGCATCAGCCGCAGTCTCATTAGTCGTGATGATGACGCGGAACCGTTCTATGTCGACAATGTAAGCGTACTGAGCTCAAGACGCTCACAACAGCTCGATTTTTGTGTTTTTTTCAAATTGAAGAGCGGTTTTTAAGACCGGCCTCACACTAAACTGATAAAACAAAAACATTTTTTAAAGAAAACATAGACACACAAGTGAAGGTCAAAACATAATATATTCATTTCATCTTTGTTTATAAGCTGGCTGCAACAACAAACTACAAACTTGGTAATTAATGGTCTATAGGTATTGATGGTTTATCGGAGATTAAATATTAGTTTTTAAAATACTCGTTCACACTTAACTTCTGTGCATGAAGTAGGTACACAAGAACGTATTTGAATTCTATGTACAATGTATTGAGTAAACCAGACGTTGTGGTTAGTTCAAAAATTATTTTAAAAGTCCCACATTAAATGATTCAATTTTACTTTTCAATTTGTCAATGGGCCCATAATTTTAAAAAATACCCTTGGGCCATCAGTAGTCACCAGATGGGCCAGTTCGACACTGGCCACTGTGGTGCCAACCCTATAATTGATTGATTGATTTATTTACGCCGTGACAGGCATTAATTTAAATACAATATTTTGTTGGTAAAATTAAATATAACAAAAACAGTTGAATAACTATAGTAACAAAGAGAAAAAAAACTATAGTATAATATGTGAAATAAATATCTGGTAAAAAATGTGAAAGACTAGGCTGAGTTGAGGCTGCGTAGCATTCTGTGGAGAGGGTGGTTGAATTCATAGGAAGTGCGGAGGTTAGGTAATTGAAAAGGGGGATGATTTTTAGTAAAGTGAGACGGAACATGGAACGAGATAGAAGAGAGCAATTCAGGAAAATCTAGAGATCCCTCAAGAAGTGAAGAGCCCCTGCGCGGCGAGAGGCTAAAGAAAGGATTCGAAGATTAGAGGAAATGAGTGAGTTATCATGTAAGGGATGTTTGATTTTTAATTTGAAGGCAGCATAGGATAAAAATCTGTTTTGTACTCTCTCTAGTCTCAGTTCATCGCGCGCTAGGTATGGGTGCCATATCACTACTCAATATTCTAAAACGGAGCGAACTAAGGAGAAATACAGTATACGGAGGCAAGAACTAGATGTGAAATTCGCGGTATTACGTTTAACAAATCCTAATATTTTGAGTGCTCTACCGATAATAGTATTGATATGGTGGTCAAAAGACAGCATGGGCGTGAGATAGATACCTAGGTCCCTAACAAGAAATATACGATTAAGAGGAGAACCGGTATACGTCTTACCCAATCTGAAAATATATCAAGGTCGGATTGCACGAAATTACAGTCAGATGGAGAGTTTATTTTTAGGTATAGTTTAATGTCATCGGCAAATAAGAGAACTTTAACAAAGGATAAACAATCATTGAGAGAGTTCATAAACAAAATGAAAAGAAGGGGACTAAGATGACCACATTGGGGTACACCGGAAGGTATGGTTACAAGGTCGGAATGCACTCCATCGATGGAGACAAATTGTCTTCTTGATGTTAGATAGGACCCTTAACCAGGAGAGGAGAGGATTACCAATACCAAGTTTATCAATAGTATCTATTAAAAGACTGTGATCTACTGTATCGAAGGCTTTCTTAAAGTCAGTAAATATGGCATCTACTTGAGAACCAGTTTCCAGATTGTCCAAAATGTAAGAGGTAAATGCTAAGCTACTAGTGACAGTGAATTTTCCGGGTCTGGAGCCATGTTGATTATTATGGATAATGTGGTTGAGACTTCTTAATGGAACAGATAATAATGGATTCGAAAAGTTTTGCCAGGTGGGGAAGAATCGAAATTGGCCTATAATTGGACACGTCGAACGGGTCACCAGATTTTAGGATAGGGGTAATCGAGCATGTTTTCCAAATGGTTGGAAAGATTCCTTTACTTTAAGAGCGCCTAAAGAGAATGAATAGAGGAAAAGCCAGGGAATTTCGGCAGTTATAGAGCAATCTGGCGGAGATGTTATCAGGTCCATTTGAATGATTGTTTTTGAGCGATTGAAGAGCTGAAAGTACATCATCACATGAGAAGGAGCAGTTGGAAGGAAGATTATATGAGCACATTTTTTCGGAGTTGTTATTAGTATAGGAGAGCAAAGGGGGCTTGAAAATTGAAGAAAAAAATGTTGAGAATAGATTCGCGGAGTTTAATGGATTATCTGCAGTTACACCAGAAAGGTGTACAGTAGAAGGGATTAAAGAGTGTTGTTTCAGATCTCTAGTGTATTTCCAAAAATAAGATGGATTGGAAGACAGGTTTTCAGTGGCTCTTATAAATGACCTGTAGTCTGTGAGAGATAGGCGCTTACACTTCGCTCTTAGCTCAGAGAAAACTGAGTAATCGGAGGCTCTATTGGTCTGCTTGAATAATTTGTGCTCGTACTTTTTCTTTTTTATCAAGGTTTTTAGAGAGGGAGAAACCCAACGGGGAAATGTTGAGGTTCTAAATATTTTGTAAGGGACGAATTTTTTAATTGAGTTTAGAATTGCCTCATTGAAAACTGCGGCAGCATTGTTTATGGAGTAATTAGAAAAGGTGGCATCCTAGTTGAATGAGTTGAAGAAATTCGAAACCGATTCGAAGTCACCAGCTTTGAAGTCATAATAGGAATGAGTAACATCAATACTGGGCTCGCTTAGGTAGTAGAATTTGATAAGCAATGGAGGATGGTAGGGGTCAGGATTAATTAAGGCAGAGGGAGCTTTGAGGACGGATAGATTATTAGAGCTAGAAAAGACTAAATCAAGGATGTTTCCTGAACAGTTGCGTGTATGGTTTAAGAAGTTTAGAAAAGTGATAATTAGGTGCGTAGCAGTCACTACGCGTTGAAAATAAGGGGAGAACAATATTCAAAGAAAAATATTTAGTAACAGTAAGTTGTTAGGAAAAATACTTATACAGGTCACTTTTTGGTCACTTTTATTTTTTTATTTAGTCTCTAAGTCACTTTTTAAATAGCTTAAACCACTTTTAACACTGATCCTATTCGTATTCCTTGGTGCATTCATTAATATTTACCAATAATAACCATTGAATTATAACAAAACAAAAAAAAATTATTAAAGGTAGTTATTTTTTTTGGGGGGTGGTAAAACTATGTCTTGCTACACATGAAAAATACGTCTTGGGCGCCACTGACCTATTATGTTTGTAGTTAATGTCCGACGCACATTTATACAGTCTGTGTCATCGGCTGGGGGACGCGAAAATACGTCAATGTAACCAAAACTCGTTATAGTAAATTTAGTTTTGTTCCTTGGTCAAAAAGCTTGAAAATACAATAAAGTTTTCCTTGTGAGATTTTTACACCAGCTACAAAAAAAAACATAAAACAAAAGCATACTTGTATAATACGATCGCGGTTTTCACAAGCCGCATAAATTAATTTCATTAAATAATGTAACCAAAACGATTATTTACATGTTAATCAATACAGAATTTGTAGTTTAGCCATATTTTATAATCTAGGTAAAGTATAGGTTCCTATAGTGTTAGATTCTGAGCGGAGCTAAAAATGTATTGATTTTACAATACCTAATGTTTGTATACACGATAAGTTGTCAAAATAATGCTTTGATTTTTTTCATCAGTATCTTTTATGGTATAAAAGTGAATCTAGTTGGTAATTTTAAGAAGTTATTTTTTAAAATTGGCACTAGTTTTTAAAAGCAACCAAAAAAACAAAAAAAAAATTAAGGTAAAACAGGAATTTTTACGCAAAACTGTTTTTTGACTAAATCGATTTTGTCGATAAAATTTTCAATATATTTTGTGTTTTTTTTGAGCTATTAAATGGGGCAATAATTGTTCAGGGGTTTTTTTTTATTATTGTCAATAAAAATTTTTCCAATCTGTCAACACACTTGAAAATTTAATACAAGGTTCTACATAACTTGTTGTAACTGAAAAGTTGAGCGTAAGCTTATTATTGTTTTTATATTAAGCGCCTAATAAAGTTAAAATTTCGAAAATATTCATAACAATCACAAACATTTACAGTTTTTGAAATTCATAAAAAATGTTTTATTTAAATCCAAGATTTGAAAATTGATCACAAGACTCTCTAAGAGTTCTTCTGACTTAATAAAAAAAAAAAAAAATTACTGGAAAGTCAAACTAATTTTTTATGTGCGTTTAAAATTAAACATTGTGAATTCACCCGTAAACCACCGATTTCTCAGGGAACGGTTTTCTTATTTTGTTGCAATTCAAAAAGGAATAACTTTAATTCAAAAAAAATAATAAGACAATTTTTTAGCTAATTCTAAGTCTAAGAAATTTTTGATTTTTAACATATTTTTTCTATAAATATAGAACGAAAAGTTGGGTCAAAATGCTTAAAAATGTAATACATGGTTCCTCATAAGTTGTTATAATTGCAGATCAAAAATATCAAAAATACATCAGCACAATTCTTTTTTATCAGCATTTTAACTTCAAAATTTGACCAAAATTCATCATCGAACATTTTGCAAATTGTTTTGTAGTTAAAAATGTATAAAATGTTCATTCTTTATAGCTAAGGATTGAAAATGTAAAACAAGGTTTTTTGTAAGTAGTTAATAGTGTTTAGTGTAACCAATGAATATAAGAATTATATCAAATTAGATATTAAATAAAGAAAAACAGAGTTAGTTATTTCGTTCTAATTCAAAAATATTTAGCCTAATTTAATTTTATCTAAATGGTAAATGGTAGGTATACTATATATTCAATTTACATTATTATATAATATTTAGTATAGTCTTATGAAGAACCATGCATGTTCATAATAATATAATACATTTTAAATTTAACAAGTCTGTTTTATTGAGTTTGATATAAATAACTATTTTAAAATGTTACATTATATTACTTGACGTTAAGTAAAGAGAATAAAATAAAAAATTAATATTAATAATTTTCTAAACAATATTACAAAATAATGGAAATAATTCGTTTTGAAAAAAATGTTTACAAAACGTGTCATTTCCGGAAACAGCACGTTTTGCAGCAAATCCTAACAAAAAAACCTTAAAAATGTGATCAAATAATTTGTTAATTATTATTTCTCAAACATTTTCCTATTCAAATAATAAAAATTTAATTTTTAAAAGTTTCACATATTTCCTAAGTTATTTCCTGGATCGTTTGCAACACAAGATCACTATTCCTGAAAAAAAGTGTTTTTTGGAAATAACACGTTTTGCATAGAAACAGCTCAATTATTGCAGACACGCACAAACACATCATTTGTGATTTGTGAATACATTTTTTGCTTGGTCGTCTTTTTTAATCTATATATTATTGTATTATATAATATAAATATACACAGACACAAGATAAACACTCATAAAAAATAACATCTAAAATCAGTTGATCAATAGATGATCTATTCAGCATTAATACGTAATGCTCCACTTTTAATTGCCATGACACACGCTGCCACTTGTACGTATCGATAATGTTAAATACTTTGTACGAGTACTTCGTAGATAGTATATTCTCAATTATTAAAGAGACTGAATATTATAGGCTTATCGGGAGATTTTAAAATACGAAACTTTCGCGTACCTGTTGTGTAACTGCATAAGTTTATAAGTGTCGACCGGTAAACAGCAAATTGTATATTATTAAAATTATAATATTAGCGTTTACATCGACGCGTAATCACTCCCCTTAGTTTGGTGTAACGATCAAGTTTAAATAAAATAGTGTGTTATTATAATTGTTGAAATCGAAGCGACAATAATTTATTTTCAGTTTTATCAAATAAAAAAAAAACAATATTATGCATCTTTTCCAGATTAACAAACAACTTTTACCAATCAAAATTCATTTTTTTCTTTCACTGGCTGGTAAGAACATTAAGCATTTATATAATTTATATTAATTTATAAAATGTCCATGCACTTTTAAATTCTATAGGTAACTATTATAACTCATTAATCAAATCTAAATGCTATCATAAACATTTTCCATTATATTGAAATAATTTTAAAAAAAACTATAGACTATAAAGTAAGTAATCGATGAGATTAGTTATAGTGTTGTAAGTTTTCGGACTTTTGAAGTACCTATTTGGAATACTTTTCTAAAATATTTTAATTTCTGTAGTGATTTAAATAATTTTTTCTAAACAAGGTGTTTTTTTTTATGGAAAATACCCAGTACAAATTCTTTTGATTTTACAATAATGTGTTTTTTTTATGCTCAAAAATACTTTTTATAGTAGAAAAAATGCTTTTGTTTTCAACATAAATATCTTTTCTGGTAGAAATGTGAATCTAGTCGATAATTTCAGGAGGGGGGAGGGAAGATAAAGGTAAATTTTTTTTTGGTAATTTGTATAATAGTTAGAATAACAGGCATTTTTTCGCAAAACCAGTTTTTGTCAAAATCGATTTTTTTATTTTGTTGTAATTCAAAAACAACATAGATACTTGTACATTTTCTCCAAATATTTGTATTTTAATTTTCCACACATGGTAACATTTTCAAATTATTTAGCCTGTTTTTGGTACATTTATTGACATTTGAAATTTAATTGACATTTAATGAAAAAAAAAGTTTTTTTACTTGGTCAAAAACCTTAAAACTAAATACAAAGTTCCTCATAAGATTCTATTAAAAATACATGGGCCCTTTTTTGTATAAGCATTTGAAGTTAAAATGTAGAAAAAATAAATTTTGTAGTAAAAAAATTACAAAATATTCAATTTTTATAGCTAAGCCGCTAAGGCTTGAAAATGTAACACAAGGTTAGGTATGTATACAATGATATTTTCAAAAACAACATTTTGAACCTATTTAAACCGTTCTACGGTAAGCAGTGGCGTAGCTACCCTCGTGAGCGCCCTAAGGCAATATATATTTTTCGCCCTACCTAATATAAATTAGACTCTTCGACTTTAGACATTAAAACATAACTGCGACCAAATTTATGTTTGTTTTTTTTTTATATACGATTAACTCAATTACACTTATATCACATTGAACATTTTGATTCAAATAAAAATAACTTCACAATTATCAAAAATCAATATCCCAAAGAATTTTGCGTCCCGAGGCAAATGCCTCTGTTGCCTATGCGATAACTACGCCACTGACGGTAAGTCGTTAATGACTGAACAGTTAATAACAATCATAAAATATGATATAAATCAATATGTATACTATTATAATAATAAAAAATATAAGAAATGCAATTTTTTCCGCAAAAATGAATTCAATCAACCACATTGCTAATTGGAAAATAAATTACTATGATATCAATATAATATTATAGTCTCCCCTTAGAATCGTGTTTTCTATACAACGATTTATCATTGAATTCAAATTTAACATACCTATCCGGCTATCCATTACAGTGACTTAGATACTCAATGATGAAGTACCACACTCGGTACTTAACTGTACATTGTACAAGTGTACAACAGAGTAAATACCTACTTATCCACTTGATTTTTAAAATGTGTTATTATCGTGTATTTATGTTCTAATTACAATTAATCGAGGAAGACTAAATTTGTTTAAACTTAATATAGAAAGTGCAGCAAACAAAATAAACACCACTATTTCTCTTGATTAGGTATAAATAGGTAGGGATATAAATCTTCTTCAACAATGTGTATGTTTAAAGAGCCGAGGTTATAGAAAATTATTAACTGAATTGAAAAATTTAATAAATTATATTTTCCATCTAAAAAGTCCAATAGTTCTAACATCACTTATTGAGGCATCCTTCTCCCCAAAATAGTTTATACAAAACTCACGAAAAAATATGACACATAATATTGAGAACCCAATATTTTTCTAGGAACTTTGTATTTAGTTTTAAGGTTTTTGACCAAGTAAAAAAACTTTTTTTTTCATTAAATGTCAATTAAATTTCAAATGTCAATAAATGTACCAAAAACAGGCTAAATAATTTGAAAATGTTACCATGTGTGGAAAATTAAAATACAAATATTTGGAGAAAATGTACAAGTATCTATGTTGTTTTTGAATTACAACAAAATAAAAAAATCGATTTTGACAAAAACTGGTTTTGCGAAAAAATGCCTGTTATCTCTTTCCGGCATGGTGGCTAGTACAGCTGACCACTTAATTTTTCTGCTTATTGCATGGTGGTTAGTGAAGCTAACCACCTTGAAAATATTTTTTCTTTTTTTCTCATTTCGTGGTCGTTGTTGCTGACCACCATAGGTGATTAGTTCATATACCACTAGATGGCATGGGATATATTAATATTAATTAATATTAGGCATATTTTAGTTATATCGAATTTTCTAAATATATATTGGTCGAATTTAATTTGTGTTGGTTTTCCCAGAATATTCATTATCATATTATTTGTGTATTATGATTATCTTTATTTCCCTTTCTTAGTAATCTATTTTTCAGTCTAATCGACTCAATTGCTTTACATCATGTGTAATATCGTCATTTTCGGTGGTCAACTGCAATAACCACCACGCAGTTAGTGTCTGCATTTATATAATTGTACGTGACTATAAATTAAATTTTGTTTTTGCTTTATTTCACTCTTCCAGACTTTGGTAAGTTATAATATGCTTTAGTTTATTATAATTTGTAAATTACGTGGACTGTATAGGGACAAATGTTTTTTTTAGAAATGTTTCGACATACTAGAAGTTTGAGTAAAAGAGAAATTGAAAAATGTTTGATAGTTGAAGATATACCTTCTGGGTCTGATTTAGAGGCTTCTGATGAAGATCACGATGATTTCGATAAAGACCCAGATTTTAATTTGTATTCCGACAATGATGATCATTTTTCAGACGAAAATGAAATTGATTTCGCTCCTTCTACTTCTTCAAACTTAAATTCCACTTCACTAATCAAAAGACGTAAATTAAATACAAATTTTGATGAACTAGATAAATTTAGCAATGCTACATCAACTATTTCAACTATTTCACAAACACATGTTCAAAATCAATCTGTACTTATACGTCCAATAAACTCTATAAGTGTTCCAACTTGGTCTGCAGAATATAATTTTATTTTACCAGATATAATGTTTGATGATTCGCAATCAGGTGTTTGCAATGAAATAAAAGAAATGATTGATATCACTCCTTTAAAAATATTTTTAAAACTTTTTCCGAACGATTTATTTGAATTAATTGTTTTTCAAACAAACTTATATGCTACTCAACAAAATAAACCGTATAAACCTACTTCTGTTGAAGAAATAAAAATATTTTTTGGAATAAATATGGTTATGGCTATGAAGAAATTACCTAGTTATCGAGATTATTGGTCAACATGTTCCGATTTGCATGACCATTATATTTCTCCTCTAATGCAAGTGAATAGATTCGGATGGCTTTTAGGCCACATACATTTAAATGACAATAGTGTACAACCAAAAAAGGGTGATCTTCATTATGACAGATTATATAAAATTCGACCATTATTGTCTAGATTGTCTCAGACATTTGCTGAGTGTTATAAACCACACCAAAATGTTGCCGTAGACGAATCTATGGTTAAATTTAAAGGTAGGTCTACAATCAAAAAATACATGAGAGATAAACCAATCAAGAGGGGTACACCACATTAAAAGGTGTTGTTGTAATATTGAAGTTTATAACTAAAAAGGTATATAATTTCCCAGAAACCCCATGAAATTATTACAAAATACAAATTCAATTCAATTTGACTGTTATAAATTTATAATGAATGCGACTATGTTTAGACATTTTACAATAGAGTTTAGTTATCCCGAATCCCGGATATATATTGTATTATATACTCTGTATAATTAACAAACATATAACAAAAATTAAATTCCAAGATTTTTTTTTCATATAAATATTTGTGTCCTGACAATTTGAGAACATAATAATATGTCTAATAATATAGATTGAAAACTGGAAAACACAAAAATAAGTACAAACGTCTATTTTTTTATTAACAACAAAAGTCTACAACAGTGTAGGTATATTATTACTAGTGATAGTGATCAGTGACCAGTATAGTAAAATAAATATACCTAACAAATAACAATTTAATCTAAAGAATTTGAATAGTCATTATTCACGCAATCACGCAGCAGTTCACAAGCAACAACAATAATGAAGATTGAAGACAAGTATAATAATTAATAAGTAATTTTAATCATCCAAAAAACTTGAAAATTGAGAAAGTTAAGCACAATATTAATACATATTTCTGATACATTTTATCTACCCAAAGTCTTATATACCTACTTTTTATATTTAATAATAATTATAAGAGTAACTTCCTTATTGGTTTTCCTAATTTCCTATATTAGTCTTGTAGTCAAGAATGTACCTATATTGCCTATACACTATGCCGTGTAAACAAAAAATCGAATTGCAGTGTCATACATAATTAATAATTATTATAATTTATCACAGACTGAAAAATTATGATGAAGGTTAATTGAAATAAGACCACCAACACCGTCTACATGAATAATAGGTAGCTTGAATACCGTTTAACACTTCAACTATATTTTGTTTGACTGTAGATATTTTCTACTTGTATAACTAATATAACTAATCTTGTGCGTGCTAACTCTGAAAATTATCGTTTAGCAAAACAATTTGCTACAGGAATTATTGTTAAAAAATAACCAAACTTCAATTAAAATATTATGAAAACTATCTTTTATTTATGATTTCTCAAACAATTCCAGAATTTAATGCACATTTTTAGCATCGGATGGGGGTTTACTGAGATCCAAATATTCCCTAAACTAAACTAATTCATTTTTTAGAAGATTCTATGTCATATTTATACATATAGAAATGAAATTATCCAAGCTTAAGTTAATAATATCATTATCTGGATTATATAAAAATTATCGACATTTCTTATAGCCTATCAACCTTAACCAAAATATACTTAAATATTTAACATTTTACAATATACTTTTTTTCAGTTTACTTTATTTTTTATGGCAACGAAACCATTTTAATATACTTGATAATATAATTGATGTTACTTTTAATTTAAAAATATGATTTCATTATGGTTTTATACATACGTTAAACTTAACCTTAAATGGCGATTTTCAGTTTATAACTTGTAACATTATGTTATACAAAACCAATTACCTATGTTCACAATTGGTTGTAGGTACTTATGATTAATACATATTTACACCAGGGCTTGCAAACTTTATAATAACGTCATATATGACAAAAACGAAATTCGTAAACGTAATTAAAACGGAGAAAATGGTTAATAAAAACAATTAAATACCACAAAATAAAACATAATGATTAACAAAATAAATAAAATATCATTAAACAAAGCTTAATGTATAGAATATCATTTAAGCAAAAAATAACGCAAAACAAAATAATTTAAAATCAAATTACTTAAAAGTTATAACATTGTTTGGTTTCATAGAAATATTCATTCCACACAATTTATTTTTATCCTAGCAATCAATACAAGAATGTATTATAATTTATATTCCATATCCGGGCCATTCCTAACATAATAGATAGGTATAATAGCTTTAACGATAAACGCAAAAATTGTGTAACGTTTTACTTCTAAATTACGATAAACGCAGAAATGATAGGACGTTTAGATTGTGTCATTGCGAATAATGTAAAACGATATTTTTTTTTCAAATGCAAGCCCTAACTTACACTCTCGAATAATGTTCACATATTTAAGACAACCAATTTTAAACAGGTACATACGTAGTACATCGTACATAGTATTAAAATTATATTTATAAAATATCGTCAGTACCAGACATTGGATATTGATTGTACGTCATACGTTTTCTACTATATTATGACGTTCTCATTCTTTGAAAACCGATTTATCAATTGATTTACAGTGATTTGGACGATGCATATCGCTAACGCTGCACCGCTCAGCATCTTGAACGAAACAATACAGCCAAAACGATTGAACATGTAACCACACATGAAACTCCCGAATGGCACTCCTTCAAGAAAATAAACCGTTCACGTGATTAATTAATTATTATAATAGTCGTGCGAGCACATCTATTCAATTGAAACGCTCGTCGTGTTCAATTAAAATAGTTGTTGTGCTGCATATATGCAGTAGTAGTAGGTACGTACTACGTACCTAGTCCCATTAGAGCGGTCCCGACGAGCCCTTGAAGCGTTCCTTCGGAACCAACTGGTGCTAATTGTGCAGCGTACGAAGTGGCCGCCGAGTACGCCAGTGCATACGTCACGCCGTTCAGTGTTTCAACTGGTAAAACCCAAATGGGATTCGTTATGATCGAGTACAGGAAGAATCTGACGGCGAACCCGGCAAACATCAAAGAAAACGAATTCATGTGGCCGATGCGTTTGATGACGAAACTTATGCCGAAACGCGGTTATAATTTTACAGCATTAAAAATATTTTGTGCGCAAGTATCGTATGTTTTTATTTTTTTTTGAACGAGAAAGCTAATATAATTACTGGATAGAAAGAAAAACGGGAATTCGCCACCGAAACATTGAATTGAAAGGGCCATCCCTTGGATCGTCTTTATGTACGGTTTCGTCTCCGGGTGGTAAATATCTGCTAACTCATCCAGATACCTTTAATAATTCAACATAATATACTATAGTTAATTGAAATACGAGTTAGGTTTTGGCTTGTTAGCTGTTTGGATCCTGTATTGAAATTAGTTATTATAAGATTTTGACGATAAATATTTTTTTATTACATTTTAATAATGTTAGATAAATAATGTAATTTAATATTTCTTTAAACATTGACATTTAAAGTGCATTGTTACTTACCAATAAATATAATACCAAATTAAAGGGCAAAACACTCCAAATAAAACAATCCACAAAAAAAAAGCTAGAACTCTTATTTTAGTGAATAATTTTTTGACATCTGATGCTATTGTTTTTTTTCAACATTTTCAACAACCTTTAAAGTCAAAAAAATGAAACATTTTATTACTAGTAGGATGAAATGGACAGTTCTGGAGCACCTCCCCCTTAAATTTTACATGTAAAAGGATAGGCACCTCTGTATAGGCAATTCGAAGTACACGCACCTCCCAAACTTGTTTTAAATACTCGATATAGGCAACCCGCCACACATATAAACCCATCTCTTGGTCGTCTTCACTACAGCCGCCGCATATGTAACCGACTTATATTTTACATACATATATACATACATACATACATACTTACATATACATACATACATACACACACACACACGCTCACACACATCATAAACACCCAAACATATTACCTATATGGCTATATATATGGTATATATATAGTATATACCTACTTACATATCAATAAAACATATCGTTAGCATACGATGTCACACTCACACACACACACACACACACACGCAAGCACACACACATACATACATGCACACATTTTAACATTCCGATCTATCCCTGTCACCTTTTCTCACTCCTTTACCGCATTATCGTTTATACAACTACAGACCTGTAGAGACAGGTCCGAGTATTGCCGGTAAACAGCAGCCAGAAAGTATATCATGAAGCAAAATTATTTCAGTCCGTGTACTACCCTCTATGTGTATTGTCATGTCAATACCGAGTTCTAATGTGTTTTTAAAGTGTATACAAGTATTATAAAAATTAAATTATTTATTTTACTTCATTAAACACTATAGTTCTTTTTTCGTTCGTTAGCTTGTTATTGTACTCTGCGGCTATTAAATCGCTTAGGTAAAACTATTTTACACTGTTATTTAAAGTATAATATATTTTTTATACTTCATTACTCATCTATCCGTTGAAGGGTAAAGTCTTGTTTCGCGAGTTCGACTAGTGTTCATCAGTTTTAACGTAACCATGTTCTCGTGTAGTATATGCGATAAGACCTTTACTAGGATCTGCAGTCTACAAAGACATGCCAAGTCACACGATTTATCCAATATGATTTCTTGCAGTATATGCTCAGAAATATTCACACGAAGAGATAACCTCATCAGACATAGCAAGGATAAGCATAGTAAGTACTTTTAAACACAATATACAGATTTATTAGATATAATATATAATTTTTATTTCATGTTTAATTATCACTATAAAACATATACCTATTATACCTATGCATTATAAAAGCAATATATAATAAAGGTGTAGAACTAAGTGTAATTTGTTCAATGAATTATTTTTTTCAAGTACCTAATTAGTAAAAATAATTCTATTTTCAGGTTCAAATATTGTTATCCAACAACAGCCAACCATAACCAAGCGAGAAATTCAAGATTTTTTTAAACCAGCTGAAAACATTTACGATTATAATGGTAAATATATGATTCATAACTTTAGATAAATATAATATATATAACTTACTTATATTAATTTATAAAAAATAAATCACTTCATGTAAGAATATAACTTTATCGATGATTTATTAACAAAAAATATTGTTTTATACCTATCAATTATTCAACAATTTTACAAACATTCTTAATGCTTATGTATGCTCTTAACAGGGTTAACTATGATAATTGTACAGGATTTTATCTAAATTATGATATTTTATCCTATTTTTTACTAAGAAGTGATGATATTTTTGTATGTTTTATGTATTTTCACTAAGACGATTAAATTTGTATAGGTATTGTTTTATGACATTTTGAAAAAAATTGATAGGTATAAAACAATATTTTTTGTTAATAAATCATCGATAAAGTTATATTCTTACATGAAGTGATTTATTTTTTATAAATTAATATAAGTAAGTTATATATATTATATTTATCTAAAGTTATGAATCATATATTTACTATTATAATCGTAAATGTTTTCAGCTGGTTTAAAAAAATCTTGAATTTCTCGCTTGGTTATGGTTGGCTGTTGTTGGATAACAATATTTGAACCTGAAAATAGAATTATTTTTACTAATTAGGTACTTGAAAAAAATAATTCATTGAACAAATTACACTTAGTTCTACACCTTTATTATATATTGCTTTTATAATGCATAGGTATAATAGGTATATGTTTTATAGTGATAATTAAACATGAAATAAAAATTATATATTATATCTAATAAATCTGTATATTGTGTTTAAAAGTACTTACTATGCTTATCCTTGCTATGTCTGATGAGGTTATCTCTTCGTGTGAATATTTCTGAGCATATACTGCAAGAAATCATATTGGATAAATCGTGTGACTTGGCATGTCTTTGTAGACTGCAGATCCTAGTAAAGGTCTTATCGCATATACTACACGAGAACATGGTTACGTTAAAACTGATGAACACTAGTCGAACTCGCGAAACAAGACTTTACCCTTCAACGGATAGATGAGTAATGAAGTATAAAAAATATATTATACTTTAAATAACAGTGTAAAATAGTTTTACCTAAGCGATTTAATAGCCGCAGAGTACAATAACAAGCTAACGAACGAAAAACGAACTATAGTGTTTAATGAAGTAAAATAAATAATTTAATTTTTATAATACTTGTATACACTTTAAAAACACATTAGAACTCGGTATTGACATGACAATACACATAGAGGGTAGTACACGGACTGAAATAATTTTGCTTCATGATATACTTTCTGGCTGCTGTTTACCGGCAATACTCGGACCTGTCTCTACAGGTCTGTAGTTGTATAAACGATAATGCGGTAAAGGAGTGAGAAAAGGTGACAGGGATAGATCGGAATGTTAAAATGTGTGCATGTATGTATGTGTGTGTGCTTGCGTGTGTGTGTGTGTGTGTGTGTGAGTGTGACATCGTATGCTAACGATATGTTTTATTGATATGTAAGTAGGTATATACTATATATATACCATATATATAGCCATATAGGTAATATGTTTGGGTGTTTATGATGTGTGTGAGCGTGTGTGTGTGTGTATGTATGTATGTATATGTAAGTATGTATGTATGTATGTATATATGTATGTAAAATATAAGTCGGTTACATATGCGGCGGCTGTAGTGAAGACGACCAAGAGATGGGTTTATATGTGTGGCGGGTTGCCTATATCGAGTATTTAAAACAAGTTTGGGAGGTGCGTGTACTTCGAATTGCCTATACAGAGGTGCCTATCCTTTTACATGTAAAATTTAAGGGGGAGGTGCTCCAGAACTGTCCATTTCATCCTACTAGTAATAAAATGTTTCATTTTTTTGACTTTAAAGGTTGTTGAAAATGTTGAAAAAAAACAATAGCATCAGATGTCAAAAAATTATTCACTAAAATAAGAGTTCTAGCTTTTTTTTTGTGGATTGTTTTATTTGGAGTGTTTTGCCCTTTAATTTGGTATTATATTTATTGGTAAGTAACAATGCACTTTAAATGTCAATGTTTAAAGAAATATTAAATTACATTATTTATCTAACATTATTAAAATGTAATAAAAAAATATTTATCGTCAAAATCTTATAATAACTAATTTCAATACAGGATCCAAACAGCTAACAAGCCAAAACCTAACTCGTATTTCAATTAACTATAGTATATTATGTTGAATTATTAAAGGTATCTGGATGAGTTAGCAGATATTTACCACCCGGAGACGAAACCGTACATAAAGACGATCCAAGGATGGCCCTTTCAATTCAATGTTTCGGTGGCGAATTCCCGTTTTTCTTTCTATCCAGTAATTATATTAGCTTTCTCGTTCAAAAAAAAATAAAAACATACGATACTTGCGCACAAAATATTTTTAATGCTGTAAAATTATAACCGCGTTTCGGCATAAGTTTCGTCATCAAACGCATCGGCCACATGAATTCGTTTTCTTTGATGTTTGCCGGGTTCGCCGTCAGATTCTTCCTGTACTCGATCATAACGAATCCCATTTGGGTTTTACCAGTTGAAACACTGAACGGCGTGACGTATGCACTGGCGTACTCGGCGGCCACTTCGTACGCTGCACAATTAGCACCAGTTGGTTCCGAAGGAACGCTTCAAGGGCTCGTCGGGACCGCTCTAATGGGACTAGGTACGTAGTACGTACCTACTACTACTGCATATATGCAGCACAACAACTATTTTAATTGAACACGACGAGCGTTTCAATTGAATAGATGTGCTCGCACGACTATTATAATAATTAATTAATCACGTGAACGGTTTATTTTCTTGAAGGAGTGCCATTCGGGAGTTTCATGTGTGGTTACATGTTCAATCGTTTTGGCTGTATTGTTTCGTTCAAGATGCTGAGCGGTGCAGCGTTAGCGATATGCATCGTCCAAATCACTGTAAATCAATTGATAAATCGGTTTTCAAAGAATGAGAACGTCATAATATAGTAGAAAACGTATGACGTACAATCAATATCCAATGTCTGGTACTGACGATATTTTATAAATATAATTTTAATACTATGTACGATGTACTACGTATGTACCTGTTTAAAATTGGTTGTCTTAAATATGTGAACATTATTCGAGAGTGTAAGTTAGGGCTTGCATTTGAAAAAAAAATATCGTTTTACATTATTCGCAATGACACAATCTAAACGTCCTATCATTTCTGCGTTTATCGTAATTTAGAAGTAAAACGTTACACAATTTTTGCGTTTATCGTTAAAGCTATTATACCTATCTATTATGTTAGGAATGGCCCGGATATGGAATATAAATTATAATACATTCTTGTATTGATTGCTAGGATAAAAATAAATTGTGTGGAATGAATATTTCTATGAAACCAAACAATGTTATAACTTTTAAGTAATTTGATTTTAAATTATTTTGTTTTGCGTTATTTTTTGCTTAAATGATATTCTATACATTAAGCTTTGTTTAATGATATTTTATTTATTTTGTTAATCATTATGTTTTATTTTGTGGTATTTAATTGTTTTTATTAACCATTTTCTCCGTTTTAATTACGTTTACGAATTTCGTTTTTGTCATATATGACGTTATTATAAAGTTTGCAAGCCCTGGTGTAAATATGTATTAATCATAAGTACCTACAACCAATTGTGAACATAGGTAATTGGTTTTGTATAACATAATGTTACAAGTTATAAACTGAAAATCGCCATTTAAGGTTAAGTTTAACGTATGTATAAAACCATAATGAAATCATATTTTTAAATTCAAAGTAACATCAATTATATTATCAAGTATATTAAAATGGTTTCGTTGCCATAAAAAATAAAGTAAACTGAAAAAAAGTATATTGTAAAATGTTAAATATTTAAGTATATTTTGGTTAAGGTTGATAGGCTATAAGAAATGTCGATAATTTTTATATAATCCAGATAATGATATTATTAACTTAAGCTTGGATAATTTCATTTCTATATGTATAAATATGACATAGAATCTTCTAAAAAATGAATTAGTTTAGTTTAGGGAATATTTGGATCTCAGTAAACCCCCATCCGATGCTAAAAATGTGCATTAAATTCTGGAATTGTTTGAGAAATCATAAATAAAAGATAGTTTTCATAATATTTTAATTGAAGTTTGGTTATTTTTTAACAATAATTCCTGTAGCAAATTGTTTTGCTAAACGATAATTTTCAGAGTTAGCACGCACAAGATTAGTTATATTAGTTATACAAGTAGAAAATATCTACAGTCAAACAAAATATAGTTGAAGTGTTAAACGGTATTCAAGCTACCTATTATTCATGTAGACGGTGTTGGTGGTCTTATTTCAATTAACCTTCATCATAATTTTTCAGTCTGTGATAAATTATAATAATTATTAATTATGTATGACACTGCAATTCGATTTTTTGTTTACACGGCATAGTGTATAGGCAATATAGGTACATTCTTGACTACAAGACTAATATAGGAAATTAGGAAAACCAATAAGGAAGTTACTCTTATAATTATTATTAAATATAAAAAGTAGGTATATAAGACTTTGGGTAGATAAAATGTATCAGAAATATGTATTAATATTGTGCTTAACTTTCTCAATTTTCAAGTTTTTTGGATGATTAAAATTACTTATTAATTATTATACTTGTCTTCAATCTTCATTATTGTTGTTGCTTGTGAACTGCTGCGTGATTGCGTGAATAATGACTATTCAAATTCTTTAGATTAAATTGTTATTTGTTAGGTATATTTATTTTATTATACTGGTCACTGATCACTATCACTAGTAATAATATACCTACACTGTTGTAGACTTTTGTTGTTAATAAAAAAATAGACGTTTGTACTTATTTTTGTGTTTTCCAGTTTTCAATCTATATTATTAGACATATTATTATGTTCTCAAATTGTCAGGACACAAATATTTATATGAAAAAAAAATCTTGGAATTTAATTTTTGTTATATGTTTGTTAATTATACAGAGTATATAATACAATATATATCCGGGATTCGGGATAACTAAACTCTATTGTAAAATGTCTAAACATAGTCGCATTCATTATAAATTTATAACAGTCAAATTGAATTGAATTTGTATTTTGTAATAATTTCATGGGGTTTCTGGGAAATTATATACCTTTTTAGTTATAAACTTCAATATTACAACAACACCTTTTAATGTGGTGTATATTGGTTTTTAATTATTTTAAAAACATTTTCAATTTCCCTTCCCATTTTATACAGACTTAGGACTGTCTACATAATATTATGCAGGTATGGTTAAAAATAGTATTTTTTGTTACATAATAGGTAGGTCATAATGTTTTTTAATTATTTTCATTATTATATAATTCGAAAATATAAAATAAATAATATCTTGTTTTTTTTGTGCTACTCAAAAACAAATAATATAGATATTTGACATTTTCACTAGGTATTTATACTCACATTTTCTATACATTAGAAAATATTTAAAGGATATTGTTGGACGAGGGTATGTAACTAAAGCATTAAAAAAATAACATGTTTAAAAATAAAAGGCATAATAATAGTAAGCTAGCTTTGTTTTATAGAGAGATTGACTCTGTCTGTCCAGAAGTACTCAATACCTTTATGGCTGAACAATGAAAATCAGTTAAAGTCGCGATAGACACATTTTGTGGCGCAGGAGGCAATATTATTTAAATGGCAAAAGTTTGTTTTGTATTGTTTATCTAGAAGAAACACTTTAAAGTTGTGACATCACCTCCATGGTATATCCAACTATCCAAGGCACAGCAATAAATCTACCATCAAGCTGTCGTCAATTTTATTAGACAAGATTTGGGAGGTTGGGAAATCAAAAACACCAAAAATCCGAGGTATGTACATTTTTCAATTTAAGTATAATAAATTGGTTATTTTTGTAGAATGTAGATCAATAATTGATATTTTAAATGTATACAATGTATCCAAGTTTGCCATGTTACTGGATTGAGGACAATTAAAATTCAAAACGTTTATAAAATGTATAAAACACTATGATTCAAATGTAATTACAATTATTATTTTATATATTATATACTCCATCCTGCATTCACGTTAAAAAGGAACCCCGGTAGCGACTAGTTTTAACTGAGCAACGGTCAGGCAATACCAGTTTGTCATCCTTACTGAGTTAACCATCTATACGCCTGTCAAGTGCATACATAGTAAAGCCACAATCCTGTGCACAGTTGGCCGACATGACTATTTATAAACATGCAATGGAGTATAGAAAATAAATGTTAAAAATATTGTTTGAATTATTTTAAATCTAAAAATTCTTGTATTATTTCTAGAGAAATGTTTAAGATTATGGAAACTCCTTACAATAGAACTCAAGAATAAACACATTTAAAAATGTGTTAGAAAAAAGAATTCAAGAAAAATTGAATTTTATTGAACAACAACTTATAAGTATAACAAATCAAATAAAAATTAAAATCCATCGGATGGTTGATAATGTGGAGGATAAAGTGAATTTACTTTACATTGTGTATGTATTTTAAATAACCATCTGTTATTTGGTTATGTTTTTAGGTGTCTAAAGAGCTGAATGATGAAATTCGCAGTTTTAGTTGATGAATTTAATTTACTTTTTCATTCAGAAACAGTGGCTTTAAAATGTTTATAAAAAAGAACTTTAGCCACGTAGAATCAGGTCTTGGTAAAAATTTACGAGCTAGTCTACCGCATTGGTTATGAATATAGATCATCATCAAAGAGAAATGATTGATAAGATGTCTACACTACTGCCAGAAGATAAACGGAGCATAAATTTAACAAATCCTAAACGTGGACCATTTTAAGTTTTATAACGTTTACATTGTGATAATCTATATGGTGATTTTCACGAGCAACTGGAATTCAAATTATCTTAGGTCTTACCCAAATTAATTACTCGTGTTAAATCATTAGCCAATTGGTTACATAATCAATCAAGGGTTCTAATAGTAAATATCTTTAGTGGCAATTAATTATTTTTTTGATTGAATTATTAAAATATCATTGCAACTGTAAAATATTTATTATGTGTAAAAAAACTAGATGGGGAGTAAAAATGAAAAATGATTGTAATCATATTATATTTACATAGCTCTAATTAACCATAGCAAAACATAAGTCTTTGAAAAAACTGCTATTGGTAGAAGTTAATCTAAAACAAGTTGTAAGCAATTTCCTGAGTAAAATATTTGATATTTTAAATGATTACAGTGTATATAAATTTGCCATGTTACTGGGTTGAAGACAATTAAAATTCAAGATGTTTGAATTAATACATATTTAAACTGTATGTTGGTGTATGTGCAGTCGAATAAAGTAAGTTATAATTTTTATATTTTATAATTTATGAAATTGTATGATTATATATTGAATTAAAGCATAGTAAAAAAATAATTAATATAAAAGAGTACTAAATTGATTTAATATTTAAAAAAGAAATAACTGTATATTTGATATTACAATAATTTATTATTATGTTTAAATTATTTAGAACAATTGTAGACTCGCCACATATATCAGCCGTACATTTTCAAAAGCGCAAGTTGAAAACAGTGTATCTTTAAAAATTGATTATTATTTTATATTAATCTAATTGATTAATTTTCTTTAGCGTTCTACAATAATGGACGAGACGGCGGTAAAACGGCTTGCCGTGATTATTTAGCCCATGTAGAACGGTCTGTGAAAATGTGCTGAAGTATTGTATTAATGTAAACATTATTTAAAATCGCAATAACTCAGTTTTGTGGAGAAGGAGCCAATATTATTCAACTAGCGAAGCTTTGTGACAAAGATACTATAATATTTGATGTTTTAAAATAAAAAAAAAAACGGTTTTCACAGAAAAAAAATTCGAGAATATTATTTCTACTTTATTGTAGTAATCAAATTTTAATTGTGTATCATTAATTTGTGTATATTATATATTAGCTTGTGATAATCATAATATTTTGTGTTTCAGGTAATTGCATGTCATATAGATCCTAAAAAAATTACAATGGCCAACATAATGTATCTGTATACTGTCTACAGAACAAAAATGAATTTAATGTGTATGACTATTTTGAATTAAGCAAAAACATTAAAGGTGATATGATATGTGATTAGGTAGCTAATAATAATCAATATTATGTATAAATAGTTCTAGTTAACTATACCAAAACATAAATCTTTGAAAAAATGATATTGGTATAAATGATATAAATACAATGATTTATTAAAACTTTGCAACTATACAACTGTGGTGTCATACCTAACAGGTATCATCAAGAATAATGAAGTAGTGAAAGATACACTGCAAGAGACTGATGAAGAAGACTGCAACATAGAGACTGGACTAGTTGAAAACTAAAGGTGCCACACATTTTTGTAGAATAGTTTTTAACAACACATTATTAGTGATCTATACCCAGTAAAAAGTTTTAGCTATTAGTAGGTATCTAAAAGTAAACATTTATATGTGGCTTGGTGTGGTGCAGTCGTCCTCTCAACTGTGGATACGCTCTGAGTGTACTTACCGGCCGGTGTTGCTGGCTCCCGGATAGGTGACCACACGGGTTTTTAGTAACAAAGCATTGCCACACATACAAAACATGTTCTAACCAACTGTTCCCCACCCCACAATAATAAAAACCTACCAAAAACACATACAAACAGTTAATGGCCGTCAAGCTTGTCAAGCTTAAGTTCAATAAAAAAAAAAATAGTTATATTTTTTTTTTGTTATATAAATTAATAAAAGTACTGTTTTTAATTTTTATAATTTGTTATCATTATAAGTAATAAAAAATTAAATATCACTAGTTGTCTTCAATTATAATTATTTATAATATTATATTCTATTGAGGGTTATAGTAATTGGAACAATTAAATTATTTTAAGCCAATATTACAGTATCCATCACTGTCTAAAATTATCAAGCCACTATGATTCATACTATCATAGGTCAAGTAGTGTAACCAACTAGATACTTCACTTTGGAGTAACATGAAGATATAATATCATATTGTATTTAATTTGGTAAGTATGACATTACTTTATAAATATATTATTTTAGTATCTAAAAACAAAAATCAAGCTTTTTAATTAATAGTACCTTAAAAAATATATTTTAGTAACTCCTGAAAATTTATTATTCAGGGTTACATGAAATTGGCCTATTAACCGACAATATTGAAATATATAGATACCAGATAAAAACGTAGAAAATATAACACCTCAAATCATTTTCTGTTTCAAACAAATAAATTGAACTTGGACTTGAACCTGGCAGGATTATAAAAATTCAGCATAATATGCTTATATGGGGGGGATATGGGGGATAGATCCCCCCATGAGCTGTATTTTTATATTTTCGTTTACCCACAAATAGTTTAAACACAAACTTATAAATTATTATTAAACTGAAAAAAAAAAAATAAAATATTTAGTTGTGTTAGTATGGATTATAAATATTTACTCGGTAAACGATAAGCATGATTTTAAAATATATGGTCTATTCATTTTAATTCTTATTTATTAATAAACACTTGGGTGCCCTGCCACACACTGTACCTAATTACAGTACCTACTTCCTACACACTACATGCATATTATAGATTATAGATGGTAAGTAATCCGATGATGGGTAAAACCACTATTCCAAAAATTAAAATTAATAATAAAAATGTAACTTCAAGATTTACATTTCGTAGAACGAATAATAATTCTACGAACTCGCGCCGACACTAAGTACCTATCTACATTGATTATCGCGATTACGTACACACATAACATACCGTGACATTCTCGATTCTCACCTATAGTCACAGTATCAGCCGTCAGGTAATTGATTTAATTTTTATAAGCCATAAGCAGAATGGAGCAGAAAAAAAGAAAATTACCGGCAACTAGCAATACTCTTTTGAATTTTTTTAAAAAGAAGCCTGGACTTGACGTAAGTATTACAATTTTAAATTATTCAAAATACTAAACATTATTAGGCCCGGAATCAAATGTTTTAAAATCGTACAAAATATGCATTTGTACACTTATTATAATTAACATTATAACTCGCATCAAAAATAAGCAAAATTAAATAAACACCAGTTAAAAAATGTATTGAAAATTTAACTGCAGTCGCTGCAGTTTTTTCAATAAATATTGTTATATTAATTATTATGAAAAAAATGAATGAGTCTATTCAAAAATAGAATTTAATAATTTATAGTAATAATAACTAATAATTATTTAAAAAAAAAATTTAATTCGATTTTACCTATACATTTTCTTGTTTATTAATTAAGGAAAACATAAAGAAATCTGATGATGTATTACCTCATGTTGAAAATAAAAATTATAATAAGTGTACACCTGTGCTTACTGCTTAATAAAATACATTTTCATAATATCTAATGAGAAAAATGTTTTAATTTTGTTTGTAGAAAAGATTTAATGGTCTGGCAATGTTGGCAATTCACAGTGACATTACATTTTCAAATGAAGAGGTCATTGACGAACTTGCCAAAAAGCTCAGGAATCTGGACATAATATTGTAAAATATTAAAACAATATATTACATATTTGTGAATGTATATTATGTAATATAGAATGATTATATTGATATGTGTTGAGTTATTAAATTATACCAAATGTAGATAAGGGGGGTGAGGGAGGCAAAGCCCTCCACAAGTTCACTATACAAATTTATTTCGATCCCCCCCCTCATGAAACATTCTCAATTACCCCATTGCTTGAAGCAGTAATACAATCAGGTATAAAAAATTAATGTGACACAATTTTAATTGCTTATAAGTTATAACACAGTATTATGGAAAATGTTATTTGATACATTATCGTTATTATTCCGGTTTGACATACATGAGTAATTATTAGTCTTTGGTATATCTATAATATACGTAGATACTTATATATTATTATAAACAATTTTAAAAACGTAAACTGTATTATAAAAGTTTTAGAACAGTATGCACCTAACTATATGGGTCAAGTAAAAAAAAAAAACAAAATCATTAATTTACTTCTGATATAATATTATTTTAAATAACTCAAATTACTGAATCAATTTGACCAGAGCCATTGTTGGTAGTTACCAATAATCTTAAAATAAGTCATCATTTAAAACATCACAGTGTCATGAAGAAATCAGGTCTTTTGGCATCCCTTGATTTAATTATAGGTTGTTAGCTCACATAGCTTTTAGTATACAATATATTAGAACCAAAAATACAATTGAGCTGATTTATTTGCATTTGAACTTAGGTAAATATTTTATTGGCTACAGAGTTATAGTATAGGAATATGGGTTTTATTGTTTTAATAATTACGAATAAATCAAAAAGTGTTTATGGTAACTGTGAGCTGCAATTTATAGCTGAAATATTATATTACGATACAAATTATATAGCTGAAATACTATATAATTCACATGTTCATAAAAACTAGGCCTGAAGGTGGCTACAACATAATATAATTAAAGGCACCTGAATGTGGCTACAACTATAAAATATACATAATATGCAAGTGGCGTTAACAGTTGATAATAATTTGATAATAGTATAAAATTGATATACAAGACAGTGCCCAAAAAAGGTCTGACCACAAAAGAACAATAATAAAAAAAAACAACAGAAATGTGATTATGCCTAAAATATTACACCAGGCCAGTTGGCCATGCTCTAATTATTTAAAACACAAATTGTCAACCAATAGGTACTCACGTGGGTGATTGTGTTGAGTGGCAGGTTTAATTCCATGTGATCGCATAAGAGGACGTATGACAAAGCATTAATTTATAATCAAAAACACAGGCTCTGCGTACAACCGACCACTCAGCCACAGTCAACTGACGAACAAATGCACAGTACTAATTCACCACCGCTGTTGGTAATACCATCGAACACCCTAAACTGGGAAAGACAAGATTAATATAAAAAATTGGGTGTTGCCAAGAACGGTACTTACCAGAAAGCGTGAAAATCCCCTCGCACGTGAAATTGAACACGGACAACGTGAATTGAATTATACACGTGATTGTACACCGCGACCTGTGACTTGACCACACGAAAAAACAGGTACGATAAACAACGCTACAATGTCGAGAGAGCAACAAGTGAAAAAAGAAATATTGAAATGAAAAATATTCTGAGGTTCGGCCGAAAAGACCAACGAAAGATGACCAAATGTCACACGAAAATGTGTTTAGTACACACGAACGGTTTACAACATGACTAAAGAAACAATATATACAATATGTTTATTCAGTCATGGTTTACAATAGACAACACAGATTTCAGATTTACAGACTTTAGGTCTTCGGTGGGCGGTGGCACTAAAAGCATTACAAATTGCATAATAATTAAACACCACGGATTACTTAACGGACAATATGATTATAGAAAAGAGATTACCTAAATAATTAATACAAAAAGACAAGAAAATCGAAAACGTCTTTTGCAGTTTTGCAACGGCCACCGTCACGCGCGAGATAACAGCGGTTATCATACCGGCACACCGCAGCTGATATCAACACAGAATTCTGTGATATCAACTAGACGCAACGGTGATACCACAGATTATATTAAACGTAATTAACGTACAAATGAGGAATATAATACAGGAAGTAATTAAAAGCAAAATCGACATATTCGACCAAAGGTATTACTACAGGCATGTGAAATTTACTCATTCATTGGTCACGAAATGCCTGTACCGAAGAACATCGATATTCATAAATTGGAGGAATATTTGAAGCACATCGAGCCTAGAACACTTAGCGACTACATGCAGATCAGGGAGCCATGCTTTATCGAACAACTGACGTTCCATGCGACCAGTCAATTGGCGAGGGCATGGTTAGCTTCATAAGTAGTGCCAGAGGTAATTTAAATATACTTTTATACATTGTTTTATACTAAAAAAATGTTTTTTGTTAGCCTGTCAACAGACCACGGACGAGAGCATTTGTAGCTAGAGAGAGAGCAACAGCAAGCCGTAGATTAAGTTTTTCATAAATACTGGTAATGTTATAATTTGTAAATATTATATGGATGATAATATAAACAAGCGTGATATTGAAAAAATAAGTGTTTTCATTAGTTAGAGAGTTGGACATCAGTAGTGAGATGACGAAAACAATTTAATGTATGTAAAACGGTTGAAAAAATATAACAAGTATAAAATAAACCAATGACCACCCGGTGATCACCACTAAGCATGTACAAGTTATCCCCATACAGTCAACTATACACACCACGCATACAGGTGCCTATACACATCACAATAGTCTTGTTCGTTTAAGGCGCCGTCTGTGGACGCACTGAACTGTATACTAACCTAGTATACAGTTCAGTGTGTTGACGCCGCTGAAAGGCGCCTTATGTATATACCTCGCATGAGTCTTGTTCGTTTTAGGCGTCGTCTGCATACCTCGTCATAAGACGCCTATGTACAATGTACACGTCGCATGAGTATTTTTTTTAGAATATTTTCACTTAAATATTGATAAAGGTATGACCGTTGGTCATGTACTAGCGCACTGTAAAATTCCACCACCTATTAAACTTCTGGAGACACCTGTGACCTGACGACTCGGCAATAGTTTAGTTATCGTCTGCAGTCTTAAACCGTTGTACACGTATATTTTTTCGCTCCGTCTTTAAAATATTTTTATTTCACAGTTTATATTTTTGTTCAACACCACATTGTATTTATATAATTTAATATGTTTAAATGTGAACAATGTCAAAACCAAAAAAATCACGATGGTGTTCGTTTTCCGCATGTACCGTTTGCCCTTTGATACTTAGCTTCAAAACCAGCCTCGACAAGCATATGAAGAACATTCATGGTATGTATTAATAGTTAACATTTTATTTAATATTAATTTATATCTAATATTTTTATTTCCAAGGTGTCGTTAACGTTCCGGCTCACCTCAGGCCTATACCCACTGCACAGATCGTTGCTCAACCAGCACGACAGAGTGTTATACAGTTCGCACCTCGTATTACCCGACCTATACTACTCCACAGGGGCATATTCAGATTGCCCCTCAAATATTTGTCCCCGATGCCCCGGTTGGTGGTTCCAGCAATTCACCATCCGATATTCGTATGGAAGAAAATCAGGACTTGGGAGATACAGGTTAGTTTAATTTTTTTATTTGAAGCCCCGAAATAAAAGATTTTTTTATCATAAAAATTTGCTAATAGATAAGCCATTAGATTTTTAATAGATTCGAGAGCACATTTTATCAGATATTAATATTAGGTTTTTTTTATTTTTTAAGATTCATACACCACCAGCGTTAACGGTAAACGTGTTTCCACCGTCAACACCGTGTCGGCTGCTAGGGCGAAAAAGGCGCGTATGGTGAAGACCTCCAGGGTTACGGAAATTTCGTCGTCCGCGAGCCGTAAAATCGTGTGGTATTACGCTATATAATCTGTCCATTTATTACAATTTATATAAATACCTTCAATGTTAAAATATGTAATCTTAAATAAATAATATTTAAACAATAAAAATTTTTTTTTTTTTTTTATGATCCGGATATAACGAAGTTCGGTTATAACGATCAGATTCCCTAGGTCCCTAGAAGATCGTTATAAGCAAATTTGACTGTATTATGGTGGGCGCCCAAAAAATACAAATAAATAATAAACGCGATATTAGTCTATCACGGACTAAGACTAATACAAATACAAAATATATATAATACCCTGACCGGCGACTCCTTACTCCACTGCAGCACGGGGTCCTGACTGGAAAAGGTGACAGCGTCTTCGTTATAGGCAATACCTAACTCACGAAGACGATAAATACGACAACGTGTATAAAAATATATATAATATAATTTGTGACCGTTTGCAATTAACATTATTACACGACCCGAGCCAGCAAGTCAAATCTAGACTGTCTCGAGGTGTACGACGACTGGCTCATTGGTAATAAATTAGAACAACTACAAAACAAAACACGTCGTTCGTGGGATTACACCCGGTTCAAAAACGGCACGCGGCGGCGAGCGGACACAACGATGCGTCGGGCTCGACCGCCTGGAAAAGACCACAACGTCGTGGCGACAACTATGTCGCACGGTCAACGGCTGGTTTAGAACGACAGCTACTTCACGGCAATCTACCAAATAATGAATATAGGACCAAATAGGGTGGCTTGGGAGGGAGTTATGCATTTAGTCGCATAGTGCGTGACCTTTGATTATTATCTGACTAGCGGGCATATCAGATACAGCGTTCGAACATATATTTTAAAATACACAATTTTTAATTAAAAAAAAAAAAATTAAACTTAAATGAAATGAAATTGAAGTCTATGTAAGGAATAATCTCGTTAACTACTGGACCTATTTCAATACAGATTATATCGATAGATTCCTCGAGACTCGGAGGATGTTTTTATCTACTTTTTTCCTACTTCTTTCCGCAACTTTAGAGAGTGATTTGAACCATGTTCGGAAAATAAACCAAGTGCTATATCCAATCCACCACAGGTGAATTTTCTCGCATCTCAGTTGAATTACTCGAATTAGTTCACAAATAGCGAGCTAGGTATAGGTATTCCAATGCCGATTTGGCAGTAAACTTAAGTAGGTAGGTACCTACGTTAAAACGGAGATACACTGATATAGTGTACATTATGTTTGTTTATTTTTTCCCGGGTTGAAGTATAGGGTTAGATTATACCTACAACTATTTTTCTAAAGACCTCAATAATTAATAAATAATTTTACTAATAGACAACAGTTATAGGTATTAAAAAAATCCTCTTAAAATTATGTCGTTGCGTAAATAGGTAGGTATAGGTTTTTTAACCTACGTCCTACATAGAACTCCATAATGTTAACTTTCATTTAGTCATTTTTTCGAGGTATATTGTTAATATATTTCATTAAAATAAGAAATAAGAAAAATATGACATTCTTAAGACCTAGGTGGTCAATATATAATACATATGTATAATAGGTCTCGTGATAGGTCTAAATCTAAAAAATCTACTTGACAATGTTATATTTCAATTTGTTTTAACCTTAAAACATTAAATTGTTTAAATTTAGATAAAATTGTAGATTTGCAGGTAATTAAATTTTATTATCATTACCTTTCCATATTCCATAATTCCATTTCTAAAATATCTATAATTTTCACCCACAGTATTTCAATTTTTTTTCATATAGGTACAAATAAGTACAATAACTGATGGTTGTTGATTGATTCAATATTTTACCATCGATTTCTAAAATTGAGACTTTACCAAATGGTATCGCTAAAACTAAAAAAAAATATTACAAAACTACATATTAACATACAGTTTAACATAAAAATTAATAGGTACCTACTATAAAGGCTTATTATACTAAGTTTTAACATAGTAGGTACATACCTACATAATTAATATTTATTTTAAATATCAATCGCCATGGGAAAAAAATGTTTATAAAAATTGTAAATAATGCATTACCTATGATGATAAATTGTATTTGATCAATGATCACAATAGTATGGTTACTAAATATTTATTATGATTGGTAAAAAAGGTTCGAATTCTCAATATCACATTTATAATATTTTTTTAGAACGATTGACATATTATATAATACGGATTCAAATAGGACATTGAATATCTTACGTGAGCGTGTTTGCACGTGGTTAACACATTTTTAAATCGTGTGAACTATTTTTTTTTTACATACATTTTTTTTTATTAAAATTGGGCAGTAATATGACATTTTAAATTATAACTGGCAATTATAATAATTATTAGCCTGTCAAAAAAATAAAAATAAATTTCAAATTAAGATCAAAACACATTTTATATTTTTACATAATCTAGTAAAATAGAAATTGTTGATTAAAATTAAGTGTTTATAAATCCATTCTTCTCTCTTATGGTTTCAATACTTTAAAGACTTAACGACATCATAAACGTTTATACTTTTTGCCAATTCTTGGTCGATAGTCGATACTGATGGTTAATAAACTATCTAGGCAATCTTGATACATAGTTAGAAAAACTACCACCAAAAGACCACATACAAATTACAAAATCTAAACTACTTAGCAAAGCTTTACCTTTTTATACAATTGGTAGGCATTAAAAATTGTTTTTAAAAATTACATTTTTCCTTATAATACCAATAGTTTTAATAAGAATAGTCCTTTTTTTAAGTATTCTGTTAGGTTCGGTTACTGATTACAAAAAATCAAAATCTGTTGTGATCGATCAACCTTTTTTTGGGCAAATGTAAACTGGGCCTGCGGTTACCTTTTTTGTTGTAAACTCGGCTCGGAAATTTAAGATAGTAAAAAGTTGGTTGTAAACTCGGCCCGATAATTTTAACCAATAAAATATAATAAGGACGACATAATTTATCAAATGAAATCCAATACTGAAACATTTTACTTAAATATTTTTTATTTATATGACAAATTTCATACTATGAATAATAATATGAAAATGAAAATAATTTTTAGAGGATAATGAGAATTGCCTCCTCGTGGTGTCCTCTATGCAAACCTGGGCATTAACGAGTTAAAAAGTTAAGTTAATTTTAATTAAGTTACTTAACGAGTTACTTTTATTTTCATAAGTAACTTCTAACTTAAAAAAAATAATCACTGTCTGAAAAATCAAATTGTATTTATGTTATTTTATTCTGTATTCTAAATAAGTTCTAACTATTATTAAGTTCTAATTGTAAACTATCGTAAGTGTTTCGCATTATTTCTAAATAAAAAAGAAAAGTAACTTTTAATTTTAAACTTAACTTACATTTTTTTTATTAACTTAAAAAAATTTGTTAACTTGCCCAGCCTTGTCTCTGGGTAATGCTAAATGGTTCTCAAAAATATTATAAGATAATTATTATATGTATATTTTTATTCGAGCCGAGATTACACGTCAATCATTTTTACCTGAAAAAAACACGGGCCGAGTTTACAATAGACCTTTTGAACATTTTTGTCCTCGGGCCAAGTGTACAATCACCCCTTTTTTTTTTATCCAGGCATGATTTTTTTGGGGCAGTAGGCGCAGCCCATCAGGCAGTGCCCCCATCCCCCCGTAAACCCACCACTGATATCTTGATGTACACTATTATAAGTGTGTACAGTGTACAATATAAATAATAAATAGTTAATATGGATTAAAAAATAATAAATTAATCAGAAAATGCTAAAAATAAAAGTTTTATCTTTGAAGTAACTGTTACGTGAGATGAATTACGTAGGTACTTGAAATGCCTTGTCCTAGAACAGTGCTTCTCAACCTTTTTTATTATAGGGCCCCCTAAATTTAATGTAAAACTGTCAAGACTCCTCTCAATCAGAATCATTAATTATTTTTTCTTAATAATATACTAAATTTACATGCACACAAATAAATTATTAAAATGTAAAGAAAATAAATGGTTTTAAATATATTTTTCAAACATGCAATCTTATAGTTGTATAAAACTTACAACATATATAAACAAAAAATAATTGGTAATAACTATAAAGCAATACAAAAATATTCAGTAATAATATTGATTTGGTTTCAAACACAGGCTAGGCTTATAATAATAATAATAATGTTATATGTATATAATAACTAAATAATCGGAAATATTTTAAATTAAATACATATTTCAAGGCCCCCCAATCATATAGACACGGCCCCCTAGGGGGCCTCGGCCCCCAGGTTGAGAAGCACTGTCTTAAAACACTCAAACAATAATGCACTTTGAATTGAAACTGGGTAGTAAAATTAAAGAATGATATTATTCTCACGATTTCATGATATGTATTGTGTATAACAATTATAATAGGTACTTGTACATATCATATGAATATAAAATATAATTTTTGGAAAACGTTATGATTATGAACTTAATCTTTTTTGATTTGATTTTCGGCAGTTGTGTGAACGGTTGCTGCAAATGTACTTATCGGCGAAACGGATTCAGCAGAATAATAATTATTGAACATCTTCCATTAACGTTAGAGCGCCAGCAATGTTTTGGAAAACAAAAATCAATATTGATGATAGGTTGTTTTTTCATAACATCGTGGACACTTTTTTCCCAAGTGGAATAGCAGATCTATTTCGGCATTAATACGTAATGCTGTACTTTTATAGCCATGACACAAACCGCCACTCAAAATTATCGATTATGCTAAAAATTGTGTACGAGTACGAGTACTTACCTAGGTATTTCGTAGAAAGTATTCGTACCTACTTATCGAGGAGTTCATGAACATCGGCTTATCGGAAAATTTAAAAATAAATATGAATCTTTTAGGTTGTACCTATATAACTATTTAAAAGTATCGTTATAAAATGCTAAAATTGTATATATTTTGTATTAGTGTTTACATCGACGAGTAAATGTTCATTAGTTTGGTGTAACGATCAAGTTTAAATAAAATAGCGTGATAATTTTATAAATTGTGGAAATTGGAGTAGTAAACAAAATGCATCTTTTCCAGATTAATAAACAACTTTTAACATTGAAAATTCATTATTTTCTTTCACTGGCTGGTAAGAACATCAATAACTAATTAATTAATATTTATTAATCAAATTTAAATAATATCATTAACATTTTCCTATACTGATTGTATTTATTTTTATAATCTATATGTTTCTAATTTCTATATATCTTCCCCATGAGATTAACTATTTAACTATAGCGTTGTTAAATATTCAAACTTTTGATGTATTTGAAATACTTTTCTAAAATATTTTATCAATGTAATATTTAATATTTTTTTTTATGGAAGGTGGGGTTTTTTGTGCTCGAAGACACTTTTGATAGTACAAAAAATACTTTAATTTTCAACATTTTACTAATCTAGTTGATACTTTGGAGTGGATATGGAGATGTAATTAATTGTAAATAACGCTTAAATACTTTAATCAATGATAAAATCTAACAAAATAATTAAATTATTTGTATGTGTATTTATTAAATGGTCCAGATCTATACTAAATTATAATAATCAAATTCAATATTTATATTTTATTATAAACTCATTATTTAAATTCGTTGAAAGTAACTTAACTTTAACTTTTTAACTCTTTGATGCCCAGCCTTTGATATAAACAATGTAATAATAATTGTAATTTTTAGGCAAAAATTAATTCAATCTATACCGAATTACTTATTGGAAAATAAACATCTATGACATCAATATAAATAAATTATAAAATATAGATACTTAGTAATATGGGCTAATAGATCGTATCCACTTAGAATTGTGTTTGTGACTTTGTGTTTCATAAAAACGATTTATCCTTAAATTCAAATTTAACACATCCATTACAGTGATTTACTCAATGAAGAAGTGCACTCAGTACTTTCCCTTTCTCTTTTTGTTTTAAATTTTTATGTTTATGTATACTCGTATAATATGTTATAAGAACAATTAAACAAATAAAACTAAAATTGTTTTTATAAAATAAAGAAAGTTCCACAGTCATAACTCATTATAAATACCACTATTACTCTTGTTTTATATATTGTTCAACAATTTTAGATTCTGAGGGGAGCAATAAATGTATTGATTTTACAACGTTGTGTGTTTTTTTGGTGTCTGTCATCATGTTTTAGGGCAGTAAAAGTACTCCGATTTTCTTCATCAGCATCTTTTCTGATAGGAAAATGAATCTAGTTGGTACTTTGTGGTGGTAAAATAGAAAAATGTATCAATAGTTTTTAAACGTGTCGGGAAAACAAAAAATTGACGTGAATTTTTTTGCAAAGCAAAATTTTGACAAAACCGATTTTTATTTTTGGTGTAACAAAATAAACATTGATCATAGATACATGAAATTTTTACAAAATGTTTATAATATAAGCAATTTCTATACACAATAAAATGTTCAACATATTTTGAGGTATTTATAGGAATATTCAATTTTTGTTTTTTTTTTTACTTTTTATTTTTATTTTTATCAATTAAATTTTTTTTAATCAGTTAAAAAACTTGAAAATTTTATACAAGGTTCTTGTGTAAGTAAAATAAAGTTGAGCGTAAGTCTCCAATAGTTTTTTATCAGCGTCTAAAGTTAAAATTTCGACAAAATACGTAAGAATCACGAAAATTTGCAGTTTTTTTTAATTAGGAAATTCATAAGAAATATTCCAATTAAATCTAAGACTATAGGTTTTTCTACCTTTCAAAAAAAGAAAATGCCTATCGGAAAGGCAACCAAATGTTTTATATGTGTTTGAAATATTAAGACATTGGATATTCCCGTTTTTTCCGAGTACGATTTTCTTATTTTGACGTAATTCAAAAAGGAATAACCGCAGACATTCGGAAATTTCACCAAATGTTTAGATTATAATTTTCTATACAACAAAAAAAATTTAAAACTATTTCGACAGTGTTTGCACTAATTGTAAGTCTAAGAAAATTTTGGTTTTTTCAAAATTTTTTTCTTTAAATATCGAAAAAAAAAATGTTTTGGGTTGAATTTCTTTAAAATTTAATACAAGATTTTTCATAAGTTGTTAAAATATCAGATTAAAAATAATAAAAATACACAGGCACAATTTTTTTTTATACGCATTGAAACTTCATCATCGAACGTTTGCAAATTTTCTTGTAGTTAAAAATGTATGAAATGTCCAGTTCTTATAGTTAAGGATTACAAATTTAAAACAAGATTTTTTATAGACATTTTAAGTTAAAATTTGCACACCAAAATATAGAACATTTTCAAATTAATTTGTGGTTAAAAATGTATTTAATGTTCAATTTTTATAACTAAGAAATAAAAATTCAAAATAAGATTTTTTTTAAGTTTTTTCAAATGCAGTTTTGAAATATTTAAGATACAAATTCAAACTTTTTTTTATAATCATTTAAAGTTCAAAATTAGTTCAAATTCATCAAAAACTCGTATGTATGCAAATTATTTTGTAGTTAAAAATGTATAAAATGATCAGTTTTGATAGCTAAGGATTGAAAATTTAATGTTCCGTATGTATTCAATTTCGTAACCAAACCATCAAAAAAATACATTAAAAAAATAATTTATTATAGTCATTGTAAGTTAAAGTTTAGACGAAATTAGATATTTAAATGAAGAATAACAATTTTATTTATTTCGTTGTAATTTAAAAATATTTTTTGAGGGTCCTTGAAATGTTTATAGTACCTATATTATTATATTTTATACACCCAAATACTCAATTAAATTATCTAATGCAATGTTTTCTGCAAATATTAATTCATAATTAAAAACCCATATTATAATGTAATTACATTAACATAATTTATTTACTTGTCATTTAGGAGTAACTCCAGTACTCAGTTTTCTGTCATCAATATTGAAGCAAAGGGGCTATTCACCAGTCATCGTTGGTTTGACCTTTACATTGATTCCACTTCCGGGCTTATTGATACGACCACTTGTTGGTGGTATAACAGATAAATACAAATGCCGCAAGTTGGTGCTTATTTTGGTTATGATAATCCTAAGCCTGTTACTTGTTGTTTTGCTATTTATACCCGGCATGGCATCCAAAACGCAAATGGACGACGATTGTGTGATCAAGTCACCGTTTTTTTGGATATTTTTCACCATAGTGACCATATTCCACACAGGAATGGTTGCCAAAAGTGTATTAGAGGATACGATCTGCGTGGACTTTCTAGGTACGCACACTTTTAAAATATTAAATTAGAAATTAGGTGGGTATATATAATAAATATATATTTTGAAGTAAACTGTATTCATTGCCTATATACTGTATTAACAAATATAGTAGGTAAAAAAAATAAATAGTTACAATTTTAAATTATAATATATAACACGTTTTAATTTAGTGGTTAATGTTAAATGCAATCATATTGTTGTTTTTTCTATTAAGGTGATGAAAAACATAAATATGGAGAACAGAGAGCATGGGGATCAATTGGTCGTGGTTTAATTGCTATTGTATCCGGTGTGAGTGTAGACTGGATCAGCAAAGGACAAGAATATAAAAACTATACACCTATTATCATAATTTCATTGATTTGTGCTCTCTTAGACATATATGTGTCGTCAAAGATTGAAGTAATTATTAATTATTTTTATACTTTTTTTATAATATTATCAGTTTTATCGCCTATTTACATCGCTTAAAATTGTAAACTGGAAATTATAATAGCTATAATCAAACCTCAATACGTAATGATCATATTAAATTGTTTTAGTATAGGTATAAGGTGCAAAAATATACAATATTTCAGACTCTTTCCATAGTTTCAGATTTTTAAAGTTTATTTCAATGTGTTATAATATACTTTATTTAAAAATAAAAGTAATAAATTATTTTATTTTTTTGTCTTTATAGGTTGTCGAAAGTACTGAAAAAAAAACAATAGCATCAGATGTCAAAAAACTATTCACTAAAATAAGAGTTCTAGCTTTTTTTTTGTGGGTAGTTATATTTGGAGTGTTTTGTCCTTTTATTTGGTATTATGTCTATTTGTAAGTAACAATTTGCAATGAATACCTACTACCTATAACGTCAATGTTAAATTGTTTAAAGAAATATTAAACTACATTTTTTATCTAATATTATTAATAATTACTAAAAAAATATTTATAATCAAAATCTTAGAATTAGTTTAAATTCAGGATCCAAAAAGTTTAATATAATTTGATTAATGTAAGACTTAAATTGAGATGTACATTTGATCTTTTAAATGTTGAATAATTATTAAAGGTATATGGAAGAATTAGCAGACATCTACCATCCGGAAACGAAACCATACATAAAATCGATCCAAGGGATGGCACTTTCAATTCAATGTTTCGTTGGCGAATTCCCGTTTTTCTTTATATCAGGTAATTAATAACTTTCTCGTACCAAAAAAAAAAAAAAATTCACACATTATTTTAATGTTTTTTTTATAGGTTTCGTCATCAAACGTATCGGCCACATGAATTCGTTTTCTTTGATGTTTGCCGGGTTTGCCGTCAGATTCTTCCTGTACTCGGTCATAACCAATCCCATTTGGGTTTTACCAGTTGAAATACTCAATGGTGTGACGTTTGCACTGGCGTACTCGGCAGCCGCTTCGTACGCTGCACAAATATCACCTGTTGGTTACGAAGGGATGCTTCAAGGGCTCGTCGGGACGGCTCAAATGGGACTAGGTACGTATACTATGCAGCACAACAACTATTTTAATTGAATAGATATGCTCGCACGACTATTATAATAATAAATTAATCACGTGAACGGTTTATTTTCTTCAAGGAGTGCCATTCGGGAGTTTCATGGGTGGTTACATGTTCAATCATTTTGGCAGTATTATTTCGTTCGAGATTTTAAGCGGTGTCGCTTTAGTAGCATGCGTCATTCAAGTTACTGTAAATCAATTGATAAATCGCTTTTCGAAGAATGATAATGTCATAGTAGAAGACGTTCCACGTACCTTCAATACAACATCAGCTGGTACTAATGATATTTTATAAATTTAATTTTAATAAATATTTAAAATTGTTGGTCTTAAATTTGTGAACATTTTTTAAGAGTATAAGTACTAAGTACTTATTTATTGTAAGTTTTAAAAACAATGATAGTGTTATATAATATTATTTGTATAGTATATAATGTTAAAAGTTTAAACTGAAAATTGCCATTTAAAGTTAAGTTTAATGTATATAAAAAACATCAATAAAAACATATTTCTATCTTCAATGTAACACCAACTATATGCACCATGTAAACACTAGATCTGATTCAATGATTTAACGAGGTGTCATCCGTGGCCATAGTCAATTCAGTAATTTGACAAGCAACTTGTCAACTTATTGTAGGTCGTGAATGGTCTTCTCAGAGCATGCTAATTTTCCAGGTTTTTAAACATTTTTTGAAATTGTTATTTTTTTTTGGTACTTACTACTTAATATACAATTAAGGGTAAACATATTTTGTATTAATATTATTATAATATGCCATGTATATAATATAATATATATATATGTATTTTTTACTATGTAGCTCATTATAGTCATTAAAAAAAATTATTATTATATTTCTATATAAAATAATATAATAAAAAGACTATTTGTCAACAAATAATCATTTGAAAACAACAGCGTTTTTATTTATTCATTGTTTATTACTATAGTAGAAAACTAGCAATTATTTTGAAAACCACGCCAAATTTAATATGTCGGAAAATAAAAACTTAAAATGTAAAAAACCAAGTTTGGGTATAGCATTTATGACAATCATAGAATATAGTATGTAATAAACTGTAAAGAAAAACATAAATGGTACCTAGTTACATCTTACATTATAGAGCTTCTGGCAATACATTTAAAGGAGGCGACAAGTCTTAAATCGGGCTAACCCGTGAATAACTTGCATGTCCCACACTCAGGTGCAGTATTATGAATTTTTATGACTGGAAGGGGGTGCTATAGTTTATAGAGTACACAACATATATTCTAAAAATGCAATTAAAAATATTAACAAGGTGGCTCAGCAAAATTCAGAAAGGGGAGGTCGGCGATTGTCTCCTTAGCTTCTTCTCTGTTCTACGCTTACGCCACCACTAAGAAAATTAGATGATATTAATTAACAAATATACATCTATGATAATAACAATATCATTTTTAACTGACTATAGTTCATGCTGCGTAATGTATTTTCGATGTGTGTGTGTGTGTGTGTGTGTATCGTGGGTTACAACTAAACGTATACGTTGATGATGTTAAGGCAACGAAAACCAAATACTGAAATACCTATCCTGTTTTCAAGAATTGAATTGTAAACACACACAAGTTTTACTTAATTTTAAATCATAATGATAATTAATATATTACATAGCATATTATATAATATACATAATAATATAATATTATTAATTATTATGGTATTAAATAAAATATTTTAATAGAAAATTAATAATATGCGCGTCAGTGATTCTCAACCTGGGGGTCGCCAACTATTTGTTTAGGGTCGTCATGACGCCATTACATAACTTAAAATAGCTAGTATAAGTGTTTTTTTGTAAAATCTGTTTTAAATAAAGTTATTAGGTTTATTACCTAGATTTCAAATTTTAGAAAATAAACTTATCTAGTAGGTAATTATTATTTATTATTTAAACACAAAAATATTAATAGTAGTTTGTAACATTGTTTTAATGATAACATTACAAAAGGGACTCGATGACATTATAGGGGGTTACAGCCATAAACAGATGCAGAACCTCTGGTCTAAACGATATGTATATAATATTATGACGTTAAAAATATCAATATGTTAAATGTTTAATACACAGCGTAATAGTGCTCCGAATTGACAGCGTATGCAATACTGATCTCGCTTATGCGAGTGAGGAGTACTTGACCGCGAAGGTCTATGAGTGTTCTATGTTTTGTTATCGATATTATCGATGAAAATTATAAATAACTGTCACTGTATGTATGCAATCGCCAACGTGCATACTGCGTAGTGCGTACATAGTACATACCAGTGTTTGGAAAGAACGTCGTTCATGAACGCACGTTCACGCGTTCACGTTCATATATAGTGATTAGTGAACGATACGTGAACCGTGAACGTCACTCGTTTTATTAAAATAGAACGTGAATGTGAACGACGTTTAAATTTTTAACGAACTTGATCGATTTTTAAGACGTTCAATTTATTTACCATTTAATAAATATATTTATAAAATATATTTATATTTTCCATTTTAATTCCTATGATATATTTAATTTGAATAAAGAATAAAAAAAATTAAATACGTGAAATTGCGTTCATTTTTTGAAAGAACGTGAACGTGAACGCGTTCATTTTTTTAGTGAACGTTCCGAACACTGGTAAATACTATATAATAAACACTTAACACGGTAGGTATTAGCAACCCCGGATAGGCAAGGTATCGGCCCACCAAGTTCTTTCTTGGGTTACCAACGTTTGATTACAACTACAACAATTACTATGGTGCGATTTAATAATTCGATTCAATTATATTTTCTACTTATGTTTGTACTAATTTCTCATTACCATATAAAAATTTAATTACGACCAAACACTCATAACCAGCCTAATCCGCGCTGCAACACGATTGCGCACTTTTTTCTTTTTTGACCTGACTAATTACAACACGATTGAGCACCAAATGATATGTATATATACTATGTATAATAATTTATGTGTAACATAAAATAATATATAATTTTCGTATACATGCACTCAATAACTTATTAGTTATTACCTATTAATTCACAATTTTCCTTCCCAATTATTACAGGCTTAGGACTGACAACAAATTATCATTGTTGGCTTGGTTAAAAATTGTTTTTTTTTCTGAATTGCATGTATTTACTTAATGTATACTGACATACAGTGGCGTGGTAAACTGCAATTTCAGAGGCAATTGCCTATGAGATTTTTCTTAAATAGAGGGGTGGGTGGTAGCCGGCGGGTCCCCCAGTAAATGTAATATGACATACTCAATAGGTAGTCAATAATGATCTGAAATATAATTAGTTGTATTAAATTAATACATTATTGAGACTCGGGATATTAATATTGTAACTCGCCTCTGGAAAATTTTTAGGTCGCCACGCCACTGCTGACATACCTAGTCAATAGTCAATATTTTTTTTTGTTCATATAAAATTAATTATAATTATACATTTTATAATATGTATAAATGTATAATCGTATTAAAAAAATTACATGGTGACTAAAGCACAAAAACTTGGCCCCATTGCCTGCAAATAATCATTCATTGATATTTTATTATTTTTAATCATCGCGATTGACGATTATTCGTCGAGAACACAAGTCGTGTGGGGCCGGCTTTATATATAGTTCAGAAATATTTACCAATTTTTAAATTTTCGTCAGTCTTATTATTTATTAAGCTTGTTATTGAGATGTAATAATTGGGAAACATTATAGAAAATATGTAACTATTGTAACTATGTATTATTTTATATTTGAATGTTGTATATATACATTTATATATAAATTATTATACACAGTTTATAGTACTATATACAGTAGGTATACGCATATTATTTGGTGCGCAATCGTGTTGTAATTAGTAGGGACAAAAAAGGAAAAAGTGCGCAATCGTGTTGTAACCCCAATCCGGGTTAATTTTTAGAAAAAAAATATACTGCACTTGTAGATCAAGTGTTTATAAAAAATTTGTAATACAAATTTAAATATCGATTAGAATAATAGTTATTCAATTTATTAATTATTCTGTTATGCACTATGTACTCGTATATAATTTATTTTATAAATGTATTCGATAACACGATTATAGAAGCAAAGCATAATAAATTACTCTTAAAATGTACTTGCCTACATAAAATACAAAGTTAACTACGAATATAATACTAATACTTATAAATTATAATAACTGAGAGTTATAATTGTTTAAAGTTTGGTATTCACTAAAAAATATAATATATTATCTTTCATATTATTAATGTTTATCTTTATATAGATACAAATTAAAATTTGTGTTATTATTTCAATAGATAATTTTTATATAATTATCATCATCTTATGTAGTTATATATTTTTTTGTTAATTGTGACTCAACAATGTCAATAATTTACATGCCAAATATAGTTTTAAATTCATTGATTGATTCAATAAATATTGTCTTTATTAGTCATGTTGTCCTAAAAGTAACTTTTATTCAGACCATAAAGCAAACATAATTACATATACATTTAAAAATGATAACGAAGGTTTATTCTTATAAGAAATCAATGATTTATCTAGTTTTAGGGAAGTTAGGTGAAACGTCACTCTCGTAATCGGATCCATTCGGGAATGTTGACAATAAATTGCTACGAGTACGCATTGTCTTACTGTCTTAAAATAACATCATATCGATGTAGTGGATTGTGTTACACAACGACCGGCATTATGGCGATTGATTGTGCTAGCATGGAAACGTTGAAATTTCGAAACGAAATATCAGTGAACTGAATGCTTTACGATGTAGTTTCGATGTTCAATATTATTAATTTTACTGTCATGATATAGCTAATAGCTACAACCCCGTTTAGAGTCAGCCACGACCAATGCCGCTCCGTTAAAAAACTAGTTTTATGGCGGTGCGCGTTACTATAATATAATGAAAGGTAGAGAGAGAGAGAGTGAGAAACACGTTTACGGCCTCAATAGCAATCTACCATGTTGAATTCCAACATAACCTTTGACCTTATAGGTATGTGATCAACGTTCGGTACTGTCGTAAAAAAATAGCTATTCATGGATTAAAAAAAAATTAACAAAACGTTTGTCACCACTGAAATTCTTTTCGCGTGATCGAAGAATGTATATCATCAGGTTCCTATCCCCGCAAAAGCATCTTTCGTGGTGGGGGGAGTAGAAGATGACTCACAAAAGTGACATCCGCCTGTGTGCTACAGGCAGGATATCGAAATGACAACGGACTAACGCGTACCATCGTTCATTTCTCTTCGAACACGTTTTCTGGTAAGTACCTATAGGTTTTAATTTCTTTCTAAACGCGCGTTAACTTATTTTTGTTTCTTTTGTAATTCATAGGTACCAAGCGTATTCAATACTACTGTCAATTTTACAAACGCTTTTAAATATCTAAACAATTTTTACCATAGGTTTTGTTTTATTTTATGTTGATCAAATTCGAATCAAAAATAATCAATGATTTATTCCTTACGATAGATTTTAAATAAAAATGAAGTAAAATGAATATTGAACAAATTTTTTTTATTAAAATCAACATAATATAACTGTGAATAAGTATAGTTACCTTTTTTTCTTGTATTTTATTTCACCTACTTTTTTGGTATCTACTAATTTGGTTATCCGGACATTTGTATGTTTTTTTATGTTTTTTTAAAATCGTATGGATAATAAAATATAATATATTGGCTTCCGACATACATTGAAAAATGTACGACTATTGCCCATTTACATTTTGAAGGTTATGTATAGGTATATTTATATTAATAATTACCTATTAAATGCCGCCGGTGCAATTAGTGATACCGCAATGTCGACACCCTATCAATTATCATTCTCATTAGTAACTGCTGTAGTGTCATCTCCAAAGATTGAGATTGAATGTAGAATCAAGCATTTTCTCTAGTCAAAAATATGTACAAATTAACTGTTACAAAAAAACTACATTGACCCATAATATTACATTTGTTGTATTTTTTTTTTTTAACTGATAGAGGGAAATATTTGACGGCCAGCATCGAACTTAATTTTATAATATTTTTATCTCTAACTTTAAAGAAAGTCTTAAAAAGGACAATATTAAGCTTTTTTTACAAATTATTTTATATCATTATTTAAAATAAAATAAAAATCTGAGTTTAATGCTGGCTGTAAAATATTGTTGTTCACCAATTAAAAAAGAAATCATCTGAAAATATTAAATTGACAAATGAGTTAGCCATATTCCTGTGATGTCATTTACTTCTGTCGAAATGGGCAATAATTAATTCGTTATTTTTTAGTTCTATGACTTGTACCTGTGAGTGCTTATACGGGTAGTAGAGGGTTCTCTCACACTAATAACCATTTACACTCCAACATATTCACAAAATCGTGCGGCGCCGAAACAATATGTGAATAAGGTTGCCAATAATTTGCTCCTTAATAAATAGCTGGCCCCGGGGGCCTTAAGACTTTTATACATTTTTTATAGAAGTATTATTCATTTTTGATTTAAAATTATAATATTCAAAATATTAATTGCGCGTTTAGTAAATGATGAAGTCAAAACACCGAACCCACGAACAGTTAATAAGTTAACACACGTTTTGCTGTGAATTTGGCTAAATAATATTTATTTTATAAAATAATGATTAAATTAAGTGTTGGTATTATGAATAAATTAAAATATATTTCTAAAAATATGGAATTAATTTAAAATATGTACTTATAGGGTGAAGTTAACATTTCAAAGAGTCGTCCCAAAAGAAGACTAAATAGCTATTTTTTTCTACAGACGTAACAAACGATAGGATGGAAAATTATCATAGCTGCCAGCGCCTGTCGAACCTAAAACGTTATTCAAAGGTAATCATGAGCTTTTACTATTACATCATTGAACCTATACAGTTACAGATACGAAAAATGAGCGCTGACCACCGCGACCAGTTGTTATGCCCACCGCAGAAACTATATTTTAGTCTCAACATTTTAAAGGCGCGCAACAGGTACCTCTACGCGTCAGAATAATGCTCAGGGAGAAAAATGAACGTTTGACCTAACCGCTGCTTGGTGCAGGTCGCTTGGCGCTTATTTTTCGTGTCCACGATAATATGTATAGGTAGGTACTTAAAATGTAATTAAAATTGCCTACACCAAACTGGATAATGATGCATTTCAAAAGAACAATTAATATTTGATTTCTGTAGCACCTACATACCTACCATTTTAAATAGGTACCTTAAACCTAAAATAATTAAAAACTAAAAACCAAGTAAAATTTTGTTTTATTTTAAATTAATTATTAAAACCAAGATATTATTATATTTAACAAAATAAATATGTTTATGTTCACAAGTGAATTCACTAATTATATGTGTTTTTTTGATTCAACCTGTATATTTAATAACTTATATACTAACAAGTAGCTTATTCAAATAGTATTAATTTGTTCACAGATTAAATTATCTTGTCTTTAGGTATTAGTATAAGTTGTTAAAATAATACTATTTTGGAGTTTGAAAGTAAATATTTATGTTAATGATTTATTATACAATGCAAGTACCTAACATATATGAATGTATATTATATATTATTTATAAGTGTTATACTTCACAAAAATATTTAATTTTTGGATAATAAAGAGATGACAGATTGTTGTAGGACAGTGAACACCTTAGGTATGATCAGAGATTAAATTATATATAAGTGACTTAACAGTTAACATCAGATTTTTTTAACGTTATAATTTTTATTCTTTTGAACTAACGGCCTCTTTTATATCCCGACGCAGAATATTATTCAGAGTATTTCGATTTATAAAAATCAAATTTTGGGCAAGTAGTTTATTTAGTTGTACCGTGTACGTATTTAATGTGTTGATGAGTGGAATAGTGGACTAATATTTTGAATTAAAACATTGAATACTAGCTATTATAACGCATAAACAACTTGTCCGAAATTCAATTACCATGCTTTAAAGTACATAAGTACTTGAAAAAATATTAAGCGTTGGAATAGGGAATTAAAATTAATGTTATCATTAAAAAAGTAAACAATTTAAAAAATTAAAACTGCAGAAATATTATTAAATGTATTAATAGTTTATCCTAAGGTAAATGGATCACCTGGTATAAGTATGTGATAAACCACCAAAAAAAGTCACTTGTCTTGTGTAAGGATTGAATAGGAATTGGGACAGGTCACTTTATATAATATTAATTTAACTTGATTGTCTAATGTTGCTTCTGGGAGTTCAATAGTACTATATACTATAGTGCATCTAATGCGATGTCCATGTTTCGTTAAGTGTTAGGGTCGATTTTAGTTAATTTTTTACTTCTTTAAATATTACAATAGAAACAGTATCTACCTCTGAATATAATGCAAATATTATTAATTAAAGTATTATTATTTAAAGGAAGGATCAAAACAAAAAAAACGTACACATTCAAGTTCAGAAACAAGTGATTCTATAGATTCATCAACCGAAAACTCTTCATCGGGTAAAAGAATCATTATTTTTAATAATATTAATAGAGACAATTATTATTATTCTTTTAGATTCAGATACATTTATGCCTAATGAAGATAGTCCAAATTATGTATGTTCGTGCTGCAATGATAATTTTGAAGAAAATGAAATTTTGTATGAATGCAGGAGTTGTAGTAGGAGATATCATTTATATTGTCATATTCCCATCATAACTGGCAGGTATATTTTTGTTGCGAGAAGTATAGTGATGAAGTTAAAAATTAATTATTATTTTATTTTTGGTGGACAAGTTACATATTGCCATAAAATTATAATAATAATGTTTCCATAATGATTATAATAGATATGAGAAAAAAATATGGCAGTGCAAATTGTGTGAAGATATGGATACCATTTCTAGGGATTTAGGCAATAACGAGGATGCCGAAGATTTAAATATTGGTACGGTTGGGCGAAATATCGCTGAGCGTATATTAATGGAGTTGTACTGTAGCGATATCGACAGTGATGCTTTCAGAGTTCAACCACATGTAAACATTGTAAGTTCGGTAGCAACTCTAAGTAAATACCTCTGCATTTATTAGTATTTTTTATTATATATATATTGTTTTATGTTGTAGTTTCCTTCATACTATGGAAACATTGTCTATCCTTCGGCATTAAATGATGTAAGAGATCATTTACAAGCATATGGACATCATTATAAGCTTAGTCATTTTATGAACGATATAAAATTGGTATTTCTTAAGAACATGTCATACTTTGATGTGAGTATTTTGAATATTAATGCATGATAAAATATTTACCCTCTGTTGTTTTTGTTGCCTATTTATTTGTTAAATTTATACAGGTCCATATAAAAACTATTAATTGGTGTCAGTTTGGATATAATTTTAGTTTACATTTATATTTGTTAATAAAATTGATAATATTAATATAATATCACGTATGTCCAGTGGTGGTTTTGATACAGCATCAAGGAGGGGGGGTGGTGATTTTCAATTCGTTGGGCCCTCACACCAAATTTCAACATATATCTAAGAATAGAATGACATGCTGAACATAACAGTTGACGAAAAAAATCCAAGTGGAGGAGATCCCAAAAATCGCTATTGTGTATGTCTTATGCCAATACTTTATATAAACATAATACACAGTTTTTCTAACCAACAAATTTCAATTGGGATTTCCGTTCAAAGTTTATTAAGTTGTTATTATAAGCATATCTGGCAGGCAGTTGATCCCCGTTGGAATTTATTAAAAAATAGATTACCTGGACGAAATTTAAACTTTAAGTTTTGTATTTAATTATTTACTCTTTTTATATTAATATTAATTTTTTATTTACATATTTTTAGATTGGCGATCCATCGTTTGATAATGCTAGGAAACTTCTTTCTAATTTGAAGACTCTATACAACAAATGGGTAGCGCCTTCCACAGAGGAATACGTGAATTAATATTGAAATCAGTTGGTAATTTATCATTACAATAGTTACATAGTTAATGACATAGATTAAGACATTGAGTTGTATTGCTTACACTAAATTATGTACTGAGTAAAACTACTTATCAATAAAATAATAATTATAAAATAAGATTATTACACTTTAATCATGTATTTTTTTAAATTTATATTAAGTACACATTGATATTAAATTATATTTTATTATATTTTATATCCAAAATTTAATTATTTTATGTTATTTTTCTATAATTATACATATTATAGTTAGGTAAAGTTAGGTACTCCAGAATAAAAGGTGGTCAGTAAGCAACTTATTCATAACTAACCAGACTGTGGTCAAATATTAACAATTGTTTTTTTTCAGATGATCAATGGCTATTTGAAATATTGTACAAAGGTCTTAAAAGGGAACTTAAATTTATGATCTTGTACTTAATTTTTTTTTTCATTATAAATAGATAGGTGCATGTTTGTGAACTATGCTTAATCGATAAATTTGTATACTGTTTAAATTATTTAGTATTAAAATAGGAATAAGTTATTATTATAAAAGAATCTAGTTACATAGACAGTACCAGATTGTACTTTAAAAAAAACATAAAGTAAATGTTCCACCCAATTTCATATTATTTTAAGCTTATACTATATTCTGATTTGTATTAAAATATAAGTGATCAAAGCCATACTCAGAATTCAGATTCAATTCATATTTAAGTTAGCTATTAGGTATCCGTTCTGTGAAACAATAATTAAAATTTTTTTTTAAACAATTGAAATAATTACTATATCATTGTATTTAAGTACTTATTTCTCATAATTTATATAATTATAAATCTATATAATATCATTAAGTTTTAAATTTTAAAAAAAAGGAACATAAGCTAATATAATTTTATGTAATATATTATAAATAGTGTATGCTCCAGTTTGTATTTAATTATAAAATTGTGTTTTTATGTGAAAAATTAGTTTTCATTATCATTTTTAATTCTTGGTATTTTAGTTGTTATGAAGCATAATTAATTACAATATGTAAACAATAAAACGTATTCATTCTGATTTTTTTAAAAAATATATTTCAATTATAGAATTAAAGATGTTTTTCAATAAATAAGGTTGTGAATCTAAACACATCAATCCATTATCATATGTCCATATGAGTATACAGCCTGTGCTGTAGCTATAGTATGTGGTTTTATTTGTCATTACCTTTCTAAGGGTCCTAAAAGGTATATAAATTATTAATAATCCAATCTTTACTATTGTATATTTTGTCATTTGTTATTGCCATTCAATATTTTATTGTTTAAATCGTTAGTAGTATACTAATATCTATAACGATTAGCAGCCTTGCTAAGTATTTGAATACTTGTATTTAAATACATTTTTGGTATTTGAAATATTTATCATTGACTTTAATTGTTTTAAGGTATAGAAATAATAAAACCATGAAATATTTATCATTGACTTTCATTGTTTTAAGGTTTAGAAATAATAAAACCATTTCGATATAGTGCATCGTGTCACACAACGATCGTCGTTCCGGTGATCGGTTGTTCTTACATGAAAACGTTGAAATTTCGAAACAAAATATCGACTGTGTAGTTTCAATGTTCGAATATTATTTATTTTACTGTCATAATGTAGCTACAACCCTAAATAGCGTCAACAACGACCAATGCCACCCTCTATAGTTCTATAGTTTAGTGGAAAAAACACGTATATGGTTGCAACCGGAGCTCTGGCCTTGGTATGCGCGCCACATTCCTTATTACATACAATAACCGATAGTCCGCATCGCACCGCATTCATCCCTATATCCGCCACCCCAGACCAGTCTGTAACAGTTCAAATAATCGATCGCCAGTGGTGTCTAACCCCTATTCGTCGAATAATTCCTACCGTATCATACACTTGTCTGGTGTTTCGCTTTACTTTGCATTATTATATTATGCATACTAATCTCAATTAAAATTACTATTTTTACTTTCTCTTCGACTGCAGGAATGAATTGTATTTTTTTTTTGTGATATTTAATTATTTTTGTTTACCGTATTCCGTATTAAATGCTAATATGTTATTACGTTTACAAATTTCAATAGTTTTTTTTGTCATATAAAACATTACAATTTTTTATCACAACGATAATTTTTAGTTGTAGTAATTTGTATATGACTCAGGCAGCTCACGGCTTACTAGCGCGTACTTATCGATGTATTAGGTATACAATTTATACAAAAAATGTAGTTTTTGTCAATTTCACCCCCTTAAAATCAAAATTTTGAAAAATGCGAGGCGAAATTATAATATTAGTCTACCATCCAAATGTTAAATGGCTAGTTATAGTCTCGAATAGAGTCAGTCACGACAAAATAATGTTACCCTGTTTAAAAAACTGTTTTGTGCAGACGTGGGTTTCTGTTGAACCTGTAGAAATGATCAGTGGAGATTAACATGTTTACGGCTGCAACCGACCCTATGACCCCATAGGTATGTTCATCACAGTCGTTATTGTTACGGGTATAATAATCGATGGCACCCATCTCATCGCATCTATCCCTCTCCCCGACACCCCCAGACAAAACGAATGCAACAGTTAAAAAATTGAAATAAACGTTACAAGTGGTTCCCAATCACATTTTGTCAAATAGTTCACAGTCATATCCCACACTTGTCCGTTGTTTCGATTTAATTTGTATTATTAGATCATTATATATTGTGTATTAATACTTAATCGTAATTAATATTATTATTTCCGGCGGGAAAAAATCAACCAATGAACAGGCAGGGCCGTGTCTGGTGACCTTTGATCTGTACATGTATAATTATGAATAGAGTGACACAGTAAATGACTAATAATGTTTTAAAGAATCGACATGATAAGGAAACGTGTGTGTGTGTTTTACCAAGTTCCATTTATAATATATATATTGATACCGAACTATAATAATACTGTGTTGATTTTCATCCAGTTCAGTAAATAAATGTCGTCAAGCAAATAGTTGTTCAGTGATTAAAAAAAAAAAATTGATAAACGTTTGTCACCACTGAAATTCTTTTCATGTGATCCAAGAAGCTATATCTACAGATTCCCATCCCCGCAGGCCCTTCTTTCGTGGAGGGGGAGTAGAAGACGACTCACCGAAGACGCCTGACCGCTGTGCGCTGCAGTTAAGATTTTGAAATTACAACAACATAACGTGTACTGTCGTGCGTTCAAATCTCTTCGACCACGTCTTCTGGTAAGTACCTAATGGCTAATACCTACAGGTTTTAATTTTTATTTGGTGTGTTCACTTTTTTTTTGTTCCTGTAATACACAGTAATACATTTATAGTATATAACAAAATATATATTACTTTGGTTATTATTATTGATTTTGTGACTATGTTTAAATTGTTTAGTAAGACTTTTATACTTTTATACAATTATTGTAGTATTATACTTTTTTAAATAAATATTGTCTTCAATTTTAGATTTAACAAAAACAAAATATTAATTCCTCGTTTAATTTATGATGAAGTCATTACAATGAACTCACAAACTGTTAATATTAATACGTTTAATACCTAACTGATAAATGTGTGTTTTGTTGTTTAATTATGTTAAATAGTATCTATTGATAAATTATTTTACAAAATAATAATTAAATTAAGTGTTAGAACTATGAATAAATGAATATAAATATAAAATTATATAATTAATTTAAAAATATGTATTTATAGGGTTAAGTGACAATACGAAGAGTCGTCACTAAATAAATCGTACTTGCTATGAATATATACTAGCTACATCTTGCGGAGTACTCCTGAACCACACCATAGCCAGAGCTATTATACAAAAGCAACTCGTCCGAAATTCTATTTCCATACTTCGAAGTATTCAAAAAAATATTCAGCTTTTTAATAAGCAATTTAAAATGGATGATAACATTAGAAAGGTAAATAATTAAAAAATATTTTTTTTTTTTTAAATTGTTTGTAAAATTAAATATTATGTAAAAATATTTTTTAAAAACTGTTTATAGTTTATCCTAAGCTAAATGGATTACCTGGTATAAGTAAGGGATAAACCATGGAAAAAAGGACACTTGTCTTATGTGAGGATTGAATAGGACTTGGGACAAGTCTTAATTCACTTAATAGTTAATATAATATTTAATTTAACTTGATTGTCTAATGTTCCTTCTGGGAGTTCAATAGTACGATATACTAGTGCATCTAATGCGATGTCCATGTTTCGTTTAGTGTTAGGGTCATTTTTTATAGTTATAATGTTATTTATTAAATTGTATTGTTTTTAGAGAGGATCAAAACAAGATAAACCTAATTATTCGTGGTCAGATACCACGGATTCTACTGACGAAGAAGATGTACCAAGAGATACTTCGTCATCAGGTAAACTATTCATTATTTTTAATAAAACTAATAGTAACAATTAAAAAAATTATACTTTTAGATTCAGATTTATTTGTGGCCGATGATCATTCAGTCGATGGTACATTATGTTCATGCTGTAATGACATGTTCGAGAATCACCAAACTATGTATAAATGCAGTATTTGTAATAGAGTGTATCATCCTAAATGTCATGTTCCTGAAATAACTGACAGGTATATTTTTGTTGCGAGAAGTATAGTAATGAAGTTAAAAATGAACTATTATTTTATTTTTTGTGGATCAGTGACATATTGCCATATAATTATAATAAAATGTTTCCATACTGATTGTAATAGATTTGCAAGTATAAATTGGCAGTGCACATTGTGCGAAGATATGGAAACAATTTCAAAGGATTTAGGCAAAAATGGCAACGACGAAGATTTGAATTCTGGTACGGTTGGGCGAAAAATTGCTGAGCGTATATTAATGGAATTATGCTGTAGCGGCGAAGCTATTGACGCTTTCAGAGAGGTACCTCATGTAAACATTGTAAGTTCGATACCAACTATAAGTAAATAACTCTACATTTATTTATATTTTATGTTCATCTTATATATTATATGTATTGTTTTATGTTGTAGTTTCCTTCGTACAGTGGAAACATAGTCGATCCACTGGCATTAAATACTATAAAAGATCATTTACGTAATTATCAACATGTTTATAAGCTTAGTGAGTTTATGAACGACACAAAATTGTTATTTGCTTATAACATGGCATTTTTTGATGTGAGTATATTGAATATTAATGTATGATAAAATATTTACCCTCTGTTGTTTTTGTTACCTATTTATTTGTTAATTAATGTATAATACAATGTATAATACATACAGGTCCATGTAAAAACTATTAATAGGTGTAAACGTGGGTATAATTTTATTTTACATTTATCTTTGTTAAGTACACTAAAATCTACATTAGTCATAGAATGATATAGGTTTTGTTTATGCACATCATATGGTGTTTATTCCGGAAATTGTGTTACTTTTGTTGGGTCATAATGCAAATGGTGGAGATGGCATTAGTGATGTCAACTTAAAATTCATTATCAAGGCATAAAATTATTCTTTTGGAAATCATTAAAAGCAAGAGAGCTATGCGAATTAAATATTTTTGAAATTGATAATCATTATCAGAATGATAATTTCACATTTGTTTTCTAGAATATCTTATAGAATATAATATTATGTATATTCAGTGGTGGTTTTGACAAAACATCAGCGGAGTAGGGGGCTGATTTTCAATTTGTTGGGCCCCCACACCCTGCAACATTATTATATTATTTGAATATATACTGTAAAAATAATATGACATGTAGAACATAGAGGGGGGGGGGGGGTGATCCCAAAGCACTTGCAAATGTGTATGCCTTTGGCCAATATATGTTGTAAACATAATATACAGTTTACTTTAAGTACATTTCTATTGGGATTTCCATTTAAGGTCCAACAAGTTGTTATTAATAGCGTATTTTCCAAACAGTTGATTTTAGTTGACATTTTTTTAAAGATTACTTGAATGAAATTTAAGCTTTCAGTCTTGTATTGAATCATTTACTCTTTGTATTTTATTAGTAATTTTATGTGTACATATTTTTAGATCGGTGATCCAAATTTTGATGCGGCTTGGAGACTTCTTACTAATTTGAAGAGTCTAAACAGCAAATGGGTAGCTCATAACATAAAGAGAAACAGGAATATTTCACGAAATCGGTTTGTAATTTATCTTAACAATAGTTACATACTATGTAAGAGTTATATTGCTTACACTTAATTATCTACTGCAGTATGATCATGATCATCAGTAAAACAATAATTATAAAATAAAATTATAAATCTTTATATATGTATTTTTTTAAAATTTAAATAGAGTACACGTCGCAACTAAATATTATTGTATTTTTATTTTTATCTAAAATTTTAAATTTAATAATTTTATGTTATTTTTATATAATAATACGTATTATGGTTAGGGATAGGTATTAGGTGCTTCCGAATAAAATGTTGCTAGCCCTTAGAATTAATTTTCGTATACGATGATTTCATATCATTGAAATTGTATTGAACATATCTATTACAATGAATGTTTTTGACATCTATTGTACAGCAGAACATTTTTAAAGTGCTATCAAAGTTTTTACCTAATTGAATATTATTATTTATTAATCGTAATTTTACGGATTCGTATAACATAAAAATAGTGTCAACAGAAAATTAAATGACTATAATTTTTTTTGGATGAAAAGTCCATGTTGAGGGTTATAAATCGCCCAGTCTAGCAAAACTATTTTTAAATTTAATAACTAAAAAAAAATTTGGTTCAAAAAATAAATGTTCATTTCATAGATCATTTTTTGGATTTTTTTAGGGTCATTAAATTCCTAGCCTAGTTATAACTGTATTAACGTATAAGCCGACACCTATAGTAGGTAGGTACATATTATAAGTATAGTAGTTATACTAGCCAGGTATCTACTAGATGCCTAGATACGTATATCTCTATCATAGCTATCTCTCATATTGACGGGAAAAGTTGGCTGAATAGTAAACTGGCATCTGGAAAACCTTAAGATCCTCCTATGCCTCCTACATGAGCACAGAACTATGAATAATTTGAAAATTCATCATTATTTTGTAGGTCATCTTTTTTTCTTACTGATTCGAAAGTTATTGACATTTTAGTTAAATTGATTTTTTTTATAAATTAATTTTGAACTTAATAAGGAAGTTATAAAAAAAATTATGAACTAACTTTTAACTTGACTTAATTTTCTGATCTTATTTAACTTAACTTAAGAAATCGTTAACTTGCCCAGCTTTAATTATATAGGTACCCTTTTTTTTCAGTTCCAACCGACGACGCCGCAGGATCTAATTATTTAGGTACCAAAGTAATATATAATAAGTATATAATTGGCCACAATATTATACTATAAGATATATTTGTATTGCTAATATTTTATTGGGTTATAATTTAAAATGTATTAACTTAACTCCATTACAAGGAAACGCGTACCAACACGAAGAAAACGTACAGTATGTAGATAACGATAATGTAAATTAAATCATTGACTTTGCCCTTTCAACAAAACTAATGTCTGGCCGTTTGCACAATATATTAGACTGGTAAAATAATAACGATCGTTTCTTTATTTTTTTCAGATGATCAATGGCTGTTTGAAATATCGTACAGCAGGCTTAAAAAAGGCAACTTGTACATATTTTTTTTTCCAGTATAAATAGGTAGGCGCATATTTGTAAATCATGCTTAATCGCAAATTTGTATACTGCTTCAATTCTATAGTATTAAAATAGGAATAAGTTATTATTATAAGTGAATCTAGTTACATAGACAGTATACTGTATTGTATTTTGAAAAAACGTAAAGTAAATTTACCGCCTAATTTCATATTACCTAGATTACGTTTATACTATATTCTCGTATGTATTAATATATATACGAGATCAAAGCCGTATTCAGAACAAATTATTGACTAGGGCGGGGGTTGAACCTTTATCTCCCTATAGGTACGGCCTTGTACGCATCATAATATAATATTTCTAAAATATTAAATACGCATGTGACGATGAGTGAATCCATTAAATTTAAATATTGATTGTAGGTAAACAAAATTAAAATTCTAAATATGATACAGAACTGTCTAGTCTAGAAGTGGAGAGAATAAAAGACTTAATAATTCAAGATCTTAACCATTGGGTTATAAATATGGGATCTTTATTATAATTTAGTTTTAGTATAAAAAACAATATTTTAATATTTTATTTGTAAAAACAAAACATGTACAAACTATATTATTATTTTATTTAAATACCTATTTATTCATAATACTATTTATAATTATCAATTAGATTAGAGTCTAAAAAAAACATATGTTAACAATAGTTTAAGCATATTTTGTATGATCCAGGTCATATTTAAGTTAATTTATTATAAGATTATGTTAAACAAATTTTATTTGTTTAAGAACAATGCATCATCTATATAGTTAACAATATAATATGTGCATATTATGTATGATTTAGTTAATATTTATTTAAATTAGTTATTAGGAAAACATTCAGTGAACAATAATTGTATTTAATATTTGTTTGTAAAATAATTGAAATTACTAAATCATCTTAGTACTTATTTATCAATATTAATACAATAATCAATATATATATAATATTATTAAGATAAAATTTAAAGCAGCCTGTGCGTAGCTAAAATATGTGCTATACAGGGTGTCCCAGGTCTATTTGACTAATGCAATAACTTTTTTTCTATTCAATATTTTTAAGTTTTTTTTATTTTGTAATAATTTAAATAATATTTATAATTAAAGCGCAGAGCTCTATTTAATTTGTATATCTTATTTTTTTACAACAAAAATAAATTATTTAAATTTTTTATTTAATATTTTTCTAATAATCCAATATAGCTATTTCATAAATAAGTATTTAAAAACCATTTTGGCGTTTAAAATTTTTAATTTGGTTAAGTCGTTAATTTTTAAACAATTTTCAAAGTGTGTTAAAATTCAAAATTATTTCTTGCGTATCAGTTATCACTGTTACTGCTGTAAAAGTTATTACATTAGTCAAATAGACCTGGGACACTCTGTACAATGTACATATATGTAATTATCTTTCTAAAGGTTATAAACGAAATTCAATTTTCAAATATGATACATATAGATTTTTGAATAATACATGACTAAATAATTCAAGATTTTTTAACCATTGGGTTATTAATTTGCATACATAAGCTATATTAAAAATGTAATGAAAAACAATATTTTAATATTTGTTTATTAAAAAAACAAAATGTATAAACTGTATTATTATCTTATTTATATTCTTATTTGTAATAAATTACATAATTATTAATTATATTAGAGTCTAAAATAAACACAAGTTAACAATAGTTTAAGCATATTTTGTATGATCCATGTCATATTATTTAAGTTAATTTTTTATAAGTGTATGTTAAACAATTTTTTATTTCTTTAAAAACAATGCATTTACTATATAGTTAACAATATTATATGCATATTATGCATGATTCAGTTCATATTTAGTTTAGTTATTAGATAGGTATTCTCCTAGGTTCTGTGAATTAATATTTTAATTTTTTTTTTGTTTAAAATTACTATAACATCTTATTTATCATAATTTATATCATATCATTAAAATTAAATTAATTTGCATACATAAGCTATATTAAAAATGTAATGAAAAACAATATTTTAATATTTGTTTATTAAAAAAACAAAATGTATAAACTGTATTATTATCTTATTTATATTCTTATTTGTAATAAATTACATAATTATTAATTATATTAGAGTCTAAAATAAACACAAGTTAACAATAGTTTAAGCATATTTTGTATGATCCATGTCATATTATTTAAGTTAATTTTTTATAAGTGTAGGTATGTTAAACAATTTTTTATTTCTTTAATAACAATGCATTTACTATATAGTTAACAATACTATATGCATATTATGCATGATTCAGTTCATATTTAGTTTAGTTATTGGATAGGTATTCTCCTAGGTTCTGTGAATTAATATTTTAATTTTTATTTTGTTTGAAATTACTATAACATCTTATTTATCATAATTTATATCATATCATTAAAATTAAATTAAAAGAAAAAAAGTTACACAAGTTACAAGTTATCAATAGCTTAGCATATTATGTAAGATCAAGTTTATTTTTAAGTTAGCTATTAGTTATAAGTTCATATGAAACAATATTTTTGTTCTTATTTGTTTAAAAAAATGAATTTACTGTATCATCTTATTTAATCATTTTTTTATTGTACGAGTAATTAATATAATTATAATGTATATAATATCATTAAGTTAAATTCTAAAAAAAAGGTTAAAGGATTATAATTTTACATAACTGTATATAATTTATAATATATTGTGTATGATTCAGTTTGTATTTTATTATAAAGTAGTGTTTTGATGTAAAAAATTAGTTTTTATTATCATTTTTAATTTTTGGTAGCCGGTAGGTATTTTAGTCGTTATGCAGTAAAATGTATTTATTCTGATTTTTTTTAAAAATATATTTCAATTTTAGTATTTATAATATTTTTCATTAAATTAAGTTGTGAATTATAAACAATATTCCAATCCATTACCATCTGAGTATACAGCCTGTGCCGTAGCTGTACATGTCATTACCTTTATAAGGGTCTTAAACCATAATAACTAATAAGGTATATAGTCGTATAGACAATAATAATCCAATCTTTACAGTTGTTTTGTCATCTGTTGTTGAATATTCAATATTTTATTGTTAGAATCGTTAAAGAATATACTAATATCTATAGGTACCCAGTGGTGGTTTTTTGAATTTTTTCTGGGGGGGGGGTGGGTCCTTTAGGCTTTAATATTATTTCATAATATATTAAGACAAAAATGTTTAACCCATCAATAATTAGAACCTATTTCCCCTCCAAGATGCCTGGTTGTCGTGACGGTGGCAACGATAATAGGCGACCGATCGCGAAGTCGATGTTAGCGACGCCACCGGTCATCTGACTCGCGCAACCTATCGATTGTTGCCGCCTGACAGCATTTCATAAATATTTTCGTATTTATTTATTTTAATATACTCTTATTATTATTATAGTATTTTAATCATTAAAATAAAATAATAACACCCAAAATATATGGTAAAAGTAACAATTTTATTAATCAGTTAAAAATCAGTCAAATATATAATAAAATAAACAAAAAAACTAATTAATATTTAATAATCTGAATTTGAATAAGATGTGTCACCAGTTATTGTCATCACACCATCACCTAAACTTTCCATCACTTGCTCCACGACAAAGTCCCAGAATATTTTTTCTTCGTTAATTACGTGACTGACGAAGTTCTTCCATTTTTCAGGGCCGCATTCATTGACACCTTCAAAAAGTTATTTACATTGTGTGAGAATTTATTAATAAGTAGTAAGTACTAAAAATGAGGTAACGAGTATTATTATTATTATTTATTTAATAAAACGCATAACAGCTAACACTTTGAGTTCTATAGATTTATTTGCAATGTTATTTATATTATAATATTTTCACATAATGTTGTCTTCATCAAAACTATATACAATTAGATGATTTTTTAAGCATGCTCACCCCCATATTTCTCTTTATATTTATACATATTATTATATTCTAAATCAGATTTTTAGAATTTTTAAGTTTACCTACCTAAAGACCATAATTTCAAATTCTTGATTTTTTTGTACTACTTAAAAAGTGTCTTGCAATGATAAAAGTTTCTATTTTTTAAATCCCAATGTTACCCCAGTTAACTGTAAATTATTCAGCGGATGATTTTCTTGAACCTTTTGATGGATCTTAATAAGTTTCTAATAAGTATTTTCATAGTTATTAAAATGTTTTTCCTAAGGATAATATTTCTAAAAAATAGTTCTTCTAAAATTTAAACTAAATGTTATATTGATAGATCTATAGTAATTAAACTAGATATTATGTCATATAAATTGTATTTGTAGTAATCTATAGTAATTACTGACATTTTAAAATCATCTAAGCCCCAATACTTTTTTTCTAATGCATTACCATAGACATATTAATCTTAGTATACACATTTAAATTACTCAAAAATTACTCTTTCTTAAGTCGTACAATAAAACTCAAGTTTTCCAAAACATGGTTTTCAATTCCAAATATCTGAATTTTATTACGATATACATAATCTAAGCATGAAAATAGTGTGAGCATGTTTGAAAAATCACCCTACATATATTAATTATCCTCTACAATTAATTCTTAATAAGTCGTTTCATAAGTAGGTATATATAGGTACATTAAAAAATGGACCATAAAACAGTACTTGCTGTGTACTCACACATCTTGTCCCATAGCTATAATGTAGATGTGTCTGTATCTGTATCTGTATAATATGTTATTTCCTTCCAAAAGGCAACACACTTAGAATATGTGGTATATAAAATAATAAACCAATCTTTACAGTTGTGTATTTGGTCATCTGTTGTTGCCATTTCAATTTTAATGTTAGAATTGTTAGTAATGTACTATTATCTATTATAGGTATTTCACAATATTATAAAGGTGCCTAATTTAAATTTCTATTAGGTAATTACATTCAGGCATGGTGGCATATACCAATATGGCTATACCTACAATGTTATAGAATATAGGTATACAGATGTTGAAAATATGAGATAAAGGGTACTCTATAAATATTATAAATTATAATATATACATACCAATTGAAGAAAAATCTCAATATTATGGGTTATAATAAAATGAGTTATTTACATCGTGTGACTGTTTATTAGCGAGTGCTATAAATGAGTTAAGGAGTTTTATGTAAATTTAAATCTAAAATATTATTATCAATCCATTTATTTAATAAGACTCCTAACACTTTTAGTGCTTTAGTTAGTAGATTTCCTTACGATGTTATTTATATTATAATATTATATTGTCTTCAGTAAAACCATATACAATGTGATTTTTTTAAGCATGCTTACCTACCCCTATTTTCCTCTTTGATAGTACATATTATATTCAAATTCTGATTTTTATAATTTTATAGTATACCTAAAAGATCATATTTTCAAATTCCTGATTTTTTTGTGCTACTTAAGTAGTAGGTATATGACATTAATACAAACTTCTATTTTCAAATCCCCAATTTTATTCCAAATTATTTAGCGGATGATTTTCTTGAACACTATGATGGACCTAAATCGAAATTTCAATGAGTAGTTTTTGAGTCATTAAAATGTTTATACTAAGGAAAATATTTCTAAAAAATGGTTTTCTTAAAATATAAACTATATGTTATTTAAAATGTAGTATTTTTACTTTACCATTCATACCAAGATATTTATATTGATAGATATATAGTAATAAATTACGAACATTTTAAAATCATCGAAGCCACCTTATCTACTTAACCTATTACTATAGAAATATTATTAATAAACAAAATTATATAACTCAAAAATTATTCTCATATTCTCAAGATAGTACATCATAGGTACACATCATTATTCCTTAATACGTAGTACATTGAAAATAACATTGCTATCGTCTCGTCCACAAGATGCTGACGAACACTTTCGGTCCTAGGACTCTAGGAGGCACTACATATGATCCTGATCTCCTCTTCAACAAAAGTTTTCTTGTCCCTTTCATCTTCTCTAAAAACAGCCTCCTTTTCGTTTTTTCGAAAATTATTTCGATTTGTGCTTATTGATATTCTATATATTTTGTTTTGCAATATGTTTTGTTTAATGCTACATTTTAAATTTATAAATGCTGTATAGCCATTATATTTTGTTTTGTGATATTTTGTTATTTTTGTTTACCGTTCTCCTAATTAAATGTTTCCAAATGGTTTACAAATGTCAATAGCTTTTTGTCAAATATAAAATTATTTATAATCACAACTTTATAACGTTTGCAAGCTCTGATACGAAATTATGTTTTTAATTTTTATCTAAAAAATCGAAACGCTCATAATATAATATTTTTAGTTGCAGTAATTCGTATATAACATGGCTTTAAAAAGAAATGTGTACCTATTCTATGAAAGTATAAACTTATTCATTCATATTTTGATCACGACATGACATTTCTACGAAAAAAACCTATTTTAGAAAAGTTAAGTGAAACGTTACTCTCGTAATCGGACTCATTCGGGAATGTTGACGATAAATTTCCACAAACATTCATTGTCTTATACGGTCTCGGAATAATATAATTTCGATGTAGGTAGTGGATTGTGTTACACAACGACCGGCGCTATGGCGATCGATTGTGCTAGCATGGAAACGTTGAAATTTCGAAACGAAATATCAGTGAACTGAATGCTTTACGATGTAGTTTCGATGTTCAATATTATTAATTTTACTGTCATGATATAGCTAATAGCTACAACCCCGTTTAGAGTCAGCCACGACCAATGCCGCTCCGTTAAAAAACTAGTTTTATGGCGGTGTGCGTTACTATAATGTAATGAAAGGGAGAGAGAGAGAGAGTGAGAAACACGTTTACGGCCTCAATAGCAATCTGCCATGTCGAATTCCAACATAACCTTTGACCTTATAGGTATGTGATCAACGTTCGGTATTGTCGTAAAAAAATAGCTGTTCATGGATTAAAAAAAAATTAACAAACGTTTGTCACCACTGAAATTCTTTTCGCGTGATCGAAGAATGTATATCATCAGGTTCCTATCCCCGCAAAAGCATCTTTCGTGGTGGGGGAGTAGAAGACGACTCACAAAAGTGACATCCGCCTGTGCGCTACAGGTAGGATATCGAAATGACAACGGACTAACGCGTGCCATCGTTCATTTCTCTTCGAACACGTTTTCTGGTAAGTACCTATAGGTTTTAATTTCTTTCTAAACGCGCGTTCACTTATTTTTGTTCCTTTTGTAAGTCATAGGTACCAAGCGTATTCAATACTACTGTCCATTTTACAAACGCTTTTAAATATTTAAACAATTTTTACCATAGGTTTTGTTTTAAGTAATATAATTTCGATGTAGTGCATCGTGTACACAACGATCGTCGTTATGGGAGCGGTTGTGCTTACGTAAAACGTTGAAATTGAGAAAATAAATATCGAATGCGTAGTTTTGACGTTCGAATATTATTTATTTTACTGTCACGTTGTATCGCTACAACCCCGAATGTAGTCGGCCACGACCAATGGCGCCCTGTTCAAAAACTGGTTTTATGCCGGTCCGCGTTTCTATAGTACATTGTTCGTTTCCTCAACGAACAGCGGAGAGAAACACATTTACGGCTGCAACCAGACCTCTGACCTTCGTCACTACCTATTAAGTACAATAATCGATAGTCCGCATCGCACCGCATTCATCCCTCTCCCCGCCATCCGCCCCAAACGAAACCAGTCTGTAACAGTACGTCTATGGTTGCAACCGGAGCTCTGGCCTTGGTATGCGCGCCGCATTCCTTATTACATACAATAATCGATAGTCCGCATCGCACCGCATTCCATCCCTCTCCCCGCCATCCACCCCAAACGAAACCTGTCTGTAACAGTTCGAATTAACGATCGCAAGTGGTGTCCAACCCCATTTCGTCGAATAATTCACTGCCGTATCATACACTTGTCCGGTGTTTCGATTTAATTTGTATTATTATATTATATGTGTACTAGTCGTAATTAATATTATTATTTTTACTTTCTCTTCGATATGAAAAAAATAACCTCATAAATAAACGTGGCCGTGCCTGGTGACCTTTAAAATGTACTTGAATAATATTGTGATTAGGGTGGCACTGCAGTAGATGACTAATAATGTTTCATAGAATCGATATAAACAATTGATAAGGAAACGTATTGGTTTGTGTGCGTTTTTTGTTCTACCGGATGCGATTTATACACACTTCGATCCTGAACTATAATGATATTGTGATGTTTTTCATACAGTTCATTAAACAAAATGTCGTCAGGAAAATAGTACTTAGTTCATGGACTAAAAAAAAAAAAAAAAATTAACAAACGTTTGTCACCACTGAAAATTGTGATCGAAGAAGCTATACCGTCAGATTCCTATCCCCGCGTCTTGACATTCTTTCGTAGTGGGGATGTAGAAGACGACGAACTGAAGTGGCGTCTGTCTGACGGCTGTGCGCTATCGCAATGACAACGGTCTACCATCGTTCATTTCTCTTCGGACACATTTTCTGGTAAGTACCTAATACCTGTATGTGTGTAAATGTCTTCTCGGAGCGTGTTCACTTTTTTTTGTACCTGTAATACCAAGCGCATTCGATACTACTGTCAATTTTAGAAACGTTCTTAATTATTAAAACAATTTTATTTTATATTTTGTTTTATTTTCAGTTGCAAATATGTTTGAAACTGTTATAAAAAAACTTCATTGACCAATAGTATTATATTTGTGCAGGTATGTAACAAAATAAATTTTATTTTAGTTATTATTATCGATTGTGTGACTATGTTTGAATTGTTTAATACGATTTTTGTACACTTATAGTAGAATTATACATTTTTCAATAAATATTATATTTAATTTTAGTTATAACAAAAACAAAATATTAATTGCTCGTTTAATAAATGATGAAGTGAAAACAATGAACAGACTAACTGTCAATAAGTTTGGTACCTAACCGATAAATTAGTGTTTTGTTGTAAATTTGGCCAAATAATATCTAATTTATTTCTTAAGATAATGATTAAATTAAGTGTTGGGTATTATGGATGAATTTAAATACATTTTTAAAAATATAGAATTAATTTTAAAATACGTACTTATAGGGCGAATTTAACATTTCGAAGAGTCATCCGAAAAGAAAACAAAATCGCTAATTTTTTTCTACAGACGTAACAAACCATAGGATGGATAGTGATCATAGCCAGGACCGGACAAAGAAAAAACGTCATACAAAGGTAAACTTGAGCTTTTATTAGTGCATCATCGTACAGTCACAGACACCAAAAATGAGCTCTGACCACCGTAAATGTTGTTATGCCCACCGCAGAAACCATATTTTGGTCTCAACATTTTAAAAGTGCGTACCTACTTCTTCACCTACATCCACGCGTCAAATAATGCGCAGGACGAAAATTGAACTCTAACCCTAGCTTGGCGTAGGTCGTGCAGCGCTTATTTTTGTGTCTACGATAATAGGTAGGTAATTAAAATGTAATTACATTTTCTTACACTAAACTGGATAATGACGCATTTCAAATGAAGAAATATTTGATTTCTATAGCACCTACATACCATTTTAAATACCTTAAACCTAAAATAAATGAAAAAATAAATTATTAAAACCAAGATATTATATTTAACAAAATAAATATTTGTAGGTTCTAAATTTTCTAATTGTGTGATTTCTTGATACGACCACGTTGTATACATGATAATTTAACAAGTTTAATTAACTCATAGCTTATACCAATAGAATTAATTTGCTTATTTACTTTAAATCACAGATTAAAATATTTTTCCTTTAGGTATTTATTGATAAAAAAATACATTTGTTTTTAATTTGAAAGTCAATAAATTTTAAGTTAAACATTTAATACACAATTTATGTACCTAACATAAATATTTATATTTATGATTGTTTAAATTGAGTGTAATACTTTACATATTTATTTTTGGAAACCAAAACCTAAACCAAAACCTTACAGTTTTACCTTAGTATAGAGATCACAGATTGTTAGCAGGACTACTAGGATATCTTAGCAATGATCGCAGGTCCAATTTTGTTTATGTGATTTAATCAAGATTTATTAAACTTAAGCTCTATTTTGTATTTTAATTTTCACCGTAACGATAGTTAAATATTCTATTTATGTCAGCGTACAATATACGGCAAGTAAGCTCTTCTGGTAGGTACTAACTATACTAAGGCAATATGATGATGTATTAAATGTGATTATATATACTTGCTCGATTTATTGTTTGATAGATAACTTAAACGAGGTGGTCCATTTAACATATGACACTCTTTATTTAAAAAACACTAAAATACTAAAACACTAAAATATTTCTTTCACATAAGTCGTTATAAGACAGCGTTTTTGAAAAACATTTTTGTATCGTTAAAGTTGTTATTCTTTTGAAAGAACGACCATATTTATTTTTAATTTTACATTCTGAAGCAGAATATTATTTGGAGTATTTCGATCTATAAAAACCAAAATTTGGTAGTTTATTAGTTATAACTGTTATAAGTATAAAGTGTTGATGATCGGATAGTGGACTAACATTTTACGGTATACCTCTCCGTTCCGCGCTTTCAAACATTAAATATTATATATATTATATTATATTATAACGTATAAAAATTAAAAACTAGTCCGAAATTAGATTTTCTTACTTCAAATTACTTGAAAAATATTCAGATTTGGATAGAGGATTAAAAAAGTATACAATTTAAAAAATGATAATTGTAAAAAATATTATTTTTTTAGAAAAAATTTGTTTTACAACAACTTAAAATTGTGTAAAAAATATTTTCAAAAATGTTGATAGTTTATCCTAAACTAAATGGATCAATTGGTATAAGTAAGTGATAAACCACTAAAAAAAGGTCACGTTTGAATAGGAATTGGGGCCAGGTCTTAATTCACTTTAAATAATATTAAATTTAACTTGTTTGTCTAATGATGCTTCTGGGAGTTCAATAGTACGATAAATTATTAAATCGATACTTTACTATCGCATCTTATGCGATGTCCATGCTTCGTTTAGTGTTAGGGTCAATTTTCGTAATTATAATATTATTAAATATTATATTATTTAGTAAATTGTATTGTTTTTAGAAAGAATCAAACCAAAAAAAAAAAATTAAACAAAAAAAACGTAAATATTCGAGTTCAAGTAATAGTGACTCTACAGATTCGTCCACCAAGACTTCGTCGTCGGGTAAACTATTCATTATTTTTAATAAAGCTAATAGGAACAATAATAGTAATTATGCTTTCAGATTCAAAGTCAGATACATTAAGACCAGATGAAAATGCAATCGATAAATTAAATGCTATATGTTCATGCTGCTATAGCAGTGCACATTTTCAAGATATTGATGATATATTTCATGAATGCAGTATCTGTAGTAGATTTTATCACGCTAATTGTCATATTCCAATCATTAAATTCAGGTATATTGTTGTGAAAAGTAGTATAGTGATGCAATTCAAAATGAATTATTATTTTATTTGTTTGTGAATCAGTTGCATATTGTCATTTAATGTTTCTAAACTGATTATAATAGATGTAAAAAACCCAATTGGCAGTGTACATTATGCGACGATATGACTTCTATTAGTAAGAATTTAGGCCGAAATGAAGACGCCGAAGACTTGAGCGTTGGTACGGTTGGGCGAAAAATTGCCGAACGTATACTTATGGAGCTATATTGTAGCGATATATACACTGATGCTTTCAAAGGAGTTAAAATTGTCAAAGGCTGGGTAAGTTTGATGACAATTCGAAGTAAATAACTGTGCATTTATTTCTATTTTCTGTTTTACATTGTTTTATGTTGTAGCACAAGATGCATTATGTACTGATATGCCATAAATCTAGATTAAATGAAGTTAGATATAATTTACTTACAAATTCACATACATTTAAGCTTAGTAATTTTATGGATGATACAAAAATGGTATTTACTAGAAGCCTGACAATCTTTGATGTGAGTATTGAATATTAATGTATGATAAAATATTTACTCTCTATTGTTTTTGTTTCCTATTTATTTGTTAAATGTATACAAACGCGTCCATGTGAAAAATTCTAATTGGTGTCAGTTTGGATAAAATTTTAGCTTACATATATATTTTCTAAGTATACGAAGCTCTGAATTTGTATACTTATAGAATAGGTCACAGAATCTTTGACTTAGGTATGTGATGTCAAGTTAAAATTCATTATCGAAACCTTAAAATAGACAATACATTTCTATTAAGATTTTCATTCAAGGAACACAGTTGTTATTATAAGCGTATTTTGCAAGCAGTAGATCCTTGTTGAAATTTATTTAAGATAATATTATCTGGAACTGACTGGAAGAAATTGAAGCTTTCAGTCTTGCATTGAATCATTTACTCTTTGGAAAATTATTTTTAATATATTTATATATTTTTAGATCAATGAACCATCTTTTGAAGTGGCAAGGAGAATTCTTAAGGAATTGAAGAGCCTATACAGCACATGGATAGCGCCTCCCACAAAGAAATACTGGGATGCATATTGAAATCGGTTTGTAATTTATCTTTAAAATAGCTACATAGATTAGGCCATTAAGTTGTATTGCTTTCACTGAATTATCCATTGATTAACAGTTAAACAATATTTATAAAATAATATTATAACACTCGTAAAAAAGTACATGTTGAAATGTAGTATGATTTTATTATATTTTATATCTGAAATTCTAAATTCAATTATTTCATGTTATATTTTTTTAACTTGTTAAGTTAAGTTGATACGGAAAAATGTAAGTTGAGTTTAAAATTGAAATTTACTTCTCTTCTTATTAAACTTGTAAAACTTACAAGTTGACTAGAAAATAAAAGTAACTTAACTTAGTTTAAAATCACCTTTTCTTACATACAATTAGGTAATAATTATATCTTTTTTTAAAGCAAACAAATAACATAATAATTTATTAAAGTCTTACAGTTTTAAAGAAATGTATGTATTAAAATAAATAGCTGTAAGTACTTATATACATCACTACATCAGTCTTTAAAACTTAAATCAATAATAAAATCCAACAAAATAATAAAAAAAATATTATGTGTTTGTTTAATACTGAGTTCTGATCTATGACTAAGCTAAATTATAATAGTCAAATTCATTATAAGAATAAAATCTAACTAATAACCTATACATTTAATATAAAATAAATTTAGCTGTAATTCTAAGAATGACTAAAAAAATTTAAATACTTTATTCATAATTGTTAATTAATAATGAATACAAATGTGTATGGGATACTGAGTAAATAGTTATATTTTGCTTTTCTCAATGACATGGTTATACTCCTATAACATTACTTATCTGTTTATAATATATATATAATATATTCTGTGAATATGCAATATTTTATCTATTACTATAAATTCTTATTTATTACTAGGGCGTGGATTTAAATGCAATAAAAAACAAGAAAAATGACATAAAAAAAATACAATTTAATGCACTTATAAAAAAAATATGGTTTACAATAATTGACTTAAAAAAATGCCCTAAAAATTGTTTATCTTAAAATTTGTAGGTACTATTTAAAATAGTCGATATATTAATTACACAGAACAAAACTACAAAAGTCACTTGGGAATTAGTTACAGATGAAACTATACGCAATACTAAACTCAACATTATGACTCCAAAAAGTACAGTGCTACAGTGATCCCACGCAACACCCACTGTACAGCAAAGCAATACCCACTTGCCAACTTTTTTTTAAAATGATTGTATGAAGTTTAAATTTGGATAAAATTCGATACTTAAACAAAGAATAATGATGTTAGGTTCTTATTGTTGCAATTTAAAAATATTTTATTCGCGGGACCTCTAACATTTAAAATATATTATTTTCTTTTTTTACACACAATGACGTTTTGGAATACAATTTAACCTACTGCCGTATCATTAGTAGTAAAATTAATTACTTTAACAGCAATAATATCATAAAATAAGGTACTGACTACTGAATGATGTCGGCTGCCAGACTGTCTTTGCTCAGAATTGTTTTTCGTATACAATGATTTCATATCATTGAATCCACTGTACAGCAGAGCAGTACGTACTTGCCCACCTTCTAAAATGTTTTTATGCTATTAGGTACCTGAAAAACGAAATATCGTTGGCAAATCTTGCATGCACTTTATATCTATATATAGATATGGGTAACATTTAATATAACTATCAAAACTATATTATTGTTATTTTGTCTGCGAGTTCTCTAAAACAATGACAAAAGATGATTTCAATAGTTTTTAATAGCGAATCATGCGATAAGTTTTTTTTTTTGAGCATGTGTGATGACGATTTAATGCACTAAAATCTTGTCGACTTATTGTTGGTTGACAAATAATATTATGTTAATCCTATTTTATTTTTTTAAAACACTGTATGTAACTTTTTATTAATAATTTATTTGCAATTTTTTTTACTCCTATATTATCTACATTTTTATTATTCATGTTATTTCATACACTACGTACAATATTAATTCAATAAAGTTTTAGTACGAAGAATTAATTCAAAAGTTAATAAAATATGTAGACCCATTAATTGTATTAATACATTAGACACTTTGTTTTATTCATGTCGAACTAATAAAAAAAATTAACATTATGTAGATAGTTTATTATTTATTTTAAAGAGTTGTAATAGATGACAACAGTTTTAAATATATAAATATTGTACTAATGTTTATCACTAGATGGCGTTAATAATTTCAGTTTTTCATTATTTTACCATAATTTATTACTAAATCTTGTTTAGTCATTTTCATAAATTTTTAAAAAATTAATAGCATTGAATAAAAATATTTTAACCAGTAAAACAGAGGGTATTTAATGAATATTGATTTTAAATACATTTTGGACTAAATAATTTTCTTCAAGAATGTAACTAAAAAAGTCTGGACAGGACATAGAGGCCAAGTATTGAGTATTGAACACTCTCTCATAATATCATTCACTTCAGTCCAGGATAATAGTGTTTCATTATTGTATTTCAAAAATATATATTTTATAAATAAACCATTAGAATATTTTAAATCACATTTGTAAAACAAAAAAAGACAGATTTTAGTGCGTTCGATTTTTTTAAGGCTAGATTTGACTTTTGAACTCGAACAGAACAGCTAAAGTTTTGAACTTCGAAAACAGTTCTAATAAAAACTATGATTACATTGCTTCAATACTTGTTAATTATGTGTCAAAATCCTCATAAAAATGTGTTACTCCAGATTATGAAATCAAAAATATTATAGTTTGAAACCATTTTAAACATTTTAATTATATTTTATCAACAATGAGATGTTTCAACTTTCAAGTACAGAATTCATCAAACAATATTCAATCAGAATCATTGACTGAGACAATGAGCGTTAAAAGAAACACTGTACATTAGTCATTAGTAGGTAGTAGGTACCTAATAAGTTACAAATTTTACTCGATTAGTCATATACGTAACAATTAATCATACGGTCATACACCGTCAGGCTTTAAATGATTAGAACCACAACCACAACCAAAACCAATACTGATTTTTCCATCAGTGGAACATGAGTCATAATTATACAGTAATACTGTGCATACCTATATTAATAAGCTTGCAATCAGTCATAAATCATCGGAAACGATGAACAATTAAAAAACAACAAAATATTACGTATTTGTACCCACAGATGGTTTGAATAGAAAAATGTTGAACAACAAATAAAAAGCTTCTCATTTTTTTTTTTTTGTCGTTTAAATTCGAAAGGTTAAATTCGAAACAAACCATTTGTTTTGGATTTATTCTTTTTCTCTTAAATCGACCGTCCGATGACGATTGTGTTCGGCTCGAGTAAATTGGTTTTTGAAATCATTGACGGTCAATTCCGACGACTGCAGCGAACAATCAAAGGCCAACAAAATGAATTTTATAGCCCCGAGTAATTAGCCCTTTCGGAACAGGAGAAAAATAGTTGTCGAACGTCTGTTGTAAAACTTGATATGCATTCTATATTGGTTATATTAGAAATTGGTACTTAAACTGTCAAATGAACAAACGATCTCAACCGAACGGTTTTCGATTTTTTCCGAGTGATAGATAATAACGTTGAAGTATCGAATTTATTGAATGTATACATTTCTTGTTATTAGTTTTAGCCTTTAGGTAGTACTTTTTTTCGGAACTATTTTCTTTTACAGTTAATCTATTTTCTATATATTTTTTTTAACACGCTTGACGGTTATTATTTAATATTATGTTCGTCAACATTCGATTTCCCGATAAAAGTCATAGACCTCATTACCTCAACTATTGCGTGTCTCCCAGATTTATACGCAGTAAGTGTGTTTATAAAAGTGTTGTAAAATAAACATTTTATTTTACATTAACAACATTTTTAAATATTATTTCGAAATTTAATTGACGAGTTGCAGTTTTGAATACTAAATGGGAAGCAAAGGTGATGAAATAATTTCCAACTTTACGCTCTATATTTTAGGTTTTATAATATCTTATCTTATTATTTTGTAAAAGAAAATGTGTTTTATTCATCTTAATCCAACATTAATTTGATAGGATCGGTCATTAGCGTCTTAATTGCTAAATAATTATTTATTGCATAATAATTTTTTGTTGGTATACATTCTTCCATTCTGGTTATTTAAATTTAATCAAATATTATTTTTATCGTTTAACTTTTTACTTATTTTTTCAAATGACCTTTGCACTTTTCAGTAATTCTATTTATTATAATATAGGTATAAAATATAAATAAATGTTTATAGCAGTATGTCGATCAAAACAAATCAATAAACCTACCTAGTTCGGTCACGCGTGTGATTGATGATTGAAAAGTGCATAATAAATTAATGACAAATATTGACATGCATATAGTGTGTACCTGATAATAATAAATTAATCCTAATGAAAAATGCATTATTTATTGATTGGCTTATACAAAGGAGCTACAATAAAGGTATTCACGGTTGTAGGTCAATATTTGTTTTTTAACGAAACCCTCGTGACTACGTTCATTATTTTTTGCATAAATCTCTCGTTAAGCGTACATGTAAATCCAAGTATCCGACTTGTGAAGCTAATATAAGTTGACCTCAGATTTTTTAATAAAAGCTTTTTTAAGGGGGCAGTGATAATATGTTGAGAATATTCTCATGTATTTTATAAATTCGTTTCTTTTTATTCTGATTACAATGAAGTCAACTTTGTTATGTACTTCTCCCATAATAGCCTTTTTTGTAAATTTTTGAAAAATGTTCACGAAAATTTCACCTGTTTCTATATTTGTATAACAATAATGAATTATAATATAAGCTACATTATTTTCAAAAATAATTAATAAATTATAAATTAAATCATCGAAATGTAGAAGATTTGATTTACATTTTGTAAAGCATTTTAGGTGGTGTGATCGATATTAATACTAAAACCCGGTTTTTATTAAAATTTAATTTTAAGATTTGTGCTTAAACAATAACTTTTTTAACGTAGGTAGTAAGTACTATTAAGGTTGTTACCTAATCGAATATTATTAATCGTAATTTTATGAACGGATCCGTATGACGTTAAAATAGAGATTACGAGTGTCGACTGAAAATTAAATGACTGTAATTATTTTAACTTGGATTAAAAGTACACGCTGAAAGTTAGAAATTGTGCAGTACTGCAGAAACTTTTTTTATGCAACAGAACAACTGTATTTTATTATTTCACTTAATTCGAGGTTTTTAGAACTTTTCAATGGGAGTGACTTACATAATAGTTTAACGAAAAGTAGTATAAAAAATGTGCCCTTGGCGTAAGCGACAAAAAAAAATATATTTTCCTTATAATAACATATTATATTGTATCAAAACTAAAATTTTAAATTGTACCTACGTCTTAATTTCATCAAATTGATTAGACCAACAACGTGTGACCTACCATGGCTTATACACAAAAGTAGGTATATTATATTTATAAGTGCTTATCACGATTTATGCACACATTCGCTTTAGGTATAACATATTATATAGCCCGACCAACCAGAAATATTATTATTATAATACGTGGGTGTAGAATAATATAGATCATGACATGTTTGTTTCATTTAAATTTTGGCAATCGTCGATCATTATTTTAATAATATATATTAACAAAATCCTTGTCAAAGCTGTCCCCAATAATTGTTTTTCTCATGAACTCTACACCAGGGTATAATGTATATGTGTATAAGTGTTGACGTGTTCACATAAAGTTTAAAATAAATAAGCACCGATGTAATATGTCGATTACGGATAATGCGAGATCCGTTTAACTCGTTTAAGCGGGTATTCAATTAAAACAAATTCGTTCTCAGCCGCAAATAATTAAACCCCATAATCATAACATATTGTTATTATTGTCATGCCCTTACGGTAGGTCACAACTCACAATTTACTCACAAGCATCATAAACACACCGGTAGTAATAGCTGGTTCACCTGGCACGGCAAATAGGTAAAGTATATCTGCAGTAGGTATACGATACATACATACTAGTCTGCAGTACTACATTATACTATATACTCGTATTATATATACCATTATATAAAAGTGTAGGTCACATATTATACTGTTATATATATGTGTATTGGTAATATTTTATTGGGCTATAATTTAAAATGTATTAACTTGAACTCCATTACAAGGAACCGCGTATAGGTACCTACACGAAGAAAACGTACAGTACCTACGTAGGTAACGACATTACATAACGATAATGTAAACTAAATCTTTGACTTTGCCATTTCACCAAAACTACTATTCGGCCGTTTGCACAATGTATTAGACTGGTAAAATAATAACGATCGTTTCTTTATTTTTTTCAGGTGATCGACGGCTGTTCGTGAAATATCATACAGCGGTCTTAAAAAAGGCAACTTGTACATATTTTTTTTCTCATTATATAAATAGGTAGGCGCATATTTGTAATGAATCATGCTTAATCGCAAATTTGTATACTGCTTCAATTCTATAGTATTAAAATAGGAATAAGTTATTATTATAAGTGAATCTAGTTACATAGACAGTATACTGTATTGTATTTTGAAAAAACTTAAAGTAAATTTACCGCATAATTTCATATTAGATTACGTTTATACTATATTCTCGTATGTATTAATATATATACGAGATCAAAGCCGTATTCAGAACAAATTATTGACACTAGGGCGGGGGTTGAAGTTTTAACTCCCAATAGGTACGGCCTTGTACGCAGCATAATATAATATTTCTAAAATATTAAATACGCATGGATGATGAGTGAATCCATTCACTCTAAATATTGATTGCGAGTAAACGAAATTAAATTTCTAAATATGATACAGAACTGTCTAGTCTAGATAGATAAAAATGATACTGGACTGAATAATTTAAGATCTTAACCATTTTGGTTTCTAAAATGGATAGATCATCTTAATTTTAATTTAATATAAAAAACAATATTTTATTTATAAAAAATGCACTAACTGTATTATTATCTTATTTAAATACTTATTCATAATACAATTCATAATTATCAATTAGATTAGAGTCTAAAAAAAACAGAAGTTAACAATAGTTTAAGCTTATTTTGTATGATCCAGGTCATATCAAAGTTAATTTATTATACGATTATGTTAAACAAATTTTATTTGTTTAAGAACAATGCAATATCTATGTAGTTAATAATTAGTATATAGGTACTGTATGCATATTATGTATGATTTAGTTAATATTTAAGTTAGTTATTAGGTAAAGTTCTGTGAACAATAATTTTATTTAATATTTGTTTGTAAAACAATTTAAATTTCTAAATCATCTTAGGTAGTACTTATTTATCATAATTGATATAATAATCAATATATATAATATCATAAAGATAACGTTTTTAAAAAAAAGTAACATAATTTATAAGTTATCAATAATTTAGCATAGGTACTGATATTATGTATGGTCTAGTAACTAGTGTATATTTAAGTTAGGAATTAGGTAAGCTTATACGTTTATAATATTATAATCTTGTTTAAGCAATTATTTCTATAATTTCTATAATAATCAATCTATATAACATCATTTCATCTAACCTTTTTTCCCATTATATAAATAGGTAGGCGCACATTTGTAGTGTAATAATCAATCTATATAACATCATTAAGATAAAATTTAAAAAAAATTAAAAAAAAAAAAGTTACATGAGTTACAAGTTATTAATAGTTTAGCATATTGATATTATGTATGATAAAGTTTATATTTAAGTTAGCTATTAAGTATTAGATATACGTTAATATGATTCAATAATTATATTTTTTATTTGCTTGTAAACCAAATGAAATAACATTATAATCTTGTTTAAGCACTTATTTCCATAATTTATATAATAATCAATCTATATATAATCATTAAGATAAAATTAAAAAAAGAAAAGTAACACAAGTTATCAATAGTTTAGCAAATTGATATTATGTGTAACATTATTTTATATAATATAATATTATACATATATTGTGTACGCTCAAGCTTGTAATTAATTATAAGATTGTGTTTTGATGTAAAAAATTAGTTTTCATCATCATTTTTAATTATTGGTATTTTAGTTGTTATGAAACATAATTAATAACAATCTGTAAGCAGTAAAATGCTTTCATTTTGATTTTTAAAAAAATATATTTCAATTATAAAATTAATATTGTTTTTCAATAAATTAAGTTGTGCATCTAAATAACACCTCAAGTCCCCAAACCACTACCATATGCTTTTATGAGTATATAGCATGTGCGTAGCTAAAATATGTGTCTATAATATAGACTCTATATATGTAATTATCTTTCTATAGGTTATAAACAAAATTAAATTTTCAAATATGATACATATAGATTTTTGAATAATACATGACTAAATAATTCAAGATTTTTAACCATTGGGTTATTAATTTGCATACATAAGCTATATTAAAAATGTAATGAAAAACAATATTTTAATATTTGTTTATTAAAAAAACAAAATGTATAAACTGTATTATTATCTTATTTATATTCTTATTTGTAATAAATTACATAATTATTAATTATATTAGAGTCTAAAATAAACACAAGTTAACAATAGTTTAAGCATATTTTGTATGATCCATGTCATATTATTTAAGTTAATTTTTTATAAGTGTATGTTAAACAATTTTTTATTTCTTTAAAAACAATGCATTTACTATATAGTTAACAATATTATATGCATATTATGCATGATTCAGTTCATATTTAATTTAGTTATTAGATGGGTTTTGTGAATTAATATTTTAATTTTTTATTTGTTTGTAAAACATTTGAAATTACTATAACAGTATAACATCTTATTTATCATAATTTATATCATATGATTAAAATTAAATTAAAAGAAAAAAAAGTAACTCAAGTTACAAGTTATCAATAGTTTAGCGTATTATGTATGATCAAGTTTATTTTTAAATTAGCTATTAGTTATAAGTTCATATGAAACAATATTTTTGTTTTTATTTGTTTAAAAAAATAATTATCAATCTATATAATATCAATATTATAAATTAATTCTAAAAAAAAGGTTAAAGGAACATAATCTTACATAATTTTATATAATAATATATAATATATTGTGTATGATTCAGTTTGTATTTTATTATAAAATTGTTTTTGATGTGAAAAATTAATTTTTATTATTAATTTTAATTCTCGGTATTTTAGTTGTAATGCAGCATAATTAATTACAATCTGTAAACAGTAAAATGTATTCGTTCTGATTTTTTTTAAAAATATATTTCAATTTTAGCATTTTTATGTTTTTTAATAAATTAAGTTGTGAATTATAAACAACATTCCAATCCATTACCATCTGAGTATACAGTCTGTGCCGTAGCTGTACATGTCTTTACTTTTATAAGGGTCTTAAACAATAATAACGTATAGACAATAATAATCCAATCTTTACAGTTGTTTTGTCATCTGTTGTTGATAATTCAATATTTTATTGTTAGAATCATATTATTAGAATATACTAATATCTATAGGTACCTATTATCTTTTATAGATATTACACAATATTATATACTAGGTAATACCTAGTAGGTATACAAATATAACTAAAGTTACAATTTAAATTTCTAATAGATATCTAAGTATATTCTACCATATATCTATTTCTATTGTATAAATGCCAGCAAATGTGTAAAATATACTCTTTACAAAATTACAACCATCAGGCAGTCTACCCCCCCCTCACTTCTAACATATTCATATAAAATTATAATACAATTTGTTTACGTATTACAAATGTACATATAACCTAAATGTTTTCCTGTTTTCGTGTTGCCTTCACCAAAACCATATACAAGGTGATTTTTAAAGCACGCTTCATCCCCATTTTCTTCTGTTAGAATTTTTAAGTGTACCTTACTAAAGACTATAATTTCAAAGTCCCATGTTTAACTGCAAATTATTTAGAGTATGATTTTCTTGAACATTTTGATGGATCTTAATGGAATTTTAATCAGTAGGTAGTTTCTGAGTTATTAAAATGTTTATACTAAGGATAATATTTCTAATAAATAGTTTTTCTAAAACATAAACTAAATGTTATATAAATTGTCTTTATATTGATAGATCTATAGTAATTAAACTATGTATTATATAAATTGTATTTTTGGTAATCTATAGTAATTACTGACATTTTAAAATCATCTAAGCTCCCATATTTTTTTCCTAATGCATCACCATAGACATATTAATCTTAGTATACAAATTTAAACTACTCAAAAATTACTCTTTCAAATTTTTATTTAGATACATCAAAAATCAAAATTATTAAAAAAAATATCAGAAGTTTGTGTTGTCATAGAATTATCATTCAGAATTTGAGCTGTACAATAAAGCTCAAGTTTTAAAAACATGGTTTTCAGTTCCAAATATCTGAATTTTATTACGATATATATAATCTAAGCATGAAAATAGTGTTAGCATGCTTGAAAAACCACCCTGCTTAATGCATATATTAATTATCCTCTACAATTAATTCTTAATAAGTCATTTCATAAGTAGGTAAATACAAATAATACAATGAATAATAGACCATAAAACAGTACTGCTTGATGTGTCTCTATGGTACCCTAGGTCCCAGGGTTAAATGGTTTTGAATTCGACTTTTGCTTAAAATGACATTTATTCTTACTTGTTAATGACGTTTTTCTAGGAATCTACTAATTAGATTATTTCAAACTACTCTAATAGGTACCGTATGTATCAAGTTTGGCGAAGGTACATATTCGAAAACTTTTTTCATACTTTTTGATAGTTTGGTGACATAGGTAATTCATAATAATTTAAAATGTAGAAGTTACATATCATAGTTAAGAATTTGATTTATTTAAGTTAATTTTTATATTAGATGTAATGTGCACGATACCGTGGTACATAATTTCTAATAAAAATCAAACAAAATGGAAATAAACTACATATACCTTGTTACAATAATATAATTCCTTCGAGTCCTTCGAGAGCTTACTAAAAATTTCAATTTAAATTATGGCCTATAAACAAATTGTACGGACAAATTTACCCGGAATCGCTAATAATATTTATTATTGATTTTCCATCTGACAACATTTGATGGGTTTGTTATACGTTAAAATAGAATGAGGGACATACCTATTATTATTTGACACACAACGAATTCAATTTCATACCTTACCTGTCATCTAATTCGGAGGCCAGAAATCTACTTATAATTACAAAACGTCAATCAAGTTAAAAACGGTGTCAAAAATAATTCACTTGATTAATAAATAAAAAAAATATTTATTAAAAATGTAAATATTGATTTTTTCCTAATAAATTATAATAATTAAAATAATTAAGTCACCGATCACTTAATCTATTTTAGTAGCTTTCTGTGTTAGGCCTCGTCTCTTGTCAACTTATTTCGTTCAGGTACCTAAAATGATTTTATTATTCAAACTATTGTTTAACCTTAGACCTATATTTGATATGTTGTATAGTCAGTGGCGTGCCCAGGACCAAAATTCAGGACAGGCCTGGTTAAAAAAATAATGTGTATAACATAAAAATATATATTTTGGGTATATTTAAGGGTTCAAAATCATGGTAGGCCCGGGCCTACCAGGCCTACCCTCTGGGCACGCTTCTGGTTATAGTGTTATACGCTCTCATACTTATGGTACCATCTATGGTTTAATACTTTAATGGATCATTTATTTTCGATACAACTTGGTTAAGATCTAAGATAGGTGAACAAAGATTAACAAGTTTGGTCTTGTTAAGTACACATCGAGATATTTATTTATTTAAGAATAAACGGGCAGTATACATAATTACAATAAAGATATACCTATGATTAGAAAAAAAATTACAATGAAATACACAACAACAATATCACAAGTATGTTTAATGATTAATATGAGCAAGTTACAATAAATCGTCAATAGATTATAAATATGTATATAAAATAGAAGCAAGTCAAAATCATTGGCAATAATGAAACGAATGAATATTGAAGTGGATGTTCAAACAATCATATATCGATATGCAAATAAAAAAGGTCTATTATATTACTTCAAAAAAAAAATGTCTATTCCTTGTACTATTTTTTATTTTTATACTTTTTATTGCCATAATAAAATAAAATATTTTGATATACATCAAACATTTCAGTTTTAAATTCACTCACCCCCCTTTATCGGACTTCAGATAGGTACTAATTAAGTTGGGAAACGAATAATATAGGTACTAATTGAGTCCGAGGATTATTTCGAATAAAATATAAAATCAACTATAATATGAGTTGGTACCTTAGTACCTATATAATATGGAATATCATTCATATCATTGTTATGGCTTCCGTCAGATGGTAAATAATAACATAATACATTATATAGGCCGGGAATTTCGATTTGTATTGATATTAATTATTTTAGAAATCGGAGAAAAACTGCAGCTGTTGCAATCAAAGTAAAATAACACGATTTTGATGTATACAATGCTAATCACATACATTTGTACAAAATATATAAAAAAATAAATTTCAATTTATCGCCTATATTCATTTATTATAATAATAGGACATTCATCCAAAAATGGGAACTAATAAAATAGTTATATACTTGTGTATTATTGTCACTTACTTAAATATATATTTTTTAATGTAGTCATTAAATTGATCTGCAGTGATTGAATTTCGTAATATAATTTGAATTTCCAAGCAATTTGCATAATATCAAACATTGGTTTGATTACGTTAAATGTACGTTATTTGTACTTGCAAATTATTTTGTTATCTGTACCTAGTTAAATGTTAAAATTTAACAATTTTCATGAAATTAGAATTTTTTTTATGATCAATATATGATGTAAATCTTATTAAACCTTGACACATCAAATATTTTGTTGAACGAAAAAATGCTTTAGATAAATACTAAAATACAGAAACAAGGTTTACCATATAAGTACTACCATTTATCATAATAGTATCTAATTACACTTATTATTGGCCAAACTAATACATTTTTAAAATTTGATCGGAGTTTGTTAGCATTTAACTTTTTAGCTTTGTTTTGGCACAATACAAGTTTATTATAATGCACACCGTTTATATATTTTATATAAATATACAATCAATCAAACTGCGTTGGAATTTTAAATTGTAAATAATTATTGTTTAATATGAGTTAGCACGAGAAGATATTATGGTTCTCATTAATTGTGCCATACAATATGCTTTGATGGTTTTATTGTATTTATGAAACGGAACAGAATACTTTATTTGTATAATATAGTCTATATTATTATTATTTAAATAGTCAATGTCAAAAAAATCAACTCGATATTTCATACTGCCGGTCTATAGTGGCGGTAGCCGATTTGTATTTCAACACTATGGTAAACAATACTAATCGTTCAAGTACCTATAAAAGAAATCTCCATAACACTTTTGGATGTTTAACGAAAGTGACTTTTACTGCCGTGCCAAAGGAATGGAAAACAAAAACTCTCGAATCGCCAAAGTGTGTCTTCACAAAACGTGACAATGTGACTTACATAAGATTTCTGCAACACACACAAACACACGCACAGAGCAACAGTGATTAAACTAACTATTCAAATGTTTTAGTTCTAATCACAGTTTTTCTTATATTCTGTTAATAATATAACTTTTCCGATTCTTAACAAAATAGGATAAAAAAAAATATATAAATTATTAAATAATATCGATTTGAACCAATGTTTTGTTGTTGGTACGTACGCTTAGTTGTTAATAATTACGTCATATTTTCTCAGTTATTTCTGTTACATCCTGTCTGCTGTAGTGGGATATACGATCGTCCCGTATAGGAAGTGACTACGATACACGCACGTAACATTTTAAAAATGGACTGAGCACAATACGAAAACGAGTTGATCTCGAGAGTTTGATCGATTGTCTCACTCGCGGACTCTTGAAAAATAAGCGAAGACCAAGTTTCGTTTGGGATATCGAGAGATAACACTGCGCCGTGTGTGGGTACGTCGAGAACAATGGACAAGGAAGCTGACGAACGACGTCCGCGGGAGAGGTTAAACGCTCGCGATTTCACTCGGGATCTACATATCTATAAATAATAATAATAATAATAATAATATGATATATGAAACGGGTTCGGCTCTTTGCCGTGGTACGCGAGTGTATAATATTATGTTACGGGCAAAGTAGGAAGTCTGGCATTGTATCACAATTCCCGGGCTGCACGGTGCACGATAGGCAAAAGTAGGAAAAAGTTTACAGTCATTATCCGGGCATTGTAGATAAAATATTGAAAATTAAACACAACGTCTTACCGGGTACTTAAAAAAATATAAAAAAAACCACCCTTTTCATCAGTAAATTATTAAGTGGACAATTTTTTCTGAAAACTTTGACGTATAGCGGTATCAAAATCAAAATTCAAACAAATACCTAGTTTTTGAGTTATTGAACTTTGTGTACTAAGGATAAAAATGGGTCCATAATAATGGGTTTGGAACATAATATGGATATTTGAAAATTGTATTAATTAATATTTATGATTAATAAAAATGTTCTGAGTACAATAAATACCAGATCCGATCCGATTTTTAAGGACCATTATCCTAAGAATATTATACATTTTAATAACTGGAAAACTACTCGTTCAAATTTTAAACTAATAATAGGTACATCAACAATTTCAACAAAAAATATATACGTTGAATAATTTATAGTAAAATACGAGGGGTTTCATTTCAAAACCGATGTTCGTATTAATGCTACTATAATATGGTCTTAAAGTATATTTAAAAATTTTGTAAATCAGAATTTGAATGAATTCATTATCAAATGAAAATACGGGGGTGACCATGCGAATCACGTTGTATATTAATTTATATACATATATTACATCATAATAACGATATCATATTATTATAAAAACAACAATAATCATTACACGCGCGGCGCTCGTATATAATATTAAGCGGGTACAAAAGTTCTGGGTATGCGGGTGGAAACCAGGAAGTGCTCGCGATCGGTCGTACAGGAAGGTACCCGACTATGCAACGCCTACATATATGTATTAATATATTATAAATATATTATTATTATTATGTGTGTATACTCACAGAGGGCGAAGGTCGAGGGCGTGTGCCCTCTCGTCCGTCGCACATTCCTGCAGCAGTCGCCTATAATACTCGACGTTTTAATATTCCATTATACTATCATTAGGTATTCGTTTTTTTTAAATTAATTTATTACTATGTAGATCGCCGAGACGACGACGGCGGCGGCGGAGTTATTTTTTATGTTATACATAATATTATTACTATTATTATTATCATCAACAACGCGATACGCGATAATGTAAACGAAAACCGGTCGACCGGCCAAACAGTCGTGACATTGTTTACCCGGCCTGCAACACACACACACGAGTCGCCCGCCCGTGTTAAGTACAATAATAATATAATAATAATAATAATAATAATAATAACGATAATATTGTTATTATTTATAACATGACGTATAAATTAATATCGTTATACCGGCACGGGCTTCCGGACTTCGACTTTGACCTCTATCTCGCGTGCTCGTGATCGATTTCACGCGATCTGCTGCAGAGTCGTACGCGATAATCATAATAATTAATAATTATTATTGTTTTTACGCGGTTGTTTCAGTGTGTTTTTCACCTCGTAGTCGTCCGACATTATTATTACTCGCAGCGGGCACGACAGCAGGAAGCGTAGGTGGACGGTCGCCCGTACCCATATTTTATACATTATTATAATTATATAGGCGCCCGAAGCTCGACACAGCTCGAGACCTGTCGGACAATGGCACCCATAAGTCACACGGCTGCTGCCGACGGGAAGCGAAACAATACCCAAAATAATATTATACGAGCGAATCGCTAGTGTCGGGACACGACGTTATGATGATAAGTTTGAGTTGTACCGACATCGATGATAACGTGTCCCGACGATTTCGTACAGAATCTTACGGTGTTAATAATGTTTATTAATATTATATTATGCGACAAATCGAAATCGAAATATATTACGATGTCTTAATATTGTCTTTTTTTAAGACTTATTTAAAATGTTGAGTTTAGAATATTATAAAACTAAGTTCGATGTGTGCTGTAAAATATTTTCCCCCTATCAGTTAAAAAAAAAAAATCAAATGTGATTGATTCTACAAGTTATGATCATTTTTTCCGTAAAGTGAGTTTTTGAAGACAAAATGGCATTGGCACCGGGTGCCCTAACTCTATCGTTATAACAAAGCTGAAATTGATCAATATTAACATTAGACATATTATTATACAATACTATCTGTTAATAATACGATGTTTTTACAATAATTATTGTAGGTACACGTATAATATTACTATTGTGATAGCAGGGTCACTACACCATAAACCGCGATCCGGTGGAAGAATAGTTACAGGGGCTTAGCCGCCCGAAACAAAAATACAATTTTCCACGTTCAACGATTTATATATAAGTAACGGTTATATAACCTATACGGATATTATACTTAGCTTGTATTATTGCAAGAACGATTTGTTATTTATTTATTTTTTAAATTGTTTAGAAATTGAATTTTATTTTAGTAGTTTTTTGTAATCTATAGGTACTGTCTACTGTTATTGTATTTGGTTTCAATTTTACGGTTAGGTTAGGCTTAGGGTCGTTATTTATAATATGTTGTTTGTACCTTGTTGTACCTATATTACTTTACACTATATGTAATATTTATGGTACGTCTAAAGCAGACTCGGATTCAGGGGGGGGGCTATGGGTGCTCGGGCACCCCCTGTCGTCTAAACCCCCAATACAATTAATTTGTAATATAAATTATGTAATTTATGTTATTTAAGGTATATATTTTTTTTTTAAAAGCATGCGTGGTAGTCAAATGGTTTTTTTTGGGGGGGGGGTGATTTAATTACATACATTTATACATAATATAATATGATATTATGAGTTATTTTAAATATTGAAAAATGGGTCATTGGGGGATCTACCCCCCCCCCCCCCATCGTTTGACTGTCAATGGGTCTATGAGATTATGCGATCATAACGTGCGCTCGTCACTTCGCGGCGGTGTACGCGTATATGGAATTGTTTAGCAATTTTTATTATTACTATTGATAGGTACAAACAAAACGGAATATCTGCGCAGCCGCTTATCGTAAATCGAACGGACTCGAAAATATTGTAAGTACATATTATTTTATTATTGTTTACACCGTGCGTTCCTCTCGAACATTATGTTACGTAACGCGCGTCACAGTTTTGCCGACGGCGTTTGATACAACAACAACAATAATAATATTAAGTTTATAATTAATGCGCGCGTGCGGCAATTTGTCATTTCAAAATTGGGCACTGTCACTTGCATAACGTTTTTCCTATTGCCGCGCGCGCTTCGCTTATCCATCCGCGTGTTGTACCTAAACATACCATAGTGGTAACCAGTCGGCCATATACAGCGATGCAGTATGTATATAGGTACCTTGCCTACCTACCTACCTACCTACCTACCTGCCTACACGAATCGGAGACACGCGTACTATGGACGAATTCAAATGTTTATGATTTCGCTGTGAAAAATATTATCTCACACGATTTTTCTGTATAAAGATTATATAATATTGGAGACTCGTAAGTTAAAAATAAACAAGTCAGGGCTAGTAGAATGTGCAAAAAAAAAATGTTGTTTCGCGTTATTAACAGTTTATAAACATTATTTAATTTTTGTGCTTATCGTTATTTAGAATTAAAATGTTGCACAACATTTGCTTTTATCCTTCATCGTTTAATCGAAATAAAATCTTATGTAGGGAATTGCCTGGATCAGTGGCGTAATCAAGAATTTGTCTTAGGGGGGGGGGGGGGATACACATTTTTTTTCAGACAAAATACTAAATTTTCAAAATTGTACATAATTTAGTATCTATACAATATTATAATAAATTCTTCAAAATGTAAATATTGAATAATATATTTAAATTAAATAATAATCATTAAAATATTAAATTAATTTTGTTTGTAATATAATAATATAATGTACATAGCTTTTTTTTGTATTGCTTATAAAAGAAATTCTAATTTTCTTGGCTGTTTAGTCAACTCGTCAATTATATCATCAGGATTTAGTACAATTGATTTAGTACATAAGCTCTGGGGGGATCTATCCCCTTCATCGACCCGCCTTAATTACGCCCCTGGCCTGGATGCTAAATATAACAAATTCTTGGATTGATTATTAAGAAAAAAAAAATCACGTGGAATAAATATTTCGCTTATCTTTTTTCTTTTGTGATATTTAGTTATTTTTGTCAACCGTTTTCCGTTTTAAATTTTAATTACGTTTACAGATTTCATCGTTTTTTTACATATAGTTATAACTATTGCAAGCCCTGATACAAATTAATTTTTTTCAATTTTTAACTGGAAAATTGAAACGCATATTTAATTTTTACTTTTTGTAGTGATCCGTATATGACGTGTGTCTAATATAAGTTTATATTATATGAAAGTAGCTTATATGTCTATATTTTGATTATTATAGATGCAAATTTGAAAATGTGACATTTTTCACGATGGACTTTTGAAACATATTTTTTGTTCAGCTCTTTTATGCAGAATAAAAAATTAATTTAAGTCAACATGATACACATACATATGCGATGATGAAGGTTTAAGGTTTTCCAATGATATTATGATGATAAAAGTTTACTGTACTAAAATGTAATAAAACATACCTTTAGGGTACATCGTACCTATACTCCTAAGGAATTAACTATTCTAAAAAGTCAATAAGATTCATTGAATGCATGTTAAGTGAAAATGGTTTTAAACTTATTTGGTTCGTCACCACTTAACCGTAGACAATTGAACGATACTTTTGTTCGATAAAAATGTATATGCTGTTTTTAAAACTGTAGCCTAAAAATACCCGACAAAAAAGATATCCAAGGTAAAAATGTCATGAAAAAAATGTCCAAAATTAAAATGTCCGTGGTATAAAATACTAAACTTGTCCGATATCACAAAATGTCCAAATGTTATAAATACATTTATATTTAAGTCGAGTATATGTGTAATATTGTGTATAGTAATCTATTAGTACTCGTATATTTTAATTTCAGTAGTATATAATATTTTATCCTATTTTTGATTCTAAACAACTTTACCAAGGACAGTTCGGACATTTTTACTTAGATTCCATTAGAACAATGCCGTTTAAACGACAAAAACTGTGTAAAAAAAACCAACAAACTATTTCACTGAAATTCACTTGCTATGATAAATGTATTGCCTATAATGAATAGCACTTCTAGGCCATTGTCTTACTCGAGAACTATGCGAAGACTACCTATACATATAATATAATATAATGTGTCATAGGCGTAGGTACCTAAAGCCCCGGCATCAGCGTAATAATAGTCACTCTGCTCTTCGACTTATATGCGTACGGCGCGCGTCGTCCAGATACCGCAAAAATGCACCACCGAACTACCATGTCAGCCCTTGAGCGTTAGAGCCTTTAAAACCGATTACGGTTGTCAATTACCGGAAAACGTAATTCACGATGACAATAATATATATGGTTAAGTTATAGTAATTTATTGGACGATTTCAACTGTCGTCGGCGATTCGATCGACATACCCACATAATAATATGATCGTTAAAATATATATTCTGTAGGAAGGTGTTGAAAGACTTGTAGATACCTGTAGATACTCACAACTGTAATAGAGTAAAACTATCTCACATTCTAGGTCGGACACTTCAGACTAGGTATTTATAATATTATATAGTACTATTACTATAGTAATACGTATATTTCAGTACCTACCCTATTACTACTTCTACTAATACTATTACCTCTTTCTCAAGCCCACAATCCTTGAATTTTTTTCAAAAACATAAATTGAAGAAAACTAAAAACTATTAACAATAATTCAAGTACCTACCTTCTAATAATATTTTACCAACTCGAACCTAGGATTAGAAAATTTTAAAAGGCTTTTCCCTCTTTTATGTTAAAATTGACTTTTGATTTACCGCCAAATGACAATTTACAACTATATGACGTACCCATTAATAAGCAAAAATTAACATTATATCATTGACAGATATTAATGTCTACCATGACTCATAGCCATCATTGAAGCTCTTTCACCACGCCCCTGGGTATGAATGCTCTTCGCGGTATTCTCTACTGTCAATAATATGTATATTATAATGAGTGATGCACCGAGACTTTGTATTATATATCATATATGTACATAATAATTATGATTCACGGGTTTTTAAATATATAACAACACTAGGTATTAGAGATGGATTGAATTGTTCAAAGTTTGAAAAATCAAACCGACCTTTATGATGTGTTTGGTCCGAGTTCAAAAGTCGAACTAAGTTTTAAAAAATTTAAACCGAACCGAGCTTGAACAAAAAGTTCAAAATTCTACAATTAATTCAAACCTCAAAAATAATTCGAACACAAAAATATTTTCGGTGTTTATTTTTACATTTTTATTTTGTTTATATTGTCTGACGAAAAACGCACACGTATATTTATGTTTGTTTATTATTTTTAATGTGAAGAGTTGAATGTTCATTCTATGGTAGCTTTATTGTTATTTTTAATTTTAATATATTTAATAAAGTCCCTATAGGCTAACTGACTGACACATAGATATTTTGTACTAAATTCAAAAGTTCGATTTGGGTTCAGTTAGGTATTAAACGAAGGGTTTGGTTCGACTTCGACATCAACACGAAATCATTGTTCGGTTCGAGACCATATTTTTGAGTTCAACCCACCTGTAAATATTATGTAAACCAAGTCTGCAGTGGTGTTGGCCATGTCATCTCGGGCTTCGGCTTTGAGCGATTTTTCTCCCGACAATTAAAAAGATCCCGTCCGTGCTATAATGTGGAACGAGGTTTTGTGTCCGTCCCCGTTGTCGTTGTTGTTGTTGTTGTTGTTGGTCGTCGTTACCGTTATTGTTGTATTAAATATTATTTTTCTTTGTACCGCGTGCAGCCTAAAATATTATTCTATTATTCGTACGGTGGGCGAGAGAGCTCATCGACGGTTTCTCACACCCGGCGGCACGCGGCGTGGGACGAGGCCACCGATTGCGTATCGCCGCCACGGGCTCATCGTCGTCTCCGATGATTGTATGCTTATAATAATAATAATAATAATAATAATAATAATAATAATATTATTATGCGTTTGCTGATAACATCATTAGTATTGAAATTATTGTAATAAACGCACGCGGACGTATGCGCGGGTAGGCGCTTACATAAATTATTTTACACGTGCCCGTTTTTCGACTCTCCGTCTGATTTCCGGACTTTGCCCAGCTCTGACCCACAATCATCATCGCCGTGTGGTACGGCGAACCGAACCCAAATGTTGTCTGGTCCAATGAGGAAAATGTAAGCTGGGCCCGCGATTGCTTTTTTTGTTGTAAGCTTGGCCCGGAAATTGCAGGTAATAAAAGAGGTCGATTGTAAACTCGGCACTCGGCCCGATAATTTTAACCGATAAACATAGGACGTATACTGATAAAGATTCTGTCATGATCGATTAAAAAAAAAATACAAACCAAAACCTATATTATAACCAAAAATCTATCTAAAACCATTTCAATTTGAAAACTCCAAAACTAAAATATAAAAAATAATTGTTGAAAATTACGTTTAAAAAATATGTAAATTCACTAAAATATAAAAGCATATAATAATATATATACGTAAGATTAAGTTAAGATTAACCTCAAGTAATTTACAGGTAACTGAGCTTCCCAGCTATAGGCAATGTGACTGCAACAGATCGCGGACAATATGCGAGCAGTATATCATCAGGTAGACAATCCACCTGCAATAAGTGAAATCAGAATATTAGAAACATGAAAAAATAAAACGATGAAAAACATCGCAATAGTGAACATTGCCAAAGATTTGTTTTTTTTTAAAAATGTATTTGTAAAAAAATTTACAATCTATATTTCTACTAATTTATTTACATCTCTATCTGTTAGAACCTTATGGAACCTACAAATAATTACAACCCGTTGTCCTATAATAAACATTTAATTTGTAATAAAAAATTACTGAGGTCATCGAATGAGATAAAAACTATGTCATCTCTCAAGTTGGACCAAATGACACACATTGAGCAAAATTGTATCAAGATAATTTTAATAGTTTCGGGGTTCATCATCTGGACAATTTTATTTAAGTCTGTAAAAAAATCATTAAGCCTGTCTTGAACTCCCATTTTAATGTCATCTGAACAATTTTTGAAAAATGTGTCTTTAAAAGAGAACAAAAATTTAACAAAACCTATTCAAGATAAGTATAAATCAATTTAACTATGACTATTATAATATAATTTGACAATGTTGTACTTATTTGTCAGCTTGTCACTTACGTTTTCAGTGATTGCTGGTTAAATCCTCAAAAGGATTTTCTGACACAAAACTCCACACAAAAGTATCGTGTCAAAATAATTTTGCGTAACTTCAATAGTTATTTTATTACGGAGCTTTAGACTTGTAACCATCGGGAAGGTCATATTATAACATTTGTATTTATAAACTAGCAGAGTTCAACGTAAAAATAATTGAATTACGATCGGGCATGGTAAAAAATTCCATTTACCAAAGCCTAAAAGTTATATAAAACAAAAGTCATAAATATTTTGCCTCTTGTATTTTTTTTTATGTCCAAAGATTGTAAATATTTTCTATAATTTATGTTTAAAAAGTTTCTTGTTTTTATATTTTTTTCTTGTTTTAATATGCTTTTATGTTTTTTTTTGTTTTTGCTTGATGTATACAACGTATACCACATAGGTCAACAGAGTATTAGGCGATGAGCAATGTTTAGTTATGGATTTCAATAAATAGTAAAAACTATAATACCTGATATATTTGTAAGTTTGTAACCATGAGTATATAAAGGGGTTTTATTTTAGTTACTGTAATGTTACTTATAATTATATATTCAGAATTACTAAATATTTATATTTTTTTCACAATAAACTTAGTTTTTAGAATACTTTAGTTATCGTATTCTAAACATCAAATAAACACTGTTATTATGGATCAACATTGTAATTTGATTAAGTTATAAAGCATCTTATTTGATACAAACATAAGACAATAGTAAACGTAGGTACACGAAACTCTCGATTTCACATCATTGTGTCTATTACATCATTTTTAGTTTTCAAAGTTTTAACTAGAGAATTATACACTTAAACCAAACATTTATCATCAAATTCATTATTTATCTTTACAAGATAAAAGTAAATCGATACAAGTAAATATTCAAAAAATTATTTCCAAAAGTTATAGGTAATTAAACTAATTTTTAAGTATTTATGAAATTATGGCTTATTTTATGAGCTATTAGGATAGTAATGTTACCTAACTGAACATTTTTAATATATTGAAGATGATTGTGGATGAATGACAATTTTTTATTTCTTTCATATAATAAAATAAAGGGGTCTAAAGTCTTTTAAAAATTATGAAAAAGCTATCAATTTCTGTTTTTAATATTCGATAATGTTTCAACGTTTTTTTAAATGGTAAATATAGACAATTTAATGATAATTTAATATTAGTATTAAGTCACAAAATGAACTTAAGCCTACACAATATATTACTGTAAAAAAATAATATCTATGTTTATGAAACAGAATATAATACATTTAATAAATTAAAAATATATTTAAAAATTGATGGTATAAAGAGATTTGGTTAATTAGCATACATTTTTTTTAAATGTAATGCATTTAAAATTACCTATATTTATGTAAATATTTTTAAAATTTTAATTTTATAAGTATTATAATTAAATATTACATTTCTATTTTTGATAACCATTAAAATAATATCGAGCCACATGATGCGTTATTGTCGCATGTGTTGTGTTGTGAATCTTGTGACCGGATGCTTTAAAAGATATTTTACTCTAAACTTGGGGACCCAAAATGTATTTCAAATGAAAAATTAGTCTAGTTCCAATCTTGACTTGGTATCGGTAATTCGATTTAAGATTTAATCATGTCAATAAAACATTTTATAAATTGTTGTGTGTGGCAGAAGCTGCTGGAGAATTGAATGAACCTAATCCGTTACTTTTCAGAACTTACGAAAACGTTCCCTAAACATTCCGAAAAGTTTTTAGAATGTCGATCAAATCATTCGATGAACTCGTATAGCTAAACTTCGTGAATATTATTATCCAAAGAAATTACCGATATTTGTCGTAATTCTTATTAAGTCCTGAACTTAGACCCACGACAGAGACTATGAGGCGAGTCGAAATTAAAAAAGTAAATGAAACACACTAATGCAATGAACCCTGGGCACAGATGACGAATATTTCTGTCATTTTTACTCGAGTGGGTACCTAATATACTCGGCTTTCGACGCTTTTGGTTTTCGGCGGCTCCGGAAACTGCACCCGGCGACGAGAGTCTGTGGGCGGGCGTGATACCGAGCCGTCTTGCGAACTGTTGTAAGTTTCAGCGCGACAATGGAAAATGCCAAACGAACGATAAAGGCGGACGAAATATTAGGTCGTTCACATTGTTGTAATACAACAACAATAATAACAGTAATAATAATAATAATAATAATAATAGATGCGAGCCATACGTGTGTTTTATGGAAACGAAAGATTCGAAGTACGCGCAGGCGATGGTTGACTCCGGCGGATAATGATATTAAAATTAAATGTATTGTTTATACTGAAAATTATTATACTTACCCGAGGTCCGTTATCCCATCACTGTCATATTTTAATTTGAATTTTAAAATAATACCGTATTTATGTACTTTATTTCGTACAATTTGGCAAAGGCAATGCTGGGGTAACGTTACCGTAACACCGACATGTGAAAATCGCGTTTTCTTGTGTTTGTGAGGCTGTACGAAATTGTAGATAATACTGTATTATTTTGAAATTCAATTTCAAACATGGCAGTGCTGGAGTAACGGACCTCCTTACCTGTTGTGTGCATACACAATGCACTCACGCCTTCGTGCGTAATAATAATTATTATGCGTACAATTATTTTACTCTTCTCATGTTGTTAAAGACATCGCATACGAACAGAGTGAAGAAATCGCTGCAGAGTTTTTCGAACGGAAACACAATAGTGAGAATCTAACGATAGAAACGAACGGGTAAGGTTTTTTGATTCTTCTGTTTCTACGCATAAAATATAATAATAATATTATTATCTCCGTATCCACACGCTGCGGGTTTAATGCGGTGAAAAAAATAACACTTAAAAAATAATGGTATAGGTAGGCTGCAATGTTCGGTTGATGGTGCTCCGTCGAATCACTACTATTACTATACAGCTATTTATAGCATTTAAAAGATTTTTTATTAGTCATTAAGAAATATACGGAACGTAAACGATTTAAATATCTTCGACCAATTATGATGGTAGGTAGTAATTAAATGTGTACAGTGTGATGGAAAAGAAATTTGTACATTGATGCAACCGTCTATATTACAATGCTGCAGTGTATCCAGTACATCAAGGCTGGTATCGTTTTAATTTGGTTAGCATCATAAATAATAATATGTATTTTAATGCCATATACACGGGCGGTAATGGAATCACACTATTTTTTGTTTCGCCTACTCGCTCGTTTGATATAATTCGGTCGATTTTTGTGCGGCCACGACCGCGATTTCTATTAAACCGGTCAACCGGTCAGCGGCGATGCAGAGCACACGGTCATAAACAGTCGAAGAGCCGCTTAAATTCGTAATCAAAGATACCCGGGTCGTAGTTATCCTAGAAACGTGACGTTCGAAATGCATAATACAAATAGAAAATAATAGTATATATTACACCGAGATCTCATAATATATTAAACCCGGCACCACCACCACCAATAACAACAACAACAACAACAACAACAATAATGTAGAACGTTTACGATTTCTACCGATGAGAACGAATAATATCGAAGGGAAAAAAAAAGTAAGTGTCTCTTGGTCTGTGTTATGCATAAATCGTGAACAAATTGAGGGCGAAAGGTCACAAAGAGCTCACTGCAGTGTTCATCTAATTCTTATGAGACGATTTCGCTCGTTGTCGGCGAGCGCAATAATATATATTGTAATAATTGTACGATCAAATCGGTGGTCTATAATAGTGTTCGGTGAACATTATGTTCGCAAGTCCCCCGAGTGATGAATTGTACGGAAACTCCGGTAAAATATGTACAAATCCCAAGGCTGTCCAGTGGGAGATCATTATTATGATATTGTATGTTTTTATATTATGATTATATTATGTCCGACCAGCGGGAAACTCGGCTTGGACTCTACGTGCGGTCGGTCATTTTTTTTTTTTACTGGTTTTCCGTTTTGCTTCAACAGTTAAATATTATTTTACAAACAATAATAGCGTGGTAATGAAAAAATACGATTTGTACGAGACAAGGCCATAATATTATATACTATTCTGTAAAATCTTTATGCGTTCGGGGAAAAAAATAATCTCCGAATCTGACCAGGAAAAAAATAATTCGAAAATCGGCGGAGGAGTTGTTTCTGTTTTATTGGCATTTCATCAAAAGTTATTATGCCTGAAACATAATATATTATAAGAAATAATGACAATATTTTTAGAGAATAATAATAAAACCAATACAGTAAAATACAGGATAAGTTGTAAAGTGGAAAGTATGGGTGTATACAAACAGAAGCAAAAATATTAATATTCGAGAAAGATGACTAATGGCTAATCATTAAGGCTGAATAATGTTATTCGGAACTGTAATAAGAAATGAAATAAGATTCATAATATGATTTGATTCAGTATTATTAAACTCGAAAAAATATTGGAAACATGTGAATGTGAATATTGATACTGCAGTTGTCTTCTGCGGTAATTCCGCGTATTTTTTTTGCACAGAGATGAGAGCAGATTGTTAAAGTCTAATAGGATTTGCACTTACAAGGTATTCATCAAAATCTCGTAGCATTTTAAGGCATTCTTAAAATAATTAATTTCTAAATATTAAAAGTAGGGTTTTAAATTTCATTAAATTTATTTTCTTGAAATATTTCATTGATGTGAAAATAAAAATAAATTGTTTATTATATCTTAACATATTGTATACCTAGTTATAGACATACAAGCAAAGAGACAATTATTTTTAAAACTTGGTTTATTGATCCAATAATAATAAATAATTTATAAATAATAGCCAATGGGACTCCAATTTATAACCGAATAACCGATAATATCATACCATTTATACCTACATAATTTATAAGTTTATAACCATTAACTTAATAATTCGTAAACCTTGGTTGATAAGTCATTCATTATACATGTTTTTTATGTGTCTTTAATTATTTTTTCTAATCATCTATAACCGAATACGTTAAAAAGAAAATAATTTATTTCATAATTTCATTGAAATGTTTCAAAAAGAGTGAAATTTTCAACTTTGAAATATTTCAACTGAAAAATGTCAACTTAGATTATTTCAAATTCAGAACCCTAATTATTAAAAACTTCAAAGTCCGGTTAATTTAAAATTAATACTTTTTAATCTATATGCGATTTGTAACTATAAAATATTAGTTTAGACTTCAAATCACTGCGATTTACCACCAATATATTCGATAATATAATTGTATTGTTTATATTTTTATTATTACTATTAGAGCATCAACAAGTTCAATCATTAGGTTATTATAGCTTATAATTTGAAATTCGTTTCTGGCCTCTTAAGAATATTTGACGAAAATGTGTTTGCATTTGTATAATATTATAATTGCAAGTTAGAATTAAGGTTCAGTTTTTTCCATTAGGTATCCATGTTAGATTTTCATATGACAAATTCTGAGACTATTTAGTGTAACTTCTCCCTGATGAGGTTTAGCCAGAGTTAAACAGAGTGTTTATTCATCTTAATTTGTTTTCTGTAATTCTGTAACTTTTATAATACTATACATAATATCAAACACTAAATAAATGATTACGAACTGAATTTATTTTGGATAAATCATTGAGAAATTATTATTTCGAGGCGTTCGATTGTTAGTACATTATACACTCTTATAAAATATGAAAACGGACGAGAATATCGAACGATAAGAACAACACGGGAGACATAACCTAATACCTTATACCTACGTCTGAGTGGTGAATACCGACGAACATCGATGATCGAATAGGTCTGTGCAGGTTGTCTAACATTTCGTCATGTCTCTTATTATTATTATTATATAGGCCAATCATTTATCGCCAAATATACCACCGTGCAGTTACCCGCAATGAAATGGTTATTGCTATAATAATATTTATGCCGTACGTCCATAATAATTCATTTTTGCCTCAAGCCGAACTTTCTTCGGACCGAATAATAAGTGCTCTGCACTTTAACGTCTAACCAGGCAGAGTTCAACAGGTAGTACCTGCCGTGATACATAATAATATATTATACTCATAATATGACGTATTACGCACGTGTGCATTACCGCAGCTGTTACAATTAGTGGCAATCAATTATCGTTAGCAAAACGTATCAAATGTAAAAAAAAAAAAATCTAGATTGTGAATGAAAGTAAAAAAACTATTTGGCCGGTGTGTGCATACGCACACTATACCGGCATAGCGAATGAGTGTTTGCTATTTCATTATGATAAATAGATTATATAGATAGAATGCGAGGTACGTGTTGTAAGTATAGTTGTTTTTTTTTTTTTTTGACCGGGAATTCAAACTTAATTTGTTTAATGTATATCTACTGCTTTAATGGCACTATGCATTGTTGAAGTCCGTACAGCATATTAATATAGTTTCAAAAATATTGTGTTACATAACTACCCGTATAATATTATACTTTTACCACAAAGTCTAAATAATCATAATAATAATAATAATAAAAATAATACTACAACACAGACGACGCGTTGAATAAATTAAACATGTTTATCGCGTTATAATATCTTCTCATCTATGATATTATATCCTGCAAAATTATTATATTAAAATAGGCGCCAAACTATTTGAATACGTAATTCGTGAATTACCATCTAACAAATGATAATTTATAAATAATTACATTTGTTATGTGTGACACGTATTAAATTATTGAAGATTACATAAGATATGCCACACCGCGTAGGTATCGCGTCGAGTAATACGTTATATTGTAGTTATATGGTCTCTAATGTAAAGGATGATTTTATGTTTGTCTATAACGGTAAATACTATTTAGAATTTAACAATTAAAAAAATAACTCAATCGATATTAAAATCAATTTATTGCAAGTTGAATTATTTTCAGTTTTTCAGCAAAACGTTATAGTTTATAATAAAATACAATATATTTTGTAGTCGCTGTGTATAATTATTCAGAATTCGTGAAACAGTTATAATATACCGTCTAATGTTTGCGTGCGCAAGCAAACACGACGTGATGCGAAAATTGTCATTTTTTTAACGAACGTTTTCCAATTAAAAACATGTTTTAATTCCTCTGCAGGGTTACAGACATTAATGCGGGAATATGCATTTACATATTATAGCTACAATACTATAATAATATGAAAGCTTATAATATATTATTTTAGTTTTAAATTGTATTTTATTATAGCTATTTAAACGGTAAAATCCGTTATTTAATAGCATACATTACGTAGTCGATGAGGATCATGAACGTAGTACCTATTCGTGAATCGTAAATGGCATTACAGTTGTACTGTTGTAGTCGCCGCTTATTGGACTCACGGTTAATGGACTTAGTCACCTATTGGATTCAAACATGTTGGTCCTGATTTACTCGTATTAAACTAACACATAGGGAAAAAAAATTCGTCCGCTGAACTCACTACACTGGTTAACGGGGTCAATGTGTATTTTTCAGGACTTGCAAATGTTATAATAACGTTATATATGACAAAAAAAAAAAAAAAAAACGATTGAAATTTGTAAACTTAATCAAACAAAACTAATAAAATACTACAGAACGAGACATAATGATTGACAAGATCTATAAAATATCACTAAACAAAACATAATGCAAAACGTAATATTATATAATTTAGAATATTATTAAACGAAAAATAACGCAAAACGAAATGGTTTAAAATCCATTTACATATTGTCATATTGATTCCATAGAAATATCAATTCCACGAGATTCATTTTTACCAAAGAAATCAATCTAAGAATTTATTATATTCTGTATCCTGCAGGCCATGTTTCGCATTATATTTTTATTTTGACGATAAACGTAGAAGTTTTTTAAAGTTTTAATTCTAAATAAAGAAAAGCAAAAATGTGTATAAAACATCTCGATAGTAAATAAACGTAAATCGAATTTTTTTTTAAAATACAATTCCTGGTATTTTTAATGCCATATTTTCTCATTTTCAATCCATTTTCCCAATTTGTTCTCGTATTATATTAATACTAATTCCTCGACTAGCGTCACATCAAAAAGTAGGTATTTAAAATCTAATATTTGAAATAATTAGGTACCAACTTTTTTTGCTACTGAAGTAGTATAATATATAAATGAATGGTAACTACCAACCACGAGATTATATTGGACGTAAAAATACGTATACCTGCGTGTGATATTGATGTCGACATGAATACAAATTGTTTCATATCAGGTATGAATGCATTGTACATATTGTATGCAGTTTTTATTTTAAGGATTTTTTTTTATTGGCTATTGCACAGATCTAATTTATGTTAGAGTGACTTATTGAAATGGCTTTGCAACCTCCCCCCCCCCCTCTCACAGTACTTATATACGTATACTATATTTTAAACTAAAAACATTTGTATACAAAAATATATTTTAAAGTATCTATACCTAGGTACTGTTGCATAAACTATAATAGGTGTACCTATTTTTTTTTTTACACTCATTATTGCCAATACTGCCAAGTGACTTCTCAATATTTTATTTATTTGTCAAGTGCACATATTCGTTGAGTCAACAGCACATTTTACATTATGTTCCACTGCACAACTGGTGTCCTTCTACATCTTACTACTATGAAGCCCGAATGTGTATTCGATGATGATTAAAATCGTAGGTGCCCAGAATTAATGTATCGTAAATATTCATAATACTGCTGTTATATTATTATGATATTCGTTCGTTGTGTATAACGCGAAGGGGTTTCGGCGGGGTTCCAGTCGGTAAATGGGTTCAACAACAACAATAATAATAATAATAATAATAATAATAATAGCAAACCGACGCCGAAAAATATTTGCAGACGAAAGAAAATAATAACATACATCTACCGCGATCGGTATCGAAATAAAAACTCAAAACAAAGTCATGAGATATAAAATTATCTGTGCGGTGTAGCACACATAACACATATATGTGTAGCAGCCGTAATGCTTGTGTGTGTGTGTGTGTGTGTGCGTGTGTGTGTCCGTATTGCACAACTCCGCTTAAAACACATTGTGGACAAATTGGCGTGTAGGTATCGTGTCATTATCGTGCGGCGTACGCGCATAATGTATATTATAATATTATCTCGACTGTATAATAATAACAATAATGGTAACAACACAACTATCCAGTGCGGTATATTATACTATTATGAGCGTATGACTGTGTGCGCTCGCGTATCTAGTTCATTTCGCGGAGTGTGTCGGGTTCGCGATTTTCATCGGCCGAAGGTCGAGCGATTTAGATATAGAATGGAATTTAAATGACTCTGCAGCGCGCGGTGTGAAATACCTAATAATAATAATAATAATAATAATAATAATAATAATAATAATAATATTGGCAATCGCTTTTCGATAGACGGAAAACGTAAAATCCAAAACTAATGCGGGAAGTGCCACCTGCAGCAGCACCGAATGGTTTTAATTAACGACCGGTATACCTATAATATATGGGACGTGCCTCGTCCATGCGCGCGGACCGATACTCTACAATATTACGCAGGGGTCTCCAAACTACGGCCTGGATTGGGCAGGCGAGCTGCCGAGAAAATCTCGGTGGGTTGCTCAAAATATGGTAATAATCAAACGAGTGTTTGGTCGTAATTTTATTTTTATACGGTAATAAGTACAAACATTAGTAGAAAATATAATTGAATCGGATTATTAAATCGCACCGTAGTTGTAGCTGTAATCAAACGTTGGGAATCCAAAAACTCGGTGGGCTGATACCTTGCCTATCCGGCGCCGTGACTACAAACAGTCCAAACTACGGCCCGCGAGCCGGACGTGGTCCCCAAACAAGTTTTAACCGGCCAGCCCAAAGGACGACGAATACAACTTAAAATCAAATGTCGAGATGATTTTTATTCATTTCTTCCAGATACACAAGACAAAAAAACAACTTCAATTTTATATAATACATCTATTTATCTACACCTACTACGACTTGTTTTGAACAAACATTTTCTAAAGTGAAATACATCAAATCAAAACATAGATCAGCCATGTCTGATAAACATTTTCCAAATAATTTCCCAAATTTGGAAAATTGGAACCTGTAACAACATCAACCTCAATTCGATAAAATATTAGCAGAAAAACACCAATTTCATATTTCTTATTAATATAAATTAAACTATGTACAAACAATTATCAAGATTAATACTATATTTAGGTTCATCTATCATATTATATTATAACAATAATTTTATAAAACATTTATTATACTGTGTGTCTGTGAAGTGTGAGTATTTTATGAAAAATGATGTATCACAAATACCTATATTCTAATATTTATTATATGTTTCCGCAAAAAATTAAAAGAATACACACGTCTATAAGTTTTGGGCCCGTTAAGAACTTTTGATATTAAAAAAGAGATTTTATTTGAGAATAAAAAAGTTTGGAGACCCCTGCTCCATAAAAACAAATTATTGTTTTAATATTATTACCCCCGCGTGTGTTTATCACGATCGGCTACGACTGTCGTGTCATACCCGCTGTGAAAAAAATAGTTTTATATAAGAATATGGCAATATTCAATTATTCATTTTTATTACCACGCGTGAGGTATAGTTATATTTGTATACGATTAGTTATATTCGTACATGCGCGAGCACACGACGTTTATAAAACCATAATAGAGCATACGGACTCGTATAATATTTATTGTACGGGTGAGTAAATCTCACTTTTAAGCAGTTATAGTCACCGTTCATGACGTCACAGCTGAGTAATTCATAGGTGTTGCAGTGCATATTATTGTCACTATATCCGAACTAGAAAAGTTATTATTTTGTAGGCGAAAACAAACGTAGGTACAATAGTATTTTATGCATTGTAAGACGCACTAGGTAGGTATGTATATATGTACGTACTTAGGTGTACTCGCATCTCAACCCGATTGGTCTGGTGTAGGTCTACAACGAACAGTCTCTCTTAAATCTATAGTCTATGTCAGAGAGGGTATTCGAACTTTTTCATCCCACGACTCCTTTGTGTCTTCACAATATTTTGATATGTATCCACTCGAATTATAAATGACAAAAAAAATAATGGTTCTAATATGTTTGTACGTTTATTTATTTATCGTATACAAAAAAAAAATGTAAAATTGTAAAATCGATATAATGATTATAAATTTATAAATAATATATACATATAATAATATAATATATTAGGTATATATGATAATATATTATTAATTTCGGTTTCCGGTTCTTTGACGCGGCTTCCTTCTCCAACTCCCGCGACGCCGGCCCTGGGAGCCGTGACGCACAGTTTGAATATCTCTGGTGTATATGATCGAATTTAGAAAATATTCTCGAGGTTTCAACAAAAATAACGTTGAGCGTGTTCTATACAAAAAAAAAAAATATAATTTTTACAAACTATATACCTACTAAACTTATATGATCGAATTTTCGACAAAAATTAGATTAGGAGTTCTATGTAAAAAAAATAAATATGTGTTATAACTTTACAAACTATACTAATAATATTTCTAGGTTAACCCAATCTATTTGTACCTCTACCCGACTGGTGCAGGTCTATAATAAAGAGCCCTTCTATAATCTTTAATCTGTATGATCGAGCTTAGAAAATATTCTCGAGTATTAATTACATTGAACGTGTTCTACGAACGAAACAATTATATATGTATGATAATTTTTACATTATTATTATACTAATAATATTATATGCATAACATAGTAAATAATAAATATGCTTCTTAGCTTCTTAGAGTTACAACACTTATTCACTTCAACCGTCTGCTGCGATCGTTATATTTGTCACATAAGCCTTTAAATAAAGTTATATTATTAATATTTCTCTTCTGTAAATTAGAGACATTTTAACAGATAACAAAGGTAGGTATAATAGTTGTATTATTTAACATAAACAGCATTTAATGAGAGCACACCGTAAAAGTATCGAGCTTTCAATTTCACCAACAAATAAATTATTTATTCCTTTATAAATTATTTTTTTTTTTTTTTCAATTGAATAAAATGTTTTAAGAGATGTCTCATTGCATATTTAATTTTTTTTACCAATGTCAATAAAAGGTATCATTGTAGATCTTAACATCTCGTGTAATTTGTAAATATTATACCGTTTCTGATTACAAAAGATTTTTTCAACGACATCCTTTCATATTTTCAATACAATAAATTAATAATCTCTTTTAATTGCCGTAAAAACAAAACGTTGTCTCCAGATTGAACTGAACATTCATTTCTGCGCACTCCTGCGTTGCGTATTCAATTAAAATATTATTTATCATTAAATCACCGACGCTATAAATTATTAGTATTTGAAAAGTACGAACAACTGTATAGTTTTCGGAATTCCGCGTGTAATAGGTTATTGAATTATATTGCAATATATCTCACTTATTTCGAATTTAGAATGAAATTCGTCGATGATAATAATAATAATAATAATATGCAAAATCGTGCGGAATTCAGCCCTGCGGCGGGTTGTAAGGTATACGATTTATTATTACTATACCGGTAGGTATATTGTAATTGAGATTTCGATCGTTTGTACATTTTACTCGTCGAACGCAATAATAATTTCGTATTGTAAATTTACCACTACTGGCAGTGAAAATAGTGTATATAGTAGTGATGTAACAGCTGGCTGTTATCTATATAAGTCACACCCGTGGTATAATATATATATATGTTATAAATACCCTGCAGTGTTATAAAAAGGGTTTATTCGGACGTATAAAATCGCGGACATTTAAAATTAATTTATCATGTAGGGTACCTATATAATATAATATACTCGCGGGTCGAATGCCCGTTATGCACGCGGTCACGTGTTTTGTGTGTATTCGGAAATCGGTGAATCGATACCGCGATGTACCTAGGTACCTACAAAAACGCGGTGAGCGACTATTTACGATAATTTTAGACTTGCGTTTTTGCCACTTGTTTATACGGGAGCGCGCAGATAGTGAGAAACAAAAAAAAAACCCACCGATATAGAAAGTATATGGCCGGGACACTTTGAGTCGATATTATTGTATTATATTATATTATTATTATTATTATTATTATTATTGAACTGAGCACCGCTGTTTGTTCGAATAATAATATTATCGAGACAACCTTCGAAATGTCGTTGTACACAACGATTAACAAAACATATTATTCTCAAACACTCTCGTTTGCAACGAGACGGAGACGTGACTTCAACGAATGTTGAGCAATATATTAATACGATCGGAATGAACTATATGCAATGAATAAAAAAAAAGACACGCGAAATTCGCGGATCGCACGTCATTATATATTAAAATATTCATAAATCGTAGGCAGTGGTGGTGGCGATGGCGGTAAGAACGGACCAGTTTTTCTAACGAACGGTACAGATAGTAGTTTTGAGCTCTGTTTTGAGAGGTGTTTTTATTTTCCATCTCGCGCGTCGGTAAATTATTGTACGCGGCCAGTTTTTAAGGGTGACATTTTTATTATACGCCCTCGAAAATCTTTGAAAATCTCTGGTTTGCAGTCGGTGCGGTTATGTTTTATGACCCGTTCGGATCGCATTTATATTGGCTCCGCGTGCACTATATTCTAATAATATATTACCATCGTCATAACGCAGAACTTACCTCACGCACCAAAACAAAAAAAAAACTTTATTTATAATTCCTAACCTAACCCCGGTATAATTTCCCGGTATAGCCCCCCCCCCCTATCGTTGGCTTCTTTCGGATCCATGCTATCCTCATGTTTCTGGGAATGACCAGCCGATCGTTTGACGAATTCGCCTGGAATATTGTCAATATTATGACATTACATTATCAAGCTATATATTATTATGCAATGCGATTTAACAAGCACGCCACCCCCCTTTTTCTTCTTCGATAACATTCAGTTTTTAAAAATCTGATTTTTAGAATCTTTAAGCATACTTAAAGACCATATATTTTCAAATTCTCCAGATTTTTTTTACCACTTAAGGAGTGTGCTGTGGAGGTACAACCTTCTGAATTTCACACGAGAAACCCTTTCTCCACTGTAAATAATTTAGAGGATAATATTTCTGAAAACTTTGACTTATAAAATTCAAAATTCGAACGAATAGTTTATTAGTTGTTTAACTTTGTATATTCTAAGGATAATAGGTTCACGATAATGGGTTTGGAAGATTTGGGAGCAATGGAAATTTGAAACTTTTAGTAACTTATATTGATCCATCAATATAAATAATTTATAAAAATGGTCCAAGTATAATACATACTATATCCGATATTACATAATATATTTTATATTTTTGTAAAACCATTTTTAAGGACTATTAGGTACCAGTGTTGGCATTAGATAAGTATTTTTTTTTATCTACGTACAGTATTAAAATATAATTATACATGGAGACGAATTCATCTAGTTACATTTATCTAAATGAGTGAATTTTTTTTATCTAAGATTTATTAATTAGATAACTTGCAACTATCTATGTAAGATAAAATATAACTAAATTTTTATTTGGATAAGTATTAACACTGACTATTACCTATTATTAGTATAAATATTTTAATAAAAAACTACCTCTATGAATTTTGAATTAGATGCATAAAACATTTCAATGGTCCATTGAATAATTTTTTTTTTGAAAATATAGTCTAAGAGTATATTATTTAAAAATTCCAAAACCAAAATTTGAATAAATTCGTTACCTATTACATAAAAGAAAATGTGGGCGAGCATTCTTGGTGAATCACCCTGTATAGGTATATGCGTTGTATAGTGCATGCGGTATAGTCATTGTTTAATATTATGCTGTCTGTCGGTCGTACTTTTATTATACGGCTCAGACGGTAGAGATCATGAAGTAATACGATTTAAAAAAATAATACCAAGTACATGAATTAATACCCGTATTATTTCAAAATAAAATCTGTGCCCTTTACAATCCATAATGTCTCAGTACCGAGGATTTAATGTACCTATTTTATCTATTAAACTGCGGACGAAATAATAGGAATAACATAATTTTATATTTTAATATCAAATACGAGATGTATTATATTCTCTAGAAACACATAATAATATATATAGGTACATATAGATCTCATTTTATCATTCTAAGTACCTATGTCCTTCGAGTTTGTGGAATATTTTTTAGATAGATTCATATCGAATAAAACGGTTTTGTTAGCAATTTGAATACAAATTACCAGACATAATATTAGGTTTAGTGCATTAAGAGATTGAATTGTATAACTAAGGGGGCTAACGTATTCACGACAAACTTAACCCTGGACCATGGCCTAAATACGTACATCTCCCCCTTAGATTTTAGTTTATGTATAAAATATTATTGTTCAAATATTTGTTTACAGTTGATTGTAATATTAATCGAAAAATATCGGTTTATTCCATTTTTTCCGGTCAAACATATTATATTATAATGTCTATATATTATTCTTACTCAGTTTCAAGTATGTACAGCTTAGAGCTTATTGTTTCAATATTTATTTCAAGCCTATAGAAAAAAAATACTAGGTTGAATATTAAACTATATGTTGCGTCCTCCATGTAGACATGTTTCGATTAAACTTGGACTTAGAATTAACAATATGTTTGGCTACTGTTTATACTATTGTATACAAAGATTGAAGTAAATTAAGTAAAAACCTATAGCCGTACAACTTTTGTGTAAGTGACAATAATACATTATTAACATAATTTACCGGTTTTCAATTTAAATTATTCGTCGATTTCCGTGGTTCCTCGACAATCAGTTTTGTCCATCCATGTTATACGCATATTATAGGCAGTAATTTAATGTAGACATCAAAATATTTACAACATTCTATAGGCACTCCACTCAAGCAGTTGCGATTTTCAGTAGGTTTAAAATCCGATATACCGTAAACCGTGATTGGATTCCGAGTGTACATACAAGTATTATCATTGTGGAAGAGCTCACAATTATGTGTCTACCAAAATAGTTTAACAGATCTCCCGATGAGAAATGATTTTTTAAAATTTACCGACTGTCGGGCTAGTGTACAACTACTGCAGACGTGCGTACGTAATATATAATATAATATTATAATAATTAGTTTACTCACCAAATCTGAAATCGATAGGAGTTTGTTGATAAATATTATACTATATATTATAGTGTTATAGTGTTATGATTATGATGCACAGGTGGTGTAAATAAATTGTGCACCTACACTCAGTGTTAGACATAAATAATCAAATGATTATCTTGATTAGATAATAGATAAATTTAAATAGAATTATCTAGATTCTAGATAATAATTAGATAATTTTTTTAAATATCTATCCCTGATTATAAAAAAAATAATTATAAATTTAATTAAAATTGATATTTCATATTGCCGTATAAAATATTATATAAAGTAAGTACATTAAAAATATAATACAATATTGTTAATTACATAGACACATTGTAGTTATTTATTAATTAAACGCATTTAAATACATGGTCAATAATAATTATATGATATGTATTTTATACAAATATTGTGATATACAGTTTACTAACCGCAAAAATCGGCCAATCACAATGGCAAATTATTTTTGAAAAACACAGTTCATATTATCACGGTGCAGTGAGATTCTGTGAATAATATTTTACAATAATATTGTTTTCAGAACACTTGAGTTAATCAAAACCCGAATAAAACATTCTGGTTAACCCGAAACCCGAATAATTCATATTTTACAATCTTTGTGAGATACTACTGTGGTGTGTAATACTACTACCATTTTGTATTTTTGTTACGTGGTCAATTATTCGATTTTGTAGTTAGTTGTTTGTTTAGTAATCACTATATTAGGACAGGACTAATCTTTCAATAAATTTACTATATAGGTAAATTCTATAAATATTTTCTTAAAAAAATTAGAAAATAAAATCCAATTCTATTAAACTGATTCTGATTAAACCGATTCGCGGTATATTAAATTATCACAAATATAATTTATTACTTTACAAGACGTATAGAATAAATCCAAACATATACATATAGCTAATAGCAATACAATACATTGACATGTTAGGTCTGGTGTCAACAACTTCGACAGACGATAAAATACTGTAAAATACAATATTTATATACTGACACCCGATGAATATTAACCCGAATAATGACGGTTATTATTACACCCGACGAACGTTTGTTTGAATTTTTATCCCGGTGTTTGAACGTTCCCGAGTACCACCACCCAAAATCCGAAACCCACATAAATGATTCGGGTTCAAAATAGAAACCCACCCCTCCCGGGTTTTCGAGTATTTTTGGACGACAACCCCGGGAATTTTGTGCCCGATCGGCGCAGTTATATTATACGCGTATGACGTGCAATGTGCACTCGTATTTTCACGACGTCACACAATTATATTCATAATGATAATAATGATAATATATAACAATAAGACGCATTGTTATCCTCGAGCGAGATGGCCGAAATGTGTTGGAGAAAAAAAAATCACATACTTACGCCCCCTCCCATCACGATGGCGTATACAATTTCACAAGATTTAATAACTATACGGTCGGGCCGGTCGCATTGTTATCTCGAATTCGTGACTTTCGCGAAGTCACGATCGTTTAATTACCGCCGATTCTACGCGATTGTCCAATTGTTGTGGCACTCGAACTTTATGGAAAGATGTGTATAATATATAATAATAATATAACACACGGCGTTTTTCCACCCTTCACCCCCCCCCCCCCCTCCCCCCACCACCACCCCTCGACAAAGCACGGACAGATCTCCTCCACAAACACCGTTATATTCGTTATAAATGTATATTATAATAGTGCGATATAATAATAATGATAATATTTTATACGTATTACGCGTGTCGTCATCGTTTAGCCGTAGCGTCCGAATCTGAATTTTTCTTTTTTTCAAAAACAAACACATTCGGGAGGGGGGGGGGCGAACTGGTCAGTGCGGTCGGTCGGCCTGTCGCCCGTGTTTTATAATTTGGCCAGATTTATATTATGTTTTCCGCGATATTGAATCGAGTACCAAATATTGATGCCGAGTCCCATCGCCGACATACTTTTAAGCTATATCGGAGTCGAGTCCGACTGGTATTAATATTATTGTTAGGGTAGTTCGTGTTGAGTTCCGTGGTTATCCAGGACAAGAAACACCTACACACGAAGGTCAGCTGAGCTGTCTCCCGAAAAATGTGTGAGCTTGTTTACACGGTTTTTTTTTTTTAATTTTAAACAGCAATAGAGGCAATAACGAGAATAGAAAAGTTAATTAATTTAAAATGTATTAAAAATAATATTAGAAATAATCATTAGGTGTGATATAATAATAATGTTAACACTTAGAAATAATAATTATGTATAATATAATAATGTCAACATTTAAATACTCGTTGGTAAACATTTTAATGATACTGATCTCAAAAAGTTAAATCCGAAATTTTTTTTTTTGTATAATAATATATTGACATGTATTTCCAGAAAAGTGTCGAATCTGTAGTAATTTTGAATGAGTAAATTCCATCGAGCCGTTGACGAATATAATAAATATGTAATTTTTAATGGTAACTTCTCCATTATTTTTAAGAAAAAAATGAAAACAAACAAAAATGCATTTTATAATAATAATATAATATGATGAATCTTAAACACGCTGGATATGTGATCGGAGAGCCGTGTGGGTATATATACTATAAAGTATACAATCGCAGTAGACAGAATTTCAGTGTTATAATCCGACTTATGTAATAAATATTTATGGAATAGAATAAAGTCCACAATTATTGCGGTAAGATGACATGATAGTGACTTGGGGGGAAAAAAAATCGTTTTATTATATTCATTAATTTTCGGTAAAAGACGCGACCCGAATTTTTAAAATCGCTGACTATAGCCTGTCACCTACCCAGTCCGCACCCGAATAATATTCGTAACGGTATTCAAATATTAGCAATAATTATTACACACGAATAATTGATATCCGGTGGTGGTGACCTGTGAACTATATAAATATCGGCCTTGGCGGCATAATATGATACAATATTAAATTATAATATTATGTACAACAAATCATTATTTCATTGTGTCGAGCAAAAATAATCGTTTTCAAAACACTGTATTTCGACATTTAGGCGGCGGCGATAGTTTTGATAATTATTTTAGTATAATAATACGGTCAAAAAGTTTTTTTTTCGTAGCTCGCCGTTGTTTTTAATTTTTTTTTTTTTTTTAATAATAACACGACTTCTTAAACGAAATCACAAAAATATAAGGCCATTAGAAAGTAATAATTACTCGACATGATTTAGTGTTTTTATTCAACATATTATTTTATACGTTTTAAAAAGAAATTTCAATCGACAATAACAGTACACAGTAAGTTACACTGATCAGTAGCTATCACTGGTCTCGACTAATGAACTATATTATAATATGTAGACGAAAATGTGTTTTTAATAACACAGCTATATGGAGTTAGACTTTGGAGTTTGTTATTAGAAAATTATACCATTTCTGATTCTCACGGTAAAAAGATACCTACTCATTATTTCAATATTTAACACCTAGGTACTTTCAGATTGTTGAGTTTTATTTTATACAATATAGGTATATGCGTTCAGTGTTCACGATTTCTATTTTTTTTTTCACAAGCAACGATCACAGACAATAAAACAATTCAAAAACCAATTTCAATTTCTTAGACTATTTTTACCTGTGGTTCGTAAGCGTAGATTGAATTTTTTACCACTACGGTAGTGCGTATAATCATATTAATATATTAATGAAATGAGATATCATCACACATCAACATTTCAAGACATTCTCAAATTTTTACAGCGCGTTGAACTCAATTTTTTATTGCGCGCAGATGATAACTCACGTTAGACAGATAATTAAAATCTTAAAATTTAAGTAAAACAAATTTGTAAGAGACCGGAGTGTAAAACATTTGAAAAAAAAAATATTATTATTTTTTGCAATCGAATATTTTCTTTTTAAATTTATAAATACTTAATTATTTGGACTTGTTTTTAGTTTTTACTTAAGTTTTCTAAAAATATTGTGAATACCTACATTTTTATTTCACTTAAAACAGAATTTGATTTAATTGATATTTTATAGGTGTCATTGGGTTAAAATATGATAACAAATTGTTATATTATACAAACATAATAATGAATATATTATAGTCAAGTATAGGTAGACGTCACATAGGTACAAATACGTTGTTTTATCGTTTTTGAATAATTTCATACATAAGTTCAATAGAAAAAGATGAAGCAATAATAATTTGAAAATAATACAATTACTTATTATTCACTCACGACTGAGAGAAATTATTCTACTCCCGGTACGTACCTATATTATTATTAAACATTGTTTTCTTCATTGTCTGTGAATGTTTGCTTTTCACGAAATATTGAGTAAATTTTGTATTTTCAACTCATTTTATATTTGATCATAACATTTCATAACAATAAAAACTCAAATTTAAATAATTTAAATTGCATAACTAGTTATAGATATGGGTTTATGTTTTTTTTTATTATATTTGTATATTAAGTACTTCAGGTGCTAGCATGTAAGTATAGTGTAAGGACCTTCTTAGACTACTAAAAGTTAAATTAATTAATTTTTAATATTTTATAAATACATTTTAGACTTGTACTTTCAAGCTTGATATAAAACTTTGAAATATATTCACAGAATATGAGTAGAACTTTGGTAGGTATGTACGACGCATATACTTAATATGTATTTTTTTTAAAGCTCAATAATAATATTATGATGTAGCTAATTTAATTGTTGTATTTTGAATGGTTTTGTTTATATAATATTTATCAAAGTACCTACTATCAAAACGAATGAGAAAAAACTTTCCTGCATTGATAAGTTTTTATGAATATAGTTTCATATTTGTTCTGCAAAGTATCTTGTTAATAAACAATTATGTTATGCATATATGTATAAGAATTGCAATTGTTTAAATAAAAATGTAAGGGAGTTACATCATAATATTATATACACAAATAATTTGAATAGATAGAAAGGCAAAAAAAGTGCATTACGATATGCACTTTAAGTTAAAATATTGTTCATTTTTTAAAAAAACTTTCCAACGGAGTTGTTGAAGTACTCACTAATATAATAACCTATACTCTATAGTATATTATATTACAACTTATAAATAAGATTAGTATAAGTAACTGAGTTGTATAACTAATAACTATAAAAATGCATTTTTATGTCTTGTCGTCAAATATTTCAAAATTTTTTTTTCATTTATTTACAAGAAAATCATTATTTACCTATGCGATTAAATTGTATTTTAATATCACTGACTACATTGCGCTTATTTCTCTTTCTCCAAACAGCCATTCCCGTCAGAAACTATTGCTGGTGGTTCACTCGCGGTTGGCCTTAACAGCTTCATTTCAATATTTTGCGCTCAATTCATAATAATTTGCAGACAGTCAACTATATACCTAATCGGTACCAATAGCTTCGCTGTCAAAATATTCTCTGCAGATTTCAAAATTCACTAAAATGTTCAACAAATGAAAACAAGTAGATGCGTACAAAAAGAGTAATTATACAATATACCTAGCGATTTCTTCTCATGCGTTTTCGTTAAAAATAATCAATCTTTGGAACTTGAAACTTTTGCCCATTACGCCTATTATTATGTTGTATGAAAAATGAAAATTGTAATTTATGTATACTGATTTTAAGCTACATATATATACCACAAACCTGTTCGTTCTAAGATACGTCGGTATGATAACGATTCATTATAAGTCAATAACAATTATATATTGAGAAATAATATTATAACAATTATAATGTGTGCGGTATTTTTGGAAAAAAGTAGTTCAACCTATTCCATAAAAGACCTATAGAAAAATAAATCACAAACAAATACGTAAATATATTTTAGAATATAATATTTAGAAATAGTCAATAGAGGCAATCACTGTACCGTCTGCGCTAAAATCGTGTTTTGTAAGTATTCAATGAATTGTCATTGCATTGAATTGCAATTTCAACACATATATTTTATAGAGACCTACTCAGAGAGTACACTCAAAATCTACTATGCAGCCGACAGACTTCCGTGGTTTTTTATATAATGTTTTTATGTATTCACGGAACAGTTTGTTGTATGAAACTTGTACCTCCTATAATTTACAGGAAAAACAAATTTCATGCAAGGAACTTCGAAAAAAAAAAAAAATACTCCCATATTTGTGTTTTTATAAGATATGGGTCAAAAACTTCATTAAAATATAAAAATATAATTAACATCCAGAATAATAATTTCGTTGTATTATGTCCATTGAGCAAATTAAATTCTATACAAATAATTTGTATGGTGTATTTTTAAATTATAGTAAGCTGTAAGTATATCTAATTTACTTATTATTATTTGTCTTAAAACAATATTTAAACACATCAAACATTTTCCATATTTTGAACAATTATTATTAATAGAAAGTGTGTCAATATAACTTATACAGACTAATCATTTAAATCAAACTAAGATGTAGTTGACAGGCAAAACGAGGTACGAGTTAATAATAATAATATACCGTTTGGATTTACTCCATAGGTATACATACTATATATGTATACCTATGGAGTTATATAGAGGTATTATATACATATGAGTATTGTGAGTATTGCTCAGTCAACCTACATGAAACGCTTTGCAATAGAGTTCACGATAACAATAATAATTGTACGCAAGTTGTGGAAAAAGGTACACATATAAAATTCTATCATTATTTTTAATGGACACAATTAATTGTTGCCCTTGTATCGGCAGTAATAAAACCACAGTAGCTTTGAAATTATGAAATTGTAAAAAAAAAAAAAAACACGATAATACACTTAAAATAAATTATTTATCTCGAAATATTACGAAGCGCATTGTACGCGATTGGCACACGAGTGGGGAGAGTGAATTTTCCGAAAGTTTTATTTTTAAATGTGTAAGTTAAATAGGTACCAAACATACGGTTCGTTATTTCTTTAATACTTATTCATATGAAAAATGTGCTTTGATGTTAACGAGCTAGAAAAAGTTGATTAAACATTATGCAAAAATGTTACATTTTTCAATTTAGTATTATTAAATATCATTTAAAATAACTAAAATTGTATTATCATAACGTACACTCGTTTTAGAAGATCGTGTTTTTTATGTTTAACCATATCAGAAAAAAAATATAAAATTTTTCAAAAACAATGTAGAAATAACTTATATACATGTATGTCTTACGTCATATTATGTATATATATATATATTTTATTAAGGTTAAAGCCTCGACAACAGGACCATAGGCTTGTATTACTACCTAAATTACTTGAACTAAATTGTACAAATTAATATGTTTCATAAATAATACAATTTTTTGAATGATGTCTTCATCGTGGCCAAGTGCGCCGTGAAGGTGCTCGGGTATGTCGATTTTTTTCCGGGCCACTTGTTTGTCTCTACACCATGTATAATGTGTTGGATTGAAGTTGGACAGCCATATTATAATAATATACATTTCGTATGCAATTTTCAATTTGTTAAACATTTATGATTAAAATCTGTAATACCTATAACTTATAAGGTTAACAATAAGACAGTGTAAGTGAAGTGCGATGAGTAGACATATTATGATTGGTGACTTGCTGAATAGGTCATCCCTTTGATTGGAATTCGGGCAGTGATCCGGCCGAAAAACGATGGACAACATTGACACTTCTTAGTGTTGAATTAGAGCAACATTTTTCCATGTATGTGGGGCGAAGCTCTTGATTTTTAAATTCCTATAAATTATTTCCTGTTTAATATTTTCCTAGATTTTAAATTCATATAAACTATTTTCCCAAATCTTATTTTCCTGATTTATAATTTCTCGATTAAATTTTTTCTTTCGTATTATTTTCCTACGATTTGTTGTTCTTGTTATTTTATTCCATACGTGTAATTTTCCAAATTTTTTTCCTACCAATTATTGCTCTCATGTATTATTTTTCTATATTATTTTGCTTTCCTCTATTGTCATTCATTTGAATACTTTTTCCTGGAATATCCTGGAATGTCGAGATTTCAAGTTAGAATTTAGAGTGTATTATAATATTCCCAACAAAGTTTTCGCAATAATTTTGTATCGCTCAATTTTTTTTTTTTTTGGTTTAAAATTGTCATTTTACTTACTCAAATAGTTATTGATATTTTTAATTATTGTTATTTTTTTTTATATAAAATTAATTTTTACGAAATAGAAAACGTGACAATACAATTAATTAACTCATATACGTTTAGGCATAACGTGGAAAAATATTAATTCGTTAAGTTAAAAGTTACTTGTAAAAAAAATTAACTCGTAATAGGTATGTAACTTAATTAAAAGTAACTTAACTTTTTAACTTAAGTTAAAATTTTCAACTCGTTAACGCCCAGCCTTGCTAGATATAATAGTTCGTAATAATTCATGTTATGCAATGGGGGACGTAGAAATAAACACCAGGGAAATGGAAGAGATCGTAAAAAGAGGCGTGAAAATCAACATTCGCTAATGATTTAGAATATTGTCTCCGATACCTGTAGCGAGACAAGAATTTTAGAAAGAAATTTGCTTTCACACACACACACACCTATCAGCGAGATTACACGATCTCGAGTGATTGAGCACTGCTGAAGGAGTATCTCTGGGCAGGTATCGATTTCAAGGATATGTATCGGAATAGTGTCGGTGCGATAATCTACGACATGCGTTGACATAGTTTGTACCGTGTGTATGGTTCACGACCGAGCAAAGTGATTCCAAAATACAATAAAAAGTAAGATAAAATGAAGCATTCCGACAATATTTAATAAATATATTATTATAAGTTGGGCTACGAGACTCCAATGTAAGAACAATATATTTTTTTTATTTTAACAAATAATATGTTATCAAAGCTAATAATTTAATTTTTTTATTTAATCTGACATCAATTTACATCTAATTACATTACCATCTTAATGTCAGCATTGATGAAGTTTCTTTTACCAAATTCTGTTATACATATAGGTAAGAATTAAATACATATTAGTTTTTTTTTATGTTGCACAATGGAATGGTGGTCATATTTAAATTTAAAACATTGGACATCTAAAATAAAAAAACAAATTTAGGTATGGTACTATAATAGTTTTTAGGTATTTTTTATCCGTACCAAATGTCAATAAATTGTTCTATTAATGATTATAACAATGTCTCAATTTATTTCCAGCGATTATTAGATGTGGTTTTTTACCGGGACACGAGCAGATAATAACTAATTGGTCAGCTGGAGATATATCACAATCGGTTTTTTTTCTAGTATATACTGTTTATTTATTTTGAGTACCTAAGTTTGGTATTTTAGTTTGTCTGATTGTTAGTTAAGTTAGGATAAATAAATATTCAAAATTCCGAAAGTAAGTCGTATGTCGTATTGACTAATCTATCGCTTGTGTAGTTGCATGCCTATTAAAAAAAGGTTGGTAATTTATTATGGGCATTATTATTGCGTTCAAAAGACATTTGCATGACCTTTTTTGTTATTCTAAAGTATTTTTTTATATATTTTAGTTTGTAGGGCATAAAATCCGGGCCCTAATTATAAGTATGCCCTGTCGGACTCTCAGCACATAAATATCTTGCCCTGGGGTTACAGTCACGACCAACCAGGTTACAGGTAAAATATCTTCCGTTAAAAATGTCTCTAATAATCTGATACTGAAATATCTCCCGTGCAAAATATTTTAGTATTTATTTTATATATTAATGTCAATGTTATTATTATTATACTTTTTAATATACTTTTTTTAATATTTCATATACGTTATAATATTTAAGTTTGTATTATATATATGTATATATAATACAATCTTAAATGTAAAATATATTTATTAGGTAGGTACTTGTAATAATATTAACATGATTCAATATTTTTATTTGAGATATTTATTTCCATTAGAGATTTTTTTACTGGAGATATCCTATATCCGTGATATTATAATATTATATTGTCGAAGAGATATTTTGACCGGTCGCCGCCGAACCCGCACCCACCTCACCATGATGGGCAGGCACTGCAGTTGTCGCGATGACAATCTTTATTATCAATTTATCATTATAATACTGTTGGCGTATTTCAACGTATTTTATACTTTTTGATAATATCAATCCAACTTCGGCGATCGCTTATTTCAATATAATATTATTATTATTACCGTAAACAATATTGCGCGCGTTTGCGGTGGTGGTCGTATGGGCGACCACGTCTTTCGCGTCGTCCGGAGGTCGTCACGGATGAGCCTTTTTTGATTTTTTTTCCCCAATACCTATCTATTTCATTAATATTGCCGGGTAAGCCGAGATAGGAATTCGCTGGATATGGTAACGTGTCGAACGCACCGCAGATCGTGAGCGAAAAAAATTCCGACCTGTCGCGCGCACGCACAATAAAATAATAATAATAATATTATTATTTCTCACGCCGTTGGCCGCCCGGTTCCCGCACAACTGCTGCGGCGGCATGCATCGCAGAGATGTTAAAATACGGTATTTTGCATTTTTTTTCTTGTGATACGGTATTGTACCGGTATCATATCAGTACCGTATACCGTATTCGACCTCGCACTACCTTAATTTATCGGAAATCGGACACCGATATGAAAACCGTATTAGGTATACGTTTTATAGTTTTTTATAGAAAACTTTTTTAGAACTACAATAGTTCAAGAAATATTTAAGAGCAAATTAATATTTAGAGCCATCCTACCGATAATTCTGCAGATATACCTATATAATGACTAGATAGAAATAATTTGAATTTAAAATAATGTAGTTTCAATTCATATTAAATTATAATATTGAATTTTTATTTCGTTTTATTGACAGCAATAATAGCTAATAATATATTATAAAAAAAACTATAGTTTAATTTTTCATACCGTCCGTATAAAATAATTGTACACCATAACATTGTGTATAGTAATTATTATACCTCGTTTATTACAAAGTCGCGTCTTTACGATGCGTGTCAAGGTGCTTTGCGCCAGAAATGACGCGAAATCAAAAAGCCACCCTCGAGCTTTGACAGTTGAAATACTATAATGTCCTGTACAGTTATAATTGTAGGGTGGCTCGGAATTATATGTATTTATTAACCAAAATCGTATTAGTCTTAATATAGTTATTTGTGATGAGAAGTATACAACGAGTATAAAATATAATATGTTATGTTTATAGGTACACTTGAATAATTCAAAATGATTTAATGTTTAAATAATATTACGTATAATATATTGAGTCAATATATTACTATGATTATTAAAATGATCAAAATCAAATTGTTTTCACAAAATGGTTATAACCATTATACATGTGTTATACATATATGTCAACTAAATGGATCTTGTCTTGATTCCAATAATAGATGAGCTGTTATGAAGTTATGTACATCCTTAGGAGTAAGGTTATCGAAGACAAACAAAAATGACCTGCCATGATTTAAAACATAAAAAAAACACCTCGAATAATTAATCAAAATGTATATTAGTCATGTTTGTAAATAAATCAACCGTAAAAAGTATTTGAAAATTTCATGAAACATGAAATTTTGAAATATTTCACCCTATGAAATATTTTAGACTTCAAATACAAATCATTAGTTTGATTTTTTCGTGTACAATTTAAAGTTTTACAATATAATATCTACGCGTGTATGAAAATGTGTAAAAATAAAAAAGTGAAATAAGTAAAAATGTACGTCATAATATAAAAAGCGTATTCTATTCACATAACTTTAATCGTAACTTTAACACCTGTCAAAATCGATAAATTCTACTTGATAAAAACATGCATTTTTATGTAAACGTAACTTCTATTCCACGAATCGCTATACGGGTGCGACAACAGCGAGAATGTTGACGAGCAGCTCCTACTAGTTCTGCTAACGAAATCGCGACTCGCCTTACATCAGATCGGTACAGTAGGTACCTGCAAGGCGATTTCTACCATTTCACACTTACTTTTTTCGACCTGATCGTATATAATATATTTTTTTTATTTAAAATATAATATAATGTCATAAAATTAAAATACCCTTAACTTTTAATTTCATGATCCGGAGCAATAGTATTTATACAATAATTATATAATAATATGATTGTAGTCTTATCGATCATTTTTATTTTATACAATTATATTTGAAAATTATGTTTGAACACCTTTGACTGACAGTAGTTATTATCGTTTATAGTAATTTATTTGTAATGCAATTAAAGTAATGTTAAGAGATGTGCAGTTGGACATAATTAAACTTCCAAGTGGCGGTCTGTTTCCCTGACCGCTGACACGTCATCATGTTATCCAAACATTTTATTTCATTTTCGGAATTTAAATTGAAAAAACAGCAGAGTGTTAATGGTCGCAGTGTAACACGACTTTGTTCATAAGTGATAACACTTTTGTCGATTTCATTAAACCGAGACAGTTGAATATTGTGATAAAAAAAAGACGTGCAAAATTAGTTGTCAAAACATATATAGGTACTTCTGTATTTTATTGATTGTCACTTGTAGAATAACTAATTTTGTATTTTGTCGATAGTAGTAGAGATGAACTTTATCTGTGTTTGATCAAAGAAATACAATTATTATTCTGTTTTATTTACTGTAAAAAATACATTTATTTTATTTTTTGTTATTTAAACATAAAAACTAAACGGGATTTAAAATATAAAAACAAATTCAAAAACATACAAGTTTTATTTCTTCTGTTTTAACCTGAACAATTTTAATACCAAAGAAAACATTTTAAATTTACTATTGTAATAATCAGGGCTGTGAATTTATGCATTTGCATATTTTTTAGCTATACTGTATATAAAAAAACAGATTCAGCCAAAATTTATTTTGACTTAATTATAGTTCAAATCCGAAATCTTATTTTGCATATTTTTGCATATTTTACGGGTTAAGGCATAATATAATTGCACGTTTTCATGATTTCTTCGTATTAATGCTTATTTTCTTAAATTAGTTTTATTTTTTCGGTCTATCTGGTATAAATTGTTCTAAAAACAGGATTGTTCTGATATCTACAAATCCGTTATCCGTATATAGTATATACATTCAAAATCTTTTACAAATTCGAAAAATGATGGAAATTTTTTTAGTAAAACACTTTTGATTATTATTTATTAATTTCAACAGTTTTTTAATAAAATATAGAGTATGTGTAAAGCATTTTTTTTGAATTTTGAGTGCATATTTTAAACAATTTCAGTGCATATTTTGCCTGTTTTTAGTGGATAAATGCATACATACTTAACACATTCTTAGTGCATTAAATCACAGCCCTGGTAATAATAATATAGTAAGTTACAACTGATAAAATAAACAGAAATTAATTTTTGAACGACTTTCCCGACAACGCTATAATTGCAAATAATGCTGTCGTGGATTCACTTTTAAATTCTTTAAAAAATGCACTACAGCTCTATTAAAAATGAATTAATTATAAACGTAAATTGGTTAATAAAGGATTGTGTGTCTTGATAACGATTGGTGTTCATACAAAGTATGATTATTATTATTTTTTAATATATTTATTACTTATTAATTTGTGACTATTTCATAATATAATAATGAAATCAGCTAACACTGAGTGACGTGTGGTTTGGCGAGTTAGGTTAATATTTACTATCCGTTGTTATGATGACAATAAAACCAGCTATTTTTATATTAGTAGTTGCTAAACTTATGTTTCTATGTTTTTAGGGTTTCTTGGTACCTATTGGTATTTTTCATTTTCAAGCTGTCGACGTCTATATTATTCATCATTAAATATTGTAATTTATGCTTTAGAGTATGTAATAGATCAGAATTGTTTCCCTAAATATGAAAAAAATTAACATCAGTAAATTACGTAGGTTTAGTCAATTTTTTTTTCTTTGATATTTTTAAAAACACCTAAGTAATGAGATACCTATAGGAATCTGGTAAAGCAGGACAAATGTTTAGACTTCTATAATACATCTTTATTTATAATAGTTAATACACATTATATTATAATTGTATAGATGAACATAACGCTATACATATTATATTTATATATTATATATATATTTAAGTATATTTTAAGCGACAATTTTTTGCAGAAAGAATAGTAAAACATTTTGGGAGCATCGTAAACGAGATCGCTAGAGGGCGTTTGAGTATTGTATTTAGGTACTTGTGTGTCATATTATTATAATAATAATAATAACAATAATCACACGCGGAAGGGTGATGACGACTGAAAATATTATTCTGATATCATGTTCGAAATCAACTGCGGAAAAACACCGTGTTTATATAAAATAATGCAATGTCTACCTTTTACCATGCAGAAAACATAATATATATTTACCGTTTTTATTGTCTCCGTGGGATTTGTTTACAACGTCGAGTCAGCCTTCCGTAATTGACACTTTTAATGTTTTATAGCAGATACTATTATATTGCATAGGTAGTGCCGGTATATACCAAGTTCGATTACCGCGATCCGAATACATGCCACTTTAATTTATTGATCACCGCGAAACATGCGTTCGACAGCCGTACAACCATTTAATCCAACTAATTCGACCATTCGTATACCATATACCTGCGCCTACACACTCTGCAGACCACAGTCGATTAGCCTTTATTCAACAGTGTCAGGACCAGGTAACAAAAAAAAAATCATCTAGATAAAGATATAGATAACAATACCTTATTTGATCTGCGTGATACATTCATATTATATTACATCTATGTGAATATTTTATCTAGATGAATTACAGATGATAATTAATTATAAAAATTAAGATTAAAATGTAATGATTAAAACAAAATATATTATACCTTAATGTAGCCTGTAGGTACATTGTGACTGTATAATATGGTTGTTTTCTTCTAAATAGTTATTACATCGTATTTAACACAAAACATAAACTTAAAAAAATTACGAAATTAGGGAAAACTAAGACAATGGCAAAGGTATGAATAAAAAATAAAAATAAGTATTAATAAGTACAAGTATGGTTATGCAAAACACAATACGCCTAATTATAATAATATCATAAGAAATAATATTTATTACAGAAACAATATAATATTATGTGTCTCGTGTTATTTTACTTACAAGATACGCCCGAGACATAGAGAATAAAAATGAGACATTTTCGGACAATTTATTCTGGCTAATGTTCACTACAAAATTTATCTTGTGAATTTGTCTGGATGAATGAAATATTAAGATAACTTGTAATTATTTATCTAGATAAAATTAAGTACCTATCAATAAATGATTATCTAGATTAACACTCATATTATATTAGCCATTCGGCGATGGAGGCTGAAAAAACGTTGCACGGAGATGTGAATATTTCAGACTGCACAAAATCGTGATTATTAAGGAAAACGTGAGACGTCTATCATATTATTATAATAATATTAGTTTGAATTTCTTAACCTATATTACCCATGATACCTAATTATTATCAAACGCGTTTTAAGTTGATCATAATATATTATTATGCGTGTGGAGAAAAAAAACCAACTATATATGATTTATTAAAGCGGCGTGGATTGGAAATAGAAAATGTCAAAAATTATATAATTCAAATTTTAAATAATGACAAATTAACGACGAGGCTGTTCAGAGTTTGTTTAACATGTTATATGGTAGATACTAGGTATACGGCAAGATTTTAACATTGATTGTCTGCAGTTAATTCATTGCACAAGGTTCAATAGTTTTATCGAAATTGAAATACAGTAAATTAAAAAAACAGACGTATTAATCAATGAAGAAATTCAGATAAAACTTCTATAATACAAAAACAAAACTCGTCACACACTCGAACGAAAAGTAGTTAATGGCCGAAAATGTAAAAAAATCAAGTTTTAAAACAAACACTTTGTTTTTATGTATATTTTACATCGGCGTGGAAGACGCGAAAGGTAAAAACAATTAAGTGCTTGCGATGCGATGATGTTCGCGCGCAGTTGCATAATTTAAATTCTACCGTGAGTTATAAACTCGAAGTAATTTTAGTAGTTGTGACCTAGCCGGTGGTATAGGCGAGACTTTGCTAGGTATAATAATATTACAATAATGGTTTGATAATATATTGTAATATCACACATATTGCAGAAGGGGGGGGGGGGCTGCAGCTGCAGCGGTGGCAGTGTCGTGTATATATCACATACGAGTATACACAAAACCTGTACAGCGCATACGCTCGATAATATATACATAAAACGGCAATAAATTACCAAAATGTAAACGGATTAGACGATGATAATAATAATAATATGGCTTGCACGGTGCGGGGCCTGTGACCGTATAGCAATTTGTCGAGCGCACAGATTACGAGACACATATTATTATTGTCGTTTCGATAATTCGTGTTATATATATTATTATTATTATTATTATTGATTACCAAAGAATTCAGTCAGCTTCGCGTGTGACTTGCGAATGGCACGCAACACAAATATTAAACACGGACTGCATAATATACGATAATCCGTCGGTTTTTTTTGGGGGGGGTTTTTTCGATCATAATAAAGATCGGTTATCAACTGGGTGTGATTTAAAACACGTTACAACCGGATACGGTGACCATTATAGGAAGAGGCGACGTGGAATCACTTATTATGCTGCAGTTATCTTTATTAGTAATTTCTTTCTCGATGGTGGATATTAAATTGATTAGAAGTGTTTGACACTTTTTGTACGAGTGCAATAATTAATAATAAACGCGGGGTGATTTTTTAAGCATGCCATCCCCGTTTTTCTCTTCAATAGAAAATGTCAGAGAGTCATAGAGACCATGTTTTCAAATTGCTGATTTTTTGGTGATACAAACTTGTATTTTTCAAATGGGAACCATAATTTTTTAGTGAAAATTATTTAGCGGGTGATTTTTTTGCGAAGGACAATAATCCTTAAAAATAGTCTTACAAAAACAAAAACTAAATTTAATAGTCTATGTGGCCGCATGTAGGTAGCATTTGTTGTACATGAACCATTTTTAAAATTATTTTTATTGATAGATCAATAGTAATTAGTAATTAATTACTAACATTTTCAAATCATCTAATCCCCCGTATCTACTTAACATAATATTACCATAGACAATAGACATATTATCCTTAATTATATAATTCAAAAACTACTCGTTCAAATTTTGATTTAGATCATCAAAATTCTCAAAAAAAATATCTGCTGAATAATTTAAAGTGAAAAGAGGGTTTTTATTTGATAAATAGAATTTGTATTGTCACAGGATCATCCTTAAGTGGTACAAAAAATTTCAAGAATTCTAAACCATGGTCTTCGTGTGTATTTAAAAATTCCAAAAATCAGAATTAAATCATATGCATAGTTCACTCAAAAAATAGGGCAAGCGTGTTTAAAAAATCTTCTTGTATAAAATTCATAATATATGGAATATATTTTTTAAATAATATGCATGATTTATGTAATTTGTCGTTTATGATACCAATTGCATTTCAATAGTAACAATTTCCATACATTATAATATTATGTGTGGGTGGCGTGCTCTCGATCGTTCGATTGGAATTCGAGACGGTCATTTTTGGCGCCATGCCATTAATACATATTATTATTCATGGCTATAATATTATTGTATAGGTACAACTCGTGCTTGTGATAAAAAAAAATGTATAATAAAATAAATGTATCGCAAAAGAGGCATTTATACTTAAAGTTGATTTTCACACTCTCACTGTGCTCTATTAATAGAGTGTTGGAAACGAAAGTAAATAATATTATATAGTTATTTTAAATATCTCGCCGACATAATATTATGTGAAATAGTGTCACATATACGTCTACGCGAGTCTATCGCGTGTAATTTGAATATTATTATGAATGTGTAATATTCAATGGACTGTGTATAAAATTATATTTTATAGATCAACTGATTGTTAATATGTATACCTACTCTACTTTGCGATCAAGATTAAAGCGGCAGGGCGGAATTCAGTAAAATCGACTGACAATCAATCAAAATAAAAAAATGCAATATATCTTTTTCAGCGGACACTGGGTGACAACCTCTTGGGACGGGATAGCTTTATTATAATATTTTCAATATTATGATTGTTGCAACGATCATATTATTATTATTATTTATGTTCTATAAAATATTATATATTGTGGTCTGCAGAATGTAGGTACCACCGAGAAAGTTAAAAATGTTTGCACTTTTAGACACTAAAACGTTGAAATGATATCAATCTCGTATATGTCACAATTCATAAATACCAAAGGTATGAACTAGGTTAAGAAAACATACTTGTTGTACGAAATTTAATCAGTAAGTTTTAGTAGATTAGCGACAAAGAACCCGGTTAAACTGTAATATATAAGAGATAGGGAATGTACAAGGAAAGAGGATCTTCAGCGGCGATCGCTTGATGCGGTCACTGATGAACAAATTGTTAAATAAATTGTGTTTATTTTTAAGTGCACGTCGGGGGAAATCAGCGTAGGTATAAGACTGTCAATAATATAAAATAATATATATTATCAATTATTTTGTTTTATTTTTTAAAGTTGTAAATTGAAGTAGTGAACATAGGGAGTGTTATTTTACAGAACTGATGTTTATTTTAAATATGGATTAAAAAGTTATCAAATTCACGTATGGTATGAAACAAACGACTAAATATTTATCTGCAGTTTAGGGTATACCTTCTAAAGTATGTATTGGCTAAATTGGCCCCTACCATGGACGCAATTTGAACAGTTAATTTTGTGAGGGGGGCTCCTAAAATTATATAAGTTGCACAGATCCCGCCCCCCTAGTCTGTTAGACACATGTTTGTACACTGATTATCAAGTTGGCTACAAAATCTCATAGTTTAATTTTTTTTTTTTAATTCGATACATTTTTTTTTAACAAGGTACTGATTATGGATTTAAGAATGAGTGTTTAAAAAGGTGGGCAAGTGAATGCCGTTATAGGTGTCGTGTGGATCACTGCAATCAATGGGTTAAATTATAATTCAATGATATAATATCATATTGTATACGAAAAAGCGTAGGACTTGGCTAGGATCTTTGAGGTGTCTAGTGCCAGCGGTTCCCAAACTTTTACGACCACTGCACCCTTAGGAATCAGTTTGTGTTTCGTGGAACCCCACAATGTCATCAACACATCTGACGGAACAGTCGGGTTCCTTGGAACTCACTTTGGGAACCCTGGCATAGTACTCTATAAAATGATGATAATAATTTAAGTATTATTAAAATATAATATTATATCAAATGTGTTTTGATTTCGTTCGTTTCTTGTTACGTATAATAATAAATATTATGATAGCTGCGATGATAATAATAATAATAATAATGAAATAATATATACGAACGATTGCCGCGATATCGCTCCAGGTCGGCCCGAAAAAACGTGCGTCGCGATTCAACAATAAATATGTTATATTATACGCCATATTTATAGGTAACATCGAAATCGTATGATAATAATTAATAACAAACGGAGACGACGACGGAAAAGCTCGCGGGAAACGTCGTCGTGGCGGCGTCCGTGCGCAGCGGTGGTTATCAGCCGGTGGCGCGTTTTCGTCAGCTGCGACCGCCCTGGTAGAAGTCATCGTTGTCGTCGTCGTGAGGTTTTAGCGGATCGAATAATATTATAATGTGCCGTACGCGTATACGAATAATATCATGACGATTACGCGATACGTACAATATTATTGGACGCGTCCATCACGAACCGTTGCGAAACGTTCCGACTCGGTCCGATGACGATCGTCGTCGTTTCTACACACGCGTGGAATACCTATACGTATATTGTAATGCACACGCTCGGCCGTTGCTCGAGTGCTCATCTACACACATATTACATACCTATATATTTATTACACGTATATTATATTATTATGTATATATATATATTTTTTTTTTATGTATACAGTATATTATATTATATATATTTATGATATGTATATAATATATATATATATATAACATCGTAACGAAACGGCGGCGGCGGAGCGCGTGCAGATGCAACCCCATCACGAGAATCGAGCCGAGTCCGCCCGCGGTGTCGCAACGAGCGGCGCCCGCTATCGTCCGTCGTCATATTATTATTATTTCGTGTGTAGAATAATAACACGACGACTCGAGTATAATATTTTTTATGCATTATATCGTACATAATGATCTGAATAATAATAATAATAATAATATGCGAATGCCCGACGCCGCGACGTGCACGCGCGTGTATAGTAGCTGGTACGTAACTAAAATATTGCGGTGGCGATACAATATTATTATAATAGCGGTATATACTCGCGTAGTCGCGTGAATAGAGTGTTCCAACTGTTATAAAATAGGTGCGAAATATAGGTACGACTTAGAGACAATATACTATATAATATAAATACAAGGTGGTTATTACCAGATGTAGAATGCTCACCCGTTTTTTTTTTATTCAAAATATAATTTTCTTTGCATACGGGATGTCCCACTCCCGGTCCCGTGCGAGGACTTACCCCTATATGGAGGAATCAACTGGTTATTAGAATCAAAATGGCCTGAACCAATGTGATCACATTAAGCCGTACTCACTGTATTTTATATTTTAATTCAATTAAATACATCGATAACAATTTACAATTTTGTGTTTTTTTATCTCAAAAACCACAAGGTTTGGTACGTAATGAAAATAAAATGTCGAAACGTCAACATTTTCCGAAAACATATCTCTACAAAATGGCAGCGGACTTCAATTTTTTTTTTTTAAATAATTAAATAAAAGTTATAAAACTTTTTACTTTTTTACTACAACATTACATTAAATTTGATACTATATGAAACATATTTTGTAGACTTTGTTCTTGTGGGTCTTATAAAAAAAACTGAATTATGATACGTCCATTATTCAGGAGATTTCGCAATGGGTAAATCCTCACAGGACATTCTGTATAGGTACTTATAAAGATGTATTTTCAAATTATTGAGATATTTTGTCGCAATCCTTAATGAATATCAAGTAAAAATACAAACTTCTGTTTTTTTTAAATGAGAACCTCTCTTTTTACTGTAAATTATTCAGTAGATAATTTTTCTGAAATATGGTCTCATATCTAATTCAAAATTCGAACTATTTTTTTAACTGTATGTATTAAGGATATTATATAATTATAGGTCCACGCAGTGGTGGATTTACGGGGGGGGTCCATGGGGTCTGGACTCCCCCCCCAGACACTAATATATACATATATAATTAAATAATGCATACACAGAATCTGACCCTGCAGTAGGTATACCGTATAACATAATAATATATGTATATATTTCAAATATAAGTAGGTTGATTATCAAGAATCTACTGAAATAATAATAATAATATAATAAAATATTTTACAATCGTATTTTTGATAAAATCGTCCGTATCGTAACGTTAATTCCCGTAATAGTCGATATACAGTAAATCATAAGTGAGTACAAACTTATTTTTCAATAAAATAAAATGTCGTCTAAAAACCAAACATCCATTAAAAATTTTTTTTTAAAACCTATTCAAACTTCAAATTGTATTCAAACTAGTACCTTAAAAGAAAATGTATCAATTAAAAGACCGCTTTCACCTAATGATGTTACTGATATTAGTACAAAAAAATGTATGTATGATTTAGCAACTCCGTCTTCGTCCTTAACTCATAATAATTATGATATCAGTTTATTCTGCAACAAAATACTTTCACAAAATGAAATTGATGACATATTAAATAAAGTTTGGACACCAGGAATAAATTATAAATTTCCGATTACATCAATTACTTCTAGAAAAGACCAAAAAGTAAGAAATCTTAAATTTCAATATGCATGGTTAGTGCGATTTCCTTGGTTGTCGTATTCAGGAATACAAGATGGTGCATTTTGTAAATTTTGTGTAGCGTTTTCGAAATCTCATGGTGGACACAATTCTCAATTGTTAGGTAGTCTTGTGTTAAAAAAATGTAATAACTGGAAACATGCGGTTGAAATATTTACCAAACACTCATCTCTAGAATATCACCAAAAATGTTTTCTTGATGCTACTAATTTTTCAAACGTTTTAAAAAATCCAAGAATGTCTATTGAACAACAATTAGATACCGGGAAGGTTAAACAGATTACAGAAAATAGAAACAAAATTAAACCAATAATTGAAGCTATTATTTTGTGTGGGCGTCAGAACATTTCTCTACGAGGGCATCGTGATGTCGTTTAGTTATCACTAAATCTGATGACAATGACTTAAAAAATAATGAAGGAAACTTTCGAGAAATTCTTCGTTATAGAGCTCAAGGAGTTTTAAATTTGAAAATGTGTTTAGAAAGTGATGGTACAATTAAACATACGAGTAAAACAAGTCAAAATTCTATTATTGAAGCCTGTAATTTAGTTTTACTCAAAAACATTGTAGCACGTGTAAATGTTGCAAAATGTTTCTCAATACTCGCTGACGAAACAGAAGATATATCGGGCGTGGAACAAATGTCTCTCTGTGTCACATATTATTTTTTTAGGACCCCCCCCCCCAGAAAAATTTTGAAAATCCGCCACTGGGTCCACGATAACGGGTTTGGAAGATATGGTGGCTATGGGTTTTTGAACTTTTTAATGATTGATATTAATCTATCCACATTTATGATTAGTAATATTGGTCAAAGTATGATAAAATAATACTATAGATCTGATATTACATCTATTTTATATTTTACCTTATGAAACAATTTTTAAGGACACTATTAGCATAAGAATTTGAACGACTGAGAAACTACTCGTTCGAATTTCGAATATTAGGTACATCAAAATGCTCAAAAAAATTACCCACAGAACAATTTTGAATTCACAGTAAAGCGGGGATTTGCCGTCATTGGAAAAACAGAAGTTTGCATCACCGCATGAAACTTCTCAAGTAATGCTAAAAATCTCAAGAATTTGAAAATATTGTGGTCTTTAAGTACCTATATTGTTTAAAAATTCAAAAAAATCAGAATTCAAATGACTGCATAATTGAAGGAAACAATGGGGGTGAACATACTTAGCGAATCACTCTGTACACATATACTCGTAGTGCGTGCGAACTGCACTGATCGTGTTACGAAGAGAGGACCGATAAGACTTGTGAATCGATATTACTGCTTCGGCGGTACATATATAATATACCTATAAAAAATATAATAATTCGTTGTCGTGTTGCCCGCAAACGAGGTCGTTTTTTGACTTTTAAATATTTTTCTCGGATCGACTACTCGACCGCGACAGCGTTTATTTCGACACGCGAACGCCGTTCAAATGCCACGGACGCGTTTCGTCTGCGGAAAATCGGTTACCATTATAATGGAGTTAACTACCTACCTATATATAATAAATGTAATGTATACCTAATTTCATTTTAATAGTACCTATATATATATATTATATATACATCGTCCGTAACCGTCATAATGACATGATACCACTTACCATACCGACAACCGAACGCGGGCGATGTCCCTGAAATATAATATCTCATCCGCCGCGAAATCATCGGAAGGAATTTAAATGCGTTTTTGTTTTTTCACAAGACGCGCTGACCGATTCGTTTTCAACGGACTTTTCGCCGACTATTTGATTTTCATTCGGTACAATCAAATCCATACTGTTATTACTACTATCGGAGGGACCTTATGGAAATTACATATCCCTGTCGGCCATCGTGTCTAGTAAGACACTACACATATACTCTGATACGTTTTGAGAATTAGCTACAGATAATTCAAATACGAAATCTTAGTTTTAATGATTTCGCTACGTTAAGATAATAGTATAATAATATTTTATTCAACCGTTCTTTCACATAATAATAATAATATAATATCCAAGTGTTTTGTGCGCATAAAAAACAATATATTATACGGTAGAACGTCGATTATCCGGACTAATTAATGTCAAGTTTGGTCCGGATAAACAAATATCCTGATAATTGAAATACTACACATTAAAAGTTATACATATTTTATATGAATACCTTTTATTTATTATTTATAACAAAATTTGACATATTTTGTGACAATAAACAAATTATTAATGTCATAAAAATGTGAAAAGGGACAACCTATATAAATTATTTTTGGAATAACGAAATACGATTACGAATATTAACAAATTAACAAATTAACAAACTATTAAAAGACTAAGCCTTTTTTTTATTGACGGTTGATTGACGTTCGGATAATTAGCGTACTACTATATTGTATTATATAAATAATACTATAGTGTTTAGGTTTGATCCTACCAAAAATATTTGTTAAGACTACTTTGGAATACTTTGTTTTTTTTCGAAAAAAATACAATTACGTAATTAGACTACTAATACATTATTTTCACTTTAAAATACTAAAAACTACAAGCTAAGGTTAAGATTATTTATTATATTTAGCCTATAACGTATATTACATAAAATGTTTACAAATCAATGTAAAATGTATTTGTTTTCAAACATATGATTGCATTATATAAGTGCATATTTTAACTTTTTTTAAGCATTGGGTTTAAGTACTACGAAATACGAATCACGGTTGTTATTATACCTAATATCTTCTCTGGAGGAATTGTTTTCGCTGCGGGACATTCGATTTATCTACGGATCATATTACACGCGATTATAAGGTTTTAAAATTTCATGAAATTTTTTTTCTTGAAATATTTCAGGGAAAAAATGTTTATATTACATCTAAAGTCGTGTAGTCATAAACATACAGCAATAGAATATTTTTAAAAGTTGGTTCATCGTATCGAATAAAAATAAGTAATTAATATAGGGACCCAATCGATAGGTGGCGATAATACCTATAATAAAATACAATTTATACCTACTTTATAACCATAATTAGCATATTAATTCGTAAACCTTGGTTGATAATAATAGTCATCCATTATCGAAGTTTTCTGTTTGCGATCAATAATCATTTCTAATCACGTGTCGCCGAATACGTTAAATATAATATGTATAAAGTATTTAATAAATTAATAATATACAAATAATAATAACAAAAAAATAATATTATAATATAATATATAAATTTTTTTTTTTAATATTACCTATATTTCATAATTTTATAAAAAAAAATGAAATTTTCAAATTTGATATATTTCTAGTGAAATATAATAATTTCTAATCACGTGCCACCGAATACGCGTTAAACATTATACAAATATATTTCATAATTTTGTCGAAATATTTCAAATTCAGAACCCTATACAATCATACGACCTGCAGTGATATTATACGTCTAAGCACAAGCGCGTACCTAATATACACACAACACATCTGTCGTACGTATAATAATATAGTTATATTATAATATTATATTATTATTAGTTTGTTATGCGTGCGTCGTACGGATGACAACTACTGTCGTATGGGTTGTATAATAATAGTGTGTATATGCACTTGGACCAGTTTCCGACACGTAGTTACTAGTTACACACACACTTCTTGGAAAGTCATCGCGGCGCACGCGGCCCATACGGCGGCCGGCCGTGAGTTTGCGTTTTCCTCGTCAAATACGCGACCGCACGTCATCATATACGCGGGCACTCGGTTTATATATGATAATATTATAATATTATATTATTTGCACGATGTCACGAACGTGTAAAAAGTACCCGCCGTGTGACTTGGCGTCTTACACATCGCGTATCGTGTTCGAGCGAAACACGTCGTATTAAAATAGTATATTACAATATTATTATAATATTATAAAACCAATGACTATACTCAAGGCGGGTGTCCGTCTTTTTTTTCCCCATTAGGTATTAATTCTCTGTTTACGCGTCGTCCTTACACACACAGCCGTATATACGGCACGAGCAGTATTGATAATAATATCATCCTACGTTTTCAATGCCGAAAACTCATCTCGTATATTATTATCGTTTTATTGCTCGGAAAACACGATTCCGACTTAAACGGGTAAAGGTAAGTGTGGGTGGATGGTCCGCCGATGCAGGTGCGCCGTCCATCGAATATATAGGAGGTGCCGTGACTCCCGACTCGAAATATTATTATATTTTATTAAAATATTATTTAGAATGAGTAGGTATAGGATAAGTGTATAATAGGTCGACTTCGGCTCGATAGTTTGAGCTTTTAAGTGTAATATCATATCGATACGATCGGATTATTTTTTTAAATCACGAGCACGTAGAATTTCGAAATAAATATAATTATTAACTATGTATAATAACATTATATACTAAATTGCGTAACGTTTGAGTTTGGTTTATATCACCGAAGACCTTTAATAACGAAGGGTGCGATATAAGGTTGTCTACAAGAATGGCGTCCATTAAATAAGAGGTGCCTTGACTCCCGAATCATAATGATGATATTATATTTATTAAAATATTATTTAGAATGAGTAGAATAAGTGTATAGGTCAACTTCGGCTCGATAGTTTGTGCTTTTAAGTATAATAATTATATTGATACTATCGGATTACTTTTTAAGGCACGAGCACGTAGAATTTCGAAATAAATATAATTATTAACTATATACATGTTAAAAATTGCGTAACGTCTGAGTTTGGTTTATATCACCGAAGACCTTTAATAATGAATAGTGTTATATAAATAGTTTTCAATAAGGATGGCGTCCATCAAATAAGAGGTGCCACGACTCCCGAATCCAAATATTATTAATGTTAAAATATTTAGAACGAGTAGGTTTAAAGTGCAGCTAAGTATATTGATACGATCGGATTACTTTTATTAAGCCACGAGCATATTATGTAGAATTTCGAAATAAATATTATAATAATATTGTTAAATATTAAATTGCGTAACATTTGAGTTTTGTTTATATCACCGAAGACCGTTAATAATGAAGGGTGTGATGTAGGGTTGTGTAAGCTGCTGTACCTCACTACATCAATATTTGTCCCGACCACCTGATTCCATCAGAAATTTCAGAAATTTTTTAGTTTTTAAATTATACAATTATTTGTATTGATGGATTTAAAATATAATGACAACCAAGGTAGTTATATAATATAAAATATTACAGATTCGCATTTCGCAACAATCAAATTTTATAAGTACCATACTTAAACGAACACGACCTCATGTGACCGTTTTTTTAAATATTTTTTCATTTTAACTATAAATTCTTGTTAAACTTTTTTTTCATAAAATGTGCATAACAATAATTATTTTGATGTAGAAGGCATATGTGTATTAAGTACCCTATATTATTTTCAATGATTTAAATTTCATAAAAAATAGAAATATATATAACTTTAATACTCTTGCTCGCATGCATCTGAGTAGAGGTACCTTAACTCCTTACCTACATTGTACATGTTACTATGTTAGTATTATACTATTATAGTAATATATGGACCATGTTTTATTTGCAGTTTCGTCGTTTCGTTCAATGCGCTTTATATTAAATATGAATTAATACTAACGCAAGTTCAAAGCAAGGGAAGATAATACGATTGACAATGAAACTTTGGTAAATTGTTTAAATTGCCAAAATGTGATAATAGCGTGACAATTGGAATAACTTTGCAGTTTGCATAGTATGATAATGAGATTGTTGTAAGTATATTATTAAATATAAAACAGTACATTTATCGATATTACGGTTGAAATAATGAAAGTGTTTTATAAAGAAATAGAATATATTATTATTAATCATAATAAATAATAATGCAATTTAATCACCGAGGATTACATAGAGAAACCCAAACATTCATGAATTTGCAAATATATAGGTACAACTGATGTAAGAAATGATAATATTATCACGTCCTACAATAGTCTAATATTATATGAAGGATATGTTTTATTATTTAGTGATTTTTTTTTTCACTTGGTGCTACGATTTTGGTAACAAAAAATATTTAGACCACTAAATACAGTTCCACTAAATACAGTTTATACGATGACAATATAAAACTGCATAAAAACTGATAACAATATATTATTATGAAGTTATTGAAATCCTAACGGTTTTAATGGACACGAATGAATCCATTCATTTCCAAGGTTCATGGTAAATATTGATTGGTTGCATAGAAATCGACAAACGAAATAATTAGGCTAAAAATCAATTTACGAAATCGTATATTTGAAAGTATTCGGCCATACTGGCTCTTATATATTATAAGTCTCTTAGAAACGATTACCAGCTCCGACCACATTATACGTTTTAATATTTTATATAAATATTATATATAATATTTCGATATAAACGACGATTGACAATCGATGATAATATTATTATTAATGTGGGCAATGGGCATTGATGCACAGTATTAGGACTCATTAAAAAATTTAATTATCTAGATAATTGTTATTTATTTATATTTCATCTTATATAAATAAAAAATTACGAGTTATTCAAATATTTCACTCGCAAGTCTAAATAAATTCACAAGATAAATTTTTTTGCCAAAATTAGCCAAAAATTTAGTAAGTTAAACTCTGCTTACAAAATATTGTACCTGTTATAATAAATTAATATTATTAATTAGGTGTATTGTGTTTCACAATCATTGCTTGTAGGTACTTATTATTATTAATTTTTTTTTTTTTAATATAATTTAAACTAATTTTGAAATGTTTCATATTTTATTTATACATTTGTTATTGTCAGTTGTTCCTAATTTTGTAGTTTTTTGAAGTTTTTGTTTAGTAATACACAACATGTGTTGAATTCAGAAGAAAACAACCGTATTACAGGCACAAGTTACATAAAGGTGAATTTTTTTTCATCATTAATTTTTCAATTTTAATTCTCTGTAATTTTTTTTTATAAAATATTTTTATCTTTTATCTTTTTGTAAGACTTTTTGTATGATTTCATTATCTTTTATCTGTATCTTGGAAAAAATAAAGAGTTGTTATCTATTCTACGTCTTTATCCAGATGATTTTTATTTTTTGTTATCTAGTCCTAACACCGCCGATGCACATTGGTATGCATCGCGAATTCGTGACATACATATTATACGCATTCGGTTTAACCTTATTTATCATACCAATTGTAATGAATTGTATTGTATAATATTATATTTGCGTGTGAACGAGAAAACAATTAATTTAGAATCGTATATACGATATTGTTTCGCTGCAACTCGAGAGTGAAAACTTAGTTTTGGATATCAATTATATAGTATGCGTTGACGATTTTTAACGGAGTTTCAAGTTTATCCAAAGTTTTAATGACACCGTTCGTATATTATATAAAATATATTATTATAATAATATAATATAATCGGCCACGGTGAAAATCGTTAACTATCGCAACACATACCAAAACTGAAACAGACGTTACAGGTACGCACGCCTAACTCACATAATATATTATTATTATTATTATTATTATTACGACTACCGGGTCAAAGTTACTATACGATATAATATTAAAATAATAATAATAATAATAATAAAATAATGCATACAGGTATGCGCAAACGGAGGCGATTTCGCGTCCAAGACGGTAGTAATAATATTACGATATAATAACCATCGACGAATAAGGCCACTGCACCTGTGCGCGATGAGCAATTTGGCGTCAAACTTTTTTGTCCGACGGTGCTGCTTAAGCGATAAAAATAAATTTTAACTCGTGCAAAATATGAGTGTGGAACGAACGATACTAAATGATAATATGTAAGTACGCAATACCTGCAGCAGGTGATGCATTTAACGTAAGAAGTTTAACTCATTATTTCAAAAAAGAATAAACGTTTTTGAAAATGTTTTTCTTTACATACGGTGTCAAATCCTTACAAAACTATATATTTTGTTAAATGTTTTATTAGTAAGTATTTAAAGTTTAGATGAGCGGAGTAGTGGACCGACGTTTTACGGGGTACCCTCAAGTACTACTTCACTCCAAACTTCAAATACCTACAACCAGTGCTCGACTTGTGGGTGGATGCAGGGGAACGGAGTACCCCAACTAATTTTTCAGAAATTTTAGAGTACCCCTACTATTATTTTTAAGGGGAACTCAATGGGACTCTACATTATTCTGCATTTTTATCAAAATGAGCGAGATACCAATCATAATTGGTCTTATGAATTATTTCATAACCGCAGATTTATAAGTTAGTTAATATTAACTAATTATTACTAAGCTATTCATTTATTTACTTTTATTGTCATTTTGAGTTTGATATTATTTATAACTATAATATAATATGTACAGTAGCTATTAATTACCTATTATATTATCTAATATGTATTTGGATTTTTTTTTTAAATTGATTATTTATAAATATTTTTAAAATTATTTAAATTGGGTTTATTAGGGGGTGTGGAGGCATAGTCCCCACAGCTCAGTAACGTTTAACAAGTGATGGGGACGCTCTGTTTTTAAAAGTAAACAGAGTCCCCCTAGTTTAATTTTTCCAAGTCGAGCACTGCCTACAACCTACTTATATTTCATAAACTATACTCTTCCAAAATTCGACTTTTATGCTTCGAAGTATAGGTACACAAAAAAATATGTCGTCATTAAAAAAAGTATTCAACTTAAAAAAATATATAGGATTAAAAATATTGAAAAATATATATATTTTTTAAAATTGTCTTTTTGTATCGACTTGAAATAATGTAAAAAAAAATATTTCAAAAACGTTTATATTTTTTGAAATAACGAGTGCGTCTTAGCGGTTAAACGGATTACGTGGTTTAATATACCTAATGACAATATGCTTGTAAATTATTGCGAAATTTATTCATAGGTATACTAAATGATTGTTTAACAGTATTACAGTATAATAATTGACACTTTATTGTGGAACAACAGTACCCAATAATATTCGAAGACTATAATATTATTATACTATTACGAATATAAAAACCGAACTCATTAATTCGTTTTGTTTGCTGAATTATAGGTATACTATTATATTATAATACGCGTATTGTATACTTTCTATTTCGTTTTTGTTTTATTTTTTATTTTTTTATCGGATTGCATCATTCATTACGGCGGCGGCGGCGGTCAGCCAAAAAACAGTAATAATAAAAAAATTCTGAGCACCTTTATAATATATATTCCACTCGAGTTTGTGCGTGGCTCCGATCCGATTCCTGCAAAGACACGCGTAGTGCATTAGAAATAAATTATAGGTCTGACCGGCGTGACCCACACGCGCTTGGTTTTTAATTTTCGATGTATGCCTATCGGACGCGGGCACCCTAAAAAAAAAAACGCGGCCGCAGAACACGACTTCGGAATTGGGACTGGTTTCGCGGACCAGTCACAACTACTGCGTCGGCCGTCGGCGTAACACACGGCGTCCGTGGCCAGTGTCAAGGGAAATTTTTGGCACTTGTTTGTAGAGATTTCAACGCGTTCGCATATTATTTTACGCACACGTTATTACTGCAACTCCACAGACCTACAGCTGTGTGCGTGCGTTATTATAATATTAAATACACGTGTAACTGCAGCGTTCGCCGAAGTAGTGTGCAATAATTGTATATAATATTATAGTCGTTGCCATTGACTTTATTTTATTTCATATTATTATTATTATTATTATTATTATTATATAGTATCACCATTAGTACCCATACACGACGACTTTCGATATAAATAAATAAAACAACAAATAATAATAATATATACTTTTCAGCAGTCCATAAAATAGCATGCAAAAACCAATATCAATTTACCTATACACGCAGATAATTTAAATCGTGCAGGATTAAATTGCTAATAATTATTGTGCTACGATATTATATAATATTTGTTAATTAACTGAACGTATCATTAACATAAATTATAAATAACGATTTTCATCAATATCGAGTGATTGAGTGATTTTTATGACTGAAAAAAACTTTATGAAATATGACGCATTCGACTCATACTGAATTCGGCTGTTATGTGCAAGATACGCATTTCTTGAAGTTTTTTACCTTTATACAAAAATAATTACTATAGCAGAGTAATAAACCTACAACAATAGCCTAGTTGTAAAACATTTTTATGGTTACTCAGGTACAAAGGTATAACTTTTACTCGTAATCATAAAACTGTAATTTGAGTACACAGACTTCGTTCTTAATATTGGATTTTTAATCTCTTTTTACATAATTTAATATCACCCACTCGCTGCAGGTGTATAAAATAAATTAAATTTTTTCTCTCTCCAAAAACAGAGAATTAAGGCAAAATTACATAATTTTTGGGTAGGTAAATGCCTACCAATATAATTTAGGTAATTTATATTTGTTATTGATTCGAGTTACAACTTTAACAGCAAAGGCCATTACCTAGTTAAATTATATTTACATTTCATTAACATACCTACATGGCTACATGATGCTATTTAACTTTGAAAGACGTATCTTCTTAAATCTTAACATGTTTTTTATATTTGCATGTTAATTATAATGTGTTTTTTTTGATATTTTAAATTAGTACGTATGTAAAATAATTTTTAAGACAATTTATTAGGTTTTGTTGATGATTAGGCCAAGAGCGGTGTAAAAATCGTGGAATATTCTGTGTTCAACTTGATGGCAGATTTTCAGCGTATTTTAAACAGTCTGAAATTATGTGCTTAATTCAATTTGATGTTCCAACATAATGTTTTTAATGTTATTCAGTTTGGTCCGTTTCTTAGATTGATACGATTGTGACGTAATACTTTTTTCAATTTATACCTAAATCAAAAATAATATATAGAACAACATTATATTATATCAAAGTATATTTTGAGTACATTCGAAAGTCATATGGATCATATTATGTTTATTAGTGGTCGTAAGGACAACACAGCATTATATACATTAGTAAAAACACTAACCATATATTTTATAATAGATTGTTATTTATTATTTTTTTTTATTATTGTTAGTTTTCAACAAAAACGTTTCGACTGCTAAGTGTTACGAGTAGGTACACTTAAATATTGCGAAAAAAAAGTTGCCGAGAAACCTACGACCACAATATTAAACCGCAATATTATATACTTAAGGGCTATCGGGTAAATTTAACTTTCTTAGCAATTACTGAAATCAAAAGTCTCGGCGAATAAATCAAATTAATGGGTGTAAATGTTCTTTAAGTATGTTGAGTGTAACCTATTTTTTCCGGGTCTTAATTATTATTATTATTATATTGTAAGACTACTATACGGCATGCAGTCAAATCGTGCGAAACCGCCCTCAAAGTAACGTGTTTTTATAATTTTTTGTACATTTTCTGTAACATATTATAATACTGTGCAAGAGCAATAATAAATGTGCTACAATTAAATTTTGATATTTTATTATATAATGCAACGGAGTATAATATAAAAAGTAATAATGAGTATATTAATAAAGCATTATATACATAAAACATAATGTATTACTTCTATATTTACATTTCAGTTTACTCGTTAAAATTCGTTTTAGTAACTTATGAAAACGTTTTATTCGTAACTATTTGATATAATATTATTGTGTTACTGATGCTATAACATTAAATTTTTTTTATTTTTTTGTCATTTACTATGTTTTATTGAAGTTTTTTCATTTTAACTTTGACTGTTCAAAATTAAAAATACAGCATTCACTCGAATTGTTAACATTAAATTGAAAACGAATTTGAATACTTTTGAATTAATACGTTACCTATAGACTTTTATACACATTGACAATAACAAATGCAAATACTCTCAATCGTTAGTTCTAATCATAATATACTTTAATTTCGATCAAAAATATTCAATTCAATGGAAAATAAGAAATGATTATTATATTATATTATTATTATTGATAGTTGAATTTTATTCGTAAGTAGTCAAATATATTTTATAATAGTTTTTCGTAATGACTGTTTTAGTATTAACTCGAGTTTTTCAATTTCCACGGGTATTATTATTCAAACCGATCAATAAGAATTTAAAAAGTAATGACCTACTTTTAAAATTTCTTTAAGAAATACTATGCGGTTGAATAGGCTAATAAATATCGGGGATAGTGAGGACTGAGGACAATTAGAAATTAATTATTTTAATTATTTGAACTACAGCATTGATAAATACTATACAAGGTGAATTTTTAGGCATGCTCGCCCTATTTTTTATGCTTAAATTATGCATATATTTAAATTCTAATTTTTAGAATTTTCAAACACATTGTAAGACCATATTTTTGAATTCGGTAGATATTGTATACCACTTAAGGATATGTCCAATATCCTGTGACAATACAAACATCTGTTTTCAGATATCAAGTAGTTCTTGAGTTGTATAAAGTTGTGTACTAAGAATAAAAATATGTCTGTAGTAATGAGCTAGGCAGATATTATATGGGGGCTTACATGATTTGAAAATGTTATTAATTAGTACTATTGATCTATAAATAAAAATAAATTGTAAAAATGGTCCAAGCTTAATAAATACTACATTTAATACCTATACTTATAGCTTATATTTTTGTAAAACCATTATTAAGGATTATTATTCTTAGTGTAAACATTTTAATGATTAAAAAACTACTCAATAGACTGTTTATTTAAAGACATCAACATTTTAAAAAAACCATCCACTAAATAATTTGCATTAAAAAAATGGAAATTCTCATATGTATAATAGAAGTTTGTATCGCCACAGGACACTCCTTAAGTAGTACAAAAATATCAGTAATTTAAAAATATGGTTTTTAGGTAGGTTACTTAAAAATTCTAAAAATCATGATTTGAATAAATGTGCTATATAAGGAAAAATAGGGGCGAAAATTCTTGCTATATATATATATGTATATCCCGTAATAAATAAATTACCAAATCCAGAGTGCATTTTTTTAAACAATAAATTATACGTGTTTAACAATAATTTTGTTCTTCGTTTCGTTGTGAAATATTTGAATTTTGTTAACTCAATTATGTTTTTGAAAAGTAAGTCGAGTTAAACAAAGTTTAGAATTCGGAAAACCGCACGTTCTACAGCAAAGACATAATAATATATTATTATTGTAAATTGGTATTGTATAGATTTTAACGACACAACTGTCGAACTAAGTCTAATGATTAGTTGCGAATCTTACGAATCAGAACACACACACACAAAAGTGGCATTGTATTATTTTATTTTTATAGTTGACTGTTGAGGGTATAGAGGTGTAACCTATGCTATGTTATTCTTACAAGTTTAAAAACAGTGATTTCTTTTAAAAAACTTCTTATTTCTTATATTATCGTGTCAAAATGATTAAATAGTTCCATTTTGAAGCAAAACTTATTACGTTTTTTGGTATAATATAGGTACGGAAGTCCAACTATCGATTCTTTTAAATACGTTATAGAATACAAATTGTGTTGCAAAATGTATTATAAGTGTATCACAATATTATTTAAGATGTATAGGAAATCTACGTTTTATCCAAAATAAATACGTTACATATTCATTTAAAAAAAAATATAGGTTATATTAATAATTTATTTTATTTGACAATTATTAAATAGATCATGTTTGTAGATAATTTTTTTTTAAATGCTATTGTTGGTTATCAAAATATATCTAAACTTTATATTTTGATGACTAAAAACAATTGTTCCACTTTATGGTAGTGAAAAACCAATTTGATCACAATATGTCTTGCATTAACTAAAGCATGTTATTAAACAGAGTAAAATATAATAATATTTATTAAAATTCATTAAATCGTCTAGTTGTTGGATCCGACAAAAGTAGAACACTGCCTATATTACTTATTGTCTTAACTATAAAAAGTTTAAAAAAAATTAGACATCAAAAATAATGAAATAATTAGAATATCTACGTAATATATACCAGTTTTTATTTTATTGTTTGGAATCATACTACAGCGTCGTTTATTAAAAAATAATCAAAAAATACAAAAATTATGTAGTTACAGAAGACCTGAAACTGCCGACACCAGTGGATACTATGTGCATAAGCGTAGATTCCAGAGCTTTCAAGTGGACTTACAAGGCTTTACATAGTTTTTTTTTTGAAACGTAGTTTCTTATGGCGCGATGTGAGCGGAGGGACCCTAGCCCAGAAAAACCGTACACATCGAAAATAAAAGCGTTAGTCGCTATCTCTCTTACTCTTTACCGCTTTCTATATACTTCTGTCTCTCTCGCTCTACGGTCGGCTACGTTATTAATGGGTCGCGACTACACGTGTAATGAACTAGGAATAAACTAGACTTGGCCGCAATGTAGATACCACCTACTTACTATGATTCGCTGTCTTTTTTGAGAAGAAATCTAAACCTTTTACTTTTTTCTGAATCTTCTTCTCCCCATCACCCTCGTAAGTCATAAGTGAGTACATTCGATAATGATGTTTTATTCCTCATTCAGAAACTGACCAAGTGTTAAACAATATAAATAAAAGAGAAGTGTTGCTCTTTAATGTAGGAGTGCATTGAGGTTATGAATTAAAAAATAGCAGACTTGGCCACAATGTAGATTTCACTATACTTTGATAGGCCGACTTTTTTGGAAGGGAGTTTGAAACTTGGCCTTTTTTCACTGTTATGTTTTTGTTGGGGATATCATTTATTTTTGTGGGCTTCAGCGTCGTGGACGACGTGTTGTTATTTATTTAGGTATTTTTATTTTTTATTTTTTTTAAATTTATTTTTTTATACGTCGTAGATTTTCTGGACTCTTGAGCGTTGTAAATACCAGGCAAAGATACCCAAGTACGGTCTTTTATTTTTCGTCGTCATTATATATTTTGTATTTGAATAAAATAAATGTACGAAAACATGATTATGTTTTATAAATATATATTTAATTCAACTACAAACAATTTCTTATTACCATATTGTAACGCTGTTTGAAAGTAAACGTTTATGCGTGCTAAGCGCGCCACTTCATGCGTTTAGAAATACACACTCTGGAGAGGCATTCATTTTGAAAAAATTCAATTTTTAGATTTTTCCCTTTAGTTACACTGTAAAATCTATCTTTGTGCCAAATTTCACGTTTCTACCTATACGGGAAGTGTCTTATAATTTTGATGATCAGTGAGTGAGTGAGTGAGTGAGTGAGTGAGTGAGTGAGTGAGTGAGTCAGTCAGTCAGTCAGTAACAATATTGCAAATTTTGAAATCCTGCCATTTTGAAATGGCACAATATTAAGGGCTCATTTTCTTACAGCGTCCTAAGCTACTATATAGAGGTTAATCTGTGTTTTAAATTTCAAAAGTTTATCTTAAGAGGAAACAGAGATATATGGGTTAGAAAAAAAGGGCTAATTGGTTCGTGTAAAGATACACTGGCATTGCTGTAACTTGGCCTGGCGCACTGCCGTGCGCTCAGATAACGTTGTATCGTACCTTATATACTAGTAGTTATTATGTTTAGTCATTCTTTTCTCATAATATTATATTATATATAAGTAATTGATGATTTTGATATTTGCGTATGGGACATATCAAAACCAATCACGGGCTCCGCTAGTTGGACACGCCTGGTTTACAGAAATAAAGCTAGGGGAAGATAACAAATTTAAAAAAAAAAAACCTGGTCCTGTGAATACGTCATTGCAAAATGTTTCTGAGCACTGAAAAGGTTGGACCGTTAACCTAACCTAGATACTATTATTACTATTATTGTTATAATAAATTATTATTGTATTACAATTGAAACCGCTCATAATAAAATAAATAACATTAAATATTATAAAATCACTTTCATGAGTCATGACTGTGTTGAGGAATCCGGGTTTTTCAGTTATGATTTTATTTTGCTTCTGGGCTAGGGTCCCTCCGTTCACGTGGCGCCATAAGGAACTACGTTTCTACCGGGTGTCCCATGACAGCACTCGATTTTTTTATTGTTCCTATCGTCATGGCGTCTTTTTGGACCAAACAGTACCCTAACTTCAGGTGCTTCACTCTATTTTAACCTTATTTTAATACGTACCACCTACTTATCCAAACACATTATTATAATTATTATAATATGTATTTTTTTTAAATAATTTCTTTTGCAATATGAAATTATAAATATTATTTTTAAAAAAAATTGACTTAATGTGCAGACAATGACGTAATTACAGATATATAATATTTTTGACAAAAATATTCATTACGTTTCAAAAAGTGTTATTTTGGAAAATATAATACAAATTATGATGTTTTAAAAATTAGTTATAACAGGGCTTGCAATTGAAAAAAATGTAGTTTTACGTTATTATCAATCTAAACTTTTGAGCGTATCGTTGTACAAATCTAAAACGTTGTACAACTCTTATGTTTGTTATTATTTTTTTTTAGTTATCGTTAAAAATTATATCTAATGCTGTGAATAGCCAGGGTACGGAATATAACAAATTCTTGGATTGATTGCTGCGAGATAAAAATAAATCGAATGTAATAAACATTTCTACGAAATCGATATTAAATATCTTTTAAGTAAATGGATTTTCAATTATTTTGTTTAGCATTATTCATCGTAATTTATATTTTAGTTATTATATTATTATATTTCGTTAATCGGTATGTTTAGTTTTGTGATATCTAATTATTTTTACACGCTGTTTTCCGTTTTGATTACGTTTATAAATTCTAATCGTTTTGTTGTCATATTATATAACGCTACTATAACGTTTACGAGCCCCGGTTTATACTTCGGAAAATGTGTTCCAATCATTTTTGTGGGTGGGTGACATGTGAGATGACATTGCTTTGGAAAATATTTAAAAATAAGAATACTGAAAAAAATAGTTTTTGTGAAATAACTCTGAAATTTAGCAACTCAGATCTGTTTTTTAACACAGATTATATATTGTTCGCGAATTTAGAAATCGTGTTACCATCACGTATTATATAGTCTTCGTAATTCTTTCGGTGCGGTACCTATACCAGCTATATCTGCCCGACACGTGTAAAATGAGTGATTCTCGGGATTCTCGCAAATCCGTCCAGATTGCAGGATTATAACCATGTTTATTATTTTTTAAACATAATCAAACGGTACGACATTGCAATAAACGTATTATATATTATAATTATATGTCGGCAGCGGTATTATATTGTTATTATTATTATTATTATTATGCGATGACAAACGGACGTTTTGTAACCGGTTACGCGGTCGAATGTCGTAAAACGTACAAAGAGATTGATGGACACGTACCTACGCGGTTTTCAGGTATTATTATTACCGCACTCGTCGTAAAAGTAAACCTGAAAAATGTAACGCGAGCAACACTCCGACCGCGTATACGGTTTTTGTTACCACGGTACACCGAGAGAATCGGAATACCGCACTTATTATACGTACCTATATATACCTCGTTTGCTACCGCATATAGTCGTTGTTTTAATTTATTATAATATTTACATTTTTTATGTACACGTTTGTTTCGTTTTTTGCTCGTCGAGATATTTTGTCGGCCAAAAACGACACGACGAGTACTTTCGCCCCGCCAAACTATCATAATATTGCATATTATTATTCGTGAGTATACAGACATTATAGGCAGACAACGAGAAACGAGAACGTACCTATGATAATACTCAGTCATGGTTCATACCTAGCATCATGCTCACCCACATTTTTTCCTTTAATAATGAATTTATTCAAATTATTCTGATATTTAGATCTTTTAGATATACCTACTCAAAGCCTATTTTTTTAAATTCTTGAATTTGTTTACGGGTACTATATACGTGTCTTGTGGTGACATAAACTTGTAATGAGAACTCCTCTTTTGACTTTAAATTATTAAAAAAATCATTTTTTTTTTATATTTTGATGTAACTTATTCAGACATGGATAAAAGTCCTTAAAAATGGTTTTACAGAAATAAAAAATAGTTGTTATATTGGATCTTGTAGCTATTTACTATACTTACTTTGATCATTTTTACAAATTGTTAGTGTTGATAGATTAATATTAATCACTTAAGTTTTAAAATCACTATGGCGGCCCCCATATCTTCCAAACCCGCTATCGCGTGGACCTATTATCCTTGGTACACAAAGTTAAGTAACTCGAAAACTAGTCGTTCGAATTTTAAATCAAGTACATCACAGTTTTCAGAAAAATTATCTGCCAAATAATTTACAGTATAGTAAAGGGTGGTTCTCGTTTAAACAACAGAATACGTTTGTATCGGCGCAGGGCACACTCCTTAAGAGATAACAAAAATCTCAAGAATTTTAAAATATGGTTTTTAAGTATATTTAACTATTTTGAAAAACAGATTTTTAAAGACTGAATTATTGAAGAAAAAATGGGAATGAGCGTGCTTGTTGAATCACCCTGTATTATATTATATAGCGTAATAAATAATAATGTAATATCATAATAATATTGTCGATTCCTGCAGTGGACTTCGTTAAACGGTCGGCCGTGCAGGCCTTTAAACATAACTATAGCATGGATCCGAAAGAATGAACCTTTACCTACATAACAGTAAAACCACGAAACAGCGGATAACACAATTTAAAAATACCATTAGAGTTCAAAACGGTAGCTTCAGAAAATCGAAGACGTCGGTCGACGTAATAATATTGCAGTAATATCTCCTGCGCACGTTCGCCTACGATAGCTGTATTGTTGGTTTTGTTATTGTTTTTTTTTAAACTTTAAGTAGAATTAAATTGAATTAAATTCTAATGACGTAGGCACTGAATAAAAAAATGAATACAAAGAATATAAAATATTACGTACGTAGTATGTTTATAACAATTTATTAAATAACTGCATGCTTGTGGTAGGTATGCATATAAGCTAAAATTGTTAATATTGTTTTAGTTTTATTTTTATTTAACTTAAAATAACTCATCATAATTAATATAATATTATGTTTATTATTGTATTATACTGTCACAGTTTCACGAGTATACTATTATTTAATGGTATAATAATGGTGTAAAAATATTATAATTTTATTAAAATGTAAATTAGAAATTAAAACTTTTATTGACATTTTAAGTGTAATTACTAATTAGTCATTTTGCGGACAGTATAAAAATAGTATAAAAAAAAAGTTGAAAAAAAAACATTTAAAATAACTATATTGAAATATAAGACGTGATGGATCTAAATTATTATCATAACTTTGAAAAATAATATAAATTTGTATTATAAAGTGGACTAAAAACTTTAACATAAAAATATATTTTAATGTACTTTAATGAGTTTTATAAGAGTATTTCACCGCAATGAATATTAAAGTACCAATAAATTTGGTTAGTAGTATTTATCGAACGGACGGGTTATAGGCCTACTTTATAGCTAAAATAAGCGGCCAATAATAATAAAAAAAAACATTTATGAGCCTAAAATACGATTTACATAATATTATGAAGACCGCTTTTATGTATGTATATAGTAATGTAAAGTTTCGACGTTTATTTTTTACTAAAAAAAAAAAATGATACGTATTAGTGAACCCATAAAATATAATAGTTAATATATTATAGTTAATCAGATGTGCACGCCGATAAAGTTATTGAACACACTTTGGGTTTTAAAAAAAAAATCATAATCAATAACACGCCCTTTTTAATATAAAGTTTCCTTTTGTTCACCAAACTACTTAGATTTTTCTTCGATTACTCGTTAAGTATTTTTTTTTTCATTTCAAAAACACGCTTTAGTGATTAATTTAGAGGCTGATTAATCACGGATAAAATAATTTTAAATCCGAACACAAAATTATAATAACACAAACACTGAAAATATAAGATCGTTACCGTAAATATATTTTTTCATTAAACGTATACTTTTTTAGACATATTATTAAAAATTTAAATTTATTCCTTTTATTTCTTTGATTCTAAACGGAACGGTGAGTATAAATATATTATATATATGTATTGCACTACGATGCGTGTGTGTGTGTGTTTTTAATTTTTAATTTATTTTATAGGCACTGTTACCTTATAATATAAAAAAAATTGTTCATTTTAATTTCCATAATTAATATTCTAAGAATAAGAAAGTAGTAAAGTAATCTAATATAAAGTGTTTTAATATAAAAAGTGTTTATATAAAAGTTTTTTAATAAAAATTAATACAAAATATATAGGAATCCTGCTCCTATAATTTATTTATTTATTACATTTTTTTTTCATGCGTCTTCACCTTTCGGAGCCGTAAAATTATAAAGTTATACTTCGTAAAAAAAAAATAGTTCTGACAATTGGTAAAAATATTTACTTTTCAAATTGTCATAAATAACAAATTATAATATGTATAGAATTTTCATATACCATACGACGATACACTTATTATACACAATGCGCATATTATTATATATTTATATATTTAGATATTTTTCTAGTTAATAAATATAATAACAATAAATAATAACCCTTTTGTGATATTTTAGTGGGGTTAATTATCAATATAATATTTTTTTTTCTTCATTTGAATTACACAATTTATACAATTTAGTACAATAAGCGTAAATGATAATACGAATAAATAAGACATGAAGATTTGAGTTGGAGAAGCCACCCACTGACGACACTCCCTTATCAATATAATATAATCAAATTTAATCAAATTTTTTTTTAAGAACAAAATGGAGGGGAGAAGATGCAAGATCAAAATTTTTCAACTTATTTTCCATCTCTTATAAATAAAGACCACCCTAATACCATAATTATACGAGTACAACATAAAGAATTTTTCAATTATCATTTGGTAGACAACAAATTCAAAAAAAATTTAGTATAAAAACAATCATCTTAAGTCCTTTCATTCATTCATTCATTGCACTAAACGGTTCAATTCGGTATTATATTGTCAGTTGAAATTTAAATGTAATGATAAATCATCAGTTTCATAAAATGATTCGGAGCGGAACTCTGTAATAAAAGATAAATTTTCAAATTTTAAGTGCCAATAGAATAAAAAAATCAAGTACCTACTTACAAAAATGTTCTAGGGTTATTTCATTAATACATAAATACAATTTCAAAGATGTATCTTCGTGTTTGTGCCATCACAGATTGTAACTAATTATTATTCGTTTTAAGCTGTATTGCTATAAATCATAATTGTAATTATTTTATTTTTAAGAAAATGTATTCAATATTTCAATATGTGTATTTTGTACTTAGGTTTAAAAATGTTTTAACCTTCTAACTATTAGGTGTTGAAATGTTTAATCAGTGAAAAAATAATATTCTATTAAGACGAATCCAAAAATTATATCTTTGTTTTTTGTTTTTATAGTAAAACTAGTTAAGTAGCTACTCAAGTGCACGTGTTCAAAGTCCTCGGATTATTACCAGATACTAATTATGTAAATGCTAACAAACAAATAAAGTAAACGCGCAGTGTTGATTGCATATAATACCTATATACAAATATAGTCGGTAATGAAGTAAATACTAAAAAATATCTGTCAGTGTCACGTGATTATCAATCAAAATTCTCGTCAAGACCGCCGCCCACATACTTTATCGGGTACCAATGCACAAGATACCATGGTATGGGTACATTACCGTCATAATGAATCACGACGAAGCGGTGCGTCCGCGGCCTACACGAAATAATAATGCTCGGTTTACGACATAATAATAATAATAATAGCGATGTACATAATCAAACGTTGAATATTATTGTCGATGAGCTAAGTCAATAATACGTTCACGTATGGTGATGCTTAACACTATATATCATCTTGGTATCCGCTGATCTCGACTATGTACCAAGTTTGCAAGGATACTTAATAATAATTATCAATATTATTTTTTACCGAGTGTGGGTTGCCGGGTGCCTCTATTGTGGGCGTGACATTATGGGATTATGCATTTGCATTTTTTTAAATAATTATTTCGTTAAAAAATAAAAAGTTTCAGCAGTGTTTACCTGTTACGACATTATACACGACTGCAACCATAGGTGGAGATCGGGGGCTTAGCCCTCAATAGTCCTCCTATAAGATCTCCTAAATCAGAGGGCTTTTAAGTTGTGTGGGATCGAAGCACTCCCACTCATATCGATGTTAAAAATCTTAGCACTCTTTGACATTTTTCTGGATTTTTCTGGATTTTCTGAATCGGCACCGGGCGGTGTGCGTTTGAGCGAATAGGTAAAAATTGCAATGTGTTTGGGCAATTCATCACACCTCATGCGTTTGGTTGAGTGATTTTAAAATTAATGTAATACGTTTGAGCGACATATAATTTTTTTGTATTTGTCTTAACCGTCATTACGCCAAATGAAATTGACGATACATCAATATTGCAACAACCCGGAAATTAATTAAGAACTGAGTTATGAGCTGATTTTTCAAAATCTGAATGGAATTTGTGTACGTTTAAAATGTTACTCGTTAAAGTAACTCACAAACATTTTCCGTTTTCAACCACATAGAAGTCTATTGATCTTCAGATTTTGATGTCAAAAATGAATATACAATATGTAATAATAATGTTTTAAAATATGTATAGTTGATAAAAATGATTAGGAGCGTAGCTATAAATGTTCCAAATGTTTTATATTTTCAGTACATACGCATGTAAACAAAATAATAATAATATGATACTTTTATCTTATATAATATTACTATAATCTTTACAATTTCATCTTCTATATTTGATATTGTATCATTTTATATCATACTCCCTCAAACACAATATTATAAGGAACTAACCTAAACACATTGTTTTTATTATGCGGGCAAAAAAGGTGATACGCCTAAACGCTCGTCGGCGTAAACTTTGCCCGTTTTTAACTTCGAGACGAAAACCCAAAAGTCAAAGACTCCTCGGAACGGAATAATAACAATTCATTTGAGCATACCGTGGTTCCCGTGACAGTCGAGTGACGAGTATAGCACACTCAAAGTCTTCCGACAGCCTGTACCAGTCACAAACCACACATTTTTGGATCGTTTAAATAGAATTCGGCGATTGTCTGCGGATAATATTGTGTATAGGCACAACTATAATTGATATAAATCACATTCAAGAAATTTCTGAAATGTATGTAACATAAAAATAAGATATTTTGTAAAAAAACTCGACTCAATTAATTTATATATTGTTTATTTTTATTATGAAAACTGTTCAAGGAATTTCTAAAATGAAAATTTCCCATTTACATCACTGCATAGGCACAACGTTGCTGTGTACGATCATAGTATATGTCACCGCGGCTAAATCGCCTGCAGTTTGTGTATAGATTATTCTACGCAGGAATGCTCGTGGATTCGAAATAATAATAATAATCAGAGAATCGTGCGAGCACCCTACGCAAAATGCCGATGTATGTTGCTATATTATTATTGTGTGTACAGCGTTGTAGGTTTGGAGCTGTCGAGCTGCAGCAGGTACCTATAGCCCGGCCGGCCGACCTCGAAACGATTCCTCGGGGATTTGGGTGTACGACAAAAGCACAACTGCACACAATAAAGACAGTCGCGACTTGTATATTATTATTATTATTATTAATTCGTCGAAACAATATAATATAATATAATATTGCAATCGTGCCGTTTTCTGCGGGTTGACGTCTATATAGGCACTCTCGACAACTATAATATGTTGTACAGCAGCAGCAGCCAGCAGGACACGTCGCCCGGTGGCGGTCCTTTCCAAATTTCAAAACGGGAGCGTCGCGGAATATCCTGCGCCGCGGCTTAGAAATGTGTTTCAAGGTGTTTGGGCCTAAAGTCATCGCCGCCCGCGCGAATATTATTCTCGATATTGTGTGTGTGTGTGTGTGTGTGTGTGTGTTTTGTTATCGTTTCTTAACCTGTCAAACTCGCGTACACACAATATATTATATTATGAGACGCATTGTGATACGCGCGAGCGGTGACACGGCGGTCGGGAGAGAGAGAGAGGATGGAAAAAAATTATATCTTATAAATCACGATTAATAATAATATATTCCTTCGGTGTATAATACGCGTATGTTAATAGTGTATATTATGGTGTTACAGCAACTATACACAGGTATGTGCGATATACTCGTAAAGGTAGGTATACGACTTTCGATAATCGAACCGAGTCAGTATTATTATTATTGTGCCCATTTCCGACCTTGAACCGTTGCACAAAATAAAAACCGTTCATATGTGGTGTACGATAATAGTAATAGTAATAATATGTAATAATTGTAATAATATTAATATGTATAACGATTATTGCATAAAAAAAAAAAACAAACACACGCGCCACTCCCCCTCCGTCCGCCCGCCCGCAACCGAACTGGATGCCGCGCGGTATGTGCGGTAACAACCGGATTCTACGATAAAGAAAACATATAGTACCTATACATTAATAATACGATATTATAGTTACATATATATATATGCAGCTCAGTATCGCATAGAGGTATTGAGTAGCGACGCTTATAATATACTTATTATTATTATTATTATTATTATTACTATAAACTAACATAATATACCTAATAATATATCTAATTGTGTCTGAGCGGATGTTTGCCCGCGGCGGCGGCGACCGAGGGGGGAAAAAAAGGGTATACTAGCACACACGTCGACTTTCTATAAGCGCGGGCGAGATTATTATTACTATTTAGATCGATTTATAATATAAGTTTCGTAAACGGCGATCGCAGAGGCCTTGATCCGGTATTCCGTTGAACTATTGAACTCGGGTACACGCGCAAATAAATACGTCCGACACCGGCGGCGTTTCGTCACCGCGCGATACAGAAAATAATAATAAAATAAAAAAAATAAAAACCATATACGCGTATGGTGTATACAATATTATTTTTATCGTACAACACGTCACGTGTGTGCGTGTGCGCGGGGCTCCCCACATCAGTGTTATAATATTATATATTATATGGGACTTTTTAGAGTCTCTGGTGAAACTTTTGTACGACCTCCGTGCTGTTGTTATATTATTATAATTATAATTATCGCTATCATCGTTAATATTTTTTGTTTTAATTTCACTTGTGTCTGCTATAATAGAGTCCTTGCGCAATATTCACCGTGTGTGTCACTTGTCAGTATTATAGTACTTAAATCTAAATGTGTGGGTGTGTGTGTGTGTGTGTGTTTGCTCCGGCCGCCCGTTGTCCTGCGCCACGTTTAACCCTATCGCCCCCCCGCAGGACGCTTCGCCGCGACGACAGCCAGTCGAGTGATCGGACAGGTGTGCGCACGGCCGGCAGAAATCCTTATCGGGAATAAATAAATAAATAACTGTAATGATAATTATTACGATACCTACCGCCGTATTACGATAATAATATTATATTATATATAGCTAGGTATATATTATAACTACAAGTGTCTAAGTCGACGATTAATTATTCCGATCGAATGAAACTCACGAACCTATATAATATAATAAAACAGGTAGGTATAGGTACATTGCGTACGATTCCGAGCTGAACCCGCGACGGCGACGGTTTAAGCGATGATAATCGAGATCCGATATTCATAGCAACTCTGCTGGCCCATATATTTTACTCGACGTTTTATGCAATATTCTTCGTAATTTTTTGTGTACCTACTGTAAAGTGTAAATTTCTAAAAATGTGACGTTTAAAATACATACTAATAATAAAGTACCGTCTGTGTTCAACTATTGAACTATCGCGACGTACAGAGAGATACCGCTCAATGGACAATGTTTAACGAGGTTTTATTATACTGCCTAGAAAAGAGTTTTATTTCGGGGAAAACAAATCGATAACTTTCACTTTGATCAGATCCTAAGATAATTATTTATCAGTGATCCAATGTCATTTAGTATTGAAGTAACTGTTTATAAGCAGTGATGATATTGTACCTGATAAAACATTAATTAACAGAGACTATACAATAAAATGTTTGAAAATATGACGTGCTGTTACGATAAATCTTACTTAACTTGGGATAAGTGGTTAATGAATCAATAATATTTGACAACAATATAATATGTGAAATAGAACGAATTCGTGCACCATTAGTATGTTTCTGTATACAACCATTGACGATTTATAATATACACTCATTGAGGATTTCTATATACACTCAATGATAAAACCTTCTCCAATTAGCTATTAAACATTTCTCGATATGGCATTTAATCCTTTTATTGCACCACGAATTGTAAGCAGCGCACTTATATTACCACCAACGGGATACGACTGATTTGATGTCTGAACGAACTCAAACGAAAGATTATACTATTAAACTATATTATACTCGAGACGATAATATTATAATATACATATTGTGCATCAAGAGAACCAGTCGGGAACAGAAGTTCCTTTTAAAGGTACACACGCGCGGGTCGTCGATTGTTATTTAAATCACTAATCCGGATCGTATTTCATCGACAACATTGCTATATACATTCATCATTTATAAATGAGAATGGTATTTGCATTTTTTTATAATCATTTCATTAAAAAAATAAAAACTTTCAAGTGTAACAGGTAAACATATTTTTATTATACATGGAAACATGTCTTTTGGGATACGTGGTAAGGTTCACCTATAGGTATTTTCACTCCTGTGATTTTAGAGCAGATCAGCACCACATCTGCACACCTTGTCCATTTTTAACTTCGATACGGGTGCAACGAGATGAAATCCCAAAAGTCAAATACAACGTCTCGTCTGTGGAATGGAATAATAAAACAATTAAAATAACATTTTCAAAAATATGAGGTATTTTTACGATAAATCTTACTTAACTTGGAGAAGTGGTTAGTGAATCAATAATAATTATTGTTGACAACAATATTTTTGAAATAAAACGAATTCGTTCGTGCACCATCAGTGCGTATTACTGTATATACACATATTGAGGATATAAATATATATAATATATATTATACTCATAAATGATAAAAATAAAACCTTCTCCGATGAGCTATAAAACATTTATCGAAATGGAGTTTAATAATCTTTTTTTGCATCACGAATCGTATTCGACACACTTAATTATTATTACCAACTGGATACGAATGATTCGATATTCGAGCGAACTCAAACGAAAGACTGTCAACAATTACAGCTAAAATATTATAATACTATATACTCGAGTCGATTAAAATATACATCTGCAGAAAGAGAACCAGTCGGGAACAGCAGTTCCTTTTAAAGATACACAATATAGAGGTATATTGGATTGTTTTAAAATCACTAATTCGGATCGTATTTCATCGACAATATTGCTACACATTCATCATTTACAAATGAGAATTACTACATTGAATATGTACACTGAAAACGATAAATTATGTTTGTGGTTCAATTGTAAATAGGTATACACGCGTGGTGAATTATATATTCATAAAACGACTCGTTTTCACAAACAATTATTATTGAACTGAATCTATTGCATTTTAAATCGATTTCCTTTCGAACAAATAACAGTTTCATTTTCATCGCTAAGTTCATAAACACAATATTGAACTAAATCATTATTTGTAATAATATTTTTACGGATTTTGAATAGAATCCAAGCGTACATCCCCCGTCAATCAAAATGTGACATAACATTATAATTCTAAGTGAGAAACAAATGTGTTTCTTTTCTTCTTTTAAATTGAATTTAATGAAATTGAAAATTTGATTAAAAGAAAAAAGACAATACTAAGACACGGCAGTCATGATTATATTATTAGTGAAAATCAAACAATACAATAAATTATAAAATTAAAGTGGTTTTAAAAATAAAATTTATTTGGAATCAAATAATAGTTTAATTTGAAAAAAAATTTTATATCGTCAATCTATGGAATTGTATGCATAGAATATACAATGATATCATAAAAAAAATATTTTGTCGACCTATTCAATATTTTAATATATAATATTTACTTAGTGAAATTGTATTTTTTTGTAACTGTGAATAGCACAACTATATGTCTATATATTATAATATGTTAAGCTTAAAATAACTAATAAAACTCATAAGTAATTTAATATTCTAATTAATTATAACAGTTGTATAATTTTAATACACATACAAATAATAATTATACATCCTTGTTTTTAATTCAATTACATACATTTTACAAAATTAGTCAGATCATAAAATAAATAATGCATACAACACGATTTTAATTTTGTTTAGTGCTAATAATTGTCTTATCTCGTGGACAATATTAATAACTAATAAATAGGTAAGTACTAATTTAGTTATTTTTAACACATTTAATTAATATGAGTAAACAGAACTAGCGAAGTCTGTAACAAAAATTACTTAACTAAACATTGATACGGAAAAAAACAGAGAAACGTTTAAACATTTTGGCACTTAGTAAAAAAATGCGAAACAAAATTATTCGACTGTCGTGTTGCGACCATTATGTAGGTATGCGTGCATAACAATTTTAAAATGTGTGAAGGTACAATAAAACATTATTTTAAGAACTAACTATTACAACTAACATAACATACAAATATTGAATTATCAATAAATTGTTGCACCAAAAATTCAACATTTAATATTACTGTTAAAATAATATGGAGTAAGTATGTTAGTATGTCAAACTGGTAAAATTAAAGTCTACCAAAATGTAGCAGGGATGGCGAACTTATTGCACACTCACCAAAGTTGGCCAAATTTTAGCAGTAACCAAAAATATTAATATTTTATTGATAAATTTAGCATTTAATGAAAAAATAATTGTTAGATATTTTTTTTATTATTATTTGTAAACAATATAGTTAGCTAATTATAAAATGTTAAAAGTAACTTCGAGCCATATCTTAAAAAAAGTGGCTAAATCCTACGACATTGTTTTTATACATTTATAAACTTGATGCACGATAAATGTTCAAATGTTTTTTTATTAATATTCGACAGTTGTAGTTTTTTTGTTTATTAATTTTATTATTATTTTAATATGACTCGTTTCTCCACTTACGAAAATATTTTTTGTTTAAAATGGAATTAATGTTATGGATATTATTTACCAAACATGTATGAAATGAAATTATTATCTGTACATTAATGTTGGTCTTATTTATTATATTTTAAATTACATTTTCAATGCAGAATACGATGATATTAAATAGTTCCTGACTAATTAATACGTGATATCGACATTCAAAACGCGTATCATTTAAAATGTTTGCTTATATTATATTGTTTACTTTAGAGGAATTCGCACTTAGTTCGTTATTAGCGTATTTATTGTTGAAATTATTACAAACAATATCCTGTAATAATAATAATAATAGTAATAAATAACAATACTATTATTACTATTAATAAGATAACAATGCATAATATTATTTTCTAGTAGCATTGTTTTACGAAACGTGCATATTTCAGTATTTCACTATAATAGAGTTGTATACTTGGGGGACATTAAATCGATATAATAAATTTAGAAGAAATATGTGTACACATTATAATATTATTTTATATTGTTTAACCCTAGCCGAGTATTATTGCGTCCAAACTTACAGATTGCCCTGCTGAAATTTGAATTTAACTAATTATTGTAAAAGGACATTCCCCGGGAACGCTAATAGCGCTAATAAAAGCACAATGGAATTTTATATTTTAGTTGAAACGCACGTTTAAAAATGTGAAAGAAAAATGGATTCCGGAGAACTTTTGATAAACATTTGCTCCTTTGAATACGAACAATTGTGTCGATTCATTGGGTTCGAACTTGGCAACAATTCCATAAAAATGGCATGCCTGAATAGTCTTTCTCTTGGGGCATTTTATTGTTTTTTTGCCAGATTTCTTCCGACAGAGAAAGGAACTTAACGATATTACCCATCACATCATATATTATAAAAGCTTTTATCGTTACCGATATATGGGGAAAAAAGTATTCGGTGTTTTTTTTTCCAGTATTTTTAGTATTCAACAACCCAAAAAAAACTGACGCTTTATAAAAATCGATCTGTACAAAAATTATATTTCGACGAATCTTTTAACAAACATTTCAAAGGCATAATGCTACCATGTGACGTGTATAGGCAAAGAAACAGCTGGTTGGCGTTGTAATTCCATGGCGAGAGCGCCTAAATATATATTATAAACAATTAATATAGTCATTTTTTTCGTCATAACGACGGAAGTAAGTAAGGCAAGTCGAAAATATTTAAATAAAAATATAAATGTGCTTATTTCTTTGAAAATTATTGTCACGGTATAGAATACGCCTGATTCACGTAGACTTAGAATGGTCGAGACGATTGACACACAACTCGATACTATGTGGCTTGAGCAATTCCTCAGATTGTTTATCGTAAGTGTGTAGGTATTATTAAAATAAAAATAAAAATTATGTTCTATTTATATTTTCACAAATCTGAGCTTAGCCGCGGTACACTAATTACGCTTAAAAATTACATAGGTAGGTACAGGTAAACTGGGAATCGGTTAAATTATACATTCGCCAAAAAGAATGTTCAAAATTAACATATACGCCGATTTAAAGTCCGTAAAACATTAAACCCGAAATAACTCTCATTAAATACGCCCGTGTCTAAAAAAAAAAAAGGTATGGTTTTGACTTAAATTGTTTTTCCGGGAAAACATGTATTATTCACAATGTACTTTCATGCATTATATAATGCGCAATAATATGCATCGTTGTAAAAAATAAATTGTACATCACAGACGATGTAACAATTTGTAAAACCAGCCATGATTCACCACCAGCTTACCACCGTTTATTATTTCAACTATGAATTTATTAAAATTCAGTTTTTAATTTTTTATGTGGGTAAATGTACATACGCCGCCTACCCTAGATCACGATATTTTCTAATTAAACATCTCATTTTTTGTTGTAAATTGTTAAGCAGATGATTGTTTTTTAAATATTGATGAATGTATATATAAATCAAAATTAGAACGAGTAGTTTCTAAGTCATTAAACTCATAGTACTAATGATATAATTTTCATGCTTTGATTTTTCCATTGGATCAAAATTGATGTGGGCCATGCGCTATGATGGATTTAATAAAACTTTAGTAACTTAAGAAATAATACTAATTGTTAATTTGTTGAAATGTTATAAATTGTGAAAACTGCAGTCCAAGTGAATTGGGTACCTATCTGTTTTATATTTTTACGTTAAACCATTACTGAGACTAAATAGTATCCTTCGAACCTACATTAAGTACCTATTTGATGAATAAAAAACTAAAAAGGTTGTTTTTGTTCGAAAAAAAGTCCGCTATCGCCACGGATCGCTCTTTAAACGGCTTAATAATGGGTTGATATCTGAAAATTTGGTCATATACGCAATATTATATAGTTATAGACGAAACTAATAATTCCAAAAATCATAATTTGAATAAAATATGCATTATTGAAAAAAAGACAAAGCCTCTGGCGAAAAGCTTGCACGCGTAGTAGTAATATCGCCACGGAGCAGCATGTACGTGCAGAATATTGGGATTGAGTTTAAACGAAACTGCGCTGTTTCGGGCCTGTTCGGTAATAATATATTTAAAACATAAATTATTATTATATCGCAATCGGGACGGACATCGCGCTGTTTTATCTATAACAGCGGCGGCTGCGGCGGCGTTAGACCCACGGCGTGTCCGTATGATTCGTTGAAATGTTGTGCGAGTCGTGCGTTATGGTGTAAAAACCGCGGTATATAGAGAATAATATTCCATAATATTACCAATATAATCGTAGTACGACCCGGACAAGGTCTACCGCCGTGGGATAACAATAATAATAATAATAATAATTACTGTACCGATAATATTGCGATACCGCGTTATACCGCGGTCGGCGATGTATAGACTCTTTGCATTGTGCACACATAATATTATTATAACACGGCGGCGGCGCGAGTCACAGCGCGGCGGCTCACTCGAGTGGAAAATCTCGGTGAATGATAAACAATAATAATATCGTTCACTCGTTTAAACCGTGACAAAATGTGATTCGATATATAGACGCGGTTATGTCAGAGCACCGTTTTTTATAAACACTATAATATAGTTTCGATATACGTAAAGAGATAATAATATAATGTTTTCTTGAAATCGAATTTTTTTCCCACCAACGACTCGATGATTGTACCGTATTGTACGAGAAGTAATACACCCGTAGGTAGGTGTTATGCATATTGCATATACAGGCAAGACTGAACACGAACGAGTCGATGAGTTCAAGTTAAATTAATTTACATTTTTCGCTTAATATGTTATTGTTATTATTACTATTAACTTAAGAAGTACAAAGAATTAACTTTTAATTAACTGAAGTTAATTTTACATTTGAACAAGTCAAGTTGATTTCAGTTATATAATCTGTAATCATGCATGTATAGTATGTTCAAGAAATAACAAAGAGGTTTTTTTTTTTTTTGGTGTCCAGAAAATAACATCAGCATTTTCATAAGAAGTTAAAAGTCCACCTCAGACCTCTAGGTTCTAGTAACATTTACCTCAAGATTTGACTTTTCATAATAATAATCCTAATATTTTATACTGTGAACTAATTACTAATGAAATGTAAACGTATCATATTATGAGTTATAATTATTAAATCATTGTAATTATTTATTACAATGGTAACATTAACAATTATTATAGTTAACTTAATTTAAATAAAATTGAATTGCTGGTATACATTTTATAAGCTATAAATGTTACTAACAAAATACGCATTGTTACTTTTTGAAATATATTATAAAATAAAAATAATTCTTTGCCTTAATAAACAAATTTAGGTATTATTTTAATTGTACCTATATGAAATTGGGAAACTTCTTATTATTTTTTTTTAACTAACTCGACTTGAGTTAAAAAGTTTATATTAACTTTTGGTTAACTTCTAATTTAGTTAAATATATAGGCAATTTTGAATTTGTACTAAATTTAGATTTTAATTTAACTTAACTTACCTGAATTAAAAAATACCATTATAACTTGCCCAGCCTTGCATATATATAGGCATCCAAGTTTTGTTTAGGCCACAAGCGTTATAAGATCTCATTGAAAGATTTTTCTTTATCGATCCGATATTATCTGCATCGTATATGACCTTATTAGTTTGTAACGATAAATTCGGCACTAGTCGATAAATACAAGGAAATTTGAAAGAAAAAAAATGAATATTCTATTTCATCATTATTTATAAATTAATAATCGATATTGCGTGCAAACCGTATATACCTGCAGGTGATTCATTCAAGTGCCTATACACTCATTACGTTGAAAAGTTTCAAATTTTTTGAAAAAATATATTTTTTAGACAGTTTGATGTAATTTTAATACAACATTTCTGAAAAAAAATTATATTTTTACTATTTTTATCGTTATAATTGTTTGAGTTTTTACTTTTTTGAATAACGCCATACATTTTTAATTTCATTATCGGAAGCAGAATATTATTCAGAGTTTTTATTTCAATCTATAAAGATCGAATTTAGGACAAGTAGCTTATTAGTTACGTTAAGCATTTAAAGTTTAAATGAGAGGAGTATTCGATAACATTTTGCGGGGTACCTACCCCTTAACCCCTAGCTGTAATACTCTACTTCGCTCATCTACACTTTAAATACTTATAATTAATGAACTACTTGTCTGAAATTTGATATTTATGGATTGAAATACTCCAAATAATATTCTGTTACGGAATATGAAATGAAAATATAATATGGTGCCATACAAAAAAGTAAAAACATAAAAGATTAAAACGATAAAAAATTGTACAAATATAATTTTTTTTCAGATATGTTGTTTTAAATCGGTATCAAATCATGTAAAATTATATTTACAAAAAAATTAAAACTTTTCGAAATAATTAGTGTATACACTTAAATAGATCACCCTGTATAAAGGTAGTTTTGTTTATGCCACAAAACGTTATAAGACCTCATTGATGATTTTTCTTTATCGAACCGATATTACCTAGTCGTACATTGTATATGACCTTTATAATTTATAAACGATAAATTAGGCAGAAATTGATAAAATAAGGAAATTTGAAAGGGAAAAAATGAATATTTTATTTCGTATTAATATATTATTATTTATAAATGAATAATCGATATTGCGTGCAATAATAATACATGATTTTTTAATACGTATAGATAGGTTAAGTCTTTATATCTAATGGATCGAATTTCCACAAGCAAAAAATCGTTTTATTAATAAAAACGTCGATTGATTTTTCCGGTTGGGTGACCCTATTGGTTGCCAGCGGCTATATTATTTAAAATTACCCAATATTGCATTTAAACGCCTCACCTCGTAGTCGTTCGTGACGAAAAGAATAATAATTTCAAGTTCGTTTTCCAATGCGAATTTACATTATAAATGTAATAAGTACACAAGAACTCCATCAACATAATTGTATTTTTTTTTCAGTACATTAGGCTGTGGTAATGTTTGTTAAAAATCTATCCTTCGTGCGAGATTATAAACTAAGCACAAGACAAAGACCTAAAATGTAAACTAATTTATATAAACTTTACCGTATACGAAGAATAATGCATTTTTAAATTGTGTAAAACAGTGAAATGTTCTGGCTTACCTAGTAGTCGTATGCGTCATCGAGGAGGAAATCAAAAATCAAAAATATATAATATTGTATGTACAAATATTTTTTGAATAACTGCAAGCAATAATAATAATTAGAGTCCGTTTCGGAACATTTTAAGTGTTCATCTAACGGCGTACAGCGTATATTTAAGTGGAAATTACTAAAATCAGTGTGGAAAACCAAATTTAATTTCGTTTCATTGTACCTGCGTATAACCGAGAGCACCGAGAGCTTCAGCTGCATATTATTTAAAACGAAAAGCCCAGCGATATTTAGCTAAGACTTAATTTCGCCGAAGACTTTGTGAGGGGGACGCCATCCGACGTCGTTCGTCCCGAACCGTCTACACAGATATAAATGCTTACGATAAACAATTTTTTCGACCTACATCAATCCCCCCCCCCCACCACAGAATTTATCTATTTAATAGTGACACTAATAAAAAGCATTATGTACACTCTCTAGATGCACACACACATAGGTAAGTGCGCGGTAGACCGCTTTGAGGACCTTCGGCACAATTTTTCAGTTCATCGAGAATTCAATGGGCAAGTCATAAAATTATTAAATATTATAATAAGACGTATACCGCAGCTACATATGTGTATGGTATATTGGTGTACGCCTATATCGGTATACAATATGATGTATGTTATAATATTATTATATAGGGTGTAACGGTAAGACCTGACAAACGAAATAACTTTTGTTCTAATGAATATTTTTTTAAATTATTTACAATCAAAATAAAAAGTTTGAGATTTTATTAAATTTTTTTTTGGAAAAATTCAAAAAAGCCGATTTTCATGTATAATTTTTAGAAATATTTTGCCGGTAAAAACGTTCATTTGAGTCAGGTAGATTATTTCATACAATTCTTTAAAAATATCAATATTTTTTGAGTGAACTAATTTGAAATGAAATTACTTTTTTCAAAATATTATTGTTGGGAACTTTCAGAAGTGAGTTGAATAATTATTTTCTATCCATATTATTTTAACAATTATTTTCACACGTTCAACCTATATTAATTTTACATATTTTTTTGTCAGATCTTTCTGTTATATCTTTCCTATATAGTATATACCAATCAGACAACCGATTCAAAATCGACAAGGTGTATATTTCGCAAGTGTGCGGACATTATTATTTATTATACATTGCACGTAATAATTTACGCGGTAGGTAAGTATAAGAATAATAGCAAAAGGCGTGGCTTTTCATTGGTATTTTTTTTTAAAAAAGAAGCAATTTCTTTATTTTTCTAGCAAAACTATGGAAACAATTATTATCACTCCGTTTACAACCATTGCACTATAATATATTATTGTTGAAGACAATATTATACAGTACTTGTGTTTCTATACATATGCACACACACGATAATAATATTATGTTATCTATAATAATAATCTCACTTGAGGCCGATCACGTGTAACAGACGGTTATTACCGGTATTTTCTCGGTCGAACTACGTTCCTCTAAGCCGTCTAAGGGTATCTGCCTCTTCGATTTATACTGACACACTTCGACAAACGGCGAATAATTGAACAATTGTAAATTGCATTCGATTTTGAAGGTGACGCAGTCTTCGATCGAAGAAGAATAGCTGCCGAAGGTGTGGTTATAATATTCGCATATTATATTATAATATATTATTATTCGATCGTTATTTTCGCCACCATAATAGTTATCCGCCACTTTCAGTATAGTACCTATAGCAGCTATAGTACTCAAACTGTATCAATAACCATGAGTTATAAATAATACCTACACGTCTATGAAATTTATTTATTTATTCAGAAGAAAAAACGTCATTGTTAAATTGCACAACAGTTAATTATGTCTATTTATCGGGTAGACGTTTTTGACGTGATAACGTCGTTGCATTATATTGTTGTACTACGAGCCAAAATTACAGAGATGAGGTAAAATTGGGTCATCTTTGTTTTTGTGATAACTATATATAGGACTGGAAATTCAAATCAATGCACGAATAGAAAATACATTTTAAAAAAATCATTACAATTGAATGTCCATTTTACACACTCAGAAATATATCATTATTTAAATGATTTATAATGATAATTTAGTGATATTATATTGATTCGATGATGCTAATTTTTTTTTTTTGTGTTCAGTGATCGTACACTATATACAGTATAGTTATTATAGGTACCCACTTAGATAGGTATACCGGGTTACTCACCACCAATTTTCTTTTAGTAATGTATTTATTAAGATTATGATTTTTACGAATTTTTAAATATACTTAAATAACATATTATACGCGTCTTATTCAAATGCTTGAATAAGAAAGTTATGAATAACTGCTCGGTCGAAGATAAAAAATATAGTGAGCATGCTTGGAGAATCTATATAATATATTGCCTGATATATTGATCCGTATATATATTATTAGTTGTACGGAATTTCAAATGTAAGATTAGATAAATTAAAATTTTTAATTGTTCGCGCTAATAGTAGAATGATGCACACAATTCCGTTTATCTGGGAACAGCATTTATTAGATTTAAACTTACGTATAAAATGGCCTTAAAATCATAAAAATTAAAAACAAGCACAATAAAATACTGTACCTATATCGCTTAATCGAGACACGTGAACGGTAACTATCAAAACGAGCATCGTTTACCACTTGAAAAAATAAATGAAAATTACACTGAAATCTCAATCTTGTGCAAACGCGTATAATATGCATTTCGAGCCGCATGACTATGCAGTGTATCGTATATTTTATGTACAAATATTATAGAGACCATGTGCCGATTCTCTGTTGTCGCCGCGTATAAGCCCGCGTGGTTATGAGCAATCGGTGATTAATCAGGACGACCTCGTTGCCTGCAGGAACCGAAATTTGAGCTCAAATGCTTCGATATAATATTACAAAGCGCGAATCGTCCACGTGCACTATACCGCAAACGGCGGTACTCGAAATTCTAGGGGTAAGGAGGATATAGGTTACATATAATAATATATATTAGTATATTACGGTATATATGGGCTTAGGTGGTAACTCGACCGTTGACATTTACCTTGATACGTTCGCGCGCGGGTACGACGATTTATAATTACACATATTATACTAATACAACAACCGTGTGAATTTTCGGGTCCAAAGTTTGCGACCGAGCGTTTGAATTGCAGAATGTTCCAAAGTTGAGCCGGTTACAATAATTACATATATACCTACCTATCGATGCAAAAACTACGAGTGCGAAGTTAAACAATCTGTAAAGAAACGTTTTTACAATAAACACGCGCTGATTATGTTGTGGATTTATATAAAAGATTAAACAACACAAAGTAAAATAAATTAAATCAACTACGTTCCAGAGACAGCTGGGGATTGTGTAGAACTGTACTGTCTTCGTGCGTGGACCGTGTTTAGACCGCAAACTGTACCTGCAGTTCTCGAAATCCGGTAAAGAGGTTAGGCTACTCGATATATTAGGCACCTATGGTATAATAATATATAGGCTTAGGCGGTAACTCGACCGTTGACATTTACCTTGATATATATTACGTTCGCGCGTGGGTACAACGATTTTTTAATTACATAGGTACTGATACAACAATCGTGTGCATTTTCGGGGCCTATGTACATATTTTAACGCGTTCCGATGCATAATATATTTATTATGAATTGCACAAGACGCGCGTGTATAGGTAGGCTAAGGTCGGGCGGCCACAACAATAATAATATAATAATATCGTTCACTGTCGCGCGATATAGGTAGGTTAGTAGGTGCCTCTTTAATTTTTACGATGAATATTAAAATATTATGATCGTTGCGATGTTCGAAAACGCACGCCGCCCGTCCGTCATCGACGATTGATTATAATTCAGTTTCGCGGCCGCGACGACGACACGGAATCAAGAAACGGCGCAAAATGTCGCTCTTCACCGTCGCGTCGCCCACTCGCGTAGTTCGCCCACTATATTATACGCCACCGTCATTACGACGATAATAATATTATTATTATTATTATCACGCGCTTCGCAATAATTCCACCGACTTTATCGCGTAGATCGCCGTGCGAGTATATGCATATATATGATAGCAATAGAATAATTATAATAATAATAAATATCATTATTTCGTCCGAACGACGACGATGGGACGATGAGCGGTTTTCGCGGAGTTTTTCGCTTTGGCAAAAAACAAATTTATGACGAAATTTTGCCCCGCGGGTGCACCTCCCGTACACGTCGTATTAAACCATATAATAATAATAGTATTATACCTAACGTGTATAACAACAGTCTGGCACCGATGGTTTTTTTATTATTTCGTTTTTTACGGACGCCTCGGATGCGATAATGGATTATTTCGTTCCGTCGTCGTCGCGTAGTCATCGCAGATAAAATTATTATAATAATAATAATATAAATTATAATTGACCCGGCGCTGGTGAGCCCAACCTATACATAATATACAGCCGTGTCGTCGCCGAGGGGGTGTCGGTTACGTCAGAACCGCAGTCGTGTACGCCGCGGTCCGTGAAATTTTAATAACTCCGCCGAGGAGTTTTCGGGCGCACCACCGCACTCGCGGCTCCTTTTTTCCCTCCGTTTTTTTGGGGATTATTATTATTATTTCGTTTGCAATAATATCATAGTCGTCGTCGTCGTCGTTATACAAGTCGATTTGTTTAGGCACGCTCGCCCCCAATTTTTCCTTCTATAGTATAGGTACTTTTATTTCATAAAATAACATTTTATTAGACCATAATTATTTTCGAATTTCTAAACATTTTTACACATTTTTTCTGCGAGAACACCTCCTCTTTTAACAGCAAATTATTTGGCGCATGATCTTCTTGAAAAATTTAATGTGTCTAAATCAAAATTCTAACGAGTAGGTTTTGAGTTATTAAAATGTTTATACTAAGGATAACAGTCCTTAAAAATGGTTTTACAAAAACATAATTCATATGATATCATCATTTTGATGGTTAGTGTTTATTATACTTGGACCATTTTTACAAATTATTTATATTGATAGATCAATAGTAATAATTACTAACATTTTCATTTCATCTAAGCCCCCATATATATTTATTCCTTTACATGATATTATCCTTTGTAGGTACACAAAGTTATACATAACTCAAAAACGACTTGTTTAAATTTCAATTTAGATACATCAAAATTCTCAAAAAAAATATTAGCTGAATAATTTAAAGCAGGGTTTTGCATTTGAAAATGAAATTTCGTTTTACGTTATTACTTATTTATAATCTAAGTGTAATACAATTTTTGTATTTATCGTTATTTAGAATTGAAACGTTATATAACATTTGCGTTTATCAATAATCTTTTTATCGTTAAAAAAAAATATATCTAATGCGGGAATGGCCCAGACACAGAATATAACAAATTCTTGAATTGATTTCTAAGATAAAAATGAAACGCGTGGACTATTAAGTAACAAGATTTTAAATTATTTCGTATTACGTTATGTTTTGTTTATTGATTTATTATATATTTTGTTAATCGCTATGTTTTGTTTTGTGATATTTAATTATTTTTATTTATCGTTTTTTTATAGCGTTATATTAATAGTCCTAACGTTATTATAACGTTTGCAAGCCCCGATTTAAAGGGAAAATGGGAGGGAGGTCCTATTTGAAAAACACAGAAGTTTATGTTGTCACGGGATCATCGCCTTAAGTGGTAGGTACAAAAAATCTCAAGTATTTAAAAATATGCGGTCTTCAAATATTCATTTAGAAATTCAAAAAAATCCGTATTTGAATATATGCGCATAATTTAAAGACAAAAAATAGAGCGAACACGTTTAAAAAAAAAATCACATTCTATATATACCTGCGGACGAGCAACGGTGTACACACCACGGATGCAGATTTCCTCATAATGTTGTAACCTACAGCAGCAGCAGGGCGCACACACTCGGGCCCTCGCCCTCGGCTTGGTGTGTGTGTGTGTGTGTGTGTGTGTGGTGTCTGGGGGTGGGGGGGGGTTTGAGGGGAAGGATGAACGAAAAATAAATAAAAAATAAACCGCCACGAGGGGATCTGACAGTGATGAAGAACCGACGGCGTTTTTATGCTGTTTTTTTTTTGTTTTTTTTTTTAATTACTCGACGCTCATCAGTCTAAATTATTCCATTAGACGCGCGGCGGCGGCGCAACACTGCCGCAAACTCGGGGCCGAAAGTTCCGACCTCATCCGTCATTCGCGTCGACGGTGCAGACGACTCGTCGCGATATATATACCTATTATACCTATACATAACATTGCACGCGCCGATGAGGCGCGTCGTGCGATGCGTTGACTTATACCTGCACGTCCTGCAGGACGACTATTATACACATCTGCTGGCTGTCGTAATTCGTTACGATATTTCATTTTATTATATTATTATATAAGATTATTATGACTGCGCATCTCGATCGGTTTATCGGTCGTATCACTGGAAATCGATAATATTATCTTGTTATAAAGCGTTGGGGCCCCGGTGCACACCGCGAGTCGGTTGAACGCACGTTTTCGAGTGAATTGCGTTCTGAACGTGATTCGAGTCGTTTTTTTGTTGTTGTTTTTTTCATTCGTTATGTACTTTGGTATTATATAAACATAGCTGCAAGTGCCAACCTCAATTAATCTGCAGTGAAACCTCCCCCGATGCACAGCTCTAAATCGTGGACGTTTAATAGGGAACAAACTACACGTTTTCTAAAAATTGAACCCTCTGAATAGCGAACTCTTCCGAGTAGCGGACACAATTTCAGTGACCGAAAATGTCAGGTATTTAGAGGTTTCACTGTTTATGGAAATACATTTACACACACCTGCCAAGTAAAATTGGTATATTGTGTACCTGTTATATACTGGCTGATCCGATTTACGTAAAACACTCACGATTTTGCAAACATCGGAAGTCGTTACAAAACAACATTTCAAACAACTATTTAATAATAAAAATATTCTATAAACGAGCTAGCCGATATTCATACTTTCGGAACCGATTCGGAACTGTACCGTAATAGGTACTTATGGTATTTACTTAGGTAAATAGGGGCCTATACCTTACCTTCTAACTGATATTACCGATCCGCCCTGCCGCCGCTATCTTTCTTAAACTGTTTTCCCAATTTTTATCCTATAGTAGCGTGTTATAATATTATTATGCATACATTCAAATTAAGATTTTTGGAATTTTTAATTGTTCTTGAAGACCATACTTTCGAATACTTGGATTTTTTAGCTCATAATGATGCTTCTATGACAGTGCAAACTTCTGTTTTTTTTTAATTAGGAATCCTCATTTTCACTTTAAATTATTTAACACTAATTTGTTTTGAGAAAGTTAATGTTTTTAAGTCAAAATTCGAACGAGTAGTTTTTGAGTTTTATAACTTTGTGTATTAAGGAACTCAGAAACTACTCATTAGATTTGATTTAGATACATAAACATTTTCAAGAAAAACATCCACTAAATAATTTGAAGTAACACAAGGTGGGTTTTCGTTTGAAAAATAGTAATGTGTCACCACAGGACACTCCTGAGAATCTTAGGTAGTACAAAAAAATCAGGAATTTAAAAGTATTATGGTCTCTATAAGTATACTGAAAAATTCTAAAAATCAGAATTCCGATAAAATGTACTAATATTGGGAAAAGTGGGGGGTGAGCAGCTTAAAAAAGTCCCCCTGTATAGGTACGTGTGCTCGTCAAATCGGGTCAGATGTGCGCGCACGCACACACAATATTATTATAATACATAATATTTATACGGTTTCGTATAATATGTGTGTTTTCCATTTGTGTTTGTTATATTCTTGACAGTCATCGTCATTCGTCGCAATGTGTACCTACAGTAGAATATAATATTATATATTATTATTATTATTTGATGTGTACGCGTTTTGACCGAATTGCATTATAAATTATTGTACGCGAGCTGTGGCAATCGCACGCACACAGCGCACACAATATCGTCTGATGTTTGTCGACGGCGGAACAGTCTTATTAAACGTCTGAATTATAATATTGAATAATATTATTATTTATTATCCGCTCGCCTCGACATCGCGTACGATTTGTCATTACGCGACAATAAGTTTAAAACGATTGTATTGTACCTATTATGTTCGTGCTCAATTAAAATAATAATATTATTATGCAGTCGTACCTCCTATCCTATCCGAACGGTTGGGCTCAGCAGTAATCAACAATTATTATTCGTCAACTTTGTTTACTACTGCTGCTGCTGGAAGTCTATATTTAGTATAGCACGATGAGCGTACCCTGCTATATACAAGGGATGGGCTACTCAAATTTACGAGCTGGCCAATTTTTAAAACTTCCAAATCTAGCGGGCCAGATGGCATATATGGTAAAAAAAAAGGTCATTAAAAAGGGAATATTATTATGTCGATTCCACCGGCTTTTGTTTCCGCTGGCTATTGTCTATAATATTTACGCATCGATTCCACCGACAACTGTTCATCATTAAACCTAGATACATATTTATCATCGACGTAAGGCGCTAGACAAAATAATTAATAAAAAGTTATAATTAATAATTAATTAATTTTTAATTTTTAATTCAAGTCGTAATGAATTTATTTTCATTTCTAGTTTCGACAATCTATATATATAAAATTAATATAAAATATATATATATATAGTTATAATGTTAAATATTTAAATGTATTTATAGTGCAGTGTTTCTTAACCTTTTTTTTACGGCAACACCATTATTTGGTACCATAAAAATGGCTACACACTTAAAAAAATAATGGATTTTTGAAAAAGTAACGATTGTAAACATTTTTTAATTATTACATTAAGTATTACCATTTTATTACAATTCAAGTTAACACAATTTTTGATGACACATATCGCGGTAATACGTGATACACGCCGGTTGAACCACTGATTAAGTGTATTAAAATTACTTTTGGTAATATTTAGACAAATGTTTTAAATAAATAAATCAACAAATAAATTGTATTATTAGTATTTAAATATTTTGATAATTTTTTTTTTTATCAAAAGCGCTAATTTTACATTTCTGTTAGGCATTATTAGTCCACTGATAAGTAATAACTTTCAGTTTGTATTTAAAACATGTGTAAATATGAAAATGTTAGGGTGATGTTTGATAAATTTAAAGTTTTATTTTTAATGGAAAGACTCACAGCTATAATCATTAGTACAGTAAACAGTAACCAGCGTAATCAATAATAGCCGGCGGAATCGATACCAAATCGGTGGAACTGATATAATATGCCAATTAAAAAAAATTATTTATAATTAGTATTTATTTTGTTTGATTCTTACAAATTAGTTTGATGTGAGTTTTGAGGATGTATGACCACTGCAGATGATAACTCATACAAATCAATATATATTTCGGAAGTGGAAACACGAAGTCGATGACCTAATGTTTCAATCTATTAGACGATTTCTTTGTTTTGATTTGACATGCTTTATATAAAAAAAATGTAGCACGGGCCAGATAAAAAAAGGTACGCCGGCCACCTGTAGTCGCTCATCCCTGCTGTTTACAATACACATATAATCACACGATTTTAAACAATCAAAACGAACAGCGACTGTATAGGTGGTGACGATCATTGTGATACAGTCAGACTCGGTGAACTCAAAGTTATACGGACAGGCCAAAAAGTTAGAGTTATCCAAGAATTCGAGTTAAACGAATAGGATCCTTTAAATAAGAAGTTCTAGGAACCGGAGAAAAAGTTTTAGATATCCACGATTTAGAGTTAAAAATGTTCGATTTACCAAGTTTGACTGTAATAGGCACAAAGTATATTATGACATCAAATTTTATTATATTTACTATATTTTTGAGTTCTTCGGTTAAAACGTTTTAAAAAAGCGGGATTTTAACCGAACTACATTTTATTATACCCGACCATGATTGGCAATTGCACCCACATAAAGTAAATTAAATTTGGTTTTATTAAAAGACTGCACAATAATATTATTATCATTTATCCATTCTCCTCAACATCGCGTACGATTCGTCTTTGCGCAATAAATTGCGCGACAAGTTTGAAACGATTGTATAATGTTTTCGGCCAAATTGAATAGTAATATTATGATCGTATCCGAACGATTAAGCTCCACGAGTAATATAAAAAAAGTTGAATTTTTTTGAAATAATGAGTCTAGACACTATTAAATGGACCACCTGGTGTAACACACATATTATTCCATAATTTTTGAGCCAATCAAAACGAGCACCGAAACTACAACTGTAGACCGATTATGATAATAGGCGCAAAGTATATTATATGAACGCAATTATAAGATAATAATATTTTATTATATATTTTTTTTTGAGTTTTTTGGTTGAAACGTTTTCAAAAAGCAATTCATTAACGGGAAACGTCAAACTCGTACCTTATCACCTACTTCTTGTCGTTAAATTTGAAAGAATTACTTATTTGTATTGAAATTACAAGTTTTCGTTTATGCATTATGCGTACATATATGTATACTTACTGCACTTCTGCAGGGTATATAGACTTTAACCTAATTCGAATAAAGTTTCATTAATGGTTCTTTGAAATTAATTAATGCGCAAAATATAATATAAGTGTGTGTCATTTGAAAAATATACGTACCTATAATATTTTTAAAAGTCACATAATAAAGCACGAACAAATCAATATTTTCACATTTTCGTGATTAAAATTAATTATTCTAATTGCGAACAAATATTTTTATACGTATAAATTAATCGAAAACGAACTATTTTTTACCTTAACGATCACACAATATATAATAATCAACAAAATTATCACAGTAAATGTAATTATTTATTTTATACTTTCACACTCTTATAATAATTCTCATACCTACTGTGATATAATATGAACTAGGTCAGGCTAAGTTTTGATAGTTATTATTATTTTTATTTTTAATGCGTTTATTACCAGTCAAAGTTATGATGATAATAGTAACAATAACATTTAACAATAATAGTTTAATATGTTTTGGAGGTGAAATTATGTATTTATTTTACAATAGAACAGATGTATGTGCTATTTGCCAATTAATGTCACCCGTCAAAATAATACAAAAAAAAAAACTAAATCGTATGATTCGCTTAAATAATCGATTTATTTTCTTGTAATATTGTCATATTGTAATAGTTAAACTTATTTTTCCAACTCCAAAAATTGTCATGGTCTCTACTTTTGTGTACGTACAACGATTTTTAAACGCTATTTAGGTCAAAGGAACAAAGTTGAATTACAATTATTATATTAACGATCAGTTGCCTTATGAGCTGTTATAATAGTACTTTAAATAGACACATTATAGAACATTGAGTAATTTTAGTTTAAACTGTATTTACTCGATATAACTACTAAATAGTTACCTAGGTACCTACCTACTTATTTAATACGTTTATACCAACATTAAAGTTACGAGTTATAATAAACTTTATATTGTTTTATTTATTTTTTAATAGCATATAATGTAGGTATACACATAATAAACACGTATTTATTGCGCAATAAGATAATATTCGAATTGGACTTAATTCAACATTAATTGACATAGTATATAGGTGCTTTTCGTTAGGTAAATATACATTAATTATGTTATACGAATCTCTTAAATTGAACATTTATGAGTCGAATGGGTAGTGTTACAACGTTGCTAATATAACGCTTATTATAACATATCACGAGGAAAACTGTTATAATATAAAATGTTTCCTTTTAAATTGTTTCTTTCAATTTTCTTTTTGCAAATCATCAATAATTACGAGACAACGTGTAGAAAAATGTATTATTTATAGTGCAATCGTGCAAGACTAATGATTCACACTAATTGAGTGAATATCTCCAAAAACAGTTTTTAAAAAGTTTAAAAACCGTACACAAAGTCATAATAAAAAACCTGACTTCGACTTTTTTTTGTGTTGACTAAGAACGTCATACCCAAATTAAAAAATGAAAGTTTGTGGAAATTTTGGATTAAAAGTTTTTCAAGTATTTGTTAAAATGAAAATAAAGTAAAAAAAAAAATCATCGCATAACGTCAAAAAAATCTAGTTTGACACTCGTCTGTAACCTGCACACTCACTAACCTCGGCACTGATATTATAGAAGAGTCTTGTTAATATTATAATATGCTTAAGATTTCGCTTTATATCATACATAATATCACAATTATTTTTGGGTCTATTTTAAACTGTTACTTTCTTCACTCGTCATGTTGTAATTACTAATTATTAAATAATTTGAACACCTATTGTATTATGGTGAAATTTAAAAACAATTTTAGCTAAATTCAAACGAAATTTAGAATCTCCTTACAATAACGTGTTGATTGCGGTTTACGAGACTTTATTTTTAATATCATACAGTAAGTAAGCGTATACGACTTAAACGGCTTGTATTAAATTCCCCGGTATTAAAGTTATAAACCGGGTATAATTCGCTCTGATCCATCATAGTTGTAGGTTTCCAGTGTGACTTGTCATTGAGTAGGTCACTGTAATGGATGTGTTAAATTTGAATTCGATAATAAATCGTTGCGTACAAAAAACCATTCTTAGTGGTGACAGTGTGTTAGCTTCTTATTTCCAAGGATATTCATTTAAAATATATTTATGTATTTTATATTACTATTAGAACTTTATTTTTCCATGTGTAAAATATAATCAAATACAATATTATGTTAAACTAATTTTTGCCAAAAACATCGAATATAATATAGTCTTATCATAACAGCGTATACCTTGTGATACATTGTGATTCATTTATAGTAAAACTGAGTGATTTACTAAATAATGTCATGATAACGATACATCAAAAAAAAAAACATTGCACAAAAAATGATTCGTTTGTATTCGAGGTTCAAATTGCCCGGACAGGCCCAAGTATTTCCCGGTATTCCACATTGTCCGTAACCTATATTATACATATTATTGTTATTTACTTAAGTCAATCTTATTTTCAATAAGTTTGTGGCATATGAATACAAATTCATAAAAAATTAAGTTCAATATTTTAAAAATGTCGAGTTAAATAAGCATAATAATAATATTCATTAAGTATGGTATTTCAATTCCCTATGTGTGCTCCTTTTTTGAATTATAAATATACTTTTCTAAAAACTGGTGTTTCGTAAATATTGCCGTTTTTCCCAATTGTTAAGAAAAGTACTGGAAATGCTTTTATCCTGCTTTTTAGACCCCAAAGTACCAAAAAGATCAAATTTTCCATCTCAAAGGCTGCGAACGAGTTGTGTCCAAAATACTGAATTGTGTCCCACGGCCTTTTTCACGTTACACGAGTTGGGCACGGTAGATTTTAAAGAGAACAAAATTCAAACTGAGAAATTTATCCATTACTATGTTGTATATTATTACATGTTAAGGTACATGAAAATATTTATTGTTTCATTTTATTTGTAACTTATATAAATTAAAAATTAAATAAATTAAATAAAAAAATCGAGAAATTTATCCGTTACAGTATTATAATAGTACGTATATATTTTTTAGGAAAAATGAGAATAAATAATGTTGTTTTGTCATTGTATTACAATATTAACAAATAGAAATAAAGCTGTTTTATTTGAGTTGATGAAACAACATAGTATTATTTAAGTCTCGTGTAAAAATGTATATTATTATAATATTGTATTGGACAAATTTCTCGATTTGAATTCATCAGCACACGAAACGTGCTTAAGCTTACCAAAACAGTTTTTATAAATTGAAAACGATAAACTTCGCCGGGACACAACTAGTGTACCCCACTTTTTACGTCGGGACACAACTCGTTAACTTCAACCACATACTACTCTCAAAGTTGAAGTAATTTTTTTGAACCATAAAAATTTCGTCCGACACAAAAAAAAGACACTTTCCATTGTAAAACCATTGCATTCTTCGCTTCGATCATAATCTAAAAAAAGATACTCGGCAGTCGACACTCCTTGTATTGTACTAGGTTAAGGCTATTGCGATGCGCATTAACGTTAAAGTTTAATATGTCAGAGAAAACTTCGTAACAAATATCAGTCTTGTCTTCTCAGTTTTGGCGAAAACTTGTTAAAACAAGTCTAGAGATTTATTTATGGGGATCACGGGGACGTCTAATTGCACGGGACACGAAATAGTTAAAAAGTTCTGTACATTATTATTATTATTAGAAACTAATGTCATATAGCATTTCTTTGATTTTCAGCCTTGTTATTACACGCGTGTTGATTTTTTTGATAAATCGTATATAATTATAATGAAATCAGAATTACATAATATTAAGTGTAAAATATTCTTTGTATAAATGGGTTAAATAATTTAATTTGTGCATACACAAATTGTAATACCATATAATAAAAAACACCCGAGAATAAAAACTAATAAACCGGTTAATATCGATTCAAAAACATTTTTAATTGTTTTGCACGGTTTAGCTAATTATAAATTAATAGCGGTTTGCAAAAAGTATATTATGACCTATTTCTAAATTTATTAAGCAGGAAACTATATTATGTTGATGGAAACTAAATAGGCAGGAACGTTATATTATGTGTACATAATAGATTAATATCAATTAAATGGAATTGTTATTCATCAAAAGTTTAAAAAAGTTTGTTATTTTTTTGTATTTATTATTTTATTTATAAGACCATAAATCATACTTATTTGGGACGAAATTGATTGGTTTATTGTTGTCGATGGAAAAAAAAAATATTAACGTGATTTCTACGTCTAAAGGAATCGCTAACAGTTAGTCACGGTTTAATGAATACATATTATTGGAATCTGAATAATCGTGGTTCGCCGACGTAATAAACTTACGAAATTTAGAATAAAATCACAATAATAACAACAGTGGACGGAGAAAAAGTTCCCGTGTATTACAGACGTGCAACACGAAAGTATATTACGTCAACGTTCCAAAAGCCTTTTGCCCCCCCACGCACTGCCCAAATAAAAAACGAATCTGCACTGAATGATTTTCAACGGATCGAATTAGTGATGACAATATTAAAATTCCCAAGACCGGCAATTGGTCGCAAAATGTTATAATTTTTTAGTGTCAACGTTTAATTAAACCACTATTATAGTAACTATTTGTTGTTGTTAACTACAACTGTAGTTTTAGATGATCCGAATGACAAATATTTTTACCCTTAAATATTACAGGAGACAGGAGAACTTGGATAATTCCAAAAACGTATTTAATTGTGTCGTAAATAAATCTAATTCGAGTTATATTATGTTTAAATGTCAGTTATTATCAGTGTGGTAAAGATGAGATTTTAAATAGTTATTTTATTATTTAATCGTTCTTGTATAGTTGATTTTTTTTTTAAAGACATTTTCGGGTAGTGAAATATTTCGGGATAATTCCTTGTTCCCGGGAACATTCCTTGGGGAATATTCCCAGTGACGCATCACTACAACTGGTATTCGCATATATACAAACATTAACGGAAAATAATATTTTACCTAAGTTTATGCACAATACGAAAATGTATTACGTAAACGTTCCAAATTATATAATAGGTACATAAAAAACAGTCGAAGAACACGTCTTATTACAATATATATTCTTTATATTATCATATTAATCAGTTTATTGTGTGATAAAATATTTATAGAACCGAGCGCTTGGTACACTGTCGTTCTACTCGTTCTTGTGAGATGAATTTTTTTTTTTTTATGAATTTCCCCGAAAAAATATTGTTCCACCTTTCGGGAACGTGCCTTGGGAAATATCCGTATATAGCGTGGCGCGTCACTGTATTACTGGTAAGACGAACAAAAATTGACGGAAAATAGTAGCCACGCTTTCCCGCGTAGATGCACAACACGAAAACGTATTGTATTACGTCAACGTTACAAAAGTACTTTTGCAGCTCAATATAAAAAAAAAAAAAACGATTGATTTTCGACGGACTTCCGTTTGGCCTCTCGCGATGCAGCTGGAGGTTAGAGTGATGTGATATTGTTTTACGCTTTGCTGTCTTCTAACGAGTCGCATAACGCCTAAAAAATAATAATATGGTAAAATACCCGCACGAAATAAATCATTATCGCCATACGAAATAAATATGCAATACGATTTTCGTTTTTCGTTTGTCCTCGGACGATAATAATGATATTATCATCGTTGCACTTCACCCCGGGCTAATAATAATATATATATATCTTTTTATTTCACCTATAAAAGCCTGTCCCCTTCGTCGAGTTCACTGCGGAATTTACGGAAGAACCTTGCCCGTCGATTATCATTCGATACCGCTACCATGGTATTAATATTATATACCTATACTATATAATATAAAACATCGGTGGCGGTTCCTCTATATATTGCACGCGTATATTATAATAATATTATGCCTATTATGTTACAGCCGCCGTACTTGGCGTACGAAACAAAATAAAATAATAAGCAGCAATACGAATAAAAAAAAAACTATTAAATCGCTGACGAGTGGGCGAAACAACAAACACACAACTGCAATATTATAATAATATGTGCAACGACACAATATTATGATAAACGATTGTTATCATTTTTAATGATTGCGCGCATACAGATGTATATCTCTCGGTTTGAAACCCACGTACTTTTGACGTTGAAAATATTATAATAATATTATGTCATTGGTGATATTATTATATTTTGCTCGAGTCGAAGAACAATGCTGCAGTCACATCGCCAAAGTCTCGCGGCTATCCGCCACATCGCAAGCCCGACCCCGTGCGCGTTCCACGACGAGTCGTCATACTATTATAATACGCTCTTTATAATAATGAGTATGAAATCGACAGGTAATGCGCAGTGGAACTTGGGTATGTCTCGGCCCCCCCCCCAAAAAAAAAAAATTCGACATATCGAAAATTCGAGTTACCGAGGACATTTAAAACATAAATACAATTTGAAATGAAAATTTTTTATTTTTCGAAAGAAATTTGTATTTATAATACGTAATTTATTTATTGTATATTGTATACATGTTATATGTATTTCTCATTTGTAATGGATACACACTATTTTCTATTAAAGTAGAAAATCTGTCATTTTTTTGGTTTTTGTTTATTACTAGAAGTACTTTCAATAAAACTACACAAAACACAACGCAAACTGTATAATTAAAATCACGAACGAGTACTATAATTATTGAGTATATTAACGCACAGGTCAACTGAACACTAAATAAAATCAAGAAAAAGTAAAATCGGTGTAACGTTATCGCGGTTATCGGTTACTAGCTGAACTATAATTAAATATCAACGTTATTACAGCGTTGAATAAGCTCTATCACTTTATCTAATCTGTTATATTATTATATTCGAGTTAGTGGATCGAAATAAACGGTGGGAACCGGATAATGACTTCGACTTATTGAAATATTTGACATTTAGAAATTCGATATACCGAAATAAATTAACACATATTGAACTGAATAATCGTGACCAAAAAAAAAAATTCGACGTAAAGAAACATCGAGATGCTGGAGTTAGAGATAGCGAGGTTCCACTTTACCATTATCACAAAAGCAATAGGTTATTGGTTAGCAATAGGTATAGTCGTGCATAAAGTGATGGGCACTAGCGAATAGTTGATACAATCGAACACAAAACGATAGTCCACGAGCACAATCGAATAATCATTCGAATAGTAATTCATTGTCTGAATGTTAAAAACTATCCGATAGTTATTCGATAGTTATCATTCGAATAAGCAATCAAAATACAATCATTCGATTTTGAATAGTAATTTCATAGATAAAAATTACAAAAACTATATCGAATATTCAATCGATAGTTTTTATTCGGATTTCGGATAAACAATCGGTCGTTTATACGAATATCTTGCGAAGACCACCCGACTACGCGAGTACCTGACCACTGACCAGTGACCACAAAAATACGAGATTAAAATTGTCATTCGAATGAAAACTGGCGCAGCCGTTTCGTCAGACGTTCGTTCCCGCAACAGTGCGATGGTTTGTTATTTTTACTTATTAAATTAAGGCTTAAACATCATGCGTCGTGTTATTAGCCCTGAGAACATAGTTAGTGAAAACTGTCTAAAGCGGACCCTGAGTAAAACGGAAAACTATCCAATACGGAATTTTTCTATGGTCCCGGCACGTTCCTATAGTTTTATATAGACTCTCAACCTCAATAAAACGGAACCTTCATAAAGCGGAAACGGAACGATTTTATAATTCCCATGCAAGTAAAAACCTTGCATAAACCGGAAAAATGACACGCGCGTGTCAAATCTAAACCAAAAATAAGGTATAAAATATAGATATGCCGATATGCGTATGTACAATGTACATCGTTAAATAGTGATAGATAAAGAAGATAAAATTGTTCTATAGGTACATATTGGTACAATATAATATGTACATTGTACATACATTGTACATACAATGCATTATCGCATTATTATTATTATGTATTATTGCATCTTAAACGATACGAAATTTCTTCTTTGTACCTGGGACACAGTCTTACACCAACAGTCGTACGTACACTTTTAATTTTATTTTATCTCCTGTTCATCGCATTAAATATTAAAATGACAAAATATAAGTGTCTTTCATTAAATGAAAAATATCAACTGTAATAAAAAACCTATACTTTAGTTTAAATTTAATGAACTATAAAACCTATATTTTAGTTTAATGTTTATGAATTATATTATTATGTATTTAAAACAATAATTTGAAAAATATTCTTTGGTATTTATTTGAATTGAATAATCCGGAATTTTTCCGTTTTATTGAATAAAGCGGAAAACTGCTTAAAGCGGAATTTTTGTTGGTCCCATGCGGTTCCGCTTTAGACAGTTTTCACTGTATTTTGAAAATAAAGATAAGTAAATAGAAATAGAAATCTACGCTGTTTGTGTTACAATTCGTAGTAACTATAGGGTACCTATATTAGATGTTTACAATGTTAGAAATTATTTATAAGTTTAGGTTTTGTTGAGAATTCCATGATTTTTGTGGTGTTGCTTTCCTTGAGGGCTGATTCCGTGCTCGGTGGTATAGAGATAATTTCAGCGTATCCCACTTCGGGATAGCAAGTTATTGTTTGTATGGTTTCTATGATATTAGACTCTAAGCTGGTTTTTTGTAAATCATTTTTCGTTTGACACGTCAGCCAAACAATGTGTCACGTCATAAAATATATTCTTCTAGATATTGAATATTCTACTTTTTATTATTATTATTATTATTTTTAATAACTATTACACTGCGTTCACATTATAAACATCTAACAAAATAATATTTCAGATTAAAATATAAAAATTAAATAAATATAAATAAAAAACAACAAATTGATGATAAAAAAAAATGCATTATTTTCAAGTATGCATTTTTATAACAGTAAGCTATTCGGAAACTTTATACATTACTTATAACGGAGTAATAACTACAAATATTGAATTTAAAAAAATAAAAATGTTCTTACAGATTGTTTGAAATGTAGTATCTTATTTTATTATATTAAAATAAACAAATTGAAATTGAAATAAGATAAAAATATCATGACACCATTAACATGTTTATAAATAGGTAAGGTACCTATATCATTTATATCAAGTTTTAAAATGTCATTTGTGTAATAAAAATCAGTAATTTTACCTCCAGCATACTATTATAGGTATATTGGCCATGACAAAACTAATTTATTATCGAATTATTTTGTAAAAAAAAGGTTAAAGTTCGGTAAAATTTGCATTTTTGCAAAATGTATCATTAATATTATTATCATAATAATATTCAATTATTGTCAGTCGTGAGTTAGACGAAAAAGGTTTTATGTAGGTAACTGTATAAATGTCGTTAATCAAAAAAAAAAAAAAAGGGAAATAATAAAAATATTTCTTCGCTTTGAAACGGTTTTTATTTAAATCCAGACTGCAGCGCGTGTTAAAACAATATTCTTTTTCAAAGTGTTGCCGTCGCGACGACAGAATAAATGCGAATGTCTCCGACGACCATTTTAGGTTCGAAAATTGAAAATCACGATCGAAAACGGCCACTGCACACAGCGAACACGCCCGCCAGGGCCATAACCGTAAATATAGATTTACAAAGAGACATTAAAAACGTATAGTTATATAGTATTGTGTTGCAATGCATGTCAATACACATTCTATGTAAATATGTATAAACATCTATTAGAATCTCGACTTTCATTTGCATTTATGACTTTCGAGTCATTGATGTTCAGCGGTCTGCCCGCAATATTGCGTTTTAATAGATGGTATAGATCCGATAAAAAAAAAAAAAACACAAATATAATATATTATAAACACGATATCAATAAACATTGCGCCACGGCTGATTCTGTTGGTGTTATAGTCGTACGTTATTGACGGCCACCCTAAAACGCATTTAAAAGTCGAATAATTTACAGACTAGAATAATAAACCGGAGCCGGTGCAGCTGTATAGCTGTATCGAGTTGAACTATATTGTAGTTATTGTCACGTAACGTAATGCAGAGATACTGCACCGCATGTTATTATTTTAGTCCAAACACCTTGTGCATCAGGCCCGTTATTAAAAATATTCCGAGAAGACAAACTAGAAAAATACCGAAGAAAAAAAATTATCGATTCGATACAATAGTGGTAACTTTATTACAATGCAGGTGTACCTATACCTATCGATATTCTAAGACTACTAAAAACTTTATCCGTTTATTCGAATTCTATTTTTTCGTTTTTGTTCACTGCCTTTTGCTATCCCGATGACGGTGTACAAAATAATATGTTACAGTAGAACCTCGTTTACCCGAACCTCCGTTATACGAACCTTCTATTATGCGAAGTGCGATATTGGCGTTTCCGAACGTTCTGTTGTCCGAACGCCACAGCTTTTCGTCAAATGAAAATTGATAATTTTGTCGAAAAAATGCCATAAATATATTATGTTCCTTGTATGTTTTTTTCGTCGTGTTATGTAGGATTACGATAATATGAATTAAACATATTATCATATTGTAAAGATGTACGTAACATACAATGTATTTATTAAAACAATTTCCAATAACCGATAACTTTCGCGTATCCGAACTAAGTGCGGTCCCGATTAGTTCGGATAGTCGAGGGTATATTGATTTTATTGTTAGACAACCTATACAATTTTAACTTTGTCAGGCACAAAAAAGTCACAGAAATTATTTTTCCTTTCGTGCGAGAAAATCCCGAATATTATAACAGCATGGTAAGTTCAAACATCCGCGGCAGTCGCGTACAACTGCCGTAGAATATCGAGTTAACCGGAAAATCGTAGGCAATCGAGGAGATAACCGACAAGTGCCCACTACACAATCTGCAAATATTAGAATAAATAGGTTTTTTTTTCCATATATAAGTAAACATTTATTACGACTTTAGACTTGTGGAGAATAAAACGGCAAAGAGCCTATACTATTATATACCTACCACCCAGCCGTCCCGACTGCAACAATCGCATGAGCCGCTGCGGGTATAAGGCGAGATGCTTGTGTTTTGTAAAAATCCGTCAAGTAGGTAACCGCACTCCCGCAATAGGTGTCGAGTGTGCCTCATCGTTTTGAGTAGGTCACTGCTGTAGGTAGGTAATGGATATTGTGTTGCATTAATTGAATTCAATAATAAATCATTGCAGCAGCATATGGGTACGATGGAAAACGATCTTGACCGGGAACGGTGTTATCCACGGTGGTAACCAAACAATATTATTCGAATAATAATATTAGAATATTGTAATTTTTATAAATGTCCGCACTTACTGTTAATGTTTTTCCCGGGGCTCGCAGACGTCGTGGTAACGTTACGATTATAACGCCTATAACGGTATATTATAATAATGTGACAAAAAAAAACGATTGAAATTTGTAAAACGTAATTTAAACGGAAAACGGTATAGGTAAGCAAAAGTAATTGAATACCACGAAACATAACGATTAAAAAAATTTATAATATATCATTACACAAAACAAAAGGTAATATTTATTGAATATTATTAAACGAAAATAACTCAAAACGAAATAATTTAATAATGATTTACTTAATAAAGTTAAAGATTTAAGTTGTACCTACAACGTTTTAAATAACGATAAACGAAATTTTAATTTCAAATGGAAGCCACTGAAATACTGGAAGTACTGAGAAATCTCTACTTTTGACCCACCGAAGTTCATACTAGATTCAATTTGTTACCAGAAAGTCTTCCTCAAAGTTTATGATGACCAATTTTTTACTAGAATAAGAGTCCAAAGCCACAACAATTTAAAAATTCAAAACACACATTATTGCAAAAGTAGTATCATCGCTTCACTCACAATCTAAAAAAGATAATATTATTTGATTTGTGATTTTTTTTCTTATTGTGGTTGTTCAAAAATACTATATCTGAGTAATGAGTATCCCCATTATTCACATATTATTGAAATTCGTTTATCATTATAAATTTATAGTATTACAGGTTTATCATACGTGCCTAGCTGATAATATAAAATACTTCATAGGACTATATTTCGTCAAATTGTTTGTCGTTAAAAATATCGGTCTAATTTTGCAAAAAAAATCAGTCCAACTACAAATAAAAACAAATTAAAAGCCAAAAGAATACTTATATAACATTTATAATAAGTGTATAATATGTAATACTATGTATATTTATTTTATTTTAAAATTCATCCTGAAAAAAAAAAATAACATTTTTTTGTTCTTAAATAATGTAGGTACTGTACTTATTATACCAGTATACAGTATTTTATATAAATAATATGTTTTGCTGAAAGTTAACCAGTTGTATTTTTTTAATACTTCATAAAATGTATTGAAAGATGTATCAACATTTTTTTAATATTATAAAAATGGAATATTGAATATAAAAATATTATTATTTATTATATTATTCAAGTTAAATTAAAATTAAATAGTATTTTTTTTATATACTTACTTGATTATTCATATTTTTTTTCAATCGCTTTAAAGCGGTCATAGGTAGGTACATCAACTGCTTTTATCATTCTCAAATGGTAAAAAATTATTTTCATGTTTGAATAGTAATGTTGCAGTGTAGTCTTTTAATTGTAGTCTAGACTCTAGTTAGTTGTTAGTAGTTTGTTGTATATTTATTTAATTTTATTGTATAAAATATTATATCAAGAGTTGAACATGTCCGCTTCAAGTAAAAAACTTATTTATGACGGACTTATGGATAGTATAAGTACTTGATAATAATTAACTCAATTAAATTTATAAAAAACTAATTCTTAGTAAGTTTTTTACATTGTAAAAAAAAAATTTAAAAAAATTTACCAACTCTGAGCAATAAACAAGATAACTCCAAAAAAAATGTCTTGTTTGTGGTTAAAAGTGTAAAAAATATTCACATATCAACTTCATTAAGGGTACCACAGTTTTTATCACTGTCTTAAGTTTATAAAATAATTTTTCTTTTTATTATTATTCACTTATGTATATATTTGACATTAAATAATATGTGCTTCCTGAAAAAATTGATAAAACGGAGCTGTCTGGTTACTGCACACAGAGCCCTTCAATTATCTTTTCTATCATTTATATATTCCAAATACAATTATTATAGCTAGGTTTATATACACGATTAGTTTCAATAATAAAATGTCAATATTTCACCACTCTTTTTTTAAAATATGTAAATTGTATCTATGGATGTAAATAATATATAATGGGATCTTTTCGAAAAGGTTAGTCGAATACACGTAATAATAATAATAACAATAATAACAATGTACGAACACAATATTATACCTCTGATAACATAATTTATTATAAAACAACCGATCGACGACCTGCTGGGTTCCGCCATACGTTGTCCCGTAATATTTTATTATAATATTATAATTAATTTATTATTATCTTCAAACGCGAAACTCGCACAGGTTTGACGGCACCACAAATCATGCTAACCCAAAAAATATTACACGTACGTAGTAATATTTTTTTATTATTAACACGACGGTACGCTGCACGTATCGGCCCCTCCGGAGGATTGTCGAATAAGTCAAATTATGTATATTGAGGAGGCGCATGCAAAAAGAAACATTTCGGGTTCAATTTTTTATAACGAATACGCGGGTGTGTGTGTGGTTTGCGAGTATAATAATATTATAGAGGTTAAGACGTTTCGCCGGGGAGAGAGCGTTTCCAAAGATATGCACTTTAAATTATGAAAATGTAAAAAGTTTGCGCTCGGTAGATTCGCGTCAATCATATTATTATTATTTTTTCTCGTTACGTATATACCTACGCGTGAAATAGAAATAGCTGCACGCATCGGCGCCCCCGATAGTAAACGGGGTGATTATTTTTATTTAATTATTCATCGATCGATTTTCCGTGCAGAATGTTACTCGAACGGTTTGAAGTATTATTATAACATTCACAATATTTGTATAGGTAGTACTATTATTATTTATAAAAACGCATTTTTTATAATTGTATTGGTCATATATTAAAGCTTTTAATTAGTATTAACTGCTATAAGTAAAACGCGATGGTAAATCGTAAAAAGTTGTGATCCACTACTCTGCTTGTCTAAACTTTAAACGCTTGTTAGAAGGAAAACATCAAACAATTTATTGAATATTTGAAATTTGCTCGTAATAACTTTATAAGAAAATAAAACATAATATATATGATATTACGTCGCCGTTCAAAAAAATATAAAAACCAGTAAACATTATATATTTTAATTTTGTAGAGATGAAGCGCAGTGGCGTGATACAAATACGTCGCCGTTAACCACGTAAAAAACACAACAGTTATATTATTATTATAGTTATGATCATTCCATCGCGCCAGCAGGAAGTCTTCTACAGGTGTCAATGCGGTTCTTTTTATTATTATTATTATTCAAATGATTACTACTACGGCGTTATCTTCTCGGTATTTTAATTACTATCATTATCATTATTATTTGTAATGCTTCCGAGCCGCCCGAACAATGTGATTATCGCGCACTACGTAAACCTATACTGGCCATAATAATATATTACACTATTGGTACCCGCGTCGTGCGTGCCATTGTGTGACTTATGAAACACGAATTCCGAACGAACATATTATATTATACAACGAATTAACGGGATGTAAAATTTACTTTCGTTAATCCATATAACGATACCGTATTTGTAAACACCTTTTAGCCATAAACGACGGACGTTAATGATAGAAAAGTTCACTGGCACGTTGAACTATACGCGGTAAATTCTTCGGTTGACATATTATATAAACGTTTTATGGTAATATTTCCAAACTCGACAGGTCAACCCGTCCGACGTTTTTTTTTCCCCCAAGTCACTTATTGCTCCAAACCAGAAATACGAATTGGCATTTGGCGTTATATATTATGCCTCAAAACGTTTTAAGTTATTAAAATATTTAATTTTTTCCTGCGAAATTATTTTACTCGCCACCGCTCTCATTAGTGTTGACGAATGAAAAATTTCGTGTTTTTTTTTTATGGCAGTAGATGTTGAAAAATATACAAAATATTTATTTTGACAGTTACGGACTTACGCATTTCTGTTGAAGTTGAAGTTACTAAGTCTTATCTGTGAACAACGAGAGGAAGTTTAGAAAAGATCTATAGGTATTTTAAAAGTTGAACGTATACGTAGTTCCGATGGATCCAAACAAGTCATGGCATTAAGTAGACACTATAATATATTGTAAGACGTACCTTACGTGATGCCTTTATAATTAATTATGTATAAATGTTTGCGCGAGCTCTGATACGTACGGATCACATCCAAGTCATCCGATCAATTAGATCATTCATACCATGGTAGTTAGTATTGCGAAACGGAATGACAAAGGCATAATGCGATCTAGCAGTGGAACGGGGGCGGGAACTCTAAAGTTAATTTGACGGAGGAGAGAGAGAGGGAGCATCGATAAGTCTGTCCATCAACTTGCGCAAGAATAACAAATTATCACTGACATATGTCTATCTGCTAATGAGTTTCAGAGTTCAAGCTCTGTTTTATTACATGGAGGTAATTTTGCGGGTTATGTTCAGAGATAAAAGCGGCTGAATATGAAAAGCGTCTTTGTACACGCTCCAATAGCGAGCAGTTAATTTCCGTAAAGCAGTTTTTCCCGACATTTTTTTATTCTACTACGCCTCCGTTTATCATATTTAAAAAATACTTGTGGATAATAGCACTAGAGTTTTCTTTTAGATACTACACAAACAAGTTATAAGAAACCTTGTTTTAAATTTTCAAATCTTAGGTACCTACAAATATTACGATTTCACGAATTTTCAACAACAAAATAATTTGAAAGTTTTCTCGACTTTGATTTTGTCGAACTTCTGACTTTGACAGCTTATAAAAAATAAATTGTCACAATGTATTTTTAATATTTATTAATTGGTATACGGACCAGATTGTATTAAAATTCCAAGGGTTTTTACCTTGCATAACATTTTTTATCGACATTTATAGAATAAAAAAACTAAAAAAACCTAAGAGAAGTGTTAGAACAAATATAACGTTTTTATGTGATATTATTGATTTATATTTTGTTAGAAAATAATATTTCAATACAGTTCAAGATTTAAATTGATTGTATGAATATAAGGAAAACATTGTATACGTAAAGTCTTAAAAAAAATCAATAAATAATTTTTCAAATTACCGTGTTCCGTGTTGGATAATGCGTTTCACCTTGTGGTTACAAGTAATTTTAAAACCCTACTCATATATTTTTTTCTATAAATTTATATTTTTATAATTTTTTGAGTTTGGTTGATAGTTACAGGTAATTGAAATAATAGAAATAGGTTTGAGGTATCACGTCATATTTTTCGTATTAACCACAATAAAGAGTTAACTTCAAAATTCAAACACTAATTGATATTCGTCACTTGAGAGGTACTCATGCCTTAATTTGTTTTTTAGACAGTAGTAATTTAGAGTTGAAAATCTCTGTAATGAGTTTAGATCATGTAAAACAAGATAGCGTGTGAATGTGTGATTAACAAAACAAATTATATCGTATTGATTTTGTACTAAGCAATATTATTTACAGACATCGAAATACTCGGATTAATATTTTTACTGAATAATTTATAGCAAATAATTGATTTTGTATTTTTGGAAAAATGAATAAAAAAAATATATAGTAGCCAAGTATGGTACTGCGATTTATTATTTAGGGAATATATTAAATGTTATATAGCTGGTAGGTATATATTATGTTGTTATACGGATAATAGTATTTATAAATAAAGTTATATCGAGATTTGACAAATGATTACACGAATAAAATATGTTTCTAACAGGATATTAAAATGGTGTAAGTTACATAAGTTATTTGTCAAAAAATATTATGTTACGACAATACGACTGCTGTATATTGTTGTTTGGCAAATTGTAAGGTCATGAATCATTGATGGTTTGTTCGGCGGTGTACGTATTTTTTTTCTTTGCCATTTTTTTTTTATATACACTCCGGTTTACACCAAAATTGGCAATCATTCAGTAAAAATGAAATACATCATTTAAAAATTAATTTAAATAATAACCATTTACCGAATACTCACACGATTTGTAACGTATTTGTGATATTTTAAGTGATTTTTCTCCACAGTAGACTTTTTGTTTACAAAGAATAACGAATATGAGTTTTCGAAGTTATTAAAAGAGGCGTCGAAATTAAAGTAAACGTAATATTATGACCGTTACTTTATTAATAATTTTTTTTTATGACACGTGCAAATAAGCAGAATTAATATAATATTTTACATAATATGTACCTATATCGAAATAAATTAAATAATTATTATCCATAGCCAACAGTAAAAAATAAATCAAATACAAATAATAATTCAAATTTCTATTTATATTTCTTAGTACCTACTTCACTACTATACTTACGTATATATACCATAATAATAATAATAATTCATAGTTACTAAAATTTGTGGATAAAACCAGACAATACCACTTTTATTCGAAAATGCAATTTTTCGCAGAATAAAAAAAAATCTCCTACAAGTTGATGCAACGACCGGATTAGTCCATTATAATATTATATAAGTATTGTTTTTACATTAAACGGACGTACCTATCTGATTTCTTTTTTCAGTGGCAAGAATCAGCTAATGATTCCGGACAAAATAAGTAAATAATAAATATAATATATTGTAGTATGTATTGTAGTATTGTAGTACATAGGTGGAAATCCATTAGAATTTCTGGGGGGCTAAACTAAAATAAAAACTATATTAACATATATAACATATATTTTCACATAAAGACGACAAAATTTCGGGGGGGGGGGCTATTACAATATTTGGGGGGCCTAAGTCCCCCCAAGCCCCCCCCCCCCATTTCCGCCTATGTATACGTTCTACAAATCGGTTAAAATGTTGAATTCAGTTTCGTTTTAATAATAAAATAGTATAATTATTTTTTTCATAAGAAAACAAATGATAATTAAATAATTGAGGGGAAAAATCGGAAAAGTCCATGACGGGTAAAGTTTAAAACATTTGTTAATAAAATGTATATAAAACATTGACGAACCAAAATATGTCCGCATCTGTTCAGCACCTACCTATCTGTTTATACAATTCAAAACAGTTTTTACCTCAAAATTATAAAAAAAAAAAAATCAAACAGCAAAAGTTTTTTTTTGATAACGCTAAGGAGTTTCAAAAAGTAGTCGGGTTTTTTCAGCAAACCCTTCAACTATATATTTATAACTATATATATCACTTAGATAATATTATAGTGATCGTTTTAAACGAATAATCATGATTTGTATAAATATACATATGTTGGTCGATATTCTATTCCTCATATTATGTATATTTATCCCCACTACATTATGAATAATTTCTAACGGTTCCCAAATGTTAATAATATACATTATTGGCGATGTGTAGCGCATAGACCATTATTATATTATATTATATTAGACCGAAATCCGAGGGTAAAAAGTATATTTCGTAAATAGTTTATTATCAGACCTCCTCAAGGCTATTATATTAGTATATTATACATGAAAAATATGTGGATTTGGGTTCTACATTTTGGTACTTTCGATAAAACTCGAGTATGGGAACCTACGCATTAAAAAACTTTTTGTATTAATGAGAATACCAAAATTATCCAAAAGATACTATAGTTTCAAAGTTGGTAAGACAGAACAAGTTATTTCAAAATATATTGTTTAAAATTATTTAGATGTAATGTGTATAATATTACTATAGATTGTATGACGGTCAAGGATAGTTTTTCATTCACTTGATAACAGTAAAGTCATACCAAAATGTTATCTACATTTTGACAATAGCAGTATTGGAGATAAGCGATTTAAACCATATAAATTTACTATTTCAATTATAATTTAACAAATTGTAAAATACAAATTTTAAAAATTGTTTGTTTTTTTTAATATAACGTTATATTCTTGAAGAAGCCCACAAACTAATAACTGTATAGTTTATAGCCTATAAAATATAATAGTTAAATTATGAATAAATGGAACAAAAAAAATGTAAGTATAATATTATTATGTCATTTGATTGAACGGATAATAAATTCTTATTCTTTATTCTAACTTCTTATTAATGTATAATATTGTACCAGCTATTGTCTTCTGAAGTATAAACGAACAATTTATTATTCTATGTAAACGTGACTACCTACGTACATACAGGGAAGTGGGTTTGCGGATTCAACCTCTCCTCGACATTTGTTCACATTTGTTTTTTACCTATAGGTACATATGACCACGTAAAACTAATTTATTAATTAATTTGAAAACTATTCCCCCCCCTCCCTATTATGTAAATGTGCAATACAAAATATGTAATGATATATTTTATTTTAAAAACGAAATTCATAAACGTATTGATCGGTAACTTTTTTTTTATTTCTCACTCTTACCGCCGTACACAATATATTCTGCAAGTTCCACGATAAATCAACATAATAATATTATGTTCCATTTTAATACAGACCAATAATTATAATATTGCATTGTTGCACACTAGAAATCACGCATACACAAAACCAATAACGACGTGTGTCCATTCGCAAATTATGAATTTTTTTATTTTTTTATTTATAAAATGTACACGTAATTTTGGGTTGGGTTGAGATGCGATGTCCGGCGACGAGTGATTGTGTGGATATTTCTACAACGTGTTGTTCCGTGTACGGTCGCTCGTAATGACGAGACGCCTACAACAGTGATACATGTAACAAACCATTTTTTTTTTATGGCACCGACTCAGGTCTCGGGCCGAATACGATGATAATAATATTTTAATGAATCCGTCAACGCCATAATATGAGCATCGCATTTCCGTTTAATTCTGCTGCTCGATCGACAAACGGACGAGAGTCTTTTTTTCGACGAGCGAGCTATGCACGTGGGCGAGTTTACACGAAAGAAATAAAAAATGTTATTCAAGATTTAAACAATCATCACATAACCGTACACTGCGAAACGGACAAACGTAAACTGCGCGTCTGCGCATAACTAGAGGAAAAGATTGTAAATTGCGCCCACCATATTATTATAATATACTGAGTGAATAAAAATGTATGTACAGCAATTTTATCACATAAATATCCAAAATACAGAAAAATGAATGGTACAAAATTTTTTTAATTTAGAAACATCTAAAATGATTCGTACATTTTATAATTTTCTTCAATATAACAGTGGGGTTTTAGGGGGGTCAACTTTATAAATTCAGATGGAAACCTATATTTTTGTTTGCAAACATAATATGAAGACATTTTTTTTATACATTTTAGAGCTTGAACAATATTAACTAAAGCAAAACTCTATGCTTGAGAGATACCTATTTAAAGTTGTTATACATTTTTAAAGTTAACCGCCCAAAACCCTAATAAAATATTGTAAAAAAATATAAAAATACAAATCGTTTTAGATGTTTTTAAATCAAAAAACTATCATTCATTTTTTCTCTTTTTTGAATCAATCGAGTGGCTCCAACATACATTTTGAATCACTCTGTATAGGTATACATCTCTATGCAGCAAATCGCGCCCAGTTTACTTCAGGTATACATTTCTACGTAGTGAATATTGTGGCCAGAAGAGATATTATTTTTGTGATAGCCATTTAGCATTACCCAGAGGACACCACGAGGAGACAACTATCACTGTCCTCAAAAAATGATTTTTAAGCTTAATTAATTAATTTAAATTTAAATTTATATTTAAGTAAAATGTATGGGTGTATTAAGTTGCTGAAAATGTGTTTGTTAGATTAATTGTATAATATAGAGTAAACAATAATAATTGTATACGTTATTTCATATATTATCAGCACAGTGATGCGCTACAACATTTTCACATATTATTCAGCCCCTAAGTCATTGATATCAGTAATATTATATCATAACGATTAAAGAGATGGACGTTTGGCTTTTACACCAAGTATAAATGTGCAACTGCAGTGTATGAAACAGATATCGATGGATTAAAGGTCACTTATAAACTAAGGACACAATTTACTGTACCCATCTTGGAAACCGAAAAATTCCTGGTGCAGTTTACTACATATACATTTATACCTGATAAATCCCAGACTCGATTTATTGCATAGAAATTTATACTTGAAAAATCCCGAACGTAATTTAATTACTGTACTATTTTTACTGCCTGTTCACGGTGGGCGCAATTTACAATCGACCAACATAAAAAAATTATAATAATAATTATGCGTTAGTCATCGCTGTAAATGAAATCTATCAGATATTCAATTTAAATAGGTATAGACCAACAAAAAAAAAACGTTCGTACTTTTCAATCAAGACGAATAAATCAAATCGCGATTCTTATATTAATATATTATAGTTTATTATCAGGAAACGCGATTTGAAAAAAAAAAAATTGAGCTACAAATTGGATTTTGGCACTTTATTTATTACAAATTATAAGAGCATTTGGTATTGGTTTTTTTAAACAAAAACCATATACCGTTCGATGAGATTGATAATAAGCAGTGATAAATGATTTTTGTTCAAGATAATTTTTTTGTTCAAATGTTTGAAAATCCAAAAGACAATTTCGATTATCTTCTCGTGTATTGTTTTGTTCATTATACCGTATACGCCATTGGATAACAGCAATATATTTTACAAACAAAAATAAAAGTTTGCGAAATCAGTATATCAATGTATAAACCTATCTAAAAGATAACTTTCATTACCGACATTTTGATTTTCATACAAAAGTCCCGGGTTTTTTTTTTAATTCACAGCAGAACTACTGCGTGGTTTGGATATTGGTTTTTGTTTTTATCTGAAAATATTTTACTTTTTATCTTTATGAATAGTTGCTATAAATCTTACGTTTACATTTAAAACTTTTTTTTTTAAACATGTCTGAATTACTGAAAATATTTACTATCAAAAGGGTAAATTGTGGTTGGATGCTTTTTTAGTTTATTGTAGAAATTCAGAATATTAGTTCATTGTCAGCAATATTATTTCTTAAATTTTAATTGGGAGGTTTCGAAAAATGTCCATATTGGTTAAATTAACAATTATTATTGTTTGTTTTATTATTCATATTATTATATTTTAAAAATGATTGGCGGTTGTCGAGCACATTTCCACGTATAGAAAGGACTTTGTGTTAGTTTTATATCTGATGTTTTTTGATGTACAATATTAATTGCAACAAAAAAATAACGATTCCCTTCGAATGTGGGCCGTACTATCAAATTTGAATAACAAAAAACAACAAACATAAAATCATTGTTTAAATTTAAAAAAAAAAAGATGGAAATACGCGGGTAGTAGTACGTTTTAAAAATGTTTTCAATTTGACAAACATAAAATTATAATATGATATATCGTATAATAATAACGGCACGTCGGCGTTTATTTTTGTTCGCCCGTTTATTCAAAGAATAATCAATATTTTTATTGAAATGTTGACGAACAAAACGCTGTTTGTTAACAATTAATACATATTATTCATTTTACGACGCAGGAAAAAAATCGGAAGTCTGGACGGATAGCCGAATACATACACGTAATATTATACGTGTGAATGTCGGTGGGTGAAATCGTTGAAACTTAGACGCCGATATCGCAGCAGGACGGGATTTATGAAATGCCGAACACGTTAAAAACAGACATTATGGTAGGGACCTTTGACGAGGCATTTCGCAAACCAATAGACTAAAAATGTCATTATAATAAGTAATTTCGTCTCGTTTGTGTATAGGTTTCGACTGGAAGCTATACCGTGTCCTATAAAACTGGTCATCGTACGATACAAAATATAATATATTATACAAACGAGACTGCAGTCGTGATAGTGACTGATTCATAATCAACGGAGAGCCGAACCTATTAGAGCTGTCGATTTTAAATTTCGATGTTGGATTAATATTATAATAACACCGTGCACTAAGAAAGGATTTTCCAAAATTAGCATTTCAAAGAGGTGCTCACGCGAGGATTTTGAGATGGAAATCGAAAATTATTTTTGTTTATTAACGGTTGCCATTGGTTACAATACTTACAGATTATAATAGTAAAATAGTAGAAATAAATTATAGAAATTAGTATTTTTATTTTGTGTATAGAATATAATTTTCATTTATTGATCGGGCAGATGTGGTAAACGCATGCATTAAATCGTCGCGTTTACGGACTAGAAATAACGAATTATAATCTCAAATGATATCATGTTATGAGAGTTGAATAAACATTGTCATTTTTTTTACGGACAAAGTAAGATATTGCCATTGATTTAAGTTAATACATATATATATATATATCATATATGATTGTATATATACAAATTAATTTTTGTCTGTATGTCCTTTATGCACTCCTACACATCCGATCGCCATGAAACTTCGGGAAGTTGTTGAGTACACTCCCGCAAAGGTTTCCGGCATATGGCATCCTATAGTACATATAATATGCTAAAAATTATGGGAAAACAGAAAGTGCTATTTTTTATGGGGTATTTGTGTATAATCTCTGTTTATTTATATGCTTGTCAATGGTCACATATTTTAAAGTTATTATTATTAGTAAGAATATGGCATCTGCATATGAATATTTTTATAAAAAAAACAAATCTTTGGCATAGGTCACCTTTGCTATGTTTTTCATGTGTCTAATATTCTGAGTTCACTTACTTACGCATCTCGAGGGGTCCTCAATCCACCTGTGGCCTACCTGATAATATACTGATCGCCTATTTTCCGCGGTCCGACGCAGTCAGATTGCCTACCTAGCTAGATTGTATTATATAGTTGCATGTAAATCACTTGAGGTTATTTTTAACTTAATCTTTGTCTAGGGCAATTCCGAACGGGACAGCTAGTATTATAAAAGGTAATGTATATTTTACGATCATCGACGTTGAATAGTATTATTATAATGTTTGCTTTAAATTTTATCTTGAATCCACCGCAACTATAAAAAAAACGAATTATTATTATTTTTTTGGTTTTTACATTTTTTTTGTATTATTGATAAATCAAATCAAATGGTTTGTTCGAATTAATTAAATTATTTGTACTGGTTTCAAATCGAAATCATAAAAAAAAACATCGAATAAAAAACGGTTTTTAATGCATAATAATAACATGCGGAATTCAGTTAGGCAATACTTAAAATTGAAAAAGAGAACACAGCGTGTCATCAACACCAAATTGAAATGGCAGTTTCGGAAAAAACATTTATTAAGAAAACTAAAATATAAAGTAGGTACCTATAAATCGGAAAGGTACTATCCTCCCAACGCTGGCAGTCCTTTTAGAAATTTTGATTGGACGAAACTTTTATTTAAATGGAGAATGTATAAATTGATATGGATTGTCGTCAGTATCTACTGGAGCATACAATTTATAGTGAAGTTTTGTTGGTAAGAGGATTGAAAAGTATTATTATACAATTTATGAGCGTCTTATAGGCTTGGAAATCAACCCGAATTTGATTTACTGTTTTTTTCCGCATCGATGTTTTTTTGAAATGGATATTATAACGTTTCTTACTAGCATCAAATATGTATAATACATATTTGACCAGAGATTCGGGTAAAATAGTTAAAAAAGTTATTTGGCTATCGAAAAAATATTATAGAAGTAAATACATTTGCATATTTTATAGGTACCTCCTGGCTCCTGCACAGTTATATAAATTCAAATAAAAAAGAGCACTTCATAATTTATGTTCTCTGCAAATAATAATACACAACGATAGACTATTTATTTATATTATATATTTCTCGAATTGTTTTATTTATTTATTTATTTTTTGTTTAATATAATTTTTCGATGCTATTTGTTTTGTCTTTGAAACTTCAAGTAGGTTTCCTACTGCTAACAAGTAAAATATAATGTTTACAGAGCACTATTTAGCAAACAAAATAATATTCATAAAAACGAAAAGAATTTTCGGAATTAAAATATTAACATAACTGCATTATTGAAACGTAGTATAATGTTGTAATAAATATTCAACAAACAAAAATAGAATTTCAACAATTTTCGAAATTTATAAAATATATTGTTATAGGTAAGATTCTTTTCGTAGACAGATTTTAACAATATTTAAAATAGCTTCACTAGTATAGGATATAATACCTACTATTAAACCATATTTTCAAATGGTATGTAGTATTTTAGATCCAGAGAAGAACGGTAAATGTTTTAGTTAGGTACCTTACCCAAGGTTCCTTTAGTCCTTTAGAACGCTTCAGTAAAAACGTTTAAAATGTTATCAAAGAACGTGGTTTCTGGTAGGAAATTGAATGTAGTAAATAGTTGGTATGTTGGCGTGTAAACAATTCCAAATACTATTCAAAATAATCGAGAAAAACAATAAATATTTTGAAACAACAGAAATATTTAAGAGAGCCCTGTTTTTGACAAAGTGTATTTAGTTTTTTGTATCAATTCAAAAATTGACTTAAATTGTTCGCCACATATTCAGACACTTTTAAAATTAAATTGTTCCTCTTCTTATGTAATACATTTTAAACTGTTAAGTTATAGTCACTAAACCTTTTTTTTTTTTATTTATGACGATACATTTATAATTGTAAAATAGCTTGACAATTTAATATAATAAGTAGATACCCCATAAAATGTTATTACAGCAATTATCATAAATATATAAACAACATTTTTTAACACGTTTTTTTATTAGCGTTTAAATAAAATGTAAAATGTAGACAATGATTGTCAATATTGTGGATATTTGAAAATATTTTAAAATTCAAAATTCAAATTTTTTTTTAATTTGAATACCTAATATTTGAAAATTGAACACGTGCTTCATTAGTTTTTTTTTTACAAAAATTAAAAAAAAATGTTTATTGTACGGCCACATTACATTTGTATGACTGTTTGAATATCAAATGTTTTAAATGTCAAAATATGTATTCCGCGGAAACAAAAATCGCACCGTTCTCGTTTTTGGCGGGAATAAAGGGCTGTGGCGGAAACGGCCAATATTATTTTTGCGGAAACCGGTAACATTCATATAGATATATTGTTATACTCAACTGTTACGCGGTGTTACTAATATACCTATTGTTTGGTGATCAAACAATACAAAATAAATTGAAAACGTCAGTGCAGTACAAATAACAATACTAATATATTATCACAATGTTTTGAATTTTGACGTAGACGAACAATTTTAAGGGATGATGGAAAATTTGAGAGGGTCTCGTGACAATATGAACCTTGAACCGGACTTGTGGTGACGGTGTGTCACAGCGCGGCGTAGTAGGGCTCAGTGGCGGCTTGAACTTTTTGCCCCTTGAATCACATTTAATATTTGTACACCGAGTTACACCGACCACCCTAAAAAAATGATCACTGCCCTCCGAGGAGTGAGTTCTTAGTTTGTATGTTGGGTTCCTATAACGGGTTCTTAATTGGTATATACATAGTAAATCGTGCGGAAGCAAAAATTCAAGCAACAAGTAACAAACGTTATCTGTAAACGTACTGTTCAAACGTTATCGATGAAAGAATTAATAAATTCAATATTTCTATTCAAATCTTTACCAGGCTTTAGCTTAAGGTACAATATTATTGTTTGTTCGACTTATATGCAGAGTACACGTGTGTCGGCTAAACATTACAATTATAATTTAATTATCTACCTTTAAAAATGTGTTTAAATTGCATTTTCAAACCATTATATAGGACACCCACCATTCGACAATATTTTTGTGATTCAAATATACCTCCTTCGAGCCGCTACTCACTCGTAGCCCACCCCGGTGATGGGCGTCACTCGGATTCGGTCTTATCGTTTTTCGTTTATCGTTTATCGGTGATAACGTTGTCGAAAACTGGTGGCACCTCTGGTATATTTGCGGCTTGCAGTCGGGGTTAGGCATCATACTCGCATATTATATCGTACATAAATCGTTCGCCCGATCCCTGCAGTGCAAATAATTATAATAATAATAATATAGAGTTTAGATACATTTTGTACGTATATTATAATAATATGTTGGGCTCGCAGATCGGTATCGCTGAAAAATCGTTCGCAAGTATACGACGACGACGACGACGTGTCCTTCGGAAATCGCGCTCGTTCACACCATTATTATTATTATTATTATTATTATTATTAGTATAATATACCTACAGCAGCAGGTCGTACCCGAGCTGCACGAGACACGCGTATAAATATATTATCGTTTCTGTTTGCAGCTTTGAGGCGAATCGTACTTAATACCTACGTACGGGTTAGGTTAGGTATACCTACGTGTGCGATAGCCGTTTTGAAACTATGCGGGTGTCGACGTGTGCCCCGCCGCCGCCGCTGCAGAATAATATGCGTGTGCGTGCCAATCGGACGAGGAAAAAATAGTAATATCGCAATTGTTATTATTATTATTATTATTATTATTATTACTATTACTATAATATTATCTCGTCGTATAAATTATATAACGTTATATGCATTTGGCTCTGTTGTGTGAAATTAATTATTATTCGTCGTGATTCATGACCATAAAAAGACCGCGACGAGAATTAATATAATATTTCAACGTGTCCCGCAGGTTCGATTTAACGGCGAATATACCGCGATTATGCCGTATACGATAATCGCTCGTGAATTGTAATAATAATACAATATAGTTACCAGCCAATCGCCAGACGTGAGTCGGGCGCGAATCCAGAATATATTTACGGGGGGGGGGGGGGATCTTGAATAAAATTGCAGACAAAGTCTGATCATGGCAAGTATTATTGGCTGCCAAAATCAGAAATCCTAGAATTTCCCGAGTCTACGAGGGGGTGGGAGGCTATCTCCCCTTGCCCCCTCCTTGGAACCACGCCTGACGTGATTCGGTACTCGGACCCAGACCGAAACGACTATATTTTGCATAGGTCGGTGGAGTGTTTGAGGGGGTGGATTGCCCCTCCCCTCAGATTTATTTTAGCAGTGGTGTTATTCTATAGAGGCTAGCTTCGAATGATAGCTGGTAAAAATTAAACTGTTGCTATAGATACGACAATACTCTTCAGATAATAACATTACTATGAATTATAACTCTATTCGGTTATTATAGTTTATAAACAATAATACATTTATATCCGGGCTTGTAAACGTTGTAGCGAAATCGTTATGACTGTAACGTTACATACATGACAAAAAATACGATTGAAATTATTTGTAAACGTAATTAAAACGAAGAACGCTAAACAAAAAAAATTAAATACCACAGAACAAAAGTAATAATATTGGTTTTGTAGAAATATTTATTCCACGCGATTTAGCAATCGATCCAAGAATTTATTATTTTCCTTATCCAGGCCATTCTCTGCATTATATATTATTTTTAACGATAAATGCAAAATGTGTACAACGTTTTTATTCTAAATAACGTTAAACGCAAAATTGTATAAAGTAAAACGAAATTTAAATTTTAAATGCCAAGCCCTGATATAGAATATAAGACTTTCTAAATAAATGTTTCATTATTAATAATAAGTGGCTGATAAAAAACGCTTATGCTTTTACTTCATTGCATGTTGCTTTGTTTTGTTGGATTAAAAACTTGGTTAAATTCTAAGATGGGTGAACAAAGATTAACTGGTTTGGCCTCATTAAATACACATCGATTAAGTGGATGTTCAAGCATCAATTATAGATTGATTTGCTAAATGATAAAAAAAGTTCTATATTATATGACTTCAAAAAAAAAAAATATGTCTATATACTCTTTGTACTTTTTTTTTATACTTTTTCACGTCATAGTAAAATAAAATATTTTGATGTACATCAAACATTTCAGTTTTAAAATCACCCCCTCCCCTTATTATTGAGCTTCTGATACTCCGCTGACAAAGGTAGAGGTTTTACAATGCGTATTTTGTGTTTTTATACAATAGGTACATAAAATGTGTAATATTATTTAAACACGATTACATATGAAATTATATTATAATATACTGTTTAGTATTTATATATTTAAATTTTTAAACACTAAACGCAACTCTATGTGCGAGATTCGACGATATACTATCGGAATACCCTTCGGCTATTTTATTATGTACCTACACAAACCTATATGTGGCTACAATATAATATCGTAAATTGCATTAAATCGAATACAAGAAAAAAAAACAATACGTGTATGTAATACCTACCTTAAGCAATTATCGAGGCACACGATCGTTTGGGATTACTATATACCAGTGCGGATAATAATATTAATAATTTAAAATATTAGATAAGTAGGTAGTAATACAAAATGTATTATGTTCCGTGTACAATGAAAAAATAGTTTTCTAGTCGAAAGTTTTACATTTACATCGTTTAATGATCGAAAGTGCTTCGACCACTGCAGACTGCTGCGAGGACTGACGGCGGCGGCGTGAATTGACATTTTTTTTGTTTGTTTGATATTCTCGAATACACCATAACTCATAAGGATCGGTAATGCTTTAGTTCCGATCATAAAATATGGATTAATATCGAGTTGAACGTTCCATACCTACCATGTACAAACAAGAGTATAACTTCAGGTCTGGTCGACGTCTGCAGAACATTAAAGCCGGAGCGTGAGAAATGTTGGTTTAATCCTTATTATCACTATGGAATTATTTTGAAAAATAAATAAAACACCTCTTTGATCGGCTGCCTCTTTTCGAGTAAAAGTAAATGAATATAATTCGACTACCGGAGTACATAATAATACTGCGTGTTTAATAATAAGATACGATAGGTACCTACTAAATAATCAATCTTGAAGTCTTCCCGTCCCATCATTTCCATACCTTCCTTTTAATTTATTTAAATTATTTTCGTACTAATTACACGAAATGAAATTGTTTATTTTTAGGAGGCTAAGGTAATTAATCATGATTCCATAATGTATACAATACCTACATACCTATATACAGTGTATATACACTCTGAAAATATGCAAATGCCACCAGACAAAAAGTTTGTATTTTTCAATAAATATTTAATGGATGAATTTAACGGATGAAATTATTTTAGTTCGACAATAATTACCGATACTGTATAATTTAATATTATAATTAGTTCAAATCAGAAACTATATTAATTATTATTTAATATCATAGTTGTTAGTGCGATTCAAGAACTATTAATTGAATTGTCTCGGTATTGAAGCTATTATTTTCCGGCGAGTATAATATGCTACGTTGGTAAAAATTAAAAACGGCCCATAAAAAGTATATAAAAATACTAAAAAAATAATAACACTGAATATTTTAATACTAATTTGTTAGTACGCAAAATTTTAATTTTAATTATGACTAATCACAAACGGTTAAAAACGTATAAATAAACGCAATTTTATTAATAGGTCGCACTTAGTAATATCTGAAAATTATTTCCTGCATATAATTTTGATGGATTGACCGCAGAATTATTTTAACCACTCTCACTTGTTTCAGTTTAAAATTTGTTTATTCATTGATCATATTATAGTGGTCAGTTATTACTGTGTTAGTTCCACATATAATGTCAGTCATATTTATAGATTTGAGTTGATTATAGGTAGGTAGTTGATTATCAACTATAATTCACTTTTTTATAGGATCACAACGTATATATAATATCGTCTTGTGTAATTTACCGTCTGAAAATACTTAATATTTTAAAAACTTATATAATTTAGCTGTGCATAATGATCATTGGGTAATGTATTATAATGAAGACAACTGACAAGGAACAAATATCTAAGATGATATTATACTGCTGCCGATACGTGTTCGGCTTGAAGATCTCGTCTCGCTTGATTACGATCACCATATTTATGTATTTCATTAGGTCAGATCGTTATCACTGTTATCATATTACAGATGCTGATTTCTATAATATATTATGTCGAGTATTATCTATCACCAATAACACCAGTGTACAGGCACAGTCTATGATTCGAATCTCGAGGGGAATAAAAATGTATTCTACTTGTGTATTTTTCGAGTTCAAACACGATACTTACAAACACTTCGAGGGGGCAGGAAAAAAATCGAATTATCGAGGTTTCCGAGGTTCGTGTTATCGAGACTCGACTGTGTTGTAAAAAATTATATTTTATCAGTTTCGAACAACAAATATTTGAGTTAAAAAATAAATGCATATTTTTTTACACGTCTTAGTTAGCCTACTATAAAGTTTAAGATAATAAATACAGTAAATTACAATTATTATATAATAAACCATTGCTTTCCTTCTATTCAATACGATAACTCAATAAATTAATCTTGTTCACAGATACTTCTACGAATTTGTATTTAAACAAATGCACCTAACGATAAAAAATATCCAATTCCCTAACAATAAAACTAGTTTTGGATGAAATATATTGAAATTATTGTGTATTTTCAATAATTATTATGATTCACCATAATATAGTAAATCATTATTTTGATTTTAATGATCTAATAATCGGGTTTTAATGGTAAATAATTAATAACCAAAGTAGGAGTATAAATTACAATTATTACAATAAATAACTAACTAATTATTATAATAATATAGTATAATAGGTAGGTATATTGAAACGCATCAGAAATACTTATATTATGGAGCATAATTTATTGAATAATTGAATAATTTTGTTATTATAATTTTCAGTTAATCTAAAATAATAAAAACGATAAAATAACTATAATGTCACGTTAACCTTGTAATTTTAATGGTTCGATATTTCAGTAATTTATTATTTGGACCTAAAGTCATTCAAAAATACAGGTTTATACCAAAATAGTACATAATAATATTTTGTTATGTATATCATACATAATACAACAAATTAAGTTACCGAAATATTTCAACTATGATTTATTTGACTTGTTTGAGCATTTGATTACATAAATATACAATTATGCATAGCGTACCTGCTAATGTATTATACGATAGCATATTGTTGTCAATGCCGCGTATATTTTAAACTCGTTTTTGTCCACAAGTAAAATCTAAAAAAATTATTATATTTTTCGATAATTGCATTGTTTTTTTTTACACACCTATTCTTATCGTTAACATATAGAAGTATAAAATGTATATATTTTAAATTAAAATACGAGTGTGAACCGATCACCTTTTTTTCTTGAGCTATTAACAAATAAATATTGTGTTTAGTATTTAGGAAGTATAGTGACGTGAGAGTAAAAAGTTCCGGTGTCACCGCTTCAAAGATTCGAACTCGTGGGTGGATGTTTTTAAATTATTATATTAATTACAAGTCCCGGTTCGCACTGCGCCCGACGCACACGTATTTATTTAACTCCGTTAAATCTCGTTTTCGTTCTTGCTCATCGCAACCGTTTATGTCTTAAGTGATATGTAAAAATTGCTAACGTTAATCTCAATCCAAATTATTAGTTTAATTTTAACTTGTAAGTACGCCGTTCCATTCGTGTGCTTTACAAAATGTAATTTTATTTTCTAACTTATTACTATAAGTGCGATTATCTAATAGTTGTCGCGCCATCCTCAGATAACGCGCTCGCGTTATCGCGGCATCGCGTGCGTCGCGCAGTGGTTCGTGACCTTCCTCACGTAAGATATGCCGACCACTCCAACAACAAATCGTGCTCAAAATAAAACAATTAAATTTAATACCAATAAAGTAAACAGCACTATACAGCCTGCTCGCTTATCAATTTCTGCAAATTCTAGTAATTCCATTAACTCTAACAGCAGTACTCAAGGTAGTAATATGAACAGCCAAGCAAACGATGGCTGGCAAACGCAGACACCCAAATCCAAAAGAAATTTATCGAGTTCTTCATCGGACACTTCTTCCAACAAAACTTCGCCTAAGCTCGTAGGTTCTCAAAACAAAAAACTTTTTACTACACGCAACCGTTATGAACTTCTAACGCAAAATGAACAGACAGTCATGGATACCGATTCACCAGCTGTTACAGAAGAACCAAATGCAGTTATACATAGCAAACCTCCTCCCCCGATATTCATGAAAGGTATCTTAGACTTTCCGAACTTTTGCACTGTACTAATTGAACTAATTGGTGTCGATAATTTCTTTTGCAAATCTGCTGGTGACCGCCTAAAAATTCAAACCGCAAACCCTGATTCTTATAGAATACTTATTCGCTATCTTAAAGAAAGCAATGCTGAATACCATACATATCAGCTACGAGAAGATAAACCTTTACGTGTAGTTATTCGTAACATTCATCAATCTACACCTACACAACTTATAAAAGCTGAACTCGAAACTCGTTGTTTTGAGGTCAGACAGGTCTCGAATGTGCTACATAAAACCACCAAATGTCCACTCCCTCTGTTCTTTGTGGACTTAGAACCGACTGACCTTTCAAATGATATCTATAAGCTCACCTCTCTCCTACACACCAAAATAAAAGTTGAAGAGCCCTTCAAACCTAAAGTGATCAGTCAATGCACTAATTGCCAGGAATATGGTCACACTAAAACCTACTGCGGCTACCACTCACGCTGCGTCCGATGTGGTGATCATCATCAGTCTTCTTCATGTCCAACCTCACGCTCAGACCCACCAAAATGTGCACTCTGTTCTGGAGATCATCCTGCCAGCTACAAGGGATGCTCAGTGTATAGGGAACTTCAACGCGGCAGGAAACCTACCACCAAAAGTGACTTTTTATCAGATAATATTAGAAATCAGAATACAACTGTTAAAGACAGTCACCCATTAACTAAAACTTTAATAAATCAACCCTTTAACCACGTACCCACTTACGCTCAAGCCACCTCTGGTGAATCTACCAATACAGATCCTAACTCCACATCTGAGCTCAAAAATTTCCTTGGTGAGTTCAAATTACTTATTGAACCTCTTATCACTCTTCTCAATAATTTAATCACAAAATTACTCGATAAAATATAAATGTCTACTAATAATATCACTAACAAATCTATCCTTATCCTTCAATTCAATGCAAATGGCCTAAAAAATCATATTAACGTTCTTGAAACTGTATTATACAATAAACGCATAGATATTGCTCTTATAACAGAAACACATTTCACCAAATATTCACACATTAACATTCCTGGTTACAAAGTATTAAAAACAAATCACCCCGATAACACAGCGCATGGTGGAGTTGCCATCATAATTAAATCTTCAATTGTCTATCAACCTCTTCCAAATTTTTGTCAAGAATATCTACAATCCTGTGCTTTAATTACAAAAATTAATAATGTCCCTGTCACCATAGCAGCTGTGTACTCTCCCCCTAAACACAAAATTACTAATCAAATTTTTACTGACTACTTTAACTCAATTAACAACAATTTTATAGCTGGAGGTGACTATAACGCGAAACACCTGGCCTGGGGATGTCGTGTTAATAATCACGTGGAATAATCCTCCAAAATTTCATATCAACTAAAAATTACAAAATTCTTGCTCCTCCTAGCCCCACCTATTGGCCGACTTCAGCACGCAAAAACCCCGATATCTTAGATATCTTTGTGACCAAGATACCTAGTAACTTAAACTGCTACACCGAAAATCTCCTTGAATTAAATTCTGACCACTCCTCAATCTTGTTAACTATAAGTGCTTCTCCTCTAACACGTCTTGAATCTCCTAAATTATTTAAACCCTCTACCGATAAAAACAAATTTCATGATCTTGTTAACCAACAAATAAAATTAAATGTAAAACTAAAATCAACTAATGACATCGATATTGCTGTAAATAATTTTACAAAACTTATTCAATCTGCGGCATGGTCTGCTACCTCAAAAGCTCAAACTTCATTTCATAACCCTCTTCTTCCAGAATACATACGTTATATAATAGTAGAAAAACGTAGAGCTAGAGCTATTTTTCAACGAACTCGTCTTCCTTCTCATAAGCACAAATACAATAAATTAACAAATCATCTTAAAAAAGTGCTGGCAAAACACAAATCTGAGACCTTCACTAATTTCCTTTCCAAACTCTCACCAAAAGATGGCAGTCTTTGGAGAGCGACTAAAAATATTTGTAAATTCAAAACCTCTAATTTGCCAATTAAAAATCCGGACGGAAGTTATGTCATCTCTGACTCTGATAAAGCTGAACTTTTTAAAGTACATCTATCTGGTATTTTTCAACCTCACCCTGATATTTACTCTCAAACCAATACTAGTGTTGTGGAAGATTTTCTTAACTCCCCACCGTACTTGCCATCTAATCCTATTAAACATTTCACACCTAATGATATAAAATTTGCCATAAATAAATATTCCCTTAAGAAATCTCCAGGTTTTGACCTGATTACTGCCGAAGTAGCTAGGTGTTTACCTAATAAAGCCTTTATCCATCTTTCACATATTTTTAATTCCATTATTAGACTATCATACTTTCCCATGCTGTGGAAATTTTCTACCATCATCCTAGTGCCCAAGCCTAATAAGCCACCTGACTCAATAACCTCTTTTCGACCTATAAGCTTACTCCCTTTTTTCGCTAAAAATTCTAGAGAAACTTATATTAAAACGTATCCTTCCATCTATTACTGAAAAATCCATCCTTCCTGATTCACAATTCGGTTTTCGCTCTTCTCACTCTACTGTCCAACAGGTTCACAGAGTTGTGGACGCCATTTCTTACTCACTAGAGAAAAAACTATATTGTACAAGCGCATTTCTGGATATCGCTCAGGCCTTTGATAGGGTATGGCATGATGGCCTCCTCTATAAATTAAAAAAGTTTCTTCATCCTACATACCTCGCTATTATTAAGTCGTATCTCTCCGATCGCCACTTTCAAGTTCGTGTCGGTGATGAATTTTCTTCCATAGGAAATATTTTAGCTGGTGTCCCGCAAGGTGGTATCCTCTCCCCAACCCTCTACAATATATTTGCCTCAGACCAACCAACGACACCTAATACACTAACTGCCGACTATGCAGATGATAAGGCCATTTTATCTATACACTCTGATCCCGTCGTAGCTTCTCAAAATCTCCAATCTCACCTTAATCTCATGGAGAAGTGGTACACCGACTGGAGATTTAAAATAAGTCAAACCAAATCGGTTCATGTGACGTTCACCCTCAAACTCACTCCTTGCCCTGATGTCTCTATTTATAACACTCTGATTCCCAGGGCTTCGAATGTTAAATATCTTGGCTTGACCATTGATAAAAGACTGACCTGGGCCCAACATATTAAGTCTAAAAAAATGAATCTTAACTTACGCCTACGACTTCTAAAAAACCTCATCAACAATAATAAATATACCCACATCAATACCAAATTAATAATTTACAAATCACTATTAAAGCCTGTTTGGACATATGGCCTACAGCTTTGGGGAAACGCAAAAAAAACTAACATTAACAAAATCCAAACATTTCAAAACATCGCACTTCGCAAATTATTAAATGCCCCTTCCTATGTCTCTAACCACACTATACATACAGACCTTAAAATGCCTTCAATTTCAGAAGAAGCTAAAGCATATTACAAACGTTTCCATCTCCGTACTTTAAACCATCCCAATCCTCTTGTCAGAAATCTTTCTAATCCTACAATCCCTGGTAACCCACCGAGACGGTTAAAACGTAAATGGTGTCGTGATCTACTGATACCTCATATTAATATTAATTAAAAAAAAAAAAAAAAAACAACTGAAAATTGGAAAAAAAAAAAAAAAAAATGTAATAGCAAATTAAAGTGTTACTAATGGGTGGCTGCTTTCCTCAAAATTGTTCACGTATTATGTACAAATAATATTAAGGATACGATGTATTTTTTTTTTTATTATTGTATATAACTAATCTTATTTCACATCTACTTATTGTGCCAAGTGGTATAGATCGTCGATCGCATTTAAAAATAAAAAAAAAAAAAAAAAAAATATTAATTACAAGGATCGCGAGGCCAATTCCGTCATAAGACGACGCGGAGGATTGTTTGGCAATGTAATAGTAACGAGGACGGAAATAAGAGGATTTGAGTGATGTAAGAGGTTTTTGTGGAATTTCGTATATTAATTTTGTTCGCCCTTAAATACATTAAACGTAATATAATGTTTCCGCTCTAATTCGTGTTTCGCTGGTTTACCAGACGAGTAGGTTTATTTATTTCACCCCCGGCGACATTATAATAATATTTACGTACTACACTTACGTTCGGTTTGTGTTTTTTCCGTCATATTATATTCCACGACATAATAATAAATTATACGACGAAAACTCACAGCCCGCCGCCGCCGTCGCATAAGTCACTCACAGCAGTGTATCGAAAACATATTATTATATCTAAGAAATGAGATACCTTTGCGTACGGCGAGAACGCGTTTTTTTAATTATCTAAAAACAGATCGCGCGTAATTTAATGCTCGGCACACCACGACGAAACATCGAGCGACTCCTAATTATTGAGTTTAGATAATATTATTAAATAATAATATAATATGGTACTCGGAGGATAAATTGTGTTCACGTATAAGACTACGTAACTATATTATAATATAATATTATTATATCAATAGCGGTTTAAGAGGAATACACGGGGTAATTCGATGCCAAGCGCGTTCAAACCCTTTGACGATGCGGTTCTTCAAAACCTTATATTTGTAATTTTCGTTGTCCTGTTGTGGCGATACAAATTTTTCTTTTTCAAACGAGATCAGCCATTTTTTTCACTTGAAATTATTCGGCAGATGATTTTATTGTAAATGTTAATATTGTATCTGAATCAAAATTCGGACGAGTAGTTTCCGACTTATTAAAATTGATGTACCTACTAATGATTGCACACTATTACGATTGAATAATAATCGTCCACGACACAAGTATAGCATGGTTGTACGCATGAAATTAAAATAGATATACCGATGATGTACCGAATATCGAAATACCATTGAGGACTGCTAGTATTCAAAATTCATTAACTGCAGGACAAGGATTTATTTTTTGTTCTTGCAAAACTATGTTCATTACGAGAAGATGCAAATGTAAACAACAAAATGTTTGAAAGACGTATTAGTATGTTTATATCGCCACGAGACACTCCTTGAAATATGGTACGAGAATAATTTTCAATTATTCGAAAATACGGTATTTAAGTAGGTATCGATATTTAAGAATTCCAAAAATAATATTTCAAATAACTGCATTATTAAAGAAGAAGAAATGGGTGTATGAGCACGCTTGGTGAATCACACTGCATATTATATTGTATATTATAGTAGATCAGCTGTATAATAAATGCACGTTTATTACATAAGATTAATTTGAATTAAAATTTATATTTCAAATAAACGGCAATTATAATTCATAAAATGGTAGGTTATACAAATCATATTGAATATTATTCTGAATTTATGGTTAATGAAGAGGTTATTGTAATTTTAGTAAGATTTATTACTCGCAAGTTCGCAACGTATAACAGTATATTATATTTGACGTTTTTTTTTTTTACATCATTAAACCATAATATTTGTTACTGAACCCGCGTCGTAAAAACCGAATGCAAAACGAACGGATTTTTTAATGTTTTATTTAAAATATAATATGTATATATTAGTTACGTACGCAATGTTTAGATTTGTGTATAATATATTGTATCGCAGTATTTCCGCAACTCGATATCGACCACGGCGGCGGCGTTTTAGTGTTGATTTGTGTACAAATAGTGTAAAATTATTGCCGATTTGTATGCGCTCATAAAACGTGTACGAACCATATTATAGCGGTCTTGACGGCCTGCAGAAATCTACGTAATAATATTATTATGACATTTTTCGTCATACAATGGAAAGAATTATATTGTGGTCGATTCAGCCAAGACCAACGACATCGGAAGCAAGCAGTAGAACCCCTATTGGTTAACGATACGGCGGTGAACGTATACCGCGGTTACTGTCGTTCGACCGTTTGCTCGAGACGGCCGTGGTTAGGGCTATTATAGGACTTATAGGAGTTCGCAGGGTTTTCAACAATCATTCAAAAATCAAAACATAGCTAAGTGATATAGAAATTGGTTTTTTATAATACAGGGAGCTTAAGGCAATTTTTTTATTTACCATATATTTTAGCGTTGTTTTTTTTATTATATAAGTAATATTTCAAAGCGCATTTTTCACATATTACACAATATTTAACACGAATTTTCTAGAAATTGGAAAAAAATCCATTAAAATTATTAAATATTATCTTACAAACATTTATTAGTAAACAATCGTCGCTCATTTAGGTACATTCAAAAATATTCGAACAATTTTACTCACAGAATGCCATGACATTATTAATTTGGATAAGAGATTAATAAATATTATCTATTCTAAACACAATATATTAAGCAATAATAATTGCAATTTTTGTTTTGTTTAAAGAAGAACTAGGAAAAGAATAAGGATTAAGAAAGAAAAATAAATGCACGTTAGGTAATTTAAATTTTTGGTCTTTACATGAAAAAATTGTATAATTTTAATAGCATAATACTTGCATATTATTAGAGCATATTATAATATGGTTTATTTTTAGGCCATAAGTGCATGCAATTTTCAAGGATTTTTAGAGCATGAACTATGAAGTCCCTAGCCCTCCTAATAATTATGATAAAACATAATTACTATTATTCACTGAGCACATAGATCAATAATAATAATTATGAACAATCCCACAAAACGGACAACAACTGCAATACGGTTTCGGAGCCCGAGCGAAAGTCGTCGGTAGGGAGGTTTGTCTGGTATAATAATAATATAGTTGGTAGCTGGTATACCTGGCTATATTCCTACTACAGATTTTTTTTATGCATCGTCCGCAACTTTTTAATTGGCTTATTAACACCGTGGGATTATGTCGATTTTGAGTTTGCAGCAGAGAAAGTCATCGCTAATTATTAATTTAATTACCATCGTTCTCGTACTCGAAAATCTCCAAAAAAAAAAAAAAATTTTAAAAAATAACGGTTCGAGTAGGTAACATAATATTTCGCCGTGGGTGGGTAAACCTCATACGATTCCGCTGCAGATTTGCGATAGATCGATGTCATTCGATCGTCGTCGTTCGATAATAATCGACAGTGTTTGGAGGAATAATAATAATATTATTTTCGCCTGTCGGAAGTTACGACAACACTTACACTGTCAATATCACTAGCTATAATTATTATTGTAGTGGGCGCAAGTGGCACGATAGGTGGTAGTAGGTGGCGTTGGCGTAATAGCCACGTGACCAAAACGGTCGTGACAGTGCTTTAAGTCCGGATTTTTCATTTATTTTTTTCTTTATATACCTATATATTTTATCGATTTATTTTTTAAAGGACAAAGTACCTCTATATTATTATCATTGTGAGTACGAAATTACATAGATAATGTTGGATGTGGCTGGACTCCTATAATACATATAAATATATAATTTATAATAATATACGAAGGGATCCATTTAAACTAATTACTAAGACATTCATTATATATTTTCAGAAAACACTAACGTTATCGAAAATATCCCATTTTACAGAATTCTATGTCGTTTCAAACCAATATTTTTTGGGGGGAAAAATCATTTTTTTAATATTTTTATCGTTATAATTTTTTTTACGTTTTTACTCGTGCGTTTTTAATTTTACATTGCTAAGCAGAATATTGTTTGAAGTATTTCGATCTTATTCAAACTCAAGTTTCGGACAAGTACCTAATTTATTAGTTATAAGTAGGTATTTAAAGTTAAGACGTTCGCACTAGTGGACAACATTTATTGGGAGTACCTTTGTATCGCTCCACTCAATTCATCTAATCTTTAAATACTCATAACTCATAAGCTGCTCGTAAAAAGTTCAATTTTTACACTTTGGAGGACAACAAAAATATTCTGCTTTTAAAAATGCATGTTGTCATTTTAAAACTTAAAATGTTTAAAAATTATTAAGATTCAAAAGTAAAAGATAAATTTATATTTTTGAAAAAAATGTTTTTAACGACTTATAATAATTATGTAAAAAAATATTTTTTCAAAATCGTTAATAGTTTTTGAAATAATTAGTGTCTTTCATTAAATGGATAACTCGGTTTACATTAGTCTATAAGTTTAAATACACTGCAGAGTGATAATATAGTTCAATTTTACAAAGTATGTCCCAATAATAAGAATGATGTCCTTAGCCAATATCAACCACTAATACCATAGGTATTCATACCAAGGACACACTATTCTATCATGTAAATCATTTTCCTGTACAATATGTAATTTAAAATTTTTTAGTTCTGCGTTATTTCTTACATTGGTACTTACAGAACTTACAGAACTACTGATTTTTAAATAGCAGTATGACGTTAATGTACATAATTAAATAAATAGATAAATAGATAAAAAAAATAAATAAATATGGAAATACATGCAACATTGATATTATAATAATAATGATAATGTTAGAGATAGTTAAGTTTTTTCCAACATATTGGTATTTATTTTGTTTCATCTATAATAATTTAATATACAAATATTTTTCAAATGTTGCCGAGTTAAAAAAAATGTGTTTTGATAACAGAGCTTGCATTTTTTACATAATTTACAATCTGTACGTTTTACAATTTTTGTTTTTATCGTTATTCATAATTTAAACGTTATACAACTCTTGCGTTTATCGTTTTATCGTTAAAAACAATATCGAATGCGGGGAATGGCGCAGATACGGAGCATAACAAATTCTTGGATTAGCGGCTAAGATAAAAATAAATCGCATGAAATAAATATTTCTACGAAACAAATATTATAACTTTAAAGTAAATGGATTTTAAATTATTCCCGTGTTTTCTTCCCATTTATAACGTTATTTTAACGTTTGTGAGCTTAGGTTTTGACTTAAATGTAGGGTGCAGGGTAGTTTAAAGAGTGGCCATACTTGAAATACTATGAAACTGTAACTATTTTATGTATTTTTAACACTTCAAAAATCGCCATTCAATCAACTACTATAACAACTAATTTCCCAGCAAATCTTAATTTTTAAATACTTTTGAATTTTTGGAATTCAATTTTCAATTGGGATTGTTTTAAGCAACTCTCTTGGGTAATTTAAAATTTACATTTGTTGCAAATGTAAAATTTAATAACATTACACAAAAAAGCTACAACTTTACATCTTGTAAAATCAAATATGATTTATTTTGATCATCTTTCGGTCTACTAAGTCGCGTGTTTAAAATTAAAATAGTCCAGTATATCGTCGGTGTAAATTTTTTTGATCTATTGCAAAATAAAAATGTTTTCCATCCGCGGTTTTTTTTTTTTTTGAAAAAAACCAAACCTTCAGCCTGTACGACGAGACCGCGAAACAAAGCGGTCCGTTGGAATCTTGTCGGGACAACTACGGCGGTATGCGACGTTGCAAAAAGGGACAATCTCATTTTAAGCATGACGTATGGGGTAATTGAATTCGGAAATCCTTATTGAGCTTTTCATGTCTCCGCGGTGATTACGCCTATTATGACCGTAGGCTGAAGAATATTTGACTCGTGATGAATACGTTTACACCGAGCGAAACCGATACGTCGGCGAAACCCACGATTATAAAGAACTTGTGGTAAAAGCCCATTGTTAAAATATTGTCTATCGCACACCATTCTATGGATGAAAATTATCAGATTTATTTCATTCCTCGTTATGAGACAATATCATGTAGTTTTCAAAGTTTACACCACCGCCGACGTTTTGGTTTGAATTGTTATCCGACGGCGACGATTTTGAATGCAACTATTATTATATACATACATTTTGTACATAAGATTTAACTATATTATAAGTATATAGGTAATACTGTAATAGGTACTATATACAAACTTCATCCACGTCAAAATATGTGCATCTACAACTTGTAATTATTGTTTTGCGCTCACCGCCTTATTTTTATTTATAATATTATATAAGTAATTATCAATTAACAATTTCGCAAAAAATATGCTTTGGAACAAAACCGACGAAGTAAAATCGATCTCTTTAAACTTTAAATTATGAAATCATCTAAATACGTGTTGAATATTTATAAAGTTTAAAACATTTTGACAAAATAATCAAGATTGATCAATAAGTAGGTACCTATTTTCTTAAAATATGTTTTTATTTTAGTTTTATTGAATTAAAAAAGTTATTGATGTCTTACAATACATAGGTGATGCATGAAACTTATAAAAGCTTCAAAAAAAAGCTCAATATTAAAAAATTGTTAATGGCTTGTTAAAAAAATAAATGTGAATAATATTTTCTATATTATCGTAGACAACGAGTTACTTCATACGTCTGTCCAAAAAGATGAAGTATAATATATTATGATACCGAACAGATAATTTTACAAAGGACATGTGTTCATTTTTATAGTCGGTTTTTCCCCGTGTTCCCATATATTATTGATTTTAATTTTACCTACATATTATTATCATGCAGTAACTATACACGGTCGCACTTATTTAGTATCGAAATACCACAAGTCCGGTCAAGGTTTTTTGATTTTTGACTATGGACGGTCTTGGTGTGGGGGGGGGGGCGTGATCCGCAGGCACGGGACGCCTCGCGGGTGTTGAGCATCATCTCATTTTCACTCTCCGATGGACACGAATCGCGTGCCCAAGCGGTAATAATAATAATAACAACAACGTGTAATAATATGCGAGCCGATAGAATATTATTATTATTATTATTATTTATTACGTAAACGTATTATATTGTATAGGTATCCACAACTGCAGGTATATTAATTACACTCGACACAGGTATGTACAATTAACGGGGAAGAACAAACCAGTTTTTACTGGCTCGGTCGCCGTTGGTGATCGGAAGAAAGTAAATAATAATATGTCGGTTATTAAAAAAAAAAAAATAATAATAATAATAATAAAAGGGAAAACACTCAACACACACACACAAGCAACAATAATAATACATATTATTAGTGTTACGTATATTATGTAATGGAATAGTATACTATTTACTTACTATATATTATTATAATAGCTACTCGGCATCTCTTGACCATCATCTCTGCTTGTTAACATCTCGCGGAAAACGAATTTTTGAAAAAATCGTCGATAAACAGTTTTTTAATGTTATCTTTGATTTGGGGCTTGGATTTTTATGAATCTAAAAATAAACAAAATATGAAAAAGAGTATAAAATATTTAGGTAGGAATAATAAAGAAATCTAAATCGTTTAATGCCCTCGATAAAAACACAAAATATGTAAGTATAAATTTATAATAATTATAATTGTATTACTATAAATAATAAAAAATATAAAACGTATGGACTATTATTTCGCCCATAGATTGGATCATTAGTGTTTACAAGAACAATATTTAATGACCGGGATTGGTATACCTGTTGTTTATTTTACTTCCGGTTCCGGTTCACGAAAAATGTAAATTATAGGCTAAGGTTAGGGTTCCTGTATAAACCGATAGTAAACAGTACCAATTGTTGGCTCCCAAAATGTTAAGGATTTTGGAGTAACGAAGTGGTTCTTTTCGGTTCTCGGATTATTAATGAATAATTTAAAAACTATTCAATTAAGAATTCGCTTTATATTATGTTACAACATGACGTGTAATATATCCTCACTAAATAAATAATAGAATAAAAACATAATATAAACCTATTTTCTTGACTGTTAAACGCACGTGTGTAAAAATATAAAAAACCTTATAAAAATAAAATATATGATTTTATAATATTGTCTGCTGCGTGTACACGTGTTAAAGTAGCAATGATTTTAGCTCGAAATTGAACAGCAGTGTTGATATCGATAACCGTTCCTACAATCCATATAAAAATCAATCATTTAATTATGTTTATGCTTTTCCCGTAAGACTCAAACGTTATGGAAAAATAGAAAAATATGTAAAAATAAAACATGTAATATTATAAAGCTTAGGTACCAAGTCATATATTTATTTTGTAACTATACGGATAATATACAAAATATTAAAAAAAAAAAAAAAGAGCCCCAAACGTATACTTGTACGAGGATTTGTCTGTTGATTTAGTCTCCGTTCATTAAAAAAAAATATATATTGTATTTACTTAGAAAAAAAACTGACCTAGAACAATTTTTTCCTGCCCCGAAAAGTTCTTCTAGATAAATAAAGCAACTTTTTTAATGTAGGTGTTTACATTTGTATTCAAACGCTTAAAAGTTAAAATATACTTTAACGCTTTTCAATATATTACTATGAATATTTATCACCCCCTTTGAAATACTGCAGTTCAAAAGTATTTTCTACGAGTACGTATAATATGAACTTGCTTATTTTGTTCGGAATCTATTGAACCGTATTTAACACTTGTCAAAGTCGGCGAATTAGCTCAACGAAATATATTACGGATTTGCATAGAAATCCGAGCCCCGACAACTAAAATACTGCTGCCTGGTACGACTCTGCAAGGTTCGGAAAACGTGTGTCATACAGTGTGATTCTTTTGTCACACAGCGCACTATCGTTGTATCGCAAAGTACTGATTTTTTTTTAAAAATATAATTTTACACGGTTTCAAGCCGTTAAAAATCAAAAAAAAATTGAAGTTGATTTTAAGGCTTTTAAAGCTTTTTTCCATAATATTCTTAATATTGTTATGAATTTTTAAGGATTTTTACTTTTCCGAATGTTTTGATTTCATAATCCAAAGCAGAATGTTTTTTCTTACCGCGTGCCACACCACTCAACTCATCTATGCTTCAAACATTTCCTTTTTTTTATTAGAAAAATAGAAACATTTACAATCTTTATTCAAAACGATACAATAATCAAATTTTTGATATACTTATGTACTAGGCGTGATGACGTGATAGAAGGAGACATCCATCGACACTACTTCAATTCTTTATTTTTGTTTATTTATGAAATATATTTCTTTTTCGACTAGGTAACTAAGTAAGTAAACCTTGAGACCATATTTCGTTTAAGACGAAGACGAGGGGGATTGTCGGGAATAGATTATAAATTGGTGGGTTATGGTGGTTGTGTGTAATAAATCAGGGCAAGAGCTGGTTTAGTGTAAGATATCTTTGTATCCAAATGATCTGAAAATTATTCAATATTGTAATACGAAATTAAAACCGTAAGTTATCGTTCGAAAAATTGAAACAATTATAAAAATATGATTGTTCTTTAAAGAAACGTTTGTTTTGATATTACTATTGAAACCACAGGGGGGGAGGAGAGACTAATAGTACTCATCTGCGGCGTAATATATGAGTGATGATTTACGTTAAATGAATCACTCTGAATGACTGTATGTATAATGATATTACATCACATCATATTGTGTACTTGTGTATAATTCTATAATACCTAATAATACGTATGCAATATGCATGTAGGTATATATATAATTAAATGGCCGACGTGTCGTCGACGGATTTTGCGCGCGTTTATGCCCTCACAATATTATTATAATACATTATTATTTTTTTGCTCTAATAACGTCAAGCAATATACGCTCGGCGGAGATTTAATCGAAGACCGTGCCCGTATACCTGGTATATACCTATATATATATATATTATATATATATACCTGTAATCCGCATATTATGCCGACCGGAGCTTAGCGATAATATTATTATCGTATCGGCGTAACGCATCTGCACATAATGCGCGTTACGTTTTATGTAATTTTCTTTTTTATCCTACCTATATAATATTTTTTTTTTACCTCCGGTCGGACGGAACGAGCGTTGGCGGCGGCGGCGGCGATGCGCCAGCGCCGTTTATTAATTAGACGGTCGACCTTCCGCGGAAACGGCGACGATGTCATCGTGCAGCTATAGTCATAACGTTATGGGTACACAATACCTACACAACACCCGACCTAACCCGCACGTCATACGATAATAATAATATTAATATTATCATCACCCAACGATTTCCGTCCAAGGTCCTGTCGTCGTCGTCGTCGTAATGACCCCCGGCCGTCAGACCGCCGGGCCGACCCGAGTCCGATCGTCGTCGTCGTCGTCGTCGTCTCCGTCGACCTATATAATGACCTTATGTGGTACGACGTCTGCTCCTTGCGGCGGCGGCGGCGGCGGCGGCGGCGGTGTGGAGGCGGAGATGATCAACGAGCCTAAAAACGGTTTTCCGCCGACGACGTTATTTCACGGACGCGTCATGAAGAGATCTATTGCGTTTTATCGTCGACTTTCCTTTTTACGTATATTATCGTTCCCATAACATAGCCGAGTCTTGGCGCGCGAAGAATAAACACGACGTAACTGTAACGGAATCGTCAGAAACCTCTGCACACAAGGTGAAACGGCACCCGAGTCATCGTTTCCGCCGCAGAGTGTATATGGGGGGGGGGGGGGAAACCGTAAATCGAAACGCGTTTTCAAGGAAACCTCCGCGAGATCTATACACATCGGAAATGGCTCACTGCAGGTGATTATAACCATTAGAATATTATTCAGTTCTCTTCGATTGGAAAAAAAGGAATGATTATTGAATCCGTTACGAGCGGGGCTTGCGTTTCGTTATAATAATAACACACATTTTGCGTTTATCTTTTGTCGTTCGTCGTTAGAAATAATATCTTACGTGAGGTATGGCCCGGATACGGAAAATTACATAAATTCTTAGACTGATTGCTAAGAAAAAAATATATAGCTCGGAATAAATATTTCTACGAAACCAATAATATTATAAATTTTACGCGTAAATAGATTTTTAATTATTCCGTTTTGTGTTATTTTTCTTATTATTCAATACAAGGTGATTTTTTAAATTTGTTCACTCTATTTCTATGCTTAAATTACGCATATATTTAAATTCTGATTTTTGTAATTTTTAAATACACTTGAAAATTATTTTTTTGAATTCAAGATGATGATCCTGTGACAATACAAACTTCTGTTTTTCACAAAAAAAACCCCCTTTTTCACTTTAAATTAATCAGCAGATATTTTTTTGAACATTTTGTTGTATCTAGCCTTCAAAATTAAAATTAGAATTCGAATCATAATTCGAACGATTAGTTTTTGAATTATATAACCTTGTGTACTATGGATAATATGTCTATGGAAATGATTTAAGTAAATATTGGGGCTTAGATGATTTGAAAATGTTAGTAAGTAATTAGTACTAATTATTATTAATCGCTCAATATGAATAATTTGTAAAAATAGTTCCAAGTATAATAGATATTACATAATGTTTTTATTTTTGTAAAATCATTTTTATGGGTTATTATTTTTAGTATAAACATTTTCACTTATTGGAATTTTGATTTAGATACATTTAACATTATTTTAAAAAATCACCCACTAATAATTTTTAGTAAAAAATGGGGTTTCTCATTTGAAAATCAGAAGTTTGTATTGCCACAAAAAATTCCTTAAATAGTGTAAAAAAAATCAGGGTTTTGAAAATAATATGGTCTTTATGTATACTAAAAAGTTTTAAAAATCAGAATTTGAATAAATGTATTATTAAAAGGAAAAACAGGGATGAGCAATGAGCATGCTTATAAAATCACTCTGTATATTAGTACGTTTTGAGTTATGTTTTGTTCAATGATGTATTGTATATTTTGTTGATTGTTATGTTTTGTTTTGTGGTATTTAATTATTTTCGTTTACCGTTTTCCGTTATATTTACGTTTACGAATTTCAATCATTTTTTTGTCATATATTTATAACGTTATTATAACGATTTCAAGCCCTGGTTACAGGTGTTTATTATAACTTACAACGAAACCAATGAGAGATTGTATAGTTATTAATAAAAAATAATATTTATATAATATATAGGTGTTGTAGATAATATGACATTCACATAAGACGCAGAATCGTTGATATCGTCATCGTCGTCTCAGATAATACTATGAAAGACGGATTATGGATTATAATATATCATTAATATTGTTATTTTTTACTTTTTTTTTTTTTTACATAATAAATAGATTTAAAGTATGACGCATGATACACCGTTGTTACACCGATACACGAATAAAACCATTGATGGTGAAATGTAAATTTAATTTCTGTGTAATTTGTTTGATATTAATTTATATTGTCGAAATTAATAATAATTGTTGTATAACTCGATTTTGAAATCGGCTAAGAGAAATTAATTATAAACGCGTATAACGTACGACTTAATTATTACTTTGTTGCGCTCTTCTGTTACATTGTAAATTATGGTTTTAAGTACTAGATATTATCTAACGCGAGATCTTTGAAAAGACAATAATCGTTACATAACGATTTATTATTAACAGGTAAAATGTTACCGGCAGAAGATGAACCGCCGCGATTAAGCATCCATAACAATGGTCGTATATTGACTTCCAACGAACATCTAGAGTAAGCCAGAATATATTGAATTGATTTATGATTGAGATCGGAAATGCAACATTGTTGTGTGTCAATATTGAACTCAATTATTACAGTTATAACATTATTATGATAAAAAACTGACCGTTATCTTAAGCGCACGGGCAACAATAATAATATTATACGGTTTGCAATATTATTCAATTCTCTTTGGAATCTGATACGAATCCAATATGCGTCCTCAATACGCGTGTCCATCTAATGTAAATGTATACATTATATTTATTCTGGTTTGTGAATTACATTTCAACACTGTTCAGTAAAATACATAATATTATGTAGTTTATTTGTCTTAAAAGCATTATTAGTAATATACACGGTGTAACAGCGAAAGACCCGAGAGATACAAATAAAAAATCAATAAATGTTGAATGTATGAAAAAAAAAAATGAAAATTGTATGGATCATAATTAATTCTAAATAATTTAGGACTTATTTATGTCTGGAAAATCCCAAAAATGATATTTTGAAAAAAATAATTACGTTTTAAATTAATTTATTACTCATAACATATCGATATTTAAAAAAAAAGCGACTGTAAATATAATATAAGTAAAAACAGTTTAAAAATGTTGATGAAAAAAGTTTTTTTTATTTGTCAGGTATTTCTGTTACATTTTGTATATCTACTTATGATTTATATGTATATTTTTTGAAATTTTAAACGTGTAAATACACTTTACAGTTTACATACTATATTTATGTAAAAAAAAAAAAAACTATAAAATAATAACGAATTTGAATGTGCCTATAACAAATAGTCTTAATATATTATAAACTTGGTAACTTTCATATCTGCATCATTAAATTAATATACATACCTATCTTATATAAATAATAACAAGATAATAATAATCTAATCGAGGAATTCAAATTACGTTTATATTTTACATAATAAAAATAGGTAGTGTATACACTATACACAATTGGTAAACAACATTTAAAAGGTTTTTCCTTGTTATATAACATGAAGACCTATAATTGAAGGTACACGATAACTGAATAATATATTTTTTAATGTATTAGAAAAAGTACCTATGTTTCTCCAGAGTATTTTTTGTGTGTTTTTAATATTATTAAGTAAGGTAAAAATAATATTAATTAAGGACTATTTTGCAAAAAGTAGAGAAATTGTTTATCATTACAACATATTATTTAGTATTTCATTTTTTTCTAAATTGTAATATATCTAATAAACATGTTTTTCTTATATTTGACGTTTTAATTTAATTTAAAAATTGAAAGTAAGGTAAAATTTGTTCAAACAATTGAGAGTTTTAATAATACATTGTGAAAATTTGAGAAATAAAAAGAAGAACTCGACCAAGTTTTGTAGATATTGCTATTAATTAATAAACTCTCAATAAATCAGATAAAAGTTGAAATATGGTAATATAAACATATTTTCTCATAAATCTGAATTTCAAGTCAACAGTTAATGCTTTAATAGTACCTACTACAGTGACTGTAAACATATTCAAACGAATTAAATTATATTTTATATAATAATTATGCAAACTTTTTAATACCGTGTAATTACTTCTGATATTATTTTTAAACACTGGTGACTGTATACAGTAAGCATATTAAGTATACTAAAATGGTATAATTATTATTTATTACTAGAGCACAATTTGCAATAAATATTATACTGTGAGTGTAATGTATAGCCGCAATAATTTTGACTGTGTACCAATATTATATTATGTTTGCATAATTACAGGTTAATTACTATTACAATAATAATAATTATTGTTAAGGTGTACGATTTCTATAAATTACGTGTCATCTCGGTTTTATCTTCATTTGGAATGATCAACGTTTTCGGATATTATTTTTTCTTAAACATTGTAAAAATATCATCGTGCAAATTTGCACTTTCGTATAATTATCTTGTAATTTATTACCCGCGCCACAAATCATTTGTCGATATTAAATATGATGATTTATGCGGCAACTGTTATTTATTAAGTAGATTATATTAGATAAATTCAACGACATAACTTTCATATTGTGTCGTATAATTAAAGGGCGCATGCACACGCAACTGCAACTGCAACTGCATATTTGTTCATCAAACTTTCAGTGATTGGTAGAAATTTGTTTTACGACTTATCACGGTGCCAACGCTTATAATTTGTACACTATGTGATATAAGTATTTTAATTATGAAAATATAATGTAAAAGCATTTTTTCAACGTGTACACCGCGGCCACAGATATTATTGTGGACGAACGCAATGCTCCTATAATACGAGCATTTTGACGCCGACAACGATTGCATTTGATTGGTCAACATTTGTCCGATTTATCTTTTGTGTGAGGTAAAACAAAAATTTAAAAAGTTTACGTAAAAAAATTAAATACAATAGTTACGTAAGCGAACTCGAGGGGTTTTTTGAGTTTTCACCGTTAATCACAGAATCTTAAAAAATAAGTGCACTTTTATAACGTCACTACAATTTGGATTTTCACTCACCCAGCAGCATCGCACCACACACAGAAATTATTCTAAGGTTAAATGTGAATTGACGCTGCAGTAGTGTATATACAAAGACATATTTTTCAGGTGAAGAAGACATAATTTTACCCACCCACCCACCACCAAAACTCAAAATGTAATGGTTTTTTTTTTTTTTAGTAATATTAATTGTTATTATTGGTAAATATTAATGTGCAAATGTACAAAAAATCTCATATTGTCTTCAATTATATTTTAAAATTCCAAAAATTATAATTTGAATAATAATTAAACATTAAAGGGGAAATGGGATTGATCATGCTCGATGGTCATGCTCAGTCACTCTGTATACCAACAATTATTGCACAGCGTATAAGCTATACTAAGTATTCCCTTTAAAATATTATTATATTATAGCCCAAATGTTTCGAATAACCAGGTAGTAGTTACTATTCAAATCGGTTATAACACGTACCTAGTTACCTACCTCTACCTTAATATCTGACTAAATGTTTGTCTTAATTTTCATAAACCAATAAATCGGTTTAATGTTCACGCGGTCTGCGTTATCGAAACAATGAGTCAAACGTATGACGTAAAAACATCGTTAGGACAGTTGTGGAACTGCCTATATACATTGCTGGGATATACTGGGAAATATTGCCCGTTGAAAGTCATTTATATTTACACACGAAATCGTTTTTATAATAATTGTTAATGTTCATACGCACATAAGCGCACGTTTAAATTATGTATGCACATCCAAGGCCACAGCTCGAGGGTAATTGCTATTATGACGTGTCGCGTTAAATTAAAATATCTAATACAAGAATAAAATGTATGTTAACAAACCTGGAAACCCATAAAATTAATGCAAAATCACTATGGGAAATCTCGAAAAAATCTGGCCGACAATATAATCTTGCGGTCCGCATAGACGTTCACATAAAACGTATATAAAAGTATGCGTTTCCGAAGGTTTTAAAAGAAGGGTTTTTAAGAAAAAAAAATGTTTTTAATGGGAATTCAAATACGCGGTTTTGCGATTATTCATAATCATATTATTATATTCTCTCACGTATTGTTTTCGCAGTGTCGAAAACAATAGATTTCAAGGTATCGTAATATATTATTATTATTTTATAGGTGAATCGGCGTGGTTGTCGCTCATCGTGACCTTTTCAGTCAGGTTCATTTTTACAAGTCGCGTCGGAAAGAATATATTATATGAATATTAATACTGTCAATATTGATAAAGAGGTACAAAAAATTGTGCCCATAACACACGTCATATCGATATAATAATATGATATACCGATATACACATACATATATAGGTCGATTGGAAAACTTGTCAAATCCGTTCCCCGTCACACATTCTCTGGCGATTAATTGGAACAACTTCACTTAAAAAAATAATAAAAAACAAACTCAAGGCCAAGAGATTTCACAAAAGTTAACAGACTGCACACGAAATTCCGTCGCTTTTCACGCATTCGATAAATCAACGGTTGCACATTAATTGCTGCCGAGATAATGTAAGTTTATTAATACCCTCATTGAATTAACATCGGTAAAATACATTTTTTTTTTTTTTACATTTTACATATTTTATTGTTCATATTTTTTTCTCCCGATTAACAATTTTTTTGCTCCAGGTTAATTATCTGTGTCGTGTAAAAAAATATAAAAGTTATATTGGGCAATAATAATAATATTATATAGAACTTTGTATAATACTATAATGATATAAGGGCGTAGGTATGCGGTTGACGCGTGAAATATGTTTTAAATACCTACTAAAAATATTTTTTAATTGTTTAATTTTACATCCTGCTCGCAAAACATGATAAACTTTACCCACGTGTTACCATTATTATACGATAGGTACAACTAGTATGTTTTGATTCTAAGTTTACATTCATTGACTTACTAAAATTAACCATAATTATTATGGTTAACATTTCTTACATGACGTTCGATATCAATATATGCTAAATGTTATACTTATTATAGTATTCTATTACAGCCCATTATTATTTATTAGGTATCTATTTTTAAATAATATTTCTGTTTTTTACAATAATTACAAAATATGTCCTGAGCGATAAAAAACATAAGTACAACATTTTTATGTAAGCAATTATTATTAAACATAAAGTGAATAATTTGTTGAAAACTAAATTACAATTAATTATTTAATATTATGAACTATTTATAAGCGTGGTAAGAATGTAAAAAAAATATATATATATTATATATCTAATTAGGTACCTATATCGTTTTTGATAAACATAACGTAATATTATAATAGTTTTTTTGCATTATCACGCAATAGACTAAATTCCAAAATATTTGTAACCGCATTATTTTAATTCGGAAAATAAAATATCATAATTTTTGTTATTATTTCAATGACGACTTTTGGATGTTAAGTAATAATATTAAGTCGTGAGGTACCTGCTCAAGTACAATGTACAACGTGAACATACCGTACTATAAAATATTAAAATATATTGTTGTTTTAACGTTTTTGAGTATAATATTAGAGAATAATTTAATAATAGTGACCTTTTTAATGTATTATTTCGTTCGGGCGCAGATAATGTATAACATATTATGTACGTTAACCTTTAAAGTTATATAATATTAAAGTTATAACATATTATATATACAATATACATATAGGTAGTATCTTCACTGTGAATGCGGCTCCGGGTTAAACATTTCCAGTTTAGTTTTTACAATTAATATTTTGCTCCTATTTCCGGTATTGTTTTCGTAGTGCTATTTTCAAGCGTATTATTATTTACCGTCCACAATCGCACATCGGGAACATCGGTCGGGAAAAGTGCTACAGACAGCGGGGAGGAAAATCTCTCGAATTAGTAAATATTTGTGTCTGCGTCGTCTTAACACAATGAGGTACTTGTTCGAGTTTCGACACACGAGAAAAGCGCAGGGGGACATAATGTCCTTTGAAAAGTGTCACTACCCTTATTTCGTATAACTGCAGCAGACGCCGTCGTATGGTTTCTACCCTGTCACGATTATTATTATTACCAATTTTTTTTTATTAATATTGTGAGTCCTATATTACTCGCTTACAGTGGCTCAATCATTTATTATATATTATTATAATTATTTGAGTTTATTTCATATTAGTAATGGACCACGATTGTATTTGGCACCAGGTGATTTCCTAAGCATACTCATCCCCATTCATTTTCTTTATTTAAATTCTGATTTTCAGAACTTTTAAGTACTCCTAAAGACCAAATTATCAAATTCCTGATTTTTTTTCAAACTTTCGTTTTTAAAATGAGAACTCCGTTCTTACTGCAGATTATTTAGCGGATGTTTGTTTTTGAAAATGTTGATACATCGAAATCGACATTCTAATGAGTAGTTTCTGAGTTATTACAATGTTTATACTACCTAAGGATAATAATCCTTATAATTTGTTTTACAAAAATATAAACTAAATGTAATATTAGATGTAGTACTTGTTAAGCTATTGGACCATTTTTACAAATTATTTATATTGACAGATCAATAGCAATTACCAACGTTTTAAAATCATCTAAGCTCCCATAATAGCACTTAACCCACTATACCATAGACGTATTATTATCCTTAGTACAAAAAGTTATATAACTCAAAAACTACTCGTTTAAATTTAGATTTAGATACAACAAAATGTACAAAAATAAATCTCAGTTGATTAATTCAACGCGAATAGGGGGTTTCTATTTGAAAAACATAAACTTATATGTATATTGTTACAGGATCATCATCCTCAAGTGGTACGAAAAATCTCAAGAATGCGAAAATATGGTATTCGGGTGTATTTCAAAATTCCAAAAAATAAGAATTTTAATATATACAGGATTTTAACGCATACAAATAGGGTGAGCATGCTCACAAAACCAATTTTTATAGTGAGTATTATCGTTGCGTGGTCGTAAATTTATCGGACTCCAGTCGAAAAGGTTGTGTGCGCATAAAACCACGCGACGCGGCTCCTAAGACCCCTGGACGGGATTAACTTTTAATAAAGTCGCAGATAATAACATTTCCGGTTGTCATAATAATATAACATAATTTATAGTGTATATAGCTTCGTCATTCATATAATAATATTATAACGTAATAATGATGATATCGTTAAGACCGCACGTCTCGCGCGGATATAATAATATTATATTTTCTGTGTATATATACTGCAGCCGTATATGTATATAGTTCTTTTTTTTGCTCTCCGTCCATCTCTCTTCCTTCCTCTCCCTCTCCCTCCCCCCTCTCTCTCACTTTCTCTCTATCTCTTTTTCTCACTCGGAGTTTCTTTGTTTCTCGTTTTTCTATTATTATACTATTATTACTATACCGGTGCTCTTCTCGCCGCTGCCGCCGACGTGGCGCGGCACAGCAGTCATATAATAATAATAATAATAATAATAATAATAATAATAATATATAATAGTGTCTTACATTAATCATGTTTTGTCTTTGAGCTGTATAATATGCCCCGCTATTATATTAAATTGTATTATATAGATATTAATTACCGCGTCTGTCCGTCTGCCTCCGATGTCTCACTCCACACAGAAACCACCCGCGAACCGAATATTATGCTGCTCGGCGGCACGTGCGCGAATCTATAAAGCGTGTGATTCGCCATGCTCGGTCGCCCTCGTTAATTGTTGATTCGTTTGAATTTTAAGAACTCGACTACCGTATTCTATAGATTTGTCGTGACCTCTTTTTGTACTACCTCCCGTTTTTAGTTTAAAATTGAAATCGTCGAACCGTTTTTAGAAGTTTTAGACCAAAATTCAAACGATTTCTGAGTCATTGGGATTTTTGGAGTTTAACATACAATATATTTTATGTAATGTTTAGTGTATAGAACTCGGGCGATGTTTAAAAACTATATTAACTAATAATTATTTACTAATTAGTTAATATTGATTACGACTATATAATAGTATAATTGTTTACAAATCATTATAATAGGACTTTTGTCCTTCGCACATAAAGTGTAATAGTATTAAAGAATAAAATGGGGGGGGGGTGAGCGTGCTTGGTGAATCATCCTGTATTTACTTAAATATTTTACAAAAAATGAGTGTGTATTACAATATAATATTATATATTATTATTATTATTATTATTAGATATTATGACGTAACGTATCCCCGAAGTGCGACTTTTTAAGTAGCATCTTTCAATTGGACTTAGAGATATCGACCAAAATCACGATTTCCCGATTCGACACCGATTATTGTTTTGTATAAATCAATCTATTGTATCCGTTGTTGGTATACTTGACTGTTGAGCGTACGTTAAATAGTAACAATTCTGGTAGTTTAATATACCAGATACCATACCTACTTTTCAAAATCGTTCTGAACGTTTGTGTCGGCGTCGCGTCCTGGTGTCGCGTTGCCAACGGGTTTGGCGTGTCAATTATCAAGGGTTTGCATTAGAAAAAATATTTAATTTTAAGTTATTTACAAACTAAACGTTATTCAAATTTTGAATTTATCATTATTCAACATTTAAACGTTATAAAAATGTTGAGTTTATCGTTATTTAAAGTTAAAAAGTTATACAACCTATGCATATTTTATCGTTTTATCGTTAAAAATAATATCTATCTAATGCGGGAAATCACCCGGATACGGAATATAGCAAATTCTTGGATTGTTGCTAATATAAAAATAAATCGCGTGGAATTAATATTTCTACGAGACTAATATTATAACTTTTAAGTGAATGGATTTTAAATTCTTTCGATTCGCGTTATTTTTTGTTTAGTGATATATTCTAGTATATATTTTTCGCTATGTTTAGTTTTTTGGTGTTTAACTATTATTTGCTATAACTTTTTTCCGTTTTAATTTCACAAATTTCTATCGATTTTTGTCATACAAAACGTTCTGTTAACAACGTTATTAAAAGTAACATTAAAATAAATACTTGTCTTATTTTATTTTTGCATTTATCACATAATTTAACCATAGGATGTGTTGAGATTGACGACCGATCGCGTCAAATTTGATATATCTACTGAGAAACTATAAATATTAAAATACATAGTTCGAATAATATTAAGTTTCTGCCTAATCGCGTATACACGGGTAATTTAGTTACGGTAATGATTTATTATTAATTCATAATATTATTATTATTATTATTATTATTATCTAGTATAGTGTATCGATCATTATTAAGTACTTAATATAATAAGCGTTCAATGAAAACTGGTTGACACCTATAATTTAGCGTACCTATATTCAGTTCATAATATTATGAGTACACGATTTAGAAGAGTCGTATAGAATCAACTGCAATAATGCTTCTGGAGTTATATTTTTTTTTTTACAGTTTTTTATGTTTTCAACATTAAAAATGTTTTTGTTCATCGTTGATTTTAAAAAAAACCAACATCGACGTCATGACGCATTAGCTTCTCGCGTACCAATTAACATATATAGCTGGTATATATTTTATGTAAATCCAAACGGATATAATCATATCATATTACCGCGGGAAGACTTAAATATAATCAGTCACGTCGAGATATTTGAACGGTTTTGCCATTATACATTCAAAAAAAAAAATGTTAATTTGAGTGGCTTAAAATTACAAATCTTTTCTAAAAACCACTATTGTCTGAATTTATTTAATTTAATAAAAGGTCTGAAGTAATATTTTATGGGTACATCCAAAATACATTTAATAAGTTATAACCTATTTTTAACTACTTGCCTCGCGCGATATCGAAATCTACCGACGGTGATAAATTGATAAATATATTTTACAAAACTATTAGATTTATCATATTTATCTATGCATTATCTTATAATATAAGTATGCATTGGACATTTCTATGATATTCGATAACCATAAACCACTCAACCAATATGCAAACAACGTTATATTATACTTTAACAATTTTCATAAGTCGAGAATTTATTTAAACAACCAATGTCACACTAATGGTATATTAATATATCATTATTATATTTTATTCGTAATGGCTTGAGATGATTAATGGAAATGGTTCAAATAATTTTATCGACAACACATAACCGTTTTCCAAGTATTCGAGTAATTTATGTGTCGAGTATTAAACAATAATATATTTTTTTTTTATATATATATATATAACGGCATATAAGATGATAGTAAGAAATGTCGTCTTTACCGTCTTTACCGTTTTTTTTTTTATGTATTTTGCATATAAATATACATTTTTTAAAATCGACTTTGTAGTAATCGATTTTATGGGCCCTTTAATATTTTCTTATAGGCTATTCCATAGGATTCACTGCTGTTTCACATTCACAATGATTTTATAACTTTCTGTTATCGTATGAATTTTGTTGGCGCTTTCTATAATACTATTCCGTAAATCGATTAGGCGATAATATTATACTATCTTATTATATATTTTTTTCATCTTTTGCATTTTAAATTTTTCATTTTTTTTATGTTCATTAATTGAACTAAGTTTTCAGTCATGTCGTCTCGTCAATATTTATCTTGATTTCCTCTTGAATTTTTCCTCTTTCGTGATCACCACTCGAGCGTTAAAAGCACACTCCGGCGTGTCGTCCCTCTTTTTTTCTGTGTGTGTGTAGGATATTAATTCGTGGGTATTAAAGTCTCAAGATAGAAAGCTCAAGTTTTCAGAAGAAGCTAATTATGTATAATACATAAACTTTAAAACAGTGCCCTAAATGGTAATTAAGCTAAATTAGCATCCAAAGGGTTTAATTGAAGTATATTGGCTTATATTATAAGTTCACGTGAATGATAACAACGGCAGCACAAATTGTTGGATAATATACTGTTTTTGTCTTTTGGGGCCAGTCATCGATATAACTATAGTGCAGTAGACGAATGAAATTGTACGCCTTGTAAAATTAAAATACGAGTAACTTGCCATCAATCAACAAGTATTAATTAAATTATAATATCATATGTCACTCTGTGGCTCTATTATATAAACTTTATTGATTGTATCGTCCATACACTCGGAATTTAATAACCATTTTTTGTCCCATCTGTAATATTCAAATTTTCATATTGGACGTTTTGAAATCAATGTGTGTACCAAGGTTTCATTTTTTTTGTTTATCGTCGTGCGATAAACCCATACAACACTATTGCCTATTGGTTTATTTTTTTTATGGTTTTTGAACATACGACAATGTCAAACTCGCAAACAATTATTTGGACATTTAATTACAAAGACTGAAATTCGCCGATAAAAAAAAACCGATACTTTTATTTCGGTATTTCATATAGATAAAAGTAAAAACGCTATACTGGTAATCAAAAATAGAAAAAAAGACATTTGAAAAATTCGTTTGATGTACAACTTTGTACCACCTGCCCCCCCCCCTCCTACCACAACTGACTCTATCTGAAAATATTTCGTATTTATACTCTTACATTCTAGTCGGAGACCTATAATATTGGTTTTACAATTATTTCTTTTATATTCTCTGACTTTCGGGACAGCGAATGCGGTCCAAAAAACTACTAGTGTACTCTGTATGTATATTATATTATATTATATTTATGCCGGATAATCGGAAATCAAACATGGATTGTAGTTTAAAGTGGTTATTTTTATTTCAACAAATACTTTTAGCACGTGTAATGCATCGGGAAAACGGTTTGCAAAAAAGCGTTCGCGTTTGCGACACACCTGTTTACAACAAGACCTTGACCGCTGTTCACCAAATTTAGCATAAAGCCCGTCCTATAGCTTAACATCGTTTTACGAAATCGGCGGCGATTTAGACGCGTTTTGAATGTCAAAAATATATTATCGTTTATATTCGTTTTGGTTTTAAATTTAAAAATATGTAATGCGTTTCTGGCTCGTGCCCAAGCGAAGCAGTCTCCGCGTCTCTCGTTTAACGCGTATACAACGCATTTTTGTTACTGATACCCGTAAAGATGGCGGGTAAATGGCAGGAACATATTTTTTATACCGTCGAATCGTTGTACGCGTTTCGTGTCTCTTATCTCATACCGACTATGACAATCACATGACGTCACGTGGGACGCATCGGAGCTGGGATGTAAATCGCCTAACCAGTTGGAGGTGGACGAAAAAAGTGGCATTTTTTACGAGCTATGCGTAATAATATTACGACAGGGAATCCCGGACGGTTCATGGTGTGCTTGTAACAGACGAATCAGTCTCATAAATAGCGTCATCGTAGTCGACATATTGTAATAATATAAATTATTTTATTGTATCATTAAACGCTTTTCGTAGGTAGGTATCTCTATGCAATATCGCATTATGTGTATTTTACATTATCAAATCTGTGGCATAAACGGTATAATATGATATGATATTGTTTTTTAAGGTGATGTATGTCGGGCCACCGCGTCGTCGATCGGTCGCACGGCCCACGGACACCTGCTGCGAGGAGATGACGACGGGCGTTGCCGAAGAAGATTCGTGTGTTTTTCATCAATCTCCAGTGACGGAAACGAGCCCGCGCGTTTATCACAATACTATTAATATTATTTTATTATTATTATTATTATTATCACAGCAATAGCGACGTATTATTATTGCAATATGTTTCAATGTTTGTCGATAAACCAAATTTTTAATCTAAATTGAATTTCAATTACTTTTAGGTGTTGCCAATGGGCGATTTCCTTATCACGATATTCATGTTATTTTAATCTTTGTAAACTCTCTTTCACACTTGCTTATAGTTATATTTGTACAGATTGTAAATTGTCTTGAAAAATAAAATCTATCTTTTCATAACATATTTACTAAATGTGTTTAAAATAACATCCGAAAATCGCAAACTGTAAGCGTAATAAATCCTGTCATATTATAACTGATATAAACTCCCTACACCTTAATCACAAGCTATACGCTTAAAGATGGTGCCCAGGTATTAATCTAAGAGATATTAATATATTGTATTTATGGGAAGCTATTTATAGTTTTAGTGTTTGGAGTCTGAAATATCTTATGTGATATATTTCACAAAAACGTGCAGCATTGAGCTTTTATTAATTATTTCACTATTTTGCCCTGAAACCGTTCAAGTATAAGTGTATCGATGGTTTAGGAGATATTTAATATATTTATAGATATATTTTATAGATACAAAACACCTATAAATATATAAGTATACTGTGTTTTTTTTCCTAATATGTACATAATATTATTACAATTTAAAATAAATGTTCCAGAATTTAAAAGAGACAAAAAAAAAAATAAAACTGTGTTAAAAAAGTGTCCGATTATTGCAACTGCATACAGTAAAAAATGCCACTAGTCAAAAACATATAGAGCCTGTGAAAAAATATAAACGTATAGGAATTAGTATGACTATAAAAAGTATGAATGAATATAAGTATGAGTGAGATAGGTTACTGAAGTGAGACTGTAGAATTAGTTAATACAAAAAAGCTACATAATTTTCAAATCAATTTGTTTTCTTATTTTTCTTTGTTTTTTGGTTATTATTATTATAGTTAAATATATAATGTATTAAATCTTTCCACGATTTATTAGCAAGAAAACAGCGATCTGAATACAAACATAATATATTATTTATTATTGTATTTATCTTACATTTTGAATGATTGTAATAAAAAAATATTTCAGCAAAAGAAAATAATATAATATTTAATACTGCCAAATAAAAGTTTCATAGAATAGAAAATATTAAAAATAGAAAATAAAGGGGGGGGGAATGAACATCAATGAAGTATTTAATTTGTTTTATTTGACTATTTCAAAAGAGAAAAAAACAAAATTAACAATATTATAATAAAAATTGAAATATTACAAAGTTTTATATTTCATTAAATTTTCAAGCACTATTTACAATATTGTATTGTATGTATTTATAATAACACATACAAATTTGCCTTTTGATTTGGGTAAAAAAAAATTTAAAAAAAAAGCTATACGTCGTACACGCCTCGTAAATATTTTAAACGTGTCTCGGATCATATTATAGTAATAATTAGTACGCACATATTTCCGTGACGTTTTGGTAATCGTTTCACGCCGACGACTTTCATTTAATATATTTTGCCGATTTTTCAGCAGGTCGTTATTGGCGTTTCCGACTTTTCGTTTGAAAACATAGCGTCTTAAATATTTTAGACGTTGTGCAATAAATCGCATTAAACATACCTATTATTGTATTATCTTATGTATACGACGATAATTATTCTAAGCTTGTGTGAATTAATCAAAAATTAGATTCTACCCACTGATATGGTATACTATTATAATAATATACGTCATATAGGCGGTTAGACCTTGGGTTTAAGACGTTTTTTTTTTTCTTCGTTAGTTAATGATAATAAGGTGTACAATGTTATATGTTATTGTTTTTTTTGTTTTATGCATCTGTTATTAGTACCTACGTATAATAATAATATGAATATGTTTTTTTTTTCGTGCATATCGCGTAAGAACTACGTCCTGATTACTATAAAATATTATAAGCACACTACGCGAGTATAATATAAGCAAAACGTAATTAAATTTCGCGACTTCCGAGCTATTAAAAATGAACGGAGTTTTGTAACTTTTAAGAAAATAAAAAATACCGAGGCGAGCTTTATTTTTCTGTCGAATGATTTCAAGAAATCCATCGTAGCGGTATTGAGTATATAATAATATTATATATATTTTAGTGATGATGCTATTATTAATACTGCTTCCATATAGCGGTGAAAAATATTTTAATAAAAGTTATCGGCTTGTCTATTTCAAACGCCGGCATACCGTTTAAAACGATATTTCTATACTGCAACCGTCGGTTGCAGGCCATCATTGTACGGGTCCTGTGACGATCGACTCGAATGAAATATATTATAACAATATTATTATATATACGACGAGTTTCACCAATCACACTCACCCCCAACTCCCATGACCATTTTACATTTTAATGCATATTATATTCAAATTCCGATTTTTGGAATTTTCAACTACTTAACGGCTATATTATTAAATACTCGGATGCAGGGATTGCATTTGAAAAAAGAATTCCTTTATACGTTGATCGACTTTTGCGTTTATCGTTTGTATAGTTAAAAAATAATAGGCATCTTAATGGCTCAAATACGGAACATAATATAAATTCTTGGATTTATTTCTAAGATAAAAATAAATCACCTGGAATAAATATTTCTACAACCCTATGATACAGCTATATATAATTTTTAAAGTAAATTGATTTCAAATTATTTCGTTTTGCGTTATGTTTGTTTAATGATATATTATATTAATTGTTTTGTTTTGTTCTGTGGATATTAATTATTTTTGTTTGCCGTTTTTCGTTTACATTACGTTAACAAATTTCAATATTTTTTTGTCGTATAATATAACGTTATTAGTTATTACAATGTTTGCAAGCCCTGCAGATAGATTTGTTATTACAAACTTCTATTTTTTCAAATGAGAACCTTTCTTTTTTTTAAGTAAATTGTTAAGTAGATAGTTTTTGAAAATGTTGATGTAACTATGTATAAATCAAAATTTGAAAGAGTGGTTTCTGAATTATTAAAATGTTTAATGTTTACACTTAAGGGTAATAGTCTTTAAAAATGGTTTTAAACAAAATTTAATATGTATATAATATTTGATATAAACTATAGTAAACTTAATTTACTGGGAAAAGTTTTAGAATGTATTTATAAAATGTTAATAAATTAGTATTGATTGCTACTATATTCATATCATCGAAGCGTCCATGTGTCTTTTCTTTATTAATTATCTTAATAATACTTAATGCCTAATAACTAGGAAACTACTCGATCGAATTTCAAGTTAGATACATCAACATTTTCAAAAAAACTAACTGCTAAATAATTTGCAGTAAAAAGAGTAGATTTCGATAAAAAAAAATAAGTTTGCATCTCCACAGGACATTCAGTATAAAATATATAAGTAATTGAATAATTATAATATTATATAAGTAAGTAAACTTCAAAGTTTTAAAAATCAAATTTTTAATAAACTCATTATTAAAGTAAAAATGGGGGCGTTCATGATTTTGTATGGTGTATGCAATATGCAGGGAGATTTACCAATAATGGTAATAATATGCTCACTCCCTTTTTTACTTAAATAATGCATTTATTCAAATTTTAATTTTTGGAATTTTTAAATACACTTGAAGTCTATATTTTTGAATTGTTGAGATTCTTTTGTACAAGGTACTGCACGATGATCCCGTGACAATACTTCCTTCTGTTTTACAAATAGGAACCCTCTTTTTCACTCTAAATTATTAAAAACGAGTAGTTTTTAAGTTATATAACTTTGTGTTCTAAGGATAATAATATGTCTATGGTAATGGGTTAAGTAGATTGGGGGCTTAGATGATTTGAAAATGTTAGTAATTATTACAATATCGATCTACCAATAAAAATAATTTGTAAATATGGTCCGAGTATAACAAATACTACATCTAATATTATATTTAGTTTATATTCTTGTAAAACCAATTATAAGAATAATTATTATAAACATTTTAATAACTCAGATACTACTCATTAGAATTTTGATTTTGATACAACATTTTCCATTAAAAATCATCCACTAAATAATTTGTAGTAAAAAATGAGTGTTCTCATATGGTACTCGGGGCACTCCTCGAAACAAAGTCGAACAAAATTATCAGGAATTTGATGATATGTCTCAATACTATGACGTCTACATTCACGTGTTGACTCAGTGTTTGAATTAAGCGTAGTCGCGTGGGGGCTGAGTGCCTCTTATTTTTAGAAAATATTTATGCGTACTCCTTCTAATTATATTCTAATCAATAAGACATATTTTAAATGATCGGGTACGTACATTTTTTTTTACACTTTTGCATCCCTCTTGTAATTTTTTTCCCAATCCAAACACTGCCGATATTGTTATAAGTATAATGTTACAGTGAGCGTATCGCCCCGACGATACGTTTAGTTCGCGTACGTATAAAGACGTCGTAGGTATACCTCCTATATAATATATACACAATATTATTATAATACACTGCGACGCCGTATTTCGTTAATGCCACGCCATTATGATATTATACGAGTGTGTGCGCCTATACGCGAAGATATTGTAACATTAATAATAATAATAATAATAATATAAAACCGAAAATAAAACAATTGTACGAACGTCGTCGTTGTTTCCGTCGGATTTGCTGCGCGGCGAGCACGCGATTCTTCATCGTCGACCGATAACGCGGTCCCGGAGACAATGGCCATTGTGTTTTTCGTATTAAATTTTGCAATATTCCCAGTGGAAACTCGACCGAGAAGACTGAGCTCAAGCGCGCTCGTGTGTCTCCCCCCGTACACGCGCAAATTAGTATTATTATTAAATTATATTATTATTATAGGTGTATGGTATTTTAATCGCCGAGCTGTAGGTACCTTTAATATAATACAGAGTGAATCAAAACGAATGGCCTATTTATCGATTCGAAAAAGAGAAAAACGGACGATACGAACTTTTTTTTGATTTAGAAGCGTCTAAAACGATTTGTAAGTTTTATGATTTTTTACAATATCTTAGTAGGGTTTTGGTCGGTCGACTTTAGAAATGTTTAAAAACTTCCATAATCCATATCTCTCGAGCATAGAGTTTTGCATTAACTGATGTTTTTCAAGCATTAAAATGTATTTAAACAAAAATTCTTCATATTATGTTTGCAAAAAAAGTATAGGTTCCCATTTGAGTTTCCTTAAAGTCGATCCCCTAAAACCCCCCTAGGACAATAGTTGTAAAAAGTTATACAATTTAAAAAATTAATTGTAGACGTTTCTAGATCAAAAAACTTTTGTACCATACCTACATATTTTTGCATTTTTGAATATTTATGTGGTCAAATGGCGCTTCAACATAAATGCTGAATCACCCTACACATAAAATATGCACGTAGATGATAAACATATATTATTATACCATAGAGATTCATAAACGCACGTTATCCCACCTACGCTCACCATAATACTTTTTATAGGTATATTATTATCTATATTTTCTATAGCATGAAAATGCGATGCGGTTATTGAACGCGTTGGACCACTCACTCTCTCTATCTCTCTTTCACATAATATGACATTTTCTAATAAAAGTTGAACAGAGATAGACGTAGAATGCGATTTCTATAAAATCCTTTGTCTTGTGGACAAACTGCGTATTACGGTAACACTGTATTTCCACAACTGTTAAAAAACTGCAGCCATGATTATTTATTATTAGATTCTTAGAAGAGCCAAAGAATGTATTGATTTTACATTGATGAGTGTGTGTGTGTTTTTTTTTGACTGTCTGTCATCACTTTTTGGGACAGTAAAAATGCTTCTATTTTCCACTTCAGCGTCTTTTCTGATAGGAAATTGAATCTAGTTTGTACTTTGGGAGGGGGAGGGGGAAGGGGTGAGGGTAAGACATTGTGTTCATTTAAATCTAATGTAAAAAACATATCAAGAACAGGGTTTTTCATTCTGATGTATTATTTAAACATTAACTTATATAATATAATAAATAACTACATAAAAATCTCGTGTCACGATGTTTGCCTGCGATGAACTCCGAAACTTCTCAACCGATCTTGATGCAATTTAGCTCAATGTGTGTGATTTGGTCCAACTCGACAGATAGGATAGTTTTTATCTCGAATAACGACCTCATTAATTGTTTATTACAAATTAAATGTTTATTATAGGACAACGGGTTGTAATTATTTGTAAGACCCATAAGTTTCTAACAGATTGCGATGTAAATAAATTAGTAGAAATATGGATTATACTTTTTTTACGGATAAATATTTTATATAAAAAAAAACAAATATTTGGCCCCATCGAGATGTTTTTCATTGTTCTATGTTTTTCGTGTTTAGTGTTTCTAATTCTGATTTCACTTATTTTAAACCCTAACCACAGGTGGATTGTCTACCTGATAATATATTGCTCGTGGAACATATTATTGCAGAGTATATATGACGCCTGCGATATCCATATTATATTACAGGTATTATATAAGTTACCGTCAATGTCGGAAATCAGACGTTATCAGACATGGCTTGTCATATTATATTGACAATGGCTAATTTGGTTATGCTGACATTGACTAGACTGTACATAAAATGCCAAAAATTAATAGTCAAAGTGAGTGATATTTAATTTATTTATTATGATATAATTATACCATAAAATATAAAACCGTGTAATACTAATACTATATCAAGCAAGTAATAATATATTATTTTATTTGTTTTCACAAGGGGTCCGTGCAAAAACCAGACGATCCATTTTTCAAAACTTTTCAGAAAATAAAAAACAAATATAATTTTTGGGGCTATCTCCTTATTTTCCAGAAAATAAAAAACTGGACATCTCCAAGTACGTTATATTTCTTATGCGGTTCGTTGGATCTGTCTTGTTCCTGCCAAGGTATACTCGTAATTGTTTTCTTTAACAACTATTACCTACCTAAACAGAATTTTTGATGTAAATGGACTTGTCTCGATTTTGACACGGACTCCTTTTATTTATTACTAGATAATGAAACTTTGAATTACATCATTTTTTTACTGCTCGGCGTGAGCACATCGATGATTTGGATTTACAATGACACCTCTGATATTTTCCTAACTCCCGACAGTACTGTTACGTCCGGCAGCCTCTCGGAGAGTGATTTCTTATTATTTGTCTGACTATAATGATTGAACTCTTGAAATAAGAAAAATATTTTTAATCTCATATTTTTTTATTATTATTGTTTATTTATAATATATTTACAATCTGTATACACAATAACACAATAAGTAAATAGGATGACAATATTTTATTTCTAGACGTGACAAACGCGAGGGAAGGGAGCGTCCATCGACACTACTTCTAAAATCTCACCTACCAATTTTTTCGGTAGCTTGCAGACTTGCAAACCTAAACAGTTTTAAAAATGTGGTGAAGGGTGTTGCGTAAATCGGGGGCAAACCCTCAGCACAACAACAATAATATTATTATAATAATAATATGATATCGTTTCTCCGGCGATCGTACTTACAACTGAACGTTTTGATTTTTGGATTTTTCGCCGTCGCGGCGACGTCGTCGTCCATAATATTTCTCTCCGCCGTTGCACTGGGTGGGCGAGCACCGGTATTTTCCGCGTTTAATATTCATACAAATATTAAGCGATTTGGGCCGAGTCCAACAGCAGCTACTTATATTATTATTATTACTATTATTATAACAGCCGTGTAACTGCCAGCGAGTTTCGTCCGCCAAAACCCGTTATTCGATATTTTTCCCGTCCATTTAATAATGGACACTTTTCGATTGTGTATATAATAAAGATTCTTCCGCCACGCGAACGACCGCCGATCGGCTCGGAAAGTTTGTGAACCATCGAGAAGTGCCTGTAATAATAATAATAATAATAATAATAATAACAATGTTTGATAACATTGTAATATTAATAAGGAGGCCTTATCGTCCGATCGATACATTTTATCCGATCATATATCATTACGGTCATGACTCTTGATGCGGAATAGTATTACGTCCTATCACGCAGAGCATATTAAATATACCTCATCATCGCTGTAATTAATGTAAATGTCAGCGACACATTTTAATGTACGAACGACGACGACGACGACCATAGATCAGCCCAATCGTCTGTATAATATCTTGTGCGCAACTTGTGGCGTAGTTATTATTTTATTGTTGGGGGCGAGTGGGGGTGGGTGATTTGTTGGGAAAACGTCGGGGGAGGGGGGCTATTTTCCTCCCTCCCCCCACTCTTTGTTTGTTTTTTTTTTTATTAATGTACAACACTATCATACGCAGTTAAACATTTTTAAACGAATCATTTAACAACCCGTTTATTTTTAATACATACTAAAATATTATTGTTAATAAATAAACACTGTATTTTGTAAAACAAGATCTAATTTTTCCTAACATAGCTATACAGTTGATACATTATATTGTAACATAAAAAAGCTCTGGGGGGGGGGTCTATCTCGATACCCCCCGACCCCCACCAATAACTACGCCACAGTACACAGTCATAACCGGAATATAATATTTTTATTATTTCACCTTCGTGCTGCTGCAGTGTGCAGATGATAAAGATTTTAGTTATTTATATTATTTACTAGGTATATTACTTCCTTTTGACAATACCAAATCGTTATATCGAAATCTAAAATCCTACCCAAAATAATACGTTTACACGTATTCTGCCGTATAAAGCCACTGAGCAGTAACACCAAAAACATAATTTTCCAGTACAACATATTATGTGTTTTAAAATTAGATATTTATTAGATATTAAATGAGTAAGTTGCAAATTCGTGTATATTTTAATATTAGATCAACTCAAATTTATTTAATATTAGGATGTACCTACATATGATAACATCTCATCTAATTATTGTCTACAATTTTAAAACATCATATTTCTATGAACACATTAAAATATTTAATTTTTTTGTTTTAAATGAAGATAATATAATTTACCATGCTACCTGTAACATAATATAAATGTAGAAAATATACATATAAATATTCTAATTCTGGACCAATGTTAAATTTAATTAAAAAATTTGAATTCTGTTGGACAAACTGTTCTGTAAATACAATAATAATTACCAAGAAAAAAAGCAGTAACTCCAGATCACTTACTGCTTTTTGTTCTAGTATTTAGACGTTCTAATTTTTGCTTCGGATCTCAATGAATTTAATTACTTAGAAACTAAATACTTCTTTGTTATCTATTTATGAGAATTTCTAATTGCTTAGTTTTTATTACGTTTTTATTATTAAAAAATCTATCTGCTTGGATACCAAAAACTCGATTTCGACAAAGGTGGAGTTACCTATAATACTGCTTAGTGGCTTATACAGCGGCAGTATTAGAGGTAATGCGTTTTCTATAACATTATTTAATACGATTAATAATTATATTGTTCATAGAAAACCGGTACGATGTATACCGACTATCAGAGAATATTCTCGAAACACCAGATGGGCTGTGGCGTTATCCCTTTTCCATAATATTATGTTCGTAGTGGCTATGATGAAGTATCGGAAGAAGCACCGCAGCCCACCTTTGTACTTCGACGAAAAAGTATATTTTCCTGGTTAACAATGCGATTATATTATGTTATTAATAAGTATTGAGTGTGGTATATGATACAATTTTCCCGTCTCGTTAATTATTTACCACCACGGCAAAACGTCATCGTAACATCCATCATCTCGACGATTTAGTGATAATACAATACATGAATATTATATGAATAGAGAACAGATTTGTATAGGTTATTGCACATATTTATTGGCTATATTATGCCGAAGCAACGAGGATGAAAATTGTGGACGATTTATCTATTATAGAGTTCGTAGAAAATAATTTATTTTGCACATTAAATAATCTCCATATTATTTTGGAGATTGGAGAATATTCAGCCCATTTTTCATATTTGGGAATACATTGTATTATTGTTCATAAAAATGGTCACTATTGGACTGTGATTAAACCTTAGATAATAGAGACATATTGGCAAACGATAATAATATATTATTTATCTATGATTATACGTGACCAAATGTTCAAAATTATAAAATCGATTCGAACTAACTATTAACAATATTAAAACGTAATAATTAAGGGAATTATTTAAGGTTTTTTCAGAGCATATTAGCATCATAATTGTAACTTTTAAGAAGCTAAACATCCGCTCTCTATGATAATAATTATGAACCATCGACTATTATTACTATCGTTTCAAGATGTTCGTTATAACAGATATGTTATATATCAAAAAATAATGTTTAAAACAATAATTGAACGGTTTTTTTTTTAACTCGTAATTAATATAAAATGTACTCAAAAAAAGTATATTATTTTTATTGTATAGTTTTTTTTTGGTTTCACAGACATAATATATAATATACCTACTATTGTGTCTACTTGAAATATTAGTTTTCGTAAAGTTTATAATTATAGGTGCTTGACGAAATCAACCGATTAAATTATAATATATTATTATAAATGCCACATAGTAATATTATTGTTATGGTATTCTGTAGTTATTTTTTAATTACGTTTAGGAATGTGGTACAAACCTCAGTGGTGCTGCACTCGGATAGTACCTACTCCTGCTTTGTCCGTGGCAATAGGTGATACATAATTCAAACATAATGACGTGTGTATAAATTATCATTATAATATTGTTCGCGTATAGTATAATAATTATAATCTATTTTCAGCCTCCTTGCACTTGTGCACATATACGCACTATTGACACTTAACACGGTGTTGTTTTTACTTTTATTACCGAACCACGCCATAATAAACGATTTCATTTTAAACGGTTGATACCGCGATTTATCGATTAATTCATATAATATAATATTGTCGTTTTTGTCAACGCGGACGACAGAAATCGTTCGCCGTACAGCGTATTATCATAACTACGCACCTATACCTATCTCGTATTTATATTTATATATATTACAGTCTCGTTAAGTATTCAAATACTTTTTTGAAAAATACTTTGCCATATTTTTTTAAAAAGCGTAATTTAAATACTTAAAAAATACCTACATTTTCTTCTTACTATTTTGTTCCTTCTCATTTGCTTATTATTCTAATTAAGAATAGATTGTAAATATCTTATAGAAAAATAAAAAAAAATAAAAAAAACTATTTTGTTCCAGAAAACTAAATACATTTTTTCTTTTGACTGTTAACGACCAATATTTTTGTTCATTCGTATTATACTATTTTAAAAATTGTTCTCAAAATAATATATTTCATAAATATGCACCTAATAGTATCAAATACGAAGATGACACAATACCTTGACCCGATTAAAATATAATAGGTACGTGACGTCTGAAATTCTCGAACCAATTAAAAAATGTATTTATTAATATTATTTCATTCGAATATATTTATTAATAACTTTAAGTATAAACTCGTGATGAACGTACAAACATTTAAATATACCAAAAAAAGTACTTGTAATAAAGTATTTTGAATACTAATATTTATATTCAAATACGAAGACACCAAGTACTTTAATACGTATTCTCAATACATTTGAAAAGTATTCTTAAAACGAGACCATATAATATATTATTATATATTTCGATATCAGTACGTTGATGTAATATATTATACAAAACGAACTCAACGAGACAATGATTTGTGATAGTACAATAATTTATTTTTTAATAGCGTTTGCACTGTTATAATAAGAAACAAGTAATTTAATATTTATTCCGATTGACGTGCATACCTATTGACTTGCAATCATATAATAATATTATTAGTATTGCCTCGAGCTTGTTTCGTATTATTTACAAGCGTTCCACATGATTTGTGTACAAAATATAATATATATATAGATTATAGGTAGTTACATATTTCAAACGGAGTATATTATTTTTTGTTTAAGCTGTTACTTAAACAGCATTTAAATATGACACTTTATATGTCGAAGAGAAAAAAATATTTATATTATTATATTATGTCAACGCAATTTTATGTCTGTTTTCTTAATTTGGTCGTAAAAAAAATGCATAAACTTGTTTTTGCGGTCTATTATTCCTTTGCAGTGGACAATTTTATTGTTCTATCATATTCGGATCACACGATAACAATAGCAATATCATAAAACAACAATTTATTTTATAGTTCGTATAGAAAAATCAGCACCGTGTATAAATTAATAATTAATAATGTAATAGTTGTTATAGATATCAATAAATAACTAACGTCCATCTCTGCAGAATAAATTTAATTATTAAGCAACGAACTACTACCTAGTATGTAGCAGAAAACTAATTCATTTTTATAGAAAACTATTTATATCGCCCAACTAAAAAATAATTTCCCTGTGATATGATTAAAAGTCGGGATAAAAAGAGTAGAAGCACCCCAGCGATGTCATAATATATCTTATGAGCTATAATTGTATAATATGACTGTTGCAAATTTAATAATAATTTTCAAAGCTTTAGATTTAATACGCACGTAATTAAATTAAAACTATAATAATTGATATTATTATTATTTGAATTTTAAAATGTTAAAAATTGTATTTTATTGACCGTTTTAGTTAAACTTTTAATCAAAAAAGTTTATCGCTCGACTCATTTACACGTGACCATGACATTTTTTATTCCAAAAGTAATCAATTTTTTTGAAGCTCAAAGATCTGGAATAAAATATTATGAAAAAACGTCAGAACATTAATCTCGTCGTATTGGGTAATTATTGGTTTTATTCCGATCTGGAATTTATTATCTACGTCCCGTCTCTGCGGGTACCCTGCAGCCTATCGTCAGCACCGTCGTCGTCGTGCTGAAACCGAATATACGTCACGGGACATTTTAATTACAAGCGAATCATGTGAAATCATAATTATAATATTAAAACAGTTTATACATTTTGCGATTATCTACCTACCGGACGTTTTTACACGATTCACGCTCACCTGATATGAATAATGACCGTCACGTTTAACTCGCATTTCGAAACCTTTAATAATATTTACATTTAAGTTTACCGCTTTGACGCAACTCGACCGAGACAATGCGCCCGCTATACATAATTTTAACAGGTCCATATGCGACGTGTTGTTGTTTACACGAAAATTACAGGATGATTTTATTTCTCTGCGTTTTCACCATCCGCGGCTGGTGAATTTAGGCGAATGTATTATAATGGGACCTAAACAAACCGAAGAATTTTGTGTATTCCATATCGTGCCACAAACCTTTCGGCACAATTTTATTATAATATTATATTATATCATAATATGAACATGTTTTTTTTTTCTCAAATACGATTGTTTCGAACGCGATAATACGGCTATATGTATAATAGATGTATGATAATATAGTGTTGTCGCAGTTTTTCCTCATAAACATTTAAAAGCAACACTCATCGTCTCTCTGACAATTTCGCACGACTCGTGTGCGCGCGTTTGATAAATGTCATAAAAACCGCACGTTTAACTTAATTTCGAAACATTTAACACAATCAAAACTGTAATCGTCTTTGCTCGACCGTTAACTCATTCACGTTCGTTAAATTAAATTAAACAATAATTATAGTAATATACGCGTTAACACGGTTGTAAAAAAAAAAGCAGGCGTATATTTTTTTTTTCTTAATGTACCTACAACACTGTGGATTGCGAAGCCGCACAAAATGTATTCTTACCAAACTGTTTATTTATTGCTAATGTGCAGTCACTTAAAAGAAAAACATATACATTATTTTACTTCTTTTTTTTCTATTGTTCGAAATCCCATAAATATTTAATGCCAAAATTACGGTTTTGATTGCAGTGAGTTATTCAACTAGTATTGCGGGCCTTGAAAAACCCAAGTGCAGTATTAATAATTAATTGACAAAAAATTTCCTGGTCAAGTACAATAATTCGAGATATTAATAATTTTGATTTATTGGATCTTCGCAGACGTCCAATATGACTAATAATAATGAGCGTCGTATAATATATAAATTATATCCACGTTTGACATGTTTGACGACGTTTATACAATGTACGTAAACTATCTGTAAAAGCATCAACAGATCTTTGTATCAAAATTTTTTGTTTTTTCATTAATGTTTGAAATCGAATGTATGCAACAATATATTTTTTTTAAAATATAGTTTGGATTGTATACAAAATAATATATAATATTTACTTATCCGTTTTGTACGTTTGTTGTATGGACAATTTTTTTTTTGTAACTTAAATACTGTTTTAATTCGATATAAAAACCTAATTACGCTTGTCAGTCGCTTTAAGGCTGTTAATTATTAGAACCGACTGTAATTAAGGTTACCTACATTTTAGTACAACAACGTTTTACCAACTGTAGAATATTATGAAATATTTTAATGGGCTTGGGAAAAGATCTCAACTATATACGACCACTGGCCACTGCCAACAATATTACATGCAATTAAATAATATCATTCATGTATTTATGACACATGTGCCTACATTTCAATTTGTCGCGTGGAACGTCTTTAGTTTAATTGATTATTTTTTTTATTTGTACGTGCTGTGTTGTAGACAACATGTTTGGTACCTATACAATAATATAATATATATTTGTGTAATATTCTTTATTCAAATTTAAAATATGTAAATATACAGTGTCATGAACTATAGAGTTGTAATAAATTTTAAATTATACAAATAATATTATAATTCGTGAATTTTTTTTACGCCTAATATATTATTATACTGTACACTCGGTTTTTACAACAACAAAAAATGTACTCATAGTGCGTTTCATGTTAAAGCGTCAGACGTGAATTTAATACACTAATACATCATTACGATAAAAGATATGTCATCTGGTTATTTAAATTCGTTTTCGATATGACGTATGCAAATATTATTCAACTGTTACACAGGTCTTGTGTAGACAAGACGTATTATTTATTATTTTTTCCAAAATTAATTAATATTCTTGGATTAGCGACAAATTATCGGACACACAATATAGTCATAATCGTAATCCGCATGTATGATGCGTTCGGTCGTCCGACCGCAATACGCGTTTAATCGGCTCTTGTCTCGTGTGCGGGTTTCGACCTCGGAATAAAAATATAATAGATAATCGCGCTCCAGTGCGGCGAATAATTTCGAATAAAATCGAATCGATATAATAATAATATAATATAAGTAGCGGCGTGGAAAGAAAATCGGAAACCAAAATTCTCGAACGACCGATTATTATCGTATTATAAAAATCCACCGGGAAAACTGCGCGGAAAACCCAGAGATTTTTCCGGCGACGTACCTATAATACACGCGAAACGCCGCCGTATGCAGTTGTTATCATCGCGAGACGACCGGTCGGTGGTAAGGACGGCGGCGGCGGCAGTGGCGGCGGCGGCGAGAGCACACGTTCGCCCGGCGAAATGAACGGACGTCGACGGCGGAGGTTTAATTTCTTGTGCAGTCACCATTTAGACATTACCCGCGCGTGTACACTCGCCACACACACACAGACACAGTCGCACAGAACACAAGTCCGCTCGAGTATCACCGCTACGAACGGAATTTTTTTTTTTTCGCATATTATTCAAAACGCCTATTAATCACATTGTAATAATATAATATCAATAATACCTAACACTATATTATTCTATACACACCCGCACACGCCGCATCGGGTCCGAACCGATTTTTCCCCCGGAAAAGGACCGCTATCCGCCGCCGAAGCAGGGCCCGAGTGTGCCACCAGCCGTCGAATATCAGGTAAGGCACATTTTTGGATTTTTTTTGATTTTTCGTCAGAATGTTCAAACACGGGTTTTGGATTTTACATTTTTTTTCGCCCTTCTGCCTTTGTTTTTTTTTTTTATAATTTTTGTTTGGGTTTACTTAAATATTATTTTGACGATATTATGATGGTTTACCGAGATCTGTGAGTTTACCGATGATGGTAATCATAATATTACGGTACGCCCGAGACTTGAACGCTGGGCTGCATAAAGATTGTGATGGTTTTTATTGCGGAAACGTCGCCAGGGTTTTCTGTGTAATATAATATTGTGTGTACATAATACGCTGTCGTCGATAAAAAAAAAATATATATATTAATTGTAAATCATTATTAATTCTTAATAAAAATATGATGATGCTATTACGCGACCATAAAAGGCAGAGATTTTGTTGAAATTTAACATAAAATATATGACATACCTATAATATTAAATTTAAAGTAAAGAAGATATTTAAATTTTTTATAATATTTCATAACACAATTATTCGTATGCAAATAAATAGCATGTGTTTATATTTTTCGTATAAATTAATATTAAATAGGCGTATTAGCAATGTATACATTGATCTTAGAAAAATTGAAAATTAAAAAAATTGTTAGACTTCCTGATAAACGAGAAAAAATATAATTGTCGACGTTAAAAACGAAATTGGTGTGCAATATAATTATTTATTGTGTTTCCTTAAAATGTAATATCAAATATCAAGAATATAATAAATTCCATAAATAACATTAGTAATTGATAAATAATAGTTGGGGATACTATTTCCATGATACATATTTGAATTGTTCGGACTTTTTTTCATACTATTTGTTCTTAAAAATTCTTTCTACCTAAATGTGTATATTTTTAACTTATAAAATTAAATTACACGTTTATGTTTAGCTTAAATCTATGTTTTCGTTAAATTGCATGATTTTAAATACATTTATTACGTTAGAGTAATTTAGTTTTTGTTAGTTCAAGAAAAAAATTAATTCAGAATTACATGAATGACTTTTTAATTTTTGTACTATATAATCGTCTTATGAAATATTTTATTAAATTTTGTAGAATTGTTTTAAATTTGCTATTTTTGTTAGGGTTTTTCTCTTTAAATTCAAAACTGTATTTAACTACTCCATCGACAATAATACAATATATTATGATCACTTTATTTAATTACAACTCATATTATATTATTAATTATGATCATGTTATACAACACTTAAAACTTCGTTTATGGTTATTAAGTCAAATATTTTGACAGTATATGCAACAGAAACGTTTACATTTAAATGTTTAATGTAAATCAACGGTTTTACTGTTTAGAGTACCTAATATTGAAACAATATTTTATCAAATGTAACAACTCCAACGCCATTGATGGTTATTTCTTTGAATAATAGTAAAAAAAAAATAATAATATCAATTAATATTTCCATCAATATTAGAGTACAACTTTAAAATATAAAACTAAATAATTGAAGAGAATAAATAGTAATAACATTTTTTTCTACCAATTGTATGATAAAATTACTTAGGTACGTATAATTTAATAATATTAATGTTACCTAATGCAGTAGTTTATTTTTTACCTATCAACTATTTTTATTGATTATTATAGTCAATTTTTATTATAATTTTAAATGCATATAATATATTATATATTATAGGTTTTTGGTACGAAATTAAATAATTAATAAATGAAGCCAAATGGAAATAGGTTTTTTTTTATTTTAAAACCAAGAAGTGACAAATTCGTTTTTAATACAATAATTAATAATTCACGGTCAATTAAATATGTTGTTTTGTTTTTGTCGAATTTATTCATCGGTGCAACTAGTCAACAACATTAATATTTAATGCGATTATAAAACTTCTTATAGAAATTAATTTCGATTTAATGGCTTCTGCATTTTAAGTCGTCCGACGTTATTTTTTAGACATTGAGCGTGCAGTCATTTATAATATTAGTAATACTGTTTTACTTGATAGAATAATAGTATAATGTTCTTCGATTGTGTTGATGGCAGTGGCGATTTTGAGGATTGACGAGGTGGAGGCAATCGCCACCACTCTAAGACTTGGTGAATTTATTTTAATACATAAACACTAAAAATGAATCATATATGGCCGCTCTATTAACAGTAGGTAAGCTATAAAATATATTATACAAATCTAAAAATAATAATGACGAGATTAAAATATTTATAAATTCGCTCGGAGAGCGTGAACCAAATTTGTTATTAAATTCCCCCCCCCCCCCATTTAAATCTGGTTTAAACCACTACTAATCGATGCGGTCACCGTTTCATACAAAATATATAGTAAATGCATGAATGTTATCATTGTGTGTATAATATAGGTTCACATTCGGTGTTGACAGTACACGATTTTATATGTACAACGCGGTCGATTCGTTTCCCACATAATAATATCGCGTTGCTATAATATTTTCCTCTTATTTTCTAAACAAGAATAATATTCTGTTCGACGGCCAACGCGGCGCATTGTTTACCCACGACGTTCAGTCGTGGCCATCATTGTGTTGTGCGGTTATTTGTTTTAAATAGGTTAATACGGTTTTCGGCTGATGTTCAAGAGAGTCCCGGCAAAGTGGTGGTTGTAATATTATAATCATAATAACAATAATGTGTCGTAAGTCGACAATTTTTCTTCTCACCTACATACGATAACGAATTTTCGGCATCACTCTGCGGCGGCGGCGGATATCCGAGTTTTCCAAAACGTCGGAGTAGACAGAGATCACGCGCGCATAATATTATTTATAAACACCAACTCGTGTGTGTTTGTGTGTCTGGGAGAAGTGTAAATCGCGAGCCGAAGAGAGGAAAAAGAAAGTAAAACATTGTGTTATCAAATAATACGTTTTGTGCACAACTCGTCGCCGCCGTCGCCGCTTACACTCTTTTGAATATATATTATTATCGTTGTTGGTTTTTTTTTATCAATCCGCTGCGTTATCATACTATTATAATATAGGTTCGACCAACCATTGATTGTTAAGAATTCTTGCGTTTAAATACTTTTTTAGTATTTCAAATACTACTATCAAATACTTTTTCTTTTTAGATTTATTCCAAAATACTAAATACTTTTTTCTTTTGACCGTTGTACTTCAACTATCAATAATTTTTGTACTATCGTATAACTTTAAAAATTGTTCTTAAAAAAATATTTTATAATGCTTCTAAGAATTTATAAGATTTTATCAAATGCGCAGACGACACCCCGAGCTTGACCTAATTTAAATATAATATAGGTATGTGACATCTGAAATTATTGTCAAACCAATTAAAAAATGTATTTATTGATTATTTCATTAAAAAATGTATTGAGAACAATTTTTGAAAGTCTGTATACATTCGTGATAACCGCACACATATTTTAATAAACAAAAAAATTACTTGCAAACCATTTTTAAATATTTTTGAAATGTGTTTGTATTTATACTTCAAATAAACTTTTGAAAGACAATAGTCCAATGTGCAAACCTCAAATACAAGTGACACCAAGTATTTAAAATATACATTTGAAAAGTATTCTAAACATGACTGCCAACCACATATAATATAATATACAGGCTCGTATTGGCTTTCGTTCGAAATTTTTTTTAGGATCACATCGTGAAATGTAAACGCTCGCCGTACAGACTATATATATATTGTAATATATTTATACATATAAGTACACTCGCCCATCGCACGTGGCACCCCGAGGCTGTATTGCAGACGTACTAATATGCTACAATGTCTATATAGCGTCTATATACTTAGGTAGTATTATATACCTATATTATACCTAGGTATAATACCTATACGCACGCACAAGGTACTTGCTCTCTCGGTAAACCTATACCTATAAGGTTATTAGAAATTCACTTTCGGTCTTAGACACGAAAACGGGATTACCTTTTAACTTACTCTCGGTCTCGCCTTGTTTTTCCGAAAAAAAAACGAAATTAAACGTTTCATCACTAACGCCGGAACCTTCCAAGGTCATTAAACCCCCGGCGCCGCGCCGCGGAGGTATACCGTCGGCCATTAAAGTGTATCCGTTTCCGTTTTGAGACCATGTGTGTTTTAACTTTTTAAGTATAGGTATTATCGGTATGTGCGAGTTTATTCTTATAGGCCATAGGGTATAATATATAAAAAATAATATTATTAACGTGGAAATTATATATTGTACCTGCGATAAAAGTAATGAGCGTGTTTTCGAAACGTCGAATGAAAACGTTAAATCATTTTGGACTGCAACGGACGAAACGACGTTGGCGTTATTAACTATATAATATAATATTATATATACCTATGACGGTTAAAGTTTTCGTTCATTCGTACCGAGTCTTCTATAAAATATTACATTAGGTAGGTTATATATATATATATATATGCCTATTATACGCGTTTCGTGTGGAGTAACACAATATTATTATAAATAATATCGTCCGTGATGTAGGAGTCGCAGGCGTCGTTTTTTTATGTTTTTTTTTTTTGTTCATCTCCGACCCATTTGTAATGAGTTTTTTTTTGTCCGACTCGAGATTCTATTACAAAATTTGAATTCGTTGTTCACAAGACGGCGGCGTATATTATAATAAAGAGACTTCAATGTATATAATATAATATAATGTCCAAGGTCGAAACGATATTATTATAATGATAATTTTATACAGTAGTTGCAGGTGTAGGTATATAACAGTAGCGCATCTGAACGCGGCGTGTGCCACTCGCACTATACTGCAGTTGACGTCTTCGCGTTCTCGATAAATTTCAATTGTCGCGGTGTCACGTTGTTTGGAGGGGAAGGGGGGGGGGGAAACACCGATGAAACGAAAAAAATTAATAATCGTTCAAATTTAGACACGGTACAGGTCAAGTCGGAATCGTAAGATGTAGTTCGTTTTCGCGTAGATTCCGATTTAGACAGTCCAAAAACAATAATGTAAGACGACGACGCCTCAAATGCACTGCAGGCGACGGTCACCGTTCGATCACTGTTGACTTACACGGATCATAAAATGTTTGTTATACGTGCTTACCCCATTTTTTTTAAAATTATAAGATCCTTATTTGGTAATTTTAAAACACTCGAGGGTCGTATCGTCAAATTAGTATTTAGATTCTGTACACCATTTTAAGGAACGACTTATAGTGCTAACAACATTTTTTTTTTTAATCAAGAATCACTTTTATGTTTTTTGTAAATTTTTAATCACGTGACATTTTTGAAAATGTTGATGCGTAGCAACAATTTTTATTTGATTTTGTTTCTGATTGGAAAGTTTTAGATTTATTGATTACGTCATTATACTGAACTCGTTCGAATTTTGATTTATATACATTGACATTTAAAAAAAAATCATCTGCTTGTATACATACTTACAGTAAACAAGGTTGGGTTCATATTATGAAAGTAAAAAATTCGTACCGCCACAGGATACTTTTTAAACTGCTACGCTCGCTCAAAATTAATAGAAATCTAAATAGTTTAGTTAAGGCCAGAGTCCAATAATTAATGTACTCAAAAATTCCAAAAAATCAGAATTTGAATGGATTTATTTTTAAAAAAATACTAGTGCGAGCATACGTCTTGGTGAATATTACTACCCCGCAGTACATTATGACTCGACGCTTTGATTCGTCCTGTCAAAAACTTGATTGACAAAAATACAGTCACACAACCGCAACCCCGTCGGACGTAATTTCCAGTATGTCTGCACTGCAGTCGGCGGTAATCTTCTTCGGAGCTCTTTGCCGCCGACGTGTGGCGTTTCGCAGTGAGGTGCAGAACGTCCGGAAAACGTCAGGAAAAATCATATCTGTATTATTACTATTATATAATATAATATACGAAGGAAACGGCGAGAATGGAATATAAAATCGGGAAAACAACGCAATCACGGTGCGCCCATATATTATAATATTATACATCATTCTAGCTACCTACCTACGCGTAAAACGGTAATTTGTTTTATCTGCTGCAACAACGCGTAAAGCTGTATTATATAGTCTGTCTGGCCTGTGTAACTCAGTACACGCGAGATTACAACTATACGGCGGCGCCAGCGTGTTGCCATATTATTATTATTATTATTATTATTACGGGGCTATCGAACGGAAAATGGAAAAGTCGAGTGAGAGCAAAAAAAAAACCCCCATTACATAATAACGGTACATTTTTCTTTTTCATATTCCGCTCGACGTCTCGTCACCGGATTATCAGCTATTACGATGCGGACGTGTAACGTATTATCCGCTGCCACCGCAAGCAAAACACACCTAAAATTATGGAAAACCAATTTTACCGTGTGACACATAATATTATATAGGTATTATATCAGTGGTTGACTTGGGAATAAAGTAGTAGAGGTATTCTCTATAGCTACTTTTAAAAAAGTATTTTTATCAAATTAACGAACAAACTATAAAGAAATAGGGGTATACGCTTGAGTATCATAAAAATTAGTTGAGGTACTCAGTCCCCCCGCATCCCCCCCCCCAAGTCAACCTCTGGGTATTATCTATATAAACACTAGCTGCAGTCCCGCTCGGCGTTGCCCGAGCCGAAGACTCGACGTTTCTTTTATAAATAATTCAGGGCTTGCAAACGTTATATAGGCTTATGTGACGAAAATCGATTGAAATTTGCAAACGCAATTAACACGGAGAAAAACATTTAACAAAACTAATTTAACACTACGTAACGATTAACAAAATATACATTATAATATATATTACCTAGTTAAAGCACCTATGTGATAATAATAATATTAAAGTTTGTTTTATCCATAAGTGCATACTTGAAGCATGAGAACATATTTTTTAAAAGTCGGTTTATTATATCCGCGAACGCAGCCAAAACAGGGACCCGGTTGATATAAGTGATAATATAGTGATAACCGATGATAATATTATACCAATTGTACTCAATTTATAGCCATCATTAACATCGGTTGATTATAGCATACAGTCGTAATCGTCGTATCGATGTTTTCTGTGTGCGCGCAATCAATAATAATTTCTAATCGTCTATATGACCTATAATATATAATATACGACGTTAGTGGAAAAACAAAATATTTTCATAATTTTTCATATTGAAATACACCGATTAGAGTGAAATTTCGGAACATTTCAATAATACCGCGGAAAACGGTAAACCGTAGTATAGTTGTTATAGCGTCGATATTGGCGGCCAAACGTCACCCGGCGCGAAGTGTTCACAGCCGTCGTCGTCGAACAGGTTTCACCGCGGCGGCGAGGCGCCCCGAGGGCGGCCGTTTTGTGCGAGCGCAGGTCGTTTCGGCGGCGGCGGCGGCGGCGGCGGATTGCACTCTCGCCCGGGCAATGTCAATGTCGATAACCCGACGGGGGCAGGACCGGTTGTGCACTTTCCATTTCGACGCGGCGAATTCCACGAGACGAGAGTAATCCGACGACGACGACGACGATATACGTACCTCTATACATATCATTATAATAATAATATATACGCGTATTATAATATACGACGACGACGAATTATAGCTCGGGATGTAGGTACATATAGTCGTACTGCTATTATAATAGTGTTGTTGTAGCCGGTAAAATGTCATGACGAAGTGTAATGGTCCTCCCCCCCCCCTCATCACCCCCATCGATCGACGCTTCTAGACGGCCTGGGCGCGGGTGAAATGCAAATTTTGATCGCGCGGAAAACGAAAGCGTTTCTTTTCCCCGTCGTGTACCTATATATATATATATAGCAGTTCATACCGCGCACGCAGTAGGTATACCCAATACCGGGTGACCGGTTAACGTAGGTACTCGCATCAAAAACGTCGACCCGCGAACATTTTCTACAATTTTTATCGTTATTGTTTTTTAAATATTTTACTGTATTTTCTTAATGCGACAACGTGCATTTTTAATCTCTTGTTGGACTATTTTTTGGAGTGATTCGATACAATTTAAAAATTGAATTTTAGTTAAAGTGTAGAAGACTGAAGTGCAGTGGTACCCTCAAAAAGTCGGTCCATTTCTCCGCTCGTCTGAGTTTTGAATACCTACGCTATTATAACTCATAAACCACTTATCCGAAATTTGATTTTTAAAGATCGAAATACTCCACATACTATTCATCTTATTCGGAATATGAATTAAAAATGTATGTTGTCATTTGAAAGAATAAAAAAAACGTATAACGATAGAACTAGTAAAAAATATTTCATTATTGTTGTCCAAAAATGTTTGTTTTTTTTTACTTAAAATTACGTAAAAGAAATATTTTCAAAAACATAAGTATATTATCTGAAATAACGAGTGTCTTTCGTTAAATGGATCACCCCGTATATAATATTATGTATAATATAATATAAATATTCCGTAGATATCGCGCGTGCGAAGCAGAATCCAAGTCCGGTATAATATAATTTGTTTCGACGTAAATAACATGGGACGTCATAATATTATAATAACGCGAAATCGGAGTGGTTTTTTGTTTTAAATAAAAACAATTACGAGCGTAATATAAACAGATATATATGACTCCGAGAAAGCCAAAGTTTTTAAATGTTAATTTAGAAACGTATATTACGTACCTACGTAATACGATATTTTAAAGTGCATTACCATTTGCCACTATAATGATAAATTGTGTAACAATAATACGATAGCCATTATGACAATGCAAAAATAATATGTCCAAGTTCATAACACTCATAACGCGTATAATATAATATTATGTACACGGCAGTACAATAATAATATATATAATTAGTATTATAAATAATAGTGCGCATTAGATCGACACGTAACGACACACGCCTCGTAATAAACTCGAGATGTTTTTTTACTATTATTAATTATTAGTTATAATAGGCATCTGTAAATAAAAGAAAAAAAACCTCCCGGGATATCTCGTTACTCACGAATGTGTATATATAATTTAAACAATTATTTCTAGACTCCGCGGCGTTAACCCTGAACGTTTGTGAATGAATTCCGATTGCCGCGGATTACGCGGTTATCAGCTATTACGAATAATATGACAATCACGAACGTACATATTATTAATTATTATTATTTAATAATATGCAATAAAATAAAGCTATCGAAAATCGAAAATCAATCGGTCCCGAATCGGATCAATATAAACGCGTGTTGAATCGATATAATTGCACGAGATGAATCCCGCGAGCTGGTATCACATATGGCATGGCTACCATGGTATCCGACGGGGAGATTGAGTCACCTTTCGGTTGCCCCGCGGCAACGACATCGATTTACGGATTTGTTTTAAATCGATTTTGACACGTTTTGTACCCGATAGAGTGCCACCAAAAGCGTTGTCAAAAGCCATTCGATCTCCAGGGAACGTTTTTTTTTTTTTTTTCTGGGACGCTGATTGGTCGACCGCGGAGAGGTATTTCGGTCGGAAGAAAAATTTGTTGTCTGTATTGCATTGCAGGGATGTCCGGTTTTCGGTGTATACGCGATGACGCCATACGCTCGCCGAAGAGACTATATATAGATAGGTCGACGTGTGTGTGCCCGAAGTGATCGTGTGTGTGTGAGTGTATGTATTATATTATATACCAACATTCTGAGTGTGCACGGAAAGGTGCGGAATGGAAGCAATAAAATTGCTTTTTTATTTTCACCGGAACAAAAGACTCGTCCTAATAAGATTTATACGTCGTTTGTTGTCGTTGATTGTGTGTGTGCGTGCCTAGTTCGTACACGCTCGGCGGCGGCGGCGGTGGGAAGCATGAACGCCACCATGTTGCCCAATTTATAATGGAAAAAAAAAATAATCATAATTCAGACAACAAGGGGCAGGCTGTTTTCCAAAATATGCATAGTAATAATAATAATAATAATAATAATAGCCAGACGTGGGCATTTCAGCGCACCGTGCGGTATAGAGTAGCAAGCAAATAATGTCATCATAAATCCCGGGGACCGGGTTTTTATCTGCTTTTTGCCATTTAAATTAAAGTTATAAACGGCCCCGAGGAATTTTATTTGTGCATTATAAAACGCGTACAACATTCCCGTCGCCCGGCGATATTAAACGGCTCTCTTTATAACGCATAATACATAATAATAATATTAAAATAATACACCGTCTACGTTCCGCGCGTCCCCGGCTCTGCCGCTGCAGCGCATTATACCTGCGACAAAACAATTATAAAATATATGTGCTAGAACGACGGCGAGGAGCGGACCAGGCGGAAAACGATTGCGTCGTTATTAAATTATTTTGATTTATACGGAAAATCGGAACGAGAAACCGCTCTACAGTTATCATAGTATCATAACTCTGCGCAGGTGTCGTCCAGTGCTGCAGTTATCGTTATTAAAATACCAGCAAACACACTATATACAACTGTACAATTCCGCACTCGATTTTCGTCCTAATAACAGTTTTGTGGCTCGTGCGCATCGCGATATTCGAAAACGAAACGAAACATTATTTTATTTTTTTTGACTCGAGTACAACTGACACGCGTATATAGTTGCAGTGCTCGTAGCACCACAGGAAGTATATAGTATTATACAACGTTATATAGGTACCTGAAGATATTATTATAATATATTGTTATTTATACTGCGCCGAGTCGAGTGAAATCACGGAAAACGGAAGCTTTTACTCGCATGACGAATGAAACGGCGAGGCGAAATAAAAAATAAAACGGATTTCGTGTCGGCGCTGTGCTCCACGCTGCGGAAGCCTCGGCAGGAAATGGAAACGCCACACGCGACCGAATGTGACGAGCTTTACGGCGGCGACGCGACGTTTTCCCGGGGCACCCGTATAGGTATAATAATGGGTGAAAATTGTGCTCGGAAAACTGAAAACGCCGAGCAATATTCGCCCTGCCGTCGCACGAACGTCATTTCCGCGTTCACCTCCAACCGCCCGACCGCCGCGCTACACACACACACACACACACACACACACACACACACACACACACACACACACACACACACACACACACACACACACACCGCCGACGGTCGAGCGGAGTGTCGGAAATAATATCTATTAACGCGCGTGTGAAACGCTGCTATTGGCTGAGAGCTGGCGAAAAGAAAAAAAAATCCAATAATGACAAACCGAATTATTATTATTATCTGTTGTTCCTCGCTCTTATACGCGGCGAGAGTGTCTGCTGCAGCAGCTGCAGTCGCACCGCGGCGGCTGTCTCGCGACCTTTAATCACCTTTTCACACCTATCGCGGCACGTTCGTCGTACGCGAATCGATTTCGAGTGAAAAATTCAGTATATTTGTATATAATAATATATGGGTAGTTCGATATCGGCGGAAAGAAACACACGACTGCGCCGTAGCACACTGCGGCAATAAGTGTCGTATACTGCAACGTACTATAATGTCGTCGTGTATATGCATATTGTGTATGACATTATGCGTGTGTACCATACTGCAGCGCGTGTTACTAATATAATAATTGAAGTGTTCGACAACACGCGGTATTCTATTATTATGTATTATAAAGTCGACGTTTGGACATTTCATGTGCTATTACATTGATTAAAACGTTCATTACATCTAGGCATTTTTGTATAGTCATAAATATACGGGAAGAGAACGTTTTTAATAGTTCGTTTATCGTATACATCGAATAATAATAAAAATAATAGCCAATTGATACGCGATAATACAATATCTATACCGTTTATATACTTAAATTATAAGTTATAATTTATGACCATTAACTTAGTTATTGTCAAACATTGGTTGATATGTCATTCATTTTCGACGTTTTTTGTGTGCAAATCAATAGTCATTTCAGGTGAAATATTTCAAATGCATAACCTTACACGAAGCTCACTGAGCAGGTATACGGTAATCCGGTATAGGTTACTATGATATTTCGCTATTTTCCCGAGATTTCACGTTAATGTACACTACCGATGTCTGGTGTACCTTCATATAACCTATAATATTATTATAAATCATTACATAACACAGCGAAGATGACACTAACGATAGCTATATAATGCCAAACAACACTGCGTTTGGTAATTAATTATTATTATTATTGTTGTTATCAGTTGTGATAGGACCTGCAGCAGGACAGCCGCATTGCACTCGGTTCATAATATTATATTCACAAACTGCAATATACGAACATAATATTATTATTATTATTATTATTATTATTATTACTTTTTATGTTTACTACAAACAGTAAAAACGATAAATCGCTGGACGTTTAGTACACATTCTCATTAGCAAAATTAATTTTTTTCACAGAATGTACGCATATAGGTAATATTAGTGTTATATAAATCTAAATATTACTGTGCTGACACATTTTTTCTCAAGACTAATTAGTTTTAAATGATAATAATATGCACTGTTTCGACGATCGACAACACTTTAATAATGGAATGAACGTATATATATTATACGGCATGTCAGATCGTTTACTTTCTTTATTTTTGATAAATTATCATATTAATAATATTTTAACGCACTCAACAATTTTTTTTCCGTGATTGTATACGATGTCTATTGAAAACTGAATCGCTGTTGATAGCCAGATGGGCGTATGGGCGAAGGAAAGGGAATCGAACAACTATCGGTTACAGCTATATAGGTACCAGTATATAAAATATGCAATAAAGAAATGAGAAGAAAGTATACAAACCAGTTGTGCGGAGACTATCATCGTGTTTTGAATATACCTTATTGTTAGACTGAAGGCGATAAACGAGAGCAATAAATAATATTATAGTCAAGGTTAAGGCGTTATTAAGATGAAAGTGCGGTAGAACACATTTAATTAATGAATAAGTTGTTCGTGATTTAATAAACACAGGTACAACATGTACTAGGTGCAGGTACCTATCTGATGCACACATTATTTAACGGTTCAGTAAAAATCGTTTGAATACATTAAAAAAAAAATAATGATAATAAATACTTTTGAAGTTTTTGAATTCGAATTCTTGAACAAAAGCAAAAATTAATTGAACACGAAAAAGGAAACTATTCCATTATAATATTGCATACTATTATGCAGTCATTAATGGTACGGAAATAAATTCCCGTAGAGCATTACGGTGGAATTGTGTATTTATTTGTTGTCTAGAACTGGAAAAGAAAATTAAACGTCGCCTTCTCGAAACCGTGGTTTAGGCATTAAATAAAAGCGAACATCGTTAAGAAAAACACGAGAGTATAAGACGGGTAGGAAATCGATATCGCGAAAACGTTTTAACGACGCAGAAATCTCGCAAGACATTGTACGAACCGAAAAATATTTATTTTCGTTGAGCGGTGGTTTTTTATACGAGAGCACAGGAAAAAATGAATGATAATCTTCGGCAGAAATAAAAAAACAGCCGAACCACCACCTGCATAGATCGCGGCGATTAAAATTTGTTCAGAGCGCCTCTACGGCTCTACATAGTTGTCAGTGTTAGGACCAGATAACAAAAAAAATCTTCTGGATAAAGATAATTACGCTTTATTTTCATCTAAGATACAGATATCTACATTTTATCCAAATAAATTAAAGATCATTATTAGTTATTACTAATTAAATATTATGTAAAAATAAATTTAAATTTAACGATTACAAAAAAAACAACCTTAATGTACATTGTGCCCGTATAATACGCTTGTTTTCGTCTGAATGCATAACGTGTTGTTTATCACTAAACATATTAACTTCAAAAAACTATGAAATTAGGAATAACTAAAGCAATATAATATATTATAAGAAATAATATTTATTACAGGCGTATAATATTTTGTAGACCGTGTTGTGTTACTCACAAGACGCGCCAGAGGCAAAGAGAATACAATTCAGAAATGTTCGGACAATTCTGGAAAATGTTTACAAAAAAATGTATCTAGTGAATTTATCTAGACGAGCGTGAAATATTAAGCTAAAATAAATATTATCAAGACGAAATTATTATTTATCTTTAGATAACACGAAAGACAAAAAAATAATTATCTATAGACTTCGAGTCCTATAACACTGCAGGTAGTAGTTGTTGTCGACTCAAAACTCGAAAAACGATCGTCCTTACGAAGGTGAACTGCTGCACTTTTATGCACCGATGCAGCCCAACGCACGCAACACGCAAACGCCGAGTCCAATCAAGCCGGCCATTGTGTGTCCCGTCGTTTTTGTGTCGATGGGTTTGAATTTGAAACGTGTGACTGAATAATATAATTATTTTTTTTTTGTTCCTGCGACTCGCCCGAATGGCCTCCGTTAGATTGCGAATAATCGCGCCCGACGGACGGCGATATATCGGCCATCGTTGCAATATTATATTATTATACGATACGTCATGACGTGCACCAGCTAATAGGTTCAGTGTACAATGACAATAATGATAATATTATGTGCAGCGTATATTGTGCTGCCATAGAGGTGGGTAATCTGATCGCGAGTGACGTGACGAATTGAACTATTTAATCGGCCATTTCGTTTCACCCCCTCGACACTATTAGACTACCCGCGTGTGATGAACGTCACGCGGGTATACAACATGCACATCAAAAATTCATCACTTTATTTCACGATTTAAGCATAGATAATAATATATAATATCATTATGGATGTCTATACCTATTATACGCATGGTATACTAGTGGTAATATTATATACCTAGGTACACATAGGAAATGGTTATATTATACGGCCACAGATACTGCAGGTTAATGATAAACAACAATTTTTTATCAATCCGGAATTGTGCCAATTTTTGAATGAAATAATTTATTTCAACTTCATTTTTTGTTTATGCTGCAGATAATGAATAATTATATTTTTTTCCGAATTTTTAATTTTGGTATGCGCAAGGCATTAATTTTTAAGTCTAATTTGCGTTTGCGTTGTCGTTTATTAATTATCACTTTTATTTTACAAGACATCTTAAGTAGTGTACATGTAATCACTTTGGCAACTAGTATGCTCTTCGATCACACATTTGAATACAGGTGGCGTGTGCCATTCATGTATATAATATTATCTATATATTTAAGATGGTATATGGATGATAATATATTCATTTCCTACGTTGTCTCATCAAAGCTCGCCGGACGTCCATACTGTATTTCAAATCGTGCTTTATTTTGAAAGCTTTTTAATTATAAAGTGTTAATCACTGTTATTACACCTATAGTATAGTGTTAATACCGAGTATAACAACGACCTGATTCGTCCACCCACCCCTATGTACAATAATCCGGCGACTGCCTTTGAAAATCACTGTTCGCACTCCACTTCTGAGGGCTTGTGATGTCAACATTGCCAACGGACGATTTTCACGTCGAAAATCGATCGGCCAACCAATCGGAAACGTCGTCGGGCGGCAGGCTGACTGCGGTGTGTTCCATATTATTATTATCAGTATTGTATAATATTATATAAATACGCGTCGTCGTCGTCAATCACCTTCGCGGGTGGAAAGGCTAAACGGCGCGTAATCGTCAAAAATATTCGGACGGCGGCGGCGGCGGTGGGGGACACACAGACAAATGGCTGTTAAATATGTATAACGCCCCTATACCGCACACACGCACACACACAAAACACCCACATATACTCGACGGCGTAAACATTTCGTATACAAAAGTTGCCGGAAAATCATAAATCATCGGGACGGTGTAATATGCGTTGTATACGATCGGGTGTGTGGGTGTTAACCCTCCCCGCATCGTCCGCACACTGCGCCGGGGCGGTGCAGTGGTATTGAAAACTCGGTAAAAACGGCGCGAGCAGTAGTCGCGGCGGCGTTTCGAGTGCGGTGCGGGCCGAGAGCGCAAGAAATTTAAACACGATCCATCAACGTCGAAACGCCGCCGCCGCCGCCGATCGTCTTCGCGTCGTCAACGCTTATATACACATAATATAATATATATATAAACACACACATACACCGTCGGAATCGCGAATTTCATAAACGTTTCGTTTTGTGCGCCATAATAATATATATATATAATATCTGCAGATAAGCTGCTGCTACTGGAGAATAATATGACGTCGGAGACGACGTGCGCCAATCCTCTCCTCCCCTGGTCGAGGGTAGGACGAGGGCAGGTGCGAGACCATACGGTTCGCGCGGGGTGCTTCGATGGATATCGTCGTCGTCGTCATTGCCGTCGCCGCCGCCGCCGCCGCCGTAATTCGTTTTTAATCGCCGTCGCGGCCGTAAATAACTCAGACGCCTCTCCGGGGCCCGGGAGTCATTAGCGACGGCTGCAGTACGACGGCCACGCCCAGCTCGTTCGAGCTATTATTTTCGTGTTTACCGCGAGAGGAGTCGGAGGAGGACCGGAAGACGACGTGTAGAACAACGGGACGACGAAAACCGCTCTCCCTCGCCGAGAGTGGCAGAAGAAGAAAAATCACCACCGACTATGATGCGATTATTGGAGACGAGTGGGGGGGGGGGGGAGGCAAACAGACGCGTGCGGCAGGAAACGAAATATTATTTATTTTTTCGCGGATTACGAAATCGTAGAGAAGCTTCTTTTTTTGTCGTTCCTGTCGCAATAAAGTGAAAGCGACCACTCGTCGTCGTTTGGCGCGTATTAGAAGGCGCAGTTATTCAAATATTATATTATATTGTACACGGATGATAAACAAACACGATTTCGGTCGTCGGCCGGTGTGCAGTTTACAATAATAATACGTTTATGACGAGCATAATATACTCGTGAGTATTTCTATATTTGACGATAAATGTCGTCATACTTCCTTGTCGAATGCAGAAAAAACACACTTGACCGCGTGGCCAGCCGGTGACATAACCGCTCTGCACCTACGCCAAATAGTTTTCATCGCGGTTTACATGCATATATTATTATGCACCTAAGTACGGCACGAGTGATTCTATTTATATAATTGTGTGTGCATAACCTACGCGGGCTATAGGACGTCTGTGAAGTCCGGTTCGCCGTTTCCCGCCGGCCACCTGTTCGTAGTAGGTTTAAATAGTATAATAATATTATAATATAACCAGGGGGTCAGACTGGCCGGTGGTGTAACTATAGGGTCGGAAAACTCGTGCGATACCGACCGGAAAACCGCAACCGTCCGTCGATCTATACAACATGTTAGTAATATTATAGACGGTCCGCACTCCACACGAATATATTTCATCAAAAACACCCAAAGACGACAATACCCACGAGGCGGTATCGAAAACCCACAGTGGTTCAAAAATGAAAAATATCGTTGAAAATTCGATATTTTTAATTTGAAAATACTCAAATAAAATTAGTAAAAATGTTATCAACACCATCACATATATAGAACACAATCTACTGCAGATTACAAAAATATCATCATTAGTTGCTCACATTTCCTAGTTTCTTTGTAGTGAGCACTTGAAACTTGCTAGTATTACCTATCCTAACCTAACCAATCCGTTTGTCTTTAAATTGTTGCTTGAAGTTGTAAGAGAATGTGACCCTGATAATTCTGTCGTGATATAGTATTGAGGAAGATTAATTTTTAAATGTGTATATTTGAAATATTGAAATAACTATATTGACTTATATTTAATTTTCTGTTTTTTATTTTTCAGGTAAATATACAAATACACGAATTATGCGTCTTACTATGATTATAACAATATTATTAGGTAAGTAATATAGATCATTTTATAAGACTTCTGTGAAAATTAGATTTTTCCCCAACTATTTTCATTTTTGAACCACTGACTGCGTGCGCAATTCGACGGTTCGGAAAACACTCGACTAAAAGAATTATTATATTGTATTATTATTTTCGCGGCAGCAATACGCACAGTGTACAGTCGTTATTATATTATTATTATTATTATTGCAGCGGCATCTGATTGGAGCATAAAAAAAAAAACACCGACGTTCCGATACCGTCCTCAGTCGAATGTTTTTTTTAACGATCTCGCATTGTTGCAGGTGTTAATTATAAATCGAAATTATTAAACGAGCCGAGTCCAATAACGACGACGACGACTACACGGAATTTCACTATTCTCTTTTCGGACGCTATAGCGCGCTCACAACCCGTGTACTACAGACATAACGATATTATAATAACAATATGTACCGAGGTATAGGTATGATAATATGAAGTTACGCGAACAATACTCAATAGCACACGTAATGACCCTTAATTTACATATCACACGCCGATCGTTAATGATAATAATAATACACTGCTCGGATCATAAATTGCATCGCACACAGCGCAAGTCTATTACATACAACCATCGAGAGCACATCATATACGTACCTACGACCAAATGCGTATAATAATAATAATAATAATAATAATAATATGCTCGTACACGGTGTATTATATATAGCGGAAAATATCTGTCTATGAGTACCTACAGGGTGATCCATTTAACGTAGAACACGGCCAGTTCTAAACCAGCTATCGATCGAAAGGTATAATTGACTTTTTTCAAAATTTGTTTTTTACTTCATGGTTTCAAGTCGCGTTACACTGCGACGTTTCTTTAAAAAAAAATAATATATTATTTTTATCCTTATGATTGTTTTTTACTCTTTTGAATGTCAACATAATATATAGTGGCAATTTCATATTCCAACAGAGAATATTTTTCCAATTATTTCGATACATAAAAATCGAAATTCGGACGGGTAGGTTATTGGTAGTTATAATAGTATTTAAAGTTTAGATGAGCCGAGTGGAGTGTTAACCCAACAAAATGTTGGTCCACTACAACTTTGCTCGGCTATACTAAACTTTAAATACTTATAACTCATATAGTACACGTCCAAAATGTTTATGTATAATATAATATAGGCACTAAGAAAAATATTCCGCTATGGAATAACTGTATGTGGTCGTTCAAAAAAGTAAAAAAAAAAATATAAGGATAAAAAATAAACTAATTTCTTTAAAAAAAAAATGTTGTTTTGTAACGACTCAAAAGCATGTGAAAATTATTTAAAAAAAAAAGTCAGTACTTTTGATATAATATGATGAGTGTTGAATGAATAATATATCACCTTGTATATCAATAATAATAATGATAATGTACTGCTATTCCTCTCTTTCTCTTTCTTTTTCGTCCGATTGTCTGGTGCTGCAGTCGAGTGATGATGTACAAACTTTCAAAACATATAATATAATACTAGTTTTTGGCGGTTCAGTTATTATATTACAATATTATAATATCGCAGTCTATATTCTTCTCTCCCGCGACCGATCGTGCGTATTGCGGCCCGGCGGTATACCTAGGTAATGGTAATCGAATCAAGTTCCCCGGAAGACGGTGTTGAGTCCTATTATACAGCGTCGACGCGTCTTATATCCACATGAACTACTGGAATATTATAAGGCTCGCGCACGGAGAATAATATTGCTGCACAGCACAATATATAATATATAAAAGATGAAAAAATACCGAGTTGATGAATAATACAATGAACGGTTCGGTGATTTATGTTTCGAAACGTTTCTAATACGCGACGTACTATACCTATATATTATTAAATAGGTAGGTAATATTATACGGTCGAGGCATAATTTTCACATAAATAATAATTATACGGAGGCATTTTGAAAATGCGTATATTTCCATTTGCGCGCGTGAATCCTTAAGCAGGTACGTATAAAATATTATTAATTCGCATGCATATATATATACCGCACCGTCTTCGTCGTGATATTAATAGCGTTTATGAGTGCGATTCGAACGATCTAAGATTTGACTTTACAGCAGCTACAGCAGTGTTGTTGTAAGTCTGCATACGCGCAGAGACGTGTTTAGGTGGGTATTCTGAGCCCCAGGCAAGAAAATAAACGACCCCCCCCCCCCACAACAACATCTAAAAAAAAACCTTAAATTACATACACACCGATACTCACTGCAAGCGCAGTATAGTCCTTGATCTCTAATAAGACTTGATTATATTTTTTAAGACGAAAAAGACCTCTCCGCAAAACAGTTAGGGTATGTTTATAAATACGAATTCTACGAATGGCTACAAAATATCTTGATAATTATTTTTAATGATCAAAGAGTACATTCAAGTACAGCGTTAGACAAATCTCATCACTTGGTATTGCGTTAATATAAATGGTTACCACTCAGTAATAATTATTGTATTATTTGCATTATTAGTATATCAGTTCACAAAATTTACCGCCCCTAACCAAAGCCCAAGCTCTTCTTGCCCCCCAAATTTTTTTTTTATTACCTATTGATAATATTCACAAACCAAACAAAAAGTGCGTAACAAGTAAACCATTTCAGAATACAAACAAAGAATTGAACACTATTTACACCGAGAAATCGCAGATCACTAACAGCACCTAGAATTGATTTTTAATTCAACTACTTTTTTCCGTGTCAATCTTCAACTGTATAATTGACACCACGTTAATTTGTATTTATCTTACATGAAATATTTAAGAACATATCTTTCGTTTCGACTGATCGATATGTACCTACTATGATATTATGTTTATGCATTAATATTATTAATTGGCCTGCATCGTCGTCACAGTCATCTCGGAGCGGATCGTCTTGCTTAAGGCGTTTTCTTTTCTTTGGATTGTTATGCGTGTTATCGACTCGTCGAGCTGCAAAAGTGGTTTTTGATTAATTGTCGTCTCCGTCGTCCACTTGGAACAATAATAATATCCGCACGTATAATAATATCATGTCATTTTATTGTTACGACGTGTGCTGGACGACCGGCGCAGATGATCTCGCCTTTTGCGGCTCGTCGACCGGACCGAAGATGCGACTTTCGCTGCCGCCGCGACACACACACACACGCCATAACGGTATGTACACGACGACAGATTTACTGCGAATCGAAAAAAAAAAACGAAAACAAATAAATATAAGGCTCGCAATGATAATCCTCCGATGGAGAGAAAAAAATAAAAGTTATTCAATCCCGAGAGAAAATGCAATCAGGAAACACCGGCGATAATATGCGCTCTGATTCGGACGGACGGAAAGCAACTCGCGGTCTCATTAACCGCTATATACCGCTGTATACAACACACATACCGGAGTGAGCGTTAATACCGCGTGAACGTAATATATGATATTATGGTAATGATAATAATATGTGGCGAAACGCGAAAATGTAAAATGCTGCACAACAATCTCGTGGGTACATCTAAATCGGCTCTACATAATATATAATATTATAGTGCAGTGGCCGGTCGTACAATAATCGGGACTTGCGTCGCCGACGAGTTTGCGGGCGACCGCTTTTCTGTATACAAAATATGCCAAGCCCACTGCAGCAGCGTGTCGGGACACGTAAAATAGTGCACAGCTGTAGTGTGCACGTTTTCGATCGGTTTCGGAAACTTATTTTCATGTCTTTCAACACTCGTCGTATAACAACCGTCGACTGCAGTGTTTGCCTAACCTAATAGAGTCTCGATATCGAAAACCCGCGCGATTAATGCGCCGCCGCCGAAATACTATAATAATAATGAATTTCGCTTTCACCCGACGACGACGCTGCTCTGTTTCCGATCTATACGCGCCGGTGTACGATTGAAATGCGATCCGGATTTCGAATCCTGTTTCGAGCGTTATCCACGATCGATGATTGGAAAATTCCGCTGATTGAGCGTCTTTTTTTTTTGTCGTTTCGGGAATGCAATAAAGTGTTTTGTGTGTATAGGTAGGTATATACCTATATTTATATACCTAGCGGTAGTTACAACCGACCACGTGCCATCGTAATAACAATAATAATGTAATATACCTATACAGACGTCCGTCTTGTACACAAGACCGCGGCGTGTGACTTCCTGTTTGCACACACACACACACACATGCACACAGCACACACTCACATTTATATGACACTTGCGGAAGTTTGACGTTTAATTCCGTTATAGTTTCGTCGGGACATATTAAACCCATCGCGGAGAAGGTGAAAGCGCACGATATATAATAATAATATATACTATATATTGTGAGACGTTATAATAATAATATATTATGTATTATTAAACCGTGAAAGCGTTTGTGCACGGCGAACCCGCCGCAAACAATGGCGCTCGCGGTTCTTACCGCTGCGGGACTATACCCGGTACCCGGTTCCGAGTTGTTGTTTTTGTGCGGCGCCTCCCCGCGCGCCAACCGCGGTCGGCGAACATCTGCGCGCCACCGCCGAAGTCGCTCTCCCGTATTTTCGGCCCTCCGACTTGCATAGTTTCGCGGCGTGACGGATGTGCGGTCTGGCCCGCTGGCCGAGCTTTCGATTGTTTGCTGCAGTACGCGCTGACCATTTGTCAAATCCGCGGAACGAGACAATCGTCACCGACGTGGGTGCGTTATACAGACGACGACGGGGGGGGGGGTGGTCACCGGATGGTCACGCGGTAGTGACGGGGTGGTAACCCGCTCTGGCCGTTCGCGCCAGTGTTTCTTCGCGGCCGCCCGAAAGACCGGATGGATCCGAAATCGCGATAATATAGGTACATTATAATATCATATCACAGTACAATAATATAAAGTAGTTAATATATTATAAGGTAAAATAATGAGGTAAATACGTATAATATATACATCCTATTTTTGAATTACTACAATACCCTGCAGGGCCTGGGGTACTGGAGTACAAGGGGGCTCATCTATTTTAGGGTATCGTCGAAATGAGATTGTAATTTTTGAAATGTTGACATATATATACTTTTATTTAGTCATTTTGATATTTTAAGCTGTGGATTATCCATTGATTATACCTACTTAGAGATCACTGTGCTATTGTATTATGGGTTGTATTTTATAGTTGGAAGTCTTGTATGCAGCCCACAAAAGTATTTAGTACAGAGGCCCAAAACTTGATGTGGAGGGGGGGGGGCTGCTCATACTTACTATTTGAGGGAGAAACGGTAGGAAGTTTGTTTTGCAGCGATGTGTGTTCGCTATATTGCCTCTGTTAAAACCGACGAAGGAGGAAGATGAAAAAAGATGAGAGTGTACGAGAGTGCCTGTTTCGTTTTCGTCTTCGGCATCGTTTGGTTTTTAAAACTATCTACCTGTCCGACGACAAACATAATATTATTACGCAATATTCGACACCGACGTTTTATTTAAATTTTGCGCATTTCGTAGAGTATAATAATATTATTTTATGTTATCTATGTCATAATAGGTGACTATTATATTATATGCATGTGACGTTGTGTTTTACCGTTTCACAATTCAAAGGGTGGTATTTTGATATTGAACACGCCATTTTCTGTAGGTACCTATATTATTATATTATAGTACTCTGCGTATATAATATTATGATAAATAATAATATTGTGTTATATTCACTGTAACAGAATTCAAAACCAAAAGATCAAAAGATAGTAATGATGCTGCACGCGATAAACATTCTTCGAACATGACCGTATAAATTATTGGTATTTCCACTCTAACAAAGCATATTATTTAATTATGTCTAGTGAATCGGATCATTTTGATTGGTCTACACTTCCACGGTGTACGGCATAAAATTAATGCAGTTGATGTTTAATTAAAATATATTATGGTTAAAACACACCTCGCTCCTAAGTATATTATACATACGTACGTATATGTGTGTGTGTGTACGACGTACCTACTGCAAACCCAGCGTAAACACAAATTTATATTTCTAATTAACTCTGCAGGTATACGGTAGTGTTTATACGTAACTTAATATAGAGCGAAAACATATTGGTTTGTGCAAATTGTATTAAAGTCGGGTAAATAATAATATAATATTTTATAGGTATTCTAGCTGCTCACACGAAACGAATCCTCAAATTCTGTGAACAGCCCTTTGTACAATTCTCTCTGTGTAGCATCACATGCGATATTGTTCGCTGTGACGTATTATTATACTATAAATGTATAAAATGATAATCGTGCGATATTTACGTTAAATGTTGGAAACAATGTTGTTTGAAATGAAATCCTCATCATAGGTTTCGGAATTTGCGAACAATCGGACGGGTTATGGCGGGCACCTGTGCCGTAATTTAAAGATTACCGATTTTAATCCGCTCGGAAATGTTTCCTAAGAATAAGTATAGAAACTATGCTGCACCTAGTTGATTTATTTAAACTACTTTAGTTCGGCAAGTTCTCGTCTTATATAGTTAGCCGATTGGTTTTTCGCTGGAATTCTATTGTACATCCGTCTTCTATCCGTACAAAGTTTCTTTTTGAGCGCCATTACTCACTTCGACTTCCTATATACATTACTTTAACGGTATATCTTATCTTTGGGGGTATTTTCCCAGCACCAATTTTCAAATCAGGTGATAGGTCATCGGTAAAATACTACTTATCTGTAACAACATTTTCACCGTCATTCCAGGGTTTTCGGGAAAAGTTAGCCCGCGATAGTTACACGCGCCACGCGAACTAAATATTATGACGTATTAGTATTTAGTTTACAAATATGTATTGCAATCTCACTCTTGACTAGTTTAGGTAGGTAGTTTATTCGCGGGTATTCGACATTTTTCAATTATTTACTTTTCAAAGTCGATCTCATATCGTTGTATTTGTATACGTCATGTTCCATAATGTTACAGAAATGTAATACAAAACGAGTCGGATCCTAGTCAAATATTAAAACAAAAGCCTGCAGTGATATCTATGTATAATATGTTTAAAATTATTTTCACTCTCGTTTTCGATCAGTTGCTAACTATATTCGAATCGAACATTTTACTCTGGTTATGGTTTTTTTTTTCATTTAATAGTATCCAATTATATTATGTTCTTACTTATTACCATTCTTACCGGATTAGTCTATCCGGACATTTATTTAAAAACTAATATTAATTTCTTCAGATGTGGAATATACCACATTTGGTAAATTTTAACTGACGCAAACATTTGTTGATGCAAACGCATTTTCGAGAACGAGAAATATAGAAATTTTACAGCTGCATATTATTACTATAGAGTTAGTATTGACAGAGGGAAAACTCGAAAGTGAATTTCAAACGCCTCATGTCGATTAAAATATCGTTAAAAAAATAACAATAACTCGTCGCTTGTGGAAAACTATATTACAATTTCGTTGGCTCATAATTTGTCAAGCGGCTATTAGCAAACGTTTAAGGAAAAAAATAGTAAGGGCGATAATTAAACGATGACTCGAACATTGTGTCAGCGAACAATGGGCCGTGAACGCGAAGGGTGTGATGGAGAAAAAAACGGTACGACTTTCGTATCCACTTCGGGTATAATGTTCGAGGACAATACAGTTTTAATGATGGCGGTGACGTCGTTTTAGTCTCGCGATGATTGACCAAGCTGAGATAAAAATGTGTCCGATTGCCGTCTACGATGTAGGCATACTGCTGGTATTCGGAAAAAAAGCTTCAAATAAAATGACGCCAAAAAAATCCCCGCGTATAGGAACAAATTAAGTCCCAGAAGAAAATTACCTTTAACTGGTTAAATTGATGTATATATTTCGTCCTGTTGAGAACGATGTTACAATTTGAATTCGTACTGCTAGTATGAATAAGGTTCGGAATTTTAAATATTTCACTTGAAATTTTTCAATTGCAAATTGCACTGTACTTGAAACATTTCAACGGAATAAAAAAGGTATTTTTTATTTTACTTATTTGGTGGTCGTGTAGAATATAGATGATTAAAGCTCCTTATTCTGATTCAAAAATACACGCGACGTAGGTACATGTCATAAAACGAGCGTCGCTTATAGCATCTACATTAGGAAAACAATATTGAAAGCGCGCATCGAAATCCCTGTCTCGATCATTATAATCGATCTATTCGTAATTCATATTATTATTACTATTACGACGACATACGTCGTATTAAAGTCACATAATATAATATTATTATAGCCGAGTAAAGTGCCGTAGAGAACCTACTGAACGTTATTGTCCCTCGCAGCCGTACAGCTACATATACAGCCCACGACTCTAATGCCAATTACGATTTCGGTCAGCACATATAATAATATACAATAATGATAATGTATAATATAATAGTACATTATGATACGTACACGGTGCGTGCCTTTAATACGGCGCCGTTGCGGCAAGTTATACACGCGATTACCCTCGTGGGCCGGCTAAAAGTCGGTCTCCTCATTAGCAGCCGCCGCTGCCGCCGCGATGAAAGACCAGTGCACTGAAAATCCGTTGCGCTCTCGAACTGGACCGCCGCCGCCGCCGCCGGGAGGGGTTGGCTGGCAATTAGCCGGGAAAATTCCACTCGCATAATATATTATAATAATAACAATAATATACATTGTAGGTATGCTGATGAAAATCGCTACCTAACGGATAATACGCTCGTTGCCGACTTCCCTCCCGAACGTCCCCTCACCTCGCCCCGCCGTCGAGATATAGGTCCGCGTAAACCGAGCTGCCGATTATATTCCAAGTCATATTATAATGTGATCTACCTCTACCTACCTTTTGGCCCTTTTTGATCAGCTTATATGCTGACTTTAAACGCGTATTACCAGTTTTTAGTACCTATATACGAAACTGTTTGTGAAATATTCGATATTTATACGTTTACATTTTTAGAAATATATTTGGTTTCCGATTAGAAACTTAAAATATGCATAATGATAAAAAAATTAATTTTGTTTGCAAACATGTATGTGAATCCTACATAATATAATATTATGGCCAAATAAAGTGTATACTGTCAAATAAGACGTGTAGCATATACAGAGTCATCGCTGTTATAGTGTGACCGAAAATATAATATTTTACCGTTATATACATGTGAACCATATGGATAAAGTGATCAATAAAATCCGTAAGTCCGTTAGGGAAGTCGAAAAATACATAAAATTATAATCAGGGCTTGCATACGTTATAATAATGTTGTATAAGATCAAAAAAAATTGAAATTTATAAACGTAATGGAAACGGAAACAAAAATAATTAAATATCATAAATAAAACCATAATATGGCAAAACGAAATAAATAATATATCATTAAACGAAATAATTTTAAATCCATTTACTTAAAAGTTATAACATTGGTTTCTTAGAAATATTTATTCTACTCGATTTATTGGTATCTTAGCAATCAATCCGAACATTATTGTTATGTTCCGCACCCGGGGGCCATTCGATATGATTTTTTTACTATATATAATAACGATAAACGCAAAAGTCTTATAACGTTTTATTTCTAAATAAACGCGAAAATTGTAAAACGTTTGGATTGTAAAATATAACGGAAAACGAATTTTTTTTCTTTCAAACGCAAGCCCCGATCATAACACAATATTAATAATATAAAGAAATAGAAAGAGAGAGAGCGAGAGAGAGAGAGACTGTCCTCGGAATTTTCATTATAACCGATTTTAGTCCCTCAACAGTGAACACTCATCAGAACCACGCGGTAGTTTTCGGGAAGAACGCTGTAGAATAAAAATAAAAACCTTATAATTCTACAAACTATAATATTTCGTATATACTTCACAATTTCACAGTGCGTGTCACGACGAACTCAAATCTCGGGCCCCACGATTTAGCTACGATAATTTACGAAATTCCCAAATAATGATAATATGTATAGTAGTATAACATTGATTTTATAATATAGTGCATATTCTATAATCAATGGTAGTAATGATGATTTTCGTATAATATTGTTGTACGATTTTCGACCGAACGTGCGCGGACGCCGTCGTTTTTTACAGACGTTCGGCCGGTATAACAGCACTGCGGTTACCGCGAACATGATATTATACCTACGTATATACATAATAACATGTCATGTTGGTATATGTCGGTATATTATGTGTATCATGATATATTATACAGGGTGTAACAGGTCTATTTGACTAATGCAATAACTTTTACAGCAGTAACAGTGATTAGCAAGAAATAATCTTAAATTTTAACACACTTTGAAAATTGTTTAAAAATTAACGACTTAACCAAATTAAAAGTTTTAAACGCCAAAATAGTTTTTAAATACTTATTTATGAAATAGCTATCTTGGATTATTAGAAAAATATTAAATACAAAATTTAAATTATTTATTTTTGTTGTAAAAAAATAAAATAAAATATAAGATATACAAATTATAGCGCAGAGCTCTACAAATCACTACAAAAAAAAAAACTTAAAAATATTGAATAGAAAAAAAAGTTATTGCATTAGTCAAATAGACCTGTTACATCCTGTATATTATTATGTGCTCGCCGAATCGGCAGCGTTTCGCCTGCCTTACACAATATTTTATTCTCGCCGTCGTTGCGGTAATCGGTCGCTCGCCGAATAATATAGCACCTACATAATATATATAATAATAATATGCTGAAAACGGTTACATTGCATATATAATATTACATAAATATAGATCATCGTTCTCATTATACCTAAGAGTTTTTTTTTTTTTTTTGTTTAGTTTACCGTGCGATAGGTACATACAGTATAATATAATAATATATAATAATATACTCGTGTATTATTACGGCCGATATACAACACACTGCACAGCACGTACCTCCATAGAACACGTGTTCGTATATGACAATATTGTTATTATGTGTCTGCGAGTAAACGCGTACGGCGTACCTATATACAGGGTGAATCACCAAGCGTGGTGCTCGACTCCAATTTTTTCGAGTTACGATTTTTAGAAGTTTTAAATATGCTCCAAGAAAATAATATTTTCAAACTATCGAGATTTGTTGTGCTACTTAATAAAAGTGCTCCGTGTAGGTACAAACATATGTTTTTCAGACCAAAACCCTCCATTTCGACGGTGAATTACTAACTGGACAATTTTTCTGAAAACTTTAACGTACCTATCAAAATCAAAATTCGAACGAATAGTTTTTGAGTTAATTAACTTCGATTTAATTTATATAATTTAATTTATATTCAAAAATATTAGTAATTACCATCAATCTATCAATATTTTTTTAATTTATAAATACTAGTATATCGCCAATGTAACATAATATTATATTTTATACTTTTATAGTACCATTTTTAAGGACTATTGTCATTAGCACAAACATTTTAATGACTGAAAAACTACTCTTTTGAATATTGAATTAAGTAGGTGCATCAAAAATGTAAAAAAAAAATATTTGCTGAATAATTTGTAGTAAAAAAAGAGGGTTCGCATTTGAAAAACAGAAGTTCGTATCGCCACGGGTCACTCCTTATAAGTAGTACTAAAATTCTCAAAACATGGTCGAGAGTACCTATATATTTAAAAAATTCCGAAATCAAAATGTATATAAATTCATTATTAAATATGGATGAGCATGCCTGGTGAATCACCCTGTATATTATCGAAAAACCCATGTACGGTGGTACCGAGCTCGCAAACGATTTTACGGTTGTTTCGCCGTAATTATGTAACTCGTTTGTCGTGATAAACGACACGCACATCAGAATAATGATAACGTATAGTATATACCTATAGGTAATGATATTATTATATTGTCATTAAAAATTCGTTTTGCCCGTTCGGCCGCCGAACGTTTATTCTGTACGCCTATACCTATATTATACTATACGTATACGATGTATGTAAGCCGAATGATGATATAATACGCGGTTTGCTTGAAAAAAAAACACAACACATTCCATTATTAGATACGTCAGCTGCGTTAACGATTTCGGCTGCATCCGAGTTGGGTCCCGAAATTGAAATTATCCTACGCACAAGTTGGGTCTCGGATTTTATTTTCGGTAAGTATAATAATATGTATAGGTACGCTACAGCGATAAGAACACTAACATTTTCCTAAAAATTTTAACAGACTTCGGACTGACTAAAGATAATATATCAGATATATTTTTGACCACAGGCCATTGGTTATCGATCTTATGAAATTATCTGATATATTATGATACTAATTGTATGTGAGAAGTTTAGATTATAATATATCAATAACCGACGGAGCGATTGAATTGATTTTGAATTACAGAAAAGTGATTTTTTAAATCGTTTTTTACTATCTATTTTAATATCGATTTTACAATGATGTCTGGTTTTTTTTAATTTTAGATTTTTAAAATGTATTAAATTATATTGTATTAGGTACTTAAATTAAATCGGGTCCCAACTAGTGCAGTAGGTACCTAAAATAATCCATCACCCGACCATATATAGCATAATATACTACCTGTGATTAACCACGGGGGTTCGGGACCCAACTCGGACTCGCCGGCAATCTTATACCGCGGTACGGGTATACGCGGTACGTGAGAAAAAAACCGCGACTAGTACCTTCCACCTGCCTACTTTGCATAAGTCGCGACGGTTACGTAACGTCGACTCGTCGAATGCTGCGAAACGTCTCTTAAAGTCTCCAAGAATAATATAATATAGATCGTCGCCCCGAGCGTGATTCGCACGAGGACTTTGCGCGTTTGCATTTCACTCGCTGTCGATCGGGAAACCTTGAGCGTGTCGTCCGATTTTCTTTCGCGCGAGATGAGTTGTTCGTGTAGTTCACGACACGACTCGTGTTCACCGCCAACTCGTCGGCATTGAAACGATGCTGGACTGTGTTCGGCGGTCGTCTCTCTCTCTCTCTCTCTCTAGGACCCGAGGTTTCCGCAAAGTCGTATTTTCTCCAGGGTCTCGGCGGTTACCTCCAACAGATTTTTCTCGTCCGACGTAATTATAATGATATTACCGCTCTTATAACGTATACGTATCGTAACATATTATAATAATAATATCGTAGACCATGAAATCGAGCGCGCGCCGACACGTTTCCTACGTCGTTTTGCATGTAAGCGGACGACCGCATAATGGCTATTATACACACACATAATATTATGGATACACATTTTAATGTGACTTACGATAATAATAATATATTATACGCTGTCGCGGTGCTCGTGATCTAGTTCAGGAACTCTATAGTCGTATACCTATAATGAAAATAATAATGTCATATTATATGTGTTGATTATATTATTATTATGGTCGGAGGTCGAGTAGTAGGTACTCGATATTATGGGTAAAAACACACGTCAAACGTAATACGCTTTGGCGTGCCGCTCGCTGCAGCTGCAGCTGTCTTTGGATAAACGACGAGCGTATGTGTGTCTCGAGCCAAGTCCTGCCGCAATACCAGAAGTACTCTATATAATATATAACTCGCTAAGTAAACGTCATTATTACTGTAAAGACTTGGGTCGGCTTGTGTGTGTGTGTGTGCGCGCGTGTGATTCGAACTCGGCAAATGGCAGTCGGCAGTCGTTTTGTTGTAACGATATTACGCGCGTTGCAAAACAGCAGTGTAGTACTTACCTGTGTATAGAAACCGTTTGTGCGAGCGGTCAGATTGACACGTACCTACGCGTATTAGCCGGCGTGTACGAATGATAATAGTAATAATAATAATAATAATAAAAAAAAGGAGAAAAAAAACGTAATCGTGTATATTTTATATTATACGCATATATATATACCCTACCTGGGTATATAATATACCTGCGACTGCAGGTACCTACTATATATGTATACGCCGAACGACTACGTTAGATAATATTCATGGTGCACTGCTGCAAACCGTTTACGCGCGGTAATTTCCTTCGCTCCGGATGATTTGTTTTTTGTTTGCGCAGACAAAACGGAATATAACAACGGAGAAAAAGAAACGAACGGAGAGGGGGGAGTGAGCGAGACGCGTTATATTATTACATTACCCGGCGAAGGCGGCGAAAACAGTGCGCACGTATAACAATAATAATATGTATATAAATATTATATATATATATATATATGTGGGTGTATAAATTTATAGATATATAAAAACCGCGGCCACGGTAAAAAAAAAAAAAAAAAATTCGCTCGAGTTTCAGAATTTATTTTATACTGCTCCGGCGGCGGAGGGCTACTACTGCAGCGTGCGAGTGCCAGACGAGCCACCTGGTCGTAACCTGCGCATTATGAACACAGGACGATTCGCCAGAAGTGGCTAACCCTCTTGCGTTATTTATCGTCGAAAACGCTCAGTTTGGTTTTTAAAATCTGATTTTTGTGATTTTTAAATGCACACGAAGATCGTATTATAATATTATTTTCAAATCCTTGAGATTTTTTGTGCTACCTATCTACTCGAGGAGTGTCCAGCTGCCTTACGATGGAGGTACAAACCTCGGAAGCAAATGCAAAAACCCGGAAAATCGCCCTGTATACTATGTGTACCTATCATTTAAGTAAAAAAAAAAAAAACTGAGACCACGACGACCATTATACGAGAAACCTTTGAACGGCTGTGCAGATAAATCTCATTTTTTGAGTCGTGTCACTGTGTAAAGCGTGTGCACCGACAGACGATTGTAATATTAATCATTACGATCGGTCATAATAATAATATATCGTGTGCAAAGAGACGGCTCACCCGCAGCAGAACGAATCGCACGAGTCGGTCAGCGATTTATCTAGAAAAATATAAAATGAAATAATCGTTTTATTTTATTTTAGTCCTTCGCCGTAACGGCATTGCAATAAGCCACGCGGTTCTGATGAATATTCGAAACAACGACGCGTATTATAGTCGGGGCGATCCGGACGTTTCTTAATTGGATTCTAAACTTTCATACCACATTAAGTCACTACTACAGTAAACACATTCTCGACAATAATAGGATTAGTTTAAATTTGTGTGTTTTAGGGTTTAAGCGACCGCACTCGTGAGTTTTACGAGCGCTGTGGGTGGTATTTGACAATTTGTGGCTATTATAAGTATTGATATTCATTCGATATCGTCTCTCGACGATGTACAGCTCACGATTTCGTATTATATTTTTTATAAATTAATTAAACTAACAGATATATAAATTGCAAAATATGTATAAATACGTAGAACTATTGCAGATCGACAGACTGGCGCCCAGAAACAAGACGATTTAAAACTATTTATAGAATAAGTCAATACATCGCATCATAATATAAATTAATGACAAGGATTTTCGTTAGCTAACGACAAGTTTGGAGACGACATAGTACACATTATCATGATGCACAGTCATCAAACTGAAAATAAAAATATTAAGAGTGTTTTCACGGCGAGCTAAAAAACACATTATATTATTATGGTCACGACAATAATTGATAGCATGTAAAAACGTAATAATATTATTATTGAAGTTAAAGAGTAAGTGCGGTAAAATTAACCGATGACGGATTAAACTGGCTAAGCATGTTGACGAAATAATTTCAATTAAACATCGTCGAAAGGAACCTTTTCAATGTTATACGTTTATGAAAACTGTAAATATTTTCCGGTTGAGTCAATGCATATAATATTATGTTTAGCAAAAAATATAAAAGTTGCTCAAAAAAAAACGAATCGCTCCGCACCAATCTTGTTTGAAATAATAATAGTAATTTATCGAACAATTTTAAAATAATAAATTAGAGATGGGTCGAACTATTCGAAGTTCGAAAAAACAAACGACTATAGCGGTATTTGGTTCGAAAGCCGAACCTATCTAGTTTAAAAAAAGCGAAACACGAACAAAAAGTTGGAAACTCTGTAATTGATTCGAACTCCAAAAAAATCAAACACGTCAAACGTTTCGAACAAAAATGTTTCCGCCATTTATTTAAAAAAAAAATTGTTTGTTGTCTAATGTCTGTTTTTTTACGATTTTAAGTCGGTATTCTATACTTGTTTATTGTTTTTAATAAACCGATTGGTAGTAAACAGATTTGAGTTAGAACCGATAAGACTCAATTGAAATCGAAACTTGAATAGTATTGGGTATAGGTTATTTCAGTTTGACATATTAAACTAAGAAGTTCGATTCGACATATTATATTTGAATCGAAAAGTTCAGCTTCGTGAACCGTTTGGTATGAAATGAAAAATTTAATACGGTTTCGGTTCGATTTCGAGTTTGACGTCACACTGAGAGTCGTTTGGTTCGTGTTCGGTTCGAGACCGCATATTTTTGGGTTCGACCCGCACCCAAATAATATAATATTACCCTTAATATTATTAATAATTTTTAGTAATTATTGTGGCTTTACCATAAAGTCGAAGTAATAATATTATAATTTACACTCGTGGTATGTATCGTTTAATTTACGAGGGATCATTGTTTTCGTATTATCGCTGACCGCATTGTTATCTCTGACGTATTATTATTATGTGTACCATAATATTGTGTGCCTAACCGCAGACCATATATATTATGTATAACGTATAGTAATATTATTATTATCGCATGACGTTATTATATTACTTAATAAAGTGAAAATGTTAAAAAATTGAGCGACAGCCGACACTCATTACCACGGACCGCGGTATCACAGTATATATATATATACATATTGTTATTATTAGATTAATTGTTTACGGCGCGTATTGTGTACAATATTAAAATTATTATTATTATTATTATTATTGAACACGAACAACAATCGAATCATGTGCGCGCGCGTTTTCAAGCTCGGCGCGAAATGAGTTTACAACATCCGTAACAATAATACAATCGCACGACGTGTAGCAATATAATAATAATATATCGTCGGCGGGTACTCGCGTATTATATTATGGCCACTGAATATTGCGCAACGATAATTCACAATAATATAATAATATTTTAATAACAGCGTATAATACGATAAAAGTGCATCTCTCGTATAGTATACCGGCCCATCGTGGGTGCCCGCCGCCCCCCGGCACCTGTTGTTATACGGCGGCGGCGGTCGCAGACGCGAGTCCTGTCAAAACCAATCGGACCCGAACCCGCAACAGACACAACGGTAACAATAAAATTATAATATATTTCGTTATCGTCATAGTAATAAACATTATTATTACGATTGTGCGAAGCCCGATCGTTCTGATTTTGATATTATTATCAATCGAAAAAAAGAATGGTAAGACGAGCGAAAATGTTTCGCTTCTGCGAATAACAATAATAATATTATAATATGTACAGCGATAATAGGTATATTACATGTTATTATTAGTTTTTATACATTTTAGACGACCGAAAAGAACAACGTCGTAACATTGTTATATTATTATACGATAATGCACCGACCGCGAACGGTTTCTTCGCAACATCGTCGTGATCGTCGCACGCGTAAATGGGTATACTCGAAAAGGAAAAACAGTTTTATTCAAATATAATAACACTGCACCGACTATTGACGTGCCACTAGGAATATTTCCCTGCAAGGAACGTTCCCGGGAGCGATTCCTCTACCTTTCGGGGAAATTCCTTAAAAAAGATATGTAAATATCAAGTACGAGTAGAACGGAGTACTAGGCACTTTAAATAATTATTAAAATAAAGAAGTTATTTTAGAATCCCATCATTACACTGACAACTGACATTTTGTTAAGTGTACAAGTAGAATTATTAGATATGTATACCTACGATACAAATTAAATACTTTTTAGGAATCATCCGAGTCTATTCCTATACTCCTGTTATATTCATGGGTATAAGATATTTGTCATTATAGGATCGTTTACAACTATATGAGTTTAATTAAACATTAAAACTTATCCGGATATAAACAATATAAAAAAAAAACCATAATATTCCCGCGATAAATTCCCGGTCTTGGGAATATTCCGAGAAATTTCCTTGGGGAATTTGCACATTACCACCACCGACAGATATAATCGACGTGCAGCGGAAATTTACTTGACGAGTCGACACTATAATATATTATTATAATACCTATTTAATGATATGCATAATCTCTCTCCTCCTCACCCCTTACAAATGTGACAATTGTGCGTGATTGGCATATCTAACGTCATTTGAGATATTCGCTCAAAATCCCTTTCTTCATATACCTACCTTACCGTCACCTATACAACGTGTCCCTACCCCTAGTGTTCGTCCATTCCGATAACATTAGTGCAATTTTATTTGAGGTTGGGGCTCGCGACCATGCCTAGCACCACCAGTCTTAGAACCAGCGCCCTCGCAGTCTATTCCATACTATTCTATTAGGTCATATTGACAAATTTCAATAAATAATGTAATCATATAAAAATGGTTAGTCCGTTTAAACTGTGTTCCTGCCCTGCAAGGCCACTGCGTTGTAATATGTAGGCAATTCGTCGTAGTAACAATCGTATATTTTATTTAATCATCGTTGTCTGTATGATTGTTTGTCGATAACAGTCGCGCCACCGACGATGAGCCAAATACTAAATAAATAAAATTACCTAAATATAGAGTAGGTATTATACCTAGTATTTGTCGTCGTCGTCGAATTTCACGCGATTAGTCACGAAGAGCTGCCGTTGACGTGTGATAGTGTCTCTATAATATACTGTCGCGGAAAAAGAAATGGAAAAAAAAATTGCCGAGAGAAAACGTATTTTTATTATTATTATCGCTATAATTAATAATTATAATTATATCGATAGACGACTATATTATGAAAATGTTTGTGGTTCTTGCGGTGGCGGCGGGAGAGGGCTAATAACGTACGGTCGCGGGTGCACTCGGCGGCGACGGAATTATCGTACCTAAATAATAATAATATAATATAAATATTCACTCAAGTCGAGTTTCGGTACAAAAGAGCATCTGGTATTCTGCGAAAAGTTCAACTTTAAAAACGGTGAAATTTGCATTTTTGTCCCTCGCATTAAAAACGATTCCGGCACACTTCCCTAAAAAAAAAAAAAGCACAAAACAAAAAAATAAGCACTGTTAAAGTTTATTCGAAGGGGACGGATTTTAATTTAAATATGCATCACTCCGCCGCCGTCGTCGTTTCGGGTACTATATATATATTATATACAACGGTATATACATATAAACGTATAATATTATATATTTTGTATTATAATCATCTGTATATACAATAATATTGTATAATATTATTGTTCGAGAAATAATATCATCTCATTTCGGAGTCGCCGCACGAGTTTCCGTCCTCCGAAGAACGAGCGTTATAAAAATAATACATAACTATAATGTTACAGTTGTTTTTCCCGCTGACTGAAAATCGAAAGAAAAAAACTCGGCAGACGGACAGCCGTAATATTATGTTATCGTAATGACGCACGAGTTGCGACTGCCGATATTAAAAATGGTAATCGGTCAAAAAGTCCGTTTCGAAAAAAGTCCGATAACGTTTTCATTGTCGGATTCCAAAAGTCCAAAAATATAAATTATTATATTTATTAAAATATATATTTATTTTCTTATGAAATCATTGATTTGATAATTATTAATTCTTATATACCTATAAAATTACGATTGTCGAGTATAAATGTATTTTAATATTATTTATAAGCTTGAAGTATAGTAAGGTTAGATATTTAGGTACAGTAATCAAATATAATATTGTATAATAAAATCAATTTCATTTTGTATACATTTAATAATTTTGTGAACAGAATATTTTGTATTTTCGGACTTTTTGTCTGACATTAAAAAAATGAGTCTGGACTTTTTCAAAATGGACTTTTTGTCCTCGGACGGTTCGTCCCGGGATTCATTTAAAATAATACTGTTACAATAATTATATTATATTCCCGCGAGTGTTTGGCGTAAGCGACGACGATGGCGGCGAGACAATCAATCGGTGGTCGTGTATATATTTTGTACGTTTTTATGTTATTTTTTTTTTCCCCGTGCCATCGATCATGACGTGTTTGTGCGCGTATTTTTTTTATTATTATTTCATACTCTATCGTGTGTCATGTGACGACCTCCCCCGTATACGAGAATACAATATAATATACGATATCCACGCGGCCGCCATTTTTAATTTTGATTATTAATATCGGATCGCGTCGAGTCTTCTTCTTCGAAGATTAGTCGTACCCCGATCTGTGGTTGACGTCATCTGTTCGCGTGATTGTCGTCGTCGTCATTGAACCGAAGCCAAACGACGACGATGACACGATGAGGTCGAAGTTTGGTTATTAAAAAAAAAAAATCGATCGCACGACCGTCCGAGAAAATCTTTCGTGTTTAGTCACTGCACGCACACGTCGTAAATTCTGTTAAAGGTCAACGACAAGTCCGTCACATGATTTGTGTGTTTTGAAAAAACGGCGACGTCGACGAGCTTAAAACGTTCGCGTTTAATATTAAAATATTAATTATTGTTAGCGGAATTATTGTTTTTGTTTCCATTCCGTTAAAATACTCGAATGTTCGCATTAAATAAATTGTTTTTATTTGATATACAGCTTTAGTGATATTATATTATATTATTATATAGTCATCGTCAGTCTATAATATTATTTTACACCTCTTCTATCTGCTATTATATTATTAATACTTACGACATTATTTCACGGTCACTTAACGGTTAATTCGTGAAATCACTTCCATAATAATTATCATAGGCTTTACACTTTTCCGAAAACCACGGCGAAAAACCTACATTATTCGATATCTTTTGAACAGCGTTTTATCTCGTATTTGAGTACTTCTCGTACCTACCTACCAACCGTGTAGCTGTTAATAACCACAAGGTGACATAAATAAATACGTTTGAGGCTTATAAAATAATATGTTACTATGCTACAAATGTGCCGGTTATTTTTAGTTTTTGATGATAACTTTACTACTGTAACGAAATAATATCATATTGCACACCGACAAACGTCAATATATATTCACATATTCATTCGGCGTGGCTCTGAATCGATGCCAACACTTGCACAAACCATAACGCCGACGTGGCATAAGGTTTTTTCGCCGGTGCGGACGGTAACCACAAACGTGGTTGCGTCACTTACCTACCTATAATAATAATAATAATAATAATATGCACAGGTATAATACCGAATCCGTGCAATCGGAACGGGCGAAAAAAAGAAATAATATTACGATCGAGGAGATTACGACCACGACGAGGTTCGTCGACCTAATATAGGTTTCCGTGCGGTCGTCCGTATTGGTTTTTTTTCCTCGTCAGTCGGAGATTTCGCGCACGCGCACGCGACGGACGTCTCGACACGTACGGAGGACGATTATACGAGACGACGACGACGACGACGACGACGACGATAATAATAAATTAATAACAATACCTATTCGTCGTTTTATTTGCGTGCAGAGTTTCCGATCTCGCGTGCAAAATTGACACTTGGAAAACACATCTCCACCGCGTCAGCGGCTACATTTTGTTGCGAGGATTTTTTCCAACTGCACGAATAGAACTTGTGACGTTATAGAAACTGTCGAGAGGAATATCGTCAGTGTACATCATTCGATATTACAATATTTAGGTACTAGCCACTATAATATATAGGTACACTTAAAACTTAAAAACGAACACAAACGCGTCACATATAATAACAGTCTCGCAGCTCGTTGGCTGCAGTCGACAACGAACATCAGCCCCGAAACAATCCGGCCAAATTCATTTCAATACTCAACAGATTATTTTTTTTTTACCACTTGACAAGCTTCATTGCCAACTGGCCTAATACATTTGAAACCAGTGACTTTTTAATATTTTTCAAGCGCACCCGTCTTATGCATCCTACTGCACGATTAGTGCGTCCTAAGGTCTGCACCTCCCAACAAAGCGCGTGCAGTAGTTAGCCGTCGTCGGTCATTCGTACCATCCACGTGCCATATAATTATTGTCATAAATTGTTTTCGTTATTATATTGAATTAGTTTATAGCGTCGAGTGATTTCCTCGCGTACTCATCGTAGTCGCTCTCGGCTCTACAGCAGACCACCCCTTGCCACCCGAACATTGCTCGCCGGACGTTAACGTTTTGTGTGTATGTACATTTCCAAGAAATTTTCACCGCGTTGCAAGTTGCGAAATACACCCAGCAACGTATATATATGTATATTGTATATGGTTCCTATATACGCGTTAGCACGTGAGAACTAATTTCACATTAAACGCGTCACGCATGGGCGCCTGTGGCATAGTAATATTTTAATTTATTACAATACTATAATATGGTATAGGCACGTGAAATAATATTATTTTAATTCGAACCGCGACTGTTACGATTTTCTTTCAGAGAAAATGCGTCGTCGTCGACCGCACGAGACACACCCTCCGCCCCGACTGTTCCACCCCTCGCTTAGAGCTAACCTGTAGTAGTTATATATAGATTATTATTTTTGTCATCCCGGTCATACATACAAAACGGAAAAAATGAATTTTTCAGCCGCCCCGCCGCGTCGTGCTCTCGTCTTTTTTTTTGTCGTTCGACAGTGGCGAATTCGGGTTAATCGTAACGGTTCTCTGTTCGAACCTCACCGACAGCGTTAAAACCATCGCACGCTCGTTTATAATTTATAGACGCGATGGTAGTATAATAATATTATATAGTTTGGTACAACGACTATACCGCGTTACCAAAAAACGTTTGTTAGGTATAATGGCAATTAACGCAGAGCTGTAACGTTTAAATTAGCCGGTGCTTTAATTTATATGCTATATAATAATATGGTATATACCTGCACGACGTCTCTGTGTGAGTATATTTTTTTTACGTTTATATCCCTCGCGAGCTATTATTTTCGGATCGTTTGTTCTAACCCAAATAAACGCGCGCAATATGTGTGCAATGCAATTATTGCACCGCGACTGCAACTGCAGTCTGTTCGGTCTATCGTTTCGAAATTACAGTAAAACTTCCGTAAAACGGTCATTTTTTTTGGTCCCGCCAAGTGCAGTTACGGGAAAAATACATTAATACCTCCGTACAGCGGACACTCTAAATAACGCGGTCAAAATAAACGCTAGGTCAGGTCGAACGGTCGATCGGAATTAAATATAACGCAAAAACTATATTATGCAGCACAACAGAATAACAACTCGCCATCATTGTAATAATATAGCAAAGCGAGGCGACACGACGACGTGAGAACATTGTAGGTATATAATATATTGTAATATAATAATAATATTATTATTATCGTTTTCGTTTACCGTCCGATAAGTCCTTCGCGTTTTGAGTTTAACGACTGCCGGCGAGCCCATTGGGGTGGCGCACGGTGGTCGCGGTGGGGAGGGGGCTAGGGGCATGTCGTGTCGTCTACCGCCGCCGGAGCTTATCGTCGGGCTACACGAACGTCACGCGACTGACTGACTGACGAAGTAGATAATAGCACAGGTATGACGATACGATATTATGATGATAATGATATAATATTATTATAATCTATACGACTATACCATTTAAATATACCAGAAAATAAATAAATACGTATTAGGCAACGCATGCGCGTCCTCGTCGCGACCGTGCTACGACGACGACCGTTCAGCCCCTTTGGGTCGTCGAATACACACACACACTGCACACACAGCAGTTTAATAATATATCATAAGTAGGGCTAGGATTTATATGCATTTGCATATTTTTTTTGAAACGTCTGGTTACTACTTTTGTTTGAAATGTCCACGGATTACGTCATGATGAAGCAAATGGTGGTTATTTTATTTTGCATATTTTTGCATATTTTGAATAAAATGCATGTTATTGCATATTTTAACAATAAACACCTAAAATGCATGTTTTATGGTATATTTTAGCCGCGGTAGATGGTAAAAAACGAAAAAAGAATATAAAATGTCCAAAAAAAAAAAAAATACTCAAGTATTTATACAGGTATAGTAGATATGTAAAGTGTAAAAACGGAAGTAATCTGGATGAAGATTTTCATTACAATCGAACTCCATGGGAAAATTGAAAACGCAAAAATTACTTCATGTGATGTAGAACGTAGTTTTAGCAAGTATAAAAACATACTAAGATCTGAAAGATGGTTTTTTATTTTTCAAAATGTTAAACATCACATCATTATATTTCGTGTAATACTTTTAAATAATATTAATAGTTTATAGTAATATTTTAGAAATTAAAAATTTAGTTTTTGTATTTTGTGTCATATTTAATTACATATTATTTTCTTTGTTGCATGTTTTTGCATATTTTTAATAAATCAAATGCATATTTTACCATTTTTTATTGCATATAAATCCTAGCCCTAATCATAAGGGTTCTAACCCTACCAGGGTTCTGAATTCGGAATATTTCACTCGACGTTTTCCCAGCAAAATATTTCAAAAATTGAGAATTTCACTATTCTTGAAATATTTTAACGAAATTATGAAAAATATATCTGTTTTTTTCTCTGAAACATAATATTATTATAGATGTATTCGTCGGTTATAGACGATTAGTTGACTACAAGCTGAATGCCTTATCAGTCGAGGTTCACGAATAACTATATGTTTATGGTTCTAAATCAGGTATAAAAATGCAGCATTATATTATTATCGGTTATCAGTTTATCACTTATCACTTGGCTATTGAGGTCGTCACAAACTGCAGCGGTGGCGATAAAATTCTATTGTCTTGTCGGCGGAGGTACCCAATACCTAAATCGTGTAATGCTGGATTTCACCGTCGTCGCCACCGCTACCGAGGCAGTGTGCGAGGACCTTTAATCACTTATTATTATTTGATAGGCCACTAAGCCAACTTCTAGAGAATAATAATACGTTCTCTTGCTGTATAATAATATGTTCATAAACGTTTAGACGAACAATTTTTTTCACATATTATACACAATGAAATATTTCATGAAATGTTAATACCTTGATTATAATATCGCGTTACCTTCTTTTTCCACGAATTATGCTTCGTCGCAATAATAATATCGCACTGTCCTATTATAATATGTATATTATATTATATAGGTACTTCTTATTACACACTCGTTAATATCAAACCTTTATATTCTATGTACACGGCGCGCCGCGGCGGCGGGTAATAATATAATAATAATAATAATAATAATATATTAATATATAGGTACGTGTTTTCCGAACGGTAATAATAATGGGCAGACGACGTCGTTTTTCTCGCGTGACCGCGCCGTGATCGATTGCCGGCGGAGCGGTTCGTTTTTCTGACCGGGAAGTCTCCCGACAACGGATGTGACGCGCTCGTGGGTGTGTGGGTGTGTGTGGAAGGGTGGGTTGGGTGTGCGGACGACGACGGGTGGTGGCGGTAGTTACTCACAGCACTTTAACCCCTCGTCGCGAGCCGTATTTACACAGCCGACCACATCACGTTTTATTATAAATGTTATGCGCTAAACCAACGGCGACGGCGTTCGTGTCACCGCCGCCGGCCGGAATGGATCACTTCCGACGCAGCACTCCGGTCGGCTGCAGCCCTCGTCCACATGCCGTTTAATATTATTTCGATATGCATAATGTATGATATATACCTCTCTAATAGGGGAGCAAGACGCAGAGTACGCGCAGCAGTGATATCACCGTCCGAGAGGGGACGAGTTTCCTTTCCCGTGAGCGTTTTTCTACCAAGACCGGTGCGAGTACCTACCGACCCACGTCTTGATATTTGCCACTGTCTGCGGATGTCGTCGTATCGTGTTGTTATTTTCCAGTCCGACGACAGTGTTCGTCTTAAATGCGATCTACATGGTCGTTTTTTTAATAATATGCCCACTTCACAAATGGCGTGAGTCTCAAGACGTTTCGTCTTCAGTTGTGGACCTGACATTCACATTTTTTTTTTTGTAATGATCTCCAACATTCCGTGCTTAACGTTTTAAATATCGTGATGGAATATAGTTTATATTCTCTCTGCTTCAAATACTCACCAAAGGTTTACTCAAAAAATAGTAATTATCTAAACAAACGAAAAATAAAAAACGTATACATACTTAATCGATTCACGCGCGTTATAACATCGGTTACCGTATGTCACGCGTCACTTTCAAACGATGTCCAATACTCGTGGATTAAATCGATTTTTTTCGGAAAACACGCTTTGGACGAAAAACTAATCGACCATCACGAGGCTTCCTACGACGACGACGACGACGCTGCAACAAACAACTACAACAACAACAACAACAACAAAAATAATAACGGGGGTAAAGTTGCTTGGCACTGTACAAGCATAATATGTCTCGTCGGAAATGAAGTTAGGGACGTGCCGAACGGGAGCCGCTCATCAAACCGCGTGTGTGTGCACAAAAGAAAACTTTGGAAAAAATGTCGAGTTCGGTTGTTACATATTCTTTGTGCAAACTCTGATTTTCTTCCCGGGCCGCCGCCGCCACGGTCTAAGTAATGCACGGCGCACTGTGTATGCAATATTAATGCACTGATGCGTTGTAGGGCAATTGTGCGGTGGTGGTGCGCGCATATTATAATAATAATAATAATAATAATAGTATACACAGTATTATACGCGTACGGCGTGTTTTGTGTGTACGTGACACAATGATACGTTACGAATAATTTATGCGATATCTCAATATTATTACGATCATAAGTCGTGAATTCGTAAACAGTCGGAGCTGATGTTTTATAATGTGAATTTTTGATTAAATCCGAAACATCTATTGTAGGTACTGTGTACATGCGCAGTCGTACGAATTTCACCCCCTCCCCAATAAACAAGATAATCACAGGACAAATTGACATGTTTCGTCCGTACTTTTTAGTCTCTCCCTCGCCGTTCTTCCCAGTTAAAAACGCTCTGAACATTAATGACTAAGAATTAGTACCCAATAATATGGTTACTCGTAACTATGAATACCGATATATTTTAATACGCGATAGTACGACTTGTCGTTCGGGAACGACGTCGACTTTCGAGTACTGTTTTCGAAAATAATAAAAATGCGATTAAAATGTTATTACATAGTGCTATAATATTCCCGGCGACATAGTCGAAAAATGAAAAATCGTCGAGCTGCCTGCAGCAGCGTCGGTGGTCACGTCCACCGAACACGAATGCTTTTCGATGATATTTCATTGATGTTTTCGGTTCAACGGGGTTTGAAAATTTCATCTTTGAACAAACAACGACGACGACGACGATTTAATATAGTACCTATATATTAATTTAATCGTCCCGGAAAAGTACATCCCCCGAGACGAGAATTTTTACGATCGGAACAAAACGTCTTCCGACGTCCGTACATGTCGGCTATTACCTTATCTATACTCATTCCTCTTGACCGACTTCTGAGAAACATTTTATCCGCACGCGCGCACACCATATAAACTCAGGCGATGGATGACTTTGTTCGAAAGTCTCGACAGTAGCAAGTCTACCTGTGATATCCACAAATTGTTCCTCCCTCCGTCCCCGCGAAGTCCGCTTTCACTTCTGCAAACGTCTCGTTTTCCGGAGCGGGGAGGGTAACCCCCGCCATCAAGATCCGATTGTTCGCACGTATTCATAACAATTTTTTTAACTCTCGTCGTGGCCGTCAACAAAATTAGTTTCTCTGGAAATCGAATTTAATAATGGTTTTCACGTTTGATTGTCGATATCCGTCAGCTATATCGATTTTTATCATAATCATTCGACGGGTCGTTATTTTTACCCGTTTCCTCCGCTACAAAAATTTAATAATAGTTTACACAGCGTGCACACCGAACATTCACGACGATATTATAATAATTAATATATGGAACCGCGTGGGCACAAGACGTTTACTGGAAATCGCTGTGCGTGTAACGAGGTTTTCGTTATTTATACAGTCCCCGTCATACGTGTGTGTGTGGATATTATTATTATTATATTACGTGTAGGTACGATGATGGTCGGATAAGGTTTTTGAAGGCTCCTTTAGGTTAAGTTGTCCATTAAAGTAGTATAAATTGCATTATTCACCGACTGCCGCCGTCGTCGTCATCGTCGTCGTCGCCGAAACGGTTTTCCGGATAGTCAATTAAGTTCGCCGGCCAACCGGAAAACCCCACAGCCTGCGTAATTAAAGTATGGTCCCAACTCATTATTATTATGATTATGATTATTATTATTGTTATTACTACAGCTTCTACTTCTATTGCCGCTTTAAAATTATACTATTATTGTTATTATTATTATTATTGGTAAATTTAATCAAAATACCAGTGCACCTCCACCGAGTATTGAACATTATATATTATTGACAATTATTTCAAAAAACCATAACATTTTTAAAATAGAGATATCACTTATTGTCTTACTTGCACGCGTGGCTTTTACTTTCATAATTTTATTTTCTTCCGTTGTATTTCAGTATAATATTATATTATGTGTGTTTCCGTTTTAGTCGGAGTTATTAAATATACGACGTTTCCCCGCCGTTACTCGTTTACACATACGAATAAAATAATGCGATAAATGAAGGGGAAGGGGTCGGGGTAATATACATTATTATTTCACACAATTATGTGTTCTGATAGAAACGGTTTAAAAAAAATGTAATAATTATAATGCTATGTTTATTAGATTAAAAACTAGAAGATTTCGAAAAAAACCTTAATTTATTATAATAAACTGATTTGTTAAACATGTAGGTATGACCATAATATTATATTCAAAGAGATTGTCTACTTACAACCAATGAACATTATACAATCATAACTAATTTAATGTTAATCTTAATACGCCATCTGCAGTGACAATAATTTCAACTACTATAATATTATAATCCTAATCATTGCTGAGACATGACATAAATAATTAATGTCGATTAGTTTGATGGTTATGATAATATTTTTAATTTATATTCAGAACCAAGTCAAATCGTTACGATTGTGTATGGTTTATCTCAGAAAAGGCTTAAACATCAATATAGTTAATGTATGTGTATAAACGGTAGCTAAATTAATATATAATACGTGCAACAATACAGAATTAATGTACATAGGTAATATATCAAATAAAATGTTTTCAACTATTTACTGATACGAGTTAATTACAAAAAGGGGAAACGATAAAAATAAAAATAAAAAAAACATTAACTAAAAACAAAAGTCCATTTAAAAGGTCATCAGGCAGATACAATTACAAATGTTACAAATATAGGCCGTAGGCATTATTGGACTATAAAAATTTGACCATTTTAATGGACACTCGGTAGTTATAATTACAACACATAAAAACGAATTAGGTGCCAGTGGGATATTATATTGTTGTAATTAATTATAGTTCTTGTTTTAGTTAGGTATAGTTGTACAACTAATTACGGTATATACCTAAAATAGAAACTTAAGGTGTTTTTTATCAGTTATAAAATATTTCACAATTTCATCATAAATATTGTCCATTGACACACATTTACTTTCAGTTTTTTCGAATTCAAATTCATCCACCGAACCTTTCATAATAACTTCTTAAATTTAAGCTTGACGAGTTAATACTAACTATACTAACGTACATCTGTTTTGATACCTGAAATTATATTAGCTGATGTAAATTGTCAAGTCAAATAGTAGAATATCCTTTAGGCTTTAATAAATGACGACGTAACCCACTGAAATGTTTATAATTCTAATTTTTTTCAGCTTATTGAACTACCTACTTTTTGGAATAAGCAATTTACGGTGAATTTGTTTCTTTAGACTTTCTAAAATGTTTGTTTCACAGAAAACTAAATCCAGTAGGTTTATACATAGTGTAATATGTAATTAATAAACAAAATGTCAACATTAAAGTAATACAAGTGGGATTTACTATTCACGGGGACGGTCGTTAAGATTTAATAAAACGATAAAAATATTATTTTCGAGTAAAATACAGGTTTGTTCATAATCACCAAGACTATAAAATTATCGTTTGCACATATTATGCAAAATGATTTATACATCTGTTGTGACTAGATTTTGTCTCCTATCCCGTACAGGTCAAAATAATAATTGCTTGATGTCACCAAAGGTCCGATTCTCTGTTGATTTTCCACTCAACTATTATGACGTCTTGAAACAATAAATATTCATCGTTAAATGAAAATATATAATGTCTTAATTAAATACCAATCGTAAAAAAAATATCAGTTATTAAAGTGCATATTGGCATATAATACAATAGACATATCGCATATGTATATAGTGAACTGTACTATAATAGGATTACGGTAATAATATTTTAACTCAATTTCTTGGAATAATTACGACTCGTTGCATTTCTCGATAAGTACATTTTATTGTATAATACGTTTATACATAATATTAAGTATCGTCGAGTTTTCAAAACGTCCGAGTATAAATAAACGATTGTTTGAATTAAAAATCTAATAACGAGGTATTTGTATTTTTTTTTTTTTTATAGTCTATTTCAGTCTTCGTTTTGATTTAATTGAATTAATGAGAATCCTTGAGCCATAGGTAATATTTACTATTATTAAAAATATTACGCGTTTTTTCTTTTTCCCACAGCACAGAATAATATAATATTTCAACGACATAAATAACACTATAAAACTTACGAAACGATTTGTAAGTCATGTTTTGTATTTTATAAAGGTAACATCTCATTAGGCGCAGCTTATATACAGTAGCCGTACGGTAACGTACAATATGATAATATTATTATGGCCATCGATTGCGTAATATTCACTATCAATCGTCGCGTCGTCGTCAGCAACACAAAAACGTTATTATAATCGTAACTAATTAATAAACACCGTCGAAATTAACATAATATTATTATTAAATTATATTATAATATTATTTTTGTCGCATAAATTAGCCACGTGAATCAGTAGTGGTGGGGGGGGGGGCGATATTATTCGAAGTCATTATTATATAGGTACGCGTTGTAGCCGTTAATAATTATTATTAGCCAGCTATGCGCGCGCTGAGCGTTTAATAATTTCATAGAATATTATTCGCATCGCGAAAAAATGCCATCGGAAGCGGCGACTGATATTTTAATTAAGAAGAAACAATAATATTATTAATATAATATTGTGTTAACAAAATCGCGGGGATCGGGTGGAAATAATAATATAGTCTGTGCGATTTCGCGCTGGATGTACAGAAATACCTAGAAATCGTGGTAGAATACTATTTCGGGACTCTCGAGTATTTGAAAAATTTCAACAGTAGTTAAAATTACTATTCGGCGTACGACCCCGAGTTGTGTAGGAGATGTTGTGCAGATAATATTTCGATTAACTCGTTAAATCGTGAAACAATAGGGGTCATAATAATAATAAAAAAACTATATATAATATTAACTATAGACGTTATTATTAAAATCAGGGCTCGAGTTCGAAAAAAAAATTCGTTGTACGCGTTCTTTACAATCTTTGCAAACGTTACACAATTTTAGCATATTTTATTGTTGTTTGTAACGCCGCACAAGTCTTGCTCGTTTATCGTTAAAAATAATATCTTATATGGAAAACGACCAGGATATTATATTTAATGGAATATAATATGCATTTTTGAATCGATTGCTATTATTGGACTTATATATTTTATATTTTTACATTTGGATTTATTGATAAGATCAAACTAAATCGTGTGGAATAATATTAGTTTTTCTGCGAGACCACTGTCATAATATTATAACTCTCGAGTAAAATGCATTTTAAATTATTTCGTTCCGCGTCATTTTTCGTTTAATGATAATATACCTCTTAATGTTTTACATATTATTACGCTTTACGTTATATTTTTTAAAATCATATAATATTATTATGTCTTGTACGGTGTTTGATTATTTTAGTTAACCGTTTTCCGTCGTTATTCCTTTTTGAAATTGCAATCGTTTTTTTTTTTTGTCTTATTTAATCATAAAACGTCGTCATGACGTTTGCAAGCCCAGGTTTTCGAATTGTGGTTGATATTGCAACGCACTGTTATCGTGGCTGATGGTAATACAATTTTTTTTTTCGCCGAGATATTTCAGTCCGCAGAGGATTCTTACGCCAAGGAATGAAAAACGATTCGCACAAAGAGATCGGTCGTGTACCTACATATAATAATAATAATAATTATACTATTATGACGTTCGCCTCGGTCAATGTTTTTCGTCTCTCGTCGATCGTATTTTTCTTTTTTTTTTTTACGAGACTATATACGACGTAATGTTTTATTATGCAAGCACCACACATATAGTTTACGTGCTGTACGCATCTCATAATTCGAGCGCGGTCTTATCATATTGTTGTAAAAGTGTTTCGTAACACAACTTTTCTAATTATTCATAGATTCATAGAGTGCATGGCTAGTTGTACAGTTGTAGTTGTTGTTGTCTCGTCGTCGGCCGCGTATGAATAAATAAATACGCGGAACGGCTTTAAAACCATTTTAATAAAACCACTCCTGTTTAATAATACGCGCATATTGTATATTATAATATTATAGTGAAACTAAGTTCAACTCGAATACGACTTAGAAATGGTGTAATCGTGTTACGAGTGTAATAAATATTCCGCGACCTGTTCCGGGTGACATAAGACGCGAGTGCGACGATTCGTCGAAAATACAATAATATATTATAATAATATTAAAATCCATCAAGCTGCCCGGTAAAGGAATATATTATTATTCGTATGCTAGAGATTTCGATTTTTTTTCTAAACCTGTAAGCACGCGAGAACGGCCATTAAACATTATTAATATATTTCAAACGTCCTTAGTCGTCATTTTTGCATAAGATGACATCTATTACCGCGCTTAAACGGTTTTTTTTTTTTTTTTAAATCATTATTCATATTGTTTTGTACGCGTTCGGGGTGATTGATTAAAGAACGTTATTTGGGCGCAACACTAAATCAAATTCTTCGCATGCAATCGCCACTTGTTGATTAATACGCGACTAACCCGCTGACACACGTAGGTGCGGGTCTAATATACCTACCTAAATATTAATATAACTGACACCGGGCCTTGAAAATTTGGCATAATGTTTTACGGGGTCAAGAGTAAGCGCATGCCTGTGTACTTACAACCGACGGGTCTTGACTTCTAACGATCCATAACTATACAATACTGCAGTCCCATGGCTGACATCGACTACTACTTTGGCAGCGGTGAATATTACATTAATTCAACTGTCGTTGAGCGCATATCAATGTTCAGTCTGATTTCCTTTCGACTTGTTCTCGTCACAAAACCTACAATATTCGGCATTGACCGCACACGTCATATTGCTGCTACTCGATCACGATAAGAACGTTTGAAACAATTATTCCTCCCATATTATTGTAACCATAATCAGACTATATTATATTATTATAATATTATCTATTGTCGTTGTGTAACACTTTACTTTATTTATTTACGCCAAACGGTATATAAGCATAAAGCTTCATATACTTTAGAACACAAGTTCGCATTCTTTAACTTGCAGCCAACCGCAGGGGGTTATCGTGTAAAATGATACAGTTTGCCCGAAGTTTAAGATCGTCTGCAGTAGGTCTTAGAAAGAAAAACTCCTTTAAGGGAGAGCGGGGTAAGTTGATTGACATTACTGGTGATCATCGAAAACATTGAGAAATATAATATTGGTGTATATACGTGAATAATAATTGTATCAATAAAAATTATTATACTTAATTTTTTTTTTCGAATGGTAGTCCCGGTGTCATATTACAAATCGATAATCACATCGCGGAAGGTGTTTCATATTATACGATTTATTATTTAGGTACCAAACGGATGGGAGGTTTTATTTATTATTTATCATTAATTTTACATAATATAGGATATAAAATACTATTGAATAACCCATAGTTTATATATTTTTTCCTAATCCTGCAAGGACACCGCAAAAACCTCAGAACCGTAAATCTGGCATGTAGGAGATTTTTTGGTATCGACGACGACGACGATAGACTTATCACGCATATTATTCACTTAACGCACTATTATATAATACAACACGTGTCATTGTGTCAATAAAATAATGTGCTGCGCATGCGCCGTGCAATGCGGTTTTCGCGCGGGGAGGTTGCGTCGTCGTCGTTCCAAACGGCAGACGCGGCGCCACAGAGAACCAGAGACCCGGGGCGTGGTATGCGTGGTCTTAGAACGGCGGTGGACTTTGGTGTTTAAAATCGCGCCGAGATGGTCTCGATGGGTAGTGCGGGCGGTGGGTGGTGGCGGGTTAGGACGAGGGCTTAGGACACATCTGGCGCCCGCAATATTAACTCCTCCGGGTACATATTCGTTTCTTAAAAACTTTTACGATCACGATACTTATATATATTATACACAGCATCGAGTGCGCAAAATTTTCGTACATCTTCGGGGCGTAGTGGGTGGGGCGGTGCACGGGGTGTGCGCGATAAATCGACCGCCGAGCCCGCGTTCGGTACTTTATTATTATATTCTTTCTTTAATACACATTTATTCTCTCTCATCGACGTGACGCATAAATATATTAAATTATATTATAATATTATTATGCCGTCGGCGCGGGTTGCAGATCGCCCTTGGACAAGAGCTGTTTTTTCTTAAAGTTTCCGGGATCGAGCTTTTATATCGATATCCCCGGAAGGTTGTCGTTTCCGGACCAGTCTTTGGCGCATAGTTTTCAGTACTTATACCTATACACGCAGTACCCCGATTGTAATGATGTGACGCTAGAAATATTCTACTAAGAATTTTTCCGGGAACAAGGAATACTTCTAGGGGAAATTACTTTAAAAAGGTTAATTATATATGGACGAGTAGAACAACAGTAGGCACCTACTAAGCAGTTTCAATAGTTATTTGAAATCCCATCTTTACACTGGCAAACGACATTTAACTATTTAAGTGTATAACTTGAACTAGATTTGCATAATATCAAACAATTTAAATAGGTTTTTCAGTTTTTGTAACTAACCAAAAGTCTTCCTATTCTCCTGTAATATTTCAGGGTTTTAAATTCTCCTGTAATAATTCAGGGTCTTCCGGATCATTTAAACATTGAAACATATTATGAACAACATTTAAAAAAAATATATTCCCGATAAATTCTTGGTCTTGGAAATATTCCTGGGAATTCACACGTCAGTGGGTCCTCGACTTGGCGGTCGCACGAAAAACGTACCCTCTTCGATCATAAAAGCTTGTACATATTATAATTGCGTACACGGCCAACCAAGTCCCGACGGCAGCGACTATTATTTGGCACGCGCATTAAATTTGACGCGTAAACCGCGAGAAAGTCATCATATTATTATAACAAAGTTTTATTTTAACCCGACTTGGATGCCCACTTTGCCGATCACCGTTTATTCTTGAGGTGACCTTAGTCGTATAAACACTCGTTTAAATGTTTGCTGACAGATATATCATCAGTTATCTATAGTACCTGTTAGATGCAGTGTCATAAACATAATGATGTATCAGCTGTTACCTTCGTTTGCCTGCGTCTATAAAGACAAAACTAAAATATGTTAAGGCTTAGTGACTACTCTAGTAGGCTTAGATATATATATATATATACTGTGACAAGGCGTAACTACACCGTGCGAGTGCCTACCGAGTGGAGACATAATGTGATTTTGAAAATTTGGTTTCTCGATCGTGTCGCCTTTTATTCTTACGGTGACCTTCGTCGTCGTAGTCGAAACACTCGATAATATATTATTATGAATGTGACACGGTGCGTGGGATCAAAAGTCGCTGCAGTCGTTATCGGTACAACGTCGTCGTCGGCGGCGGCGGCGATCGTGAAACTCGTGCGGAGAAAACGTCGTTGAATTAAAAAATAATACATCAACAGTATAATAATTTGAATAAAAAACGCATACGTTACGTCGTTGTCGTCGTCTTCGTCGTCGTCGTCGGTATGCGGACGATTGACAATAATATATTCCCGTTATAGGTGTGCACGAGGGTTCGGCAAACAAAACCAACAGACGTATATAATAATATACCTATACATATTGTGCACATATATATATATATATATATATTGTGCTAGTGGTTATACCACGTTATTTATTGTTTGGAAAAAGCGCGATAAACCGTTTTCCGACGGTCTTCCGCTCGTTGTGCTTACATATTATATTGTCGCGGATAACCACACTGCCGTATCGTATGCGTCGTAAACGCGTTTGGCCTTTGTGCACTTGGAAAATATTTTCTGATAAACGCGTATTAGTAATAATATGATTAAATTGTCACGTTGTTTTTCGACCGCGTTCGTCGATGTGCGAAATGCATAAACGAGTGCGGTACCGGGACTTATCTAGATACATTTTTAGTCATATTTTATCTTATCCAGATAAATAGTTGCGAGTTGTTATCGAATATTAAATAAATAAGATAACAAATTCACTTATTTAGATACACGTATGTCTAAATAAATTCGTATTGTACATGAATTATAATAATAATGCTATTTAATATGAAAGAAAGTGTTTTTTGTTTATTATTATAACAATATATTATGAGTATTAATTAATATTTAATTTGAAAAATGTATTATTCATTTATACTTTTACGAATAATTACGACGTCTACTACAAACATTAATTTATACTTACTATCTGTGTTTCAATCATATTCAAGTAGTAGTTAAGGTGTACTCCTATAAAAAGTTAAAAAAACTGAAAATAATTTAAATGTATTGAATTTGAAGTATTTCACTTAAAATATTTCAAAATTCAAAATTTTATTCTTGAAATATTTTAATGGACTTATGAAAAAAAATGTTTTCTTTGAAACTTATTCGGTTATAGATGATTAGAAATATTACTATATCGATAATTACACACAGAAAACTTCGATAGTGAATGGCTATATAATCAACCCTGGTTTTTGAATTACTATGTTAATGATGGTTATAAATTAAGTATAAATGGTTTTGTATTGTCACTTATCTATCGAGTTAGACTGTTGCTATTATTTATTCATCATTTATCATTATTCGATACAATAAACCGACTTTCAAAAATGGTCTCTTACTATGTATGTTGATAGCCGTACTGACTACAAACTTTTTGATATAATTAACAATTTTCATTTATTTTTATTCATCACACGAATGAAATATTTAACGAAAATGTCGTTAAATGTTAAAACCCCATTGGTGGACGTATAACGTAATACTTGTGTACATATTATTATACGTCCGGACTCGTTCGGTAACTGCGCGCGCGAGTCTGTTGTAATATCAAGTACCTATGTATTAATAATAATAATATTATAATATTATGATATTATTATTATTATGTTCTTTTGTGACAAAAAAAAAAAAAAAAAACGCTAATGGAAACGTTGGAATCTATAGTGTCTGCAGCAGTTTATACATATTATAGGATACGGTGCGTGTATAACACGACGGCCGATAGGCGTATGCTAATGGAAACGCGCGTGTGTGTACTGTCTCGTTTTTTGACAAAAATATAATATATATTTATACAAAATAATATACATCAAAAACACAGAAATAATAATAATATTACGCTATGGGATATTACATATTATTATTTTGCTACGTACGGTCCGGCGGACGGAACGGTCGCCGCGGCGGCGTTTTTGAAACCGTTTCAAAACGACCGTTCTCCGTCGTCGTATTGTATATGCAGCTCTGATCCCGCTGCAAGTCTCGTGCTCCGATAATATATTATCGTCGTCGCGCGTCGTTATTATTATTTTTATTATAAAAAGGTGTGTTCTCGAGAGTCCGCAACGGTCGTCCGACGGTATACCGGGACGACCGTAGGTACAAGAAACAATAATAAATCATAAACGAAAAGAAAAAAATGGGTTTTTTCCTCCAAACGGCGGCGGCGGCGGTGGCGGCGACGGAGCTACGGAGGCCACTCGACGGATATAAAACGCGTACTTATACGTATTATTATTATATAGGTACATTTGCCGTTTCTTTCTTTATACAATAATATATATTATTATGTTATGTGCGCTCGTATATGCGGGCACAGCGCAATATCGTATGGTACGGTATCACTGTACATAGGCGTACGACCGGAAAAGAAAAAATAAAAAAAAAATGTGTGTGTGTATATATATATATGAAGGCACATCATAAACAAACAAATATAAAAATGAATAATAGCAGGCGTCCGTTAAAATCCATCTGTTACCTGCGTAGTTTGTTTTGTCGCGCCCGGGTATGATGGTTATGGGTTATCCGACCTGCCTATAGGTACCTATTTGTCCTTGTCTTCGGAAAAACTGCCCGGAAAACAAGGGGCAGGGCAACGGGGACATTTTCCTACCCTCGCGCAGAGACTTGCTATTCGTTTTGTACGACGTTTAAATAATATTGTAATATATTATATGTATAACGACGATATTGTCAATCATAATTGGCGCATGGGGGGGGGGGGTGCTAGCTGTAGGCTGTAGTGGGAGTTGCGCCAAGCTGCACCCCCCGAGTATCATAGTATTAGCACCCCCGGATTTATAGATCGATTTGGTCAACATATTTTTATTTTATAGTATATGTTGTCTTTTTAAATATGAAAATTGCTTTTGTAATTTTAAATTAAAATTTCTTTTTTATCTATGCTTATTCACGACCTGTAGTGGAACTATTATTGCGATTGGCTATAATATCTATTTTATCTAATATTAGTAGATAATACGAGTAAAAAAAGAATTTATAATTTCTTAGAAATCCATTAAATGACAAGCGGGGTCTGTGTACAGTTTGAAAAATATATAGCACCCTTAAAACTTTAACTCTGAGTGCGCCTATTTTAGTATCATAACATCATACTCTAACCAAGTGTAATAATAATAATATTATATTATAAATGTAGATTGACAGTGTTCAGATCAAAACGTCCATATAATAACGGGGATGATCGATTGACTTTTGGAGTATATTTCACGTTTGTTCCAAACTAATAATACGACGACGTGTTGATCTCTATTGTGTTGTTTTCACGGTGAGATTATGTTTTACACGTTTTACCCGATGGTTATAGATATTATTGTGACGAGCGTTAATGCAAACTTAGCGTTTTTCAACAATAATAATAATATATGCTTGTCGACATTTTCGTATTATAATATTATAATATTGTGTACGGAACAAAGACGTTGATTTTATCGCTCGTACGTCACACCGCATATTAGTATGTCATTGTTTAATGAATGTTTCCAATGGGTCGTACAAGTATATTATAGTATAGCAGGTAATAATAATATGTCAATGGAAGTTTTCGACACAAAATCTTGAAGGCTGACGTGTGGAATTTTATTACAGCTATACTGAAGTATAACTATTATTATATTTAATGTAATGACTATATTATCATAATATTCTATCGATTTTCGAGAGAGAAAAAAAAAGTTTTTGTCTGTCTGTCAAAGGCCACTCAAAAACGCGTACGGATTGGTCGACAAATCCACTCACGGGGTTAAGTTTAGCGACGAACAACGGTTTGACGACGAGATAAGTCGGTACAACAATCATTTTTGAAATTATTATAATAAACTTACGTGATTGAGTACAAAAAACCGTCCACCTCGCGATTGCTATATACACATTATTTATTGCTCACTCTGTCGTTTCGAACGAATAATATAAGTGTTAACTACAGACCATCATTGCCACGTCCGTTCTCGGGGATCGTATATATAATAAACTTACATGATATTTTGAGCGAGCGATTTTTTGAAATTAATATCGTTTTGTTAGTTAAAAGCGATGCGACGCACGACCCGCAATACGCACTCAATCGAAGCTCGCCTGGTCGATGTTGAGACTTATATCAAGATAAATATTTATTTATCTTTCATCTTATCGAGATAAATAGCTGCGAGTTTTCTAAAATTGATAATCTTAGATAAAAATTCACCTTTCTAGATAAATAATTCAATAATATTTTAATATTATAAATTCGTATTATACATAAATTATAATAATAATATTGAACATCAAAGAAAGACGTGTTCTGTTATTTATTATTATAATATTATAAGTATTAAATATTTCATTTTAAAAATGTATTATTCATTTATACTTTTCAAGAATAACGATGTCTATACACTACCCACATTAATTTAAGCATATTATCTGTGTTTGAATCATATTCAAGTAATATTATAATAGGTAACCCTCAAAAAGCTTAATCTAAATATATTAAAAAAAATTGTCTTTTTTTGTGTCTAGATAGATAAATAGTAAATACTTATCTAAAAATCCAACACTGCAACCGGTCGTGATTTTTTTTTGTCTGTCGGTATAATAATATCCAATTTATTAAACCTTTGCTGCGGACGTGTTTGCGGGTCGTAAATAAAATATTACTATGTACTCGGCGGGACACGTGCCGGTTAGGTTAGGTTGTAATAATTACAATATAGGTACACCGGCAGCTAATATGTATAATATGTATATATAGATCTGCCCCGCACGTTTGGTCATTAAAATCGCGGGTACAAGGCCCGAGATCCCGCGGCCGCGCCGTCTCTTGAGCGAACGACCGCATAACATTATTATAATGTAATACGCAACGATATTAAACGAACAATGGCTGAAGTGTACGCGAAATCCGCGCAGATTATGGAAATCGCTCGGGGTAATCGAGTGGCGGCCTTTGCGTACCTACAGGTAGGTAGGTAGGTAGGTAGGTCGGTATATAGCTGCTACACCTACGCAATTACTCCCAAAGACTAGCCCACACACACACACACTGCAGAATAATATATTATTGTTGTTGTTATAATATTGTTGTGTTTGTGCACTTATCGCCGCCGCAGTTGCGTGCGTTTAAATTACTTTTTGTCCGATTTTTCGGCACGTATTTCGCCTTTATTTTTTTTTCGTTCGTTCGTTCGTTCGTTCGTTTCGAATTCTTTATGAATATAATATTATTATCTCCATTATATATTATATTATATGCTCTTCGGAAATATCGTACCCTCCGCCACCGGTATCGGAGGATTCGCCGAGTGTTCGAATAACCGTCGCGGAGCCCAAACGCGATGCTCAATAATTATTGTCACTTCGCCTTCAATTTTATCGCCGGAAAAGACTGCAGCAGCATAGTACGCTAGTTGAAGAAAAACGTCTGAACGTCGACGAATATAATATATTATAGGCACTGCAGTTTTCTGCCAGTGTACTCGCGGTCGAGCGATAACAACAGTCGCCTTTTCACACACGTCACACGGCAATCGTTACGGCGGCGCAAGAGTACAGGTTTATAACATATAAAGCGTGTCGAAAGTTTTCTTTTATCCCGTTCGCCTAAATAATGTATATCGAGAGGCACTTTTCGCGAAAATATGTGAGCGCCGCGCGCGTTTTCCAGATTATCAAGGCGGCTAATACGGTTGTCTAACAACCGTAAAATCGACCGCCGGCCAATTGTCGGTCCAAAAGTGTTTTTTCCACCCTTTATTTTCCCCGGTACACACAATACAATTTGTTTTTTTTTTATACATACACGTCGTTTTTCTTTCTTCGTTTTTTTTCGCTCGCCACCGCCGCCGCCGAACAATTCGATCTATATATTATTATTGTGCGTGCAGCGACCTTTTTTTTCCCACTCGTCGCCATACACTGCCGGAATACCAAAGCTGCGACGAAGGGTTAGCGGTGTGAGTGTGTGTGTACATTTATATTATATAGTATATAGTTCTTTTTAAGAAGGCTGTCTATATATATATATATGTATGAGCGTTCTGTTAGTACACGCGCTCGCACACGCTTTGTTTTCTCAAATCGAGAACGCAATCGCCTCCACGCGCACACACACATTCACACACTCCTAGGGAAGTCTAATGATCCGAAATCCGATTTCGTCCCTCGTCGCGGGTTATTATATATATATACAGCGACTGTTATATGTACACGCGGAGCTTATATATCGAACTGCGGCGCGGGAGGGCGCGCTTAATACATATATACACGTTATATTTATATATATATATATATATATATCGGGGAATAAACGTCGTCGTGGGAGGTGAAAGCGTCGTCGTCGTCGTCTGCGATTGGGATTTGGACGACTCGGATAAACCGCTCGCAGGTATATATGGGCACGTGCCGCACACAGCCGAAATTGAACGTAAGCCCGTCCCGGACTATGTAGGAAACGATCGCGATCCGACTTAGCCGTCCCGTTCCGTTGATTGGACGCGCTTTTCAGATGGAGAAACCGACGAACCGACGGCTTGATTAAAATTCCGACCAGACCCGCGACACAGGCCGTTTTGTATTATGCCGGGCCGCGACCGCGACGAGAGACGATATTATACCGGAGATATTAAATATTATATTAGGAGGCGCGTATAGTATACCGCGTTTACGCGGCACATATGGCATAATATATATTATATTCCATAGCTGAAGAACGGCCGACTCGTCGCAATGTCACGCGTATTGCATAAGCGGTATATAATATACATATAATATATATTGCCGGTATATAATATTATAATATGTTTGTCGTTATTATTATTGAAATACGTATATACGCGGTGACCCGCAGAGGGCCACGTTTCAAAACTAGTATTATCGCACTATATTATTGCCCGAGGTCGGGAAGAGCGAACGTTTTTTGTTTCGCTTCGAAACCGCGTAAAATTAATTACTCAAACGAAGACGCTCGTCGTGTGCGAACTCGCAGATGCCACGTGTATATACATAATAATATTATATTATTTTATAACGACTATACAGTAGGTATAATATGTATAGAGAGCTCCGCGAGGGAAAGAACGCATCAAATTAATTAATTTTGTTGGCACACGTAAAAAAAAAAAATGAAAATCTAAAATTGAATAGATGCGTCTCGCCGGGGTCACGGGCCGGACGAATATAATCGCCTGCTGAATGCGCGCCAAACGACGGTTTCCCTTTTGGTTTTCGGAATGAAAAACGAAATTATATATAAAGGTCCGCGCCGTTTCTTTTTCCTTTGCCGCGGGCCGATTGCTAAAACGCACCGAGTTTCCATTTTTTAAACACTGTAAAAATAACACTGCAGTACACTATATAAGCACTCATTGTGGGTGTATAGTATAGTCATATCGAGTTTTTTTTTATTTAAAGTAATACTATGGCCACCGCCGCCGCTCGCTGCGTTCTCACAATGGCCCTATACCAGCCGTTCGCAATAATATTAATAATAATATATTATATTACCTACCTACATGCCGTGCGAACCTTGGCCACAATTTTATTTTAACTCGTGTGAATCGCATATAAAACATTATTCTTACGCATCACAATAATATAATAACATGACGATGGCGGCATATTATTGCTTATCCTTCGTGTGTACGACCGCCGCTTGTTTATTCCAGCGCGCAGTCATTGTTTACGGTTCGTCTTCCATTATACAAATATAATAAAATATCCGCACGTGTACGATATACGTATATATAATAATAATATATCCTTGTAACGAATATATATATATATATAGTAATCGGTATTATGCAAATGAGGAGCAAACCGCACTCCGCATTGAGGTCCGTTCGCGTCGTGTACAGCTCTCGACGAGTAAATTTATCGCGATTACTGTGTAAATATAATATTATGTATAATAGCTGGTATATATATATATATATATATATATATATATGCGCACACGCGTTCTTCAGACTTGAGTCGACTACTATATAAGCTTGACATGTAAATACCGTGTATACCACTACCACAACAGCGGTATACTGCTGCTGCAGCTGCAGGGTTACATGTCGTATATAATATATATTATTGTACATGTCAATATAGATACGACGTTTCGGACTACACACAATATTATTATTATATATGAAAACGCGTCCAAACGTTGCAGACAACTTACAATGTATTTTAAATACGATTCATTTTTTTTTTTACAATTTTCAAAGGTGTAATCGTATATGATTAGACTTTAGTGGTGGTCCGGTACTGCCCCGATTTTAAATCGGCGATTTATCCCATAGTGATATCACCAGGTATGATTTATAGCAAATTCTATTTTAAGTCTAAGATAAGCCTATATAATATAATAAAGTGAATAATACGCAGTCTACGCGGGTTGATTCGTTCATCGATTGGACAGGTGTTGTATAAGACCATAATAATTATTGTCTCGCTCTGTGACGATCTCGACCACTATACCGGGTGATACGCGTTCGACGTAAAACACTCGTTGTTTCTAAAATCCCTTTTTGAAATAATGAACTATATATTAGTGTCTTACGTTAAAACGATATATCAACGGATCACCCGGATTGTGAAAAAACACGAATTTACCGAGAAAATGAGACTGATCGTGGCGAATCGCTTCGTATAATATTAATATCGTGATGTATATAATATTGTAGATACCTATATATATATATATATATGTATTGAATATCGACGAAATTCGGTCGGTTCGTTTGGCAGGTCGCAGGACGAGCACCCTCCTAACCGACGAATAAGACGTGAAAGCCACGTCTACATCATATACCTGCCTATATATATTACTCGCAAGACGCAGCATTATTATAATGTGCCGCCGCGGGGAATTGGACGCGCCTCGGGGGCGAATTTTTCCGGGTTTCCCGCCGTAAAAACAAAACGCGTATCGCACTTATTTGATTGAGCGCTCCGACGGCGGCAGTAAAACGCGTGCCTAATAATAGTTATAGTATTATATTACTATGTATATATATATAATATATATATATTATATACATACGACGGGTGTATAATAATTTTATGTGGCACGCGCAAAATATATTATTACCTATATATTGCTATATCATAATATATTATATTATTATTATTATTACACACTGTGCAGCTGCGAGTCTATATTATCATAGCGAAAAAGTTGTTTTCGTTTTATATAATATATTATATTATACACATACACGAAACTGCTATACGGTGTATAAAATATATAGGCGAAAATAATAATATAATACTATATAATAAATAAAAACTAATAATTTTCTATTTCGTTTTGTGTTACAGGTACGTGTGCGTTGCAGCCGGCCGACGTTTACTAAAATAATATCACAACATCGCTGCACACGACGTCGTGACGTATATACTATAATATATAGGTACTGCCATTATTATTATTTTTTTTTTATTGGGATTGCGTCGGCTCTCCTACAGCGATTTTTATTTTCCGTCCAATATTCCGTCGATCAGACGGGAAACGTGTTTACATTTTAAACGGACATATTATTATCATCATTGTTCTACGTCCACGACTGGAGGTAGCATATGAGGTAGGCGGATTCGTTGTAAAATATTATTATACCATCGCATACTTTAGCCACAGAACAGAATAATACTCCGGCCGACCGGCCCGAGAGCCCCTTCTCATCCACTCGAATAGGCGCAATAACCAAAACGATGTCGACGTTTTGAAATACGTATTATTGTGCAATTAATCGCACGTTTAGTAAATGAAAAAAAAAATGCTCAACTCACACGGTAGTTTACAATGCGCTGCAGTGATGGTAGTTTCCGAGTTCATAATATTATAATACTCGATTCAGTATTCGATCTTCGTGAAATATTCGTATCAAAATAATACAAACAGGGTGATTCGCCGAGCACGATGATCACTCCGTCATTTATTCGAATTTTGATATTATGTTAGGATTTTTAAATATTGCGATAAAGGTCATATTTTTCTATGTGTTGATATTTTCTGTAGATGTTACTGAACTGCAAGTGTCCTACGATCGTCATATATATATTTTTAAACGAGAATCCACCTTTATTGTTTAGTGTATTATTGATATAACTAAATCAAATATCAGACGAGTGTTTATTATCAGTTATTAAAACGAATCAGTTATTACCAAACCAAGGACGAAAGATAAAACAACAAGCCTGCAGTATAATTGAAGAAAAAAGGGATTGGCGTGCTTGGCGAATCTGCAGACTGTATAGTACACACTAACGTACGCCTACCTACGTATTATTATGGTAAAAATTGCTTAAAATTGTGTACCGAGAGTGCGATAAAAATCTGCGGGAATATCACGAGTTTCCCCTCGGGGACGAGCTGCTGCAATAACAAAATAATTAATCGGAAGCTCATAATATGCGCGCTTATACACATAACGCAATAATAACGTGTCATTATAGCACTCGACCGGACCGGACCGACGATAATAATAAAATAGTAACGTTCATCACGATCGCACCGGAGCGACCGACAACAACACTACAAAAGTAAAAAAAAAAAAAAACATATCACGAGATCTAAATAATACGACGTTATGCACATATAATATTATTAAATTATACCTAGTTAATAGTTATTGTGGCGCGGTCGCGGTTAGCATTATACTGCACTGTGGCGATTATGTTGAAAATAATATTATATAGGTAGATATATTACAATAATATAGACAGTCACGATGCGAAATAATTATTATCGTCGAGTACCTATATAAGTACAAGTCGTGGATTTTCCATTGCAACAAAACCGGCGGCGGCGGTCGAATATATATTATTGTAACATTATTTTTTAGGAATTTTAAGGTGAAAAACGAAAACCCGTTAGATCACTACCCCTCCCCGAGGTTAACAGTTGTCACCACTGCAATAATATTCCAATACGATATTGTATATAATATAATATAATATTAATACATTATTGTAATAATATAATATATTATACATATTATATATGTATAGAAACGCGCAGTCGGGAAAGTTTTGCGAGTACACTTCTTTGCGGCGGCGAGAAATTGAAACTTGGGAACGTTCCAAAACAAACCGCTCGATCGGTAGTCGTGTGTAAACGATAATCGCGTGCGACCGATTCCGAATACAAACGCGTCCAAACCCACCCCGGCCACCCATCGGCCGCCATTCAACAGCGTCGTGACTGTTTGGAGTTTTACGTTAATGGCGTTCGCTTTAACCGTACAGCGTACAACGCACAAAAAACGGTTTTCTGAAATAATAACGATAATGAGCGACGTCCTCTCTGGCTTTGTGTGTGAATGGAGGCGGTGGAGGCCGGAGGGGATGGTGGTTGAGATATCAGGATCATGAAAACAGATCAAAAAAATAAATTTTTCTGCTCGTCGTTTCGGCGATACACAATAATAATATTATATTATACTTACGCGGTTTGTTTGTTTTTGGCAGCGATCCGCGTATTCGTCGCTAAGTTCAGTTAATATTTTTGGGGGGTCGACCCTGCAGTATTGCACAGTTGCTGGTCGGGCTATTCCGCGTCATTAAAAAAACATTACACAATAATATAATATTTATGTATACATGTAATTTATCAAAGTATAAGATATCATACACGACGTTTGAAATAATAATGTAGGTTAATATTGTCGTGGTCATCAGCAATGGGGGGGGGGGGACATAACTATATTATAAAATATAATATCATTCTCTTCGGTGCATATATTATTATATTATGTTTGTATGGTAGATGACTTTCGTTTTTCCGAAAACTTTAACGACACGCCGGATGTTGTGACATATTAGCTATACTCAAATGTCGTCAAATATGTCTTACACGCAAATACGATCGATTTCATTCGAAAATAATAATACAATACAATATTATAATATACCTACCTCGCTGCAGATATCCCAAGCAAAAAGTTTTGAAGTTTCAAAGTTGTTTTTTTTTCCAATAATCGAAACCGTCGATTAATATCGTCGTCTTTAAATACGACTTTTATTATCGTACGCGGATTTTTAAAAAAAATTTTATTAATGTCGTACTGGAGTCGTGCTACTGTTATTCGCGAACATAATAATATATAATATACGTCCTTTATATTGTTTGATAATACAATTAACCGAAATTACATTTTACCAAACAACAGTAAACAACGAGCACCCGTTATTATATATTTATATGTAGGTACCTATATGTATGTATGTAGTAAAAACAGTAATACAATAATATCATACAATGTTTCCATTAGGGTACTTCGGTCACGCTGACCGTTTTTACGACTTATTTAATGGAAACGTATGATTATTTTTCTAATAAAAATACTATAAATTATTGTTTACAATACTCGTAACGATGTTGTTCGCGAGAACGGAAAATATACACTTCTAGTTTGGGCATTTTATTATTGTTTTATTGCCGACCGTTAAACGCACCGTATATATGCAATGCGAATATCATACAGTACCTAACTTTATATTATATTATTATCGTATACGTTAAAACCGAATTTATCGTAAGTACTAAGTAAGTATTATAGGTGCTTATAAACTCGTACGCTTGATTTATTTTCAAAGTTCATAACGCTAATGTACATCATCACAAACGGTGCAAATTGTTTGTAAATTCTTCCGGTGGTGTTGGGTCAAAGAAAACGATAATATACATATATTAAGTAGTTCATATTATAACTGCACAACCCAGCATTAGTCATTAAACCGTAACGGGTAGTCGGTGTGTTTATAAACCTTATAATTAAAAATATTATTATGTATATTATAATATGATATTTAATAGGTACACAACAAAATCAAAGTGATAATGTGAAAACGTCAACGAAAGCACGATAATGATATTATTATGGTTTTAAATCTCGATCTCTTTATTTATTCAGCAAGACCGTCGCGTCTGGAAAGCCCGTGCAAAAGTGCGTCGCCGGGAAAAGTTTTCGGCGAATCGAAGCACGTCACATGGCACCGTCGTCGGAAAAGTTTCAAATCGACATTTTTTCCTCTCGGTTTTGCCGTTTGAAGTCGTTCGGTATTTTAATTAATTGCCGCGCGCCGGCCGTAACCGTCGTATATAAGCCGTGACTCCGGCAGGCAGGCAAACGAATTCTATAATTTTATAGCAAAAGCCTCGGAGAAATAATTCGCAGTCTTCGTCGTCCGCTTCCGTTATAAATTATTTCATCGGCTAATAATATTATAATAATAATGACCTCCACCGCCGCAGCCGTATAATAGTATACCGATACGATATTATTATTGTTGTAGTACTATACCGTGGTCCAAACGAAATCGCGATCGGAGGACGACGACAGCGGTGAGTAGGTGTGGAATTCTTTTGGTCCTGCCCGACACCGCAGATGGTGTTCCGCGTGTTCGTGTGAGTCCGATGACCGGTGTGATATTTTATATAAACGTCTCGTATACGCCGCCACATCGCCCACCGGATGAAAAATGGAAAAAAAATTATTTGCATATACTTACATAGGCAGGCATAGCGTTTTTCTGCAGGTGGAATATCTTATTCGTATTTTTGTCTTAAATTTTTTTCCGAAACGTTCGAGTGCGGTCGACCCAACACCCAACCGGTTTCTCGTCACGGTGCACTTTATATTATATTATTATAATATTATCGTGTTCAGGCGCAGAGGTCATGGGCAACGCCGACGACGACCGCGCACTCGAACGACTGCAAAAGAAAATAATATTTTTGCCACCTCCCGTCGGGTGCAATATAATATGGTAGCCGTTCTCTTACAGCCGATAAGAACCGAAAGAAAAATTATTGTAGATTTACCAACACTTAAAATCCCTTGAAAATTGCGACAATTACATTACCGCCATAATTATTAATCATATTGGAATATTATACTTGCAGTACAGTTTTATCTAGTAAGGGTGTAGGTATAGTATGGGTATGTGCCGTATGTAAAGTGTATGCTAATATTGATAATGTAAAATAATTAAAAATGTGTGTACTGTAATGTCACAGAATTGATGAAATTTCATTGTGCTTTCAATTTTCAAAGTTACCAATGTTGCGAAAAATCTAAGTATTCGAAGAAAATATCGTCTGTAACTACACTTAAAAAATCCAAAAATCAGAATTTGAATATAAAAAAGGGGTGAGCAAATAAATCATTGCGTTGTATAATTAGGCAGGTAATATAATATTATGTATTATCATATAGAGTTAAATGGCTGTGGTAAAAACTACAAATAAATATATACGTACATGACATTTATATTTTCAGTACCGCCCGCAGGCACACAAACTGATATCAAATTACAATCTGTACAATTAAAATTATATAGAGAGAGATAATGGTTTTTCTTTTTTTTTTCTCGGCTCTTATATCGTTTGCGAGAGAACGGCTTTTGGCCCGTCGGGCGCCCTTGTTCCCCCCCCCCCCCGTCGCGCAGTCGTACCACCCGCCACGACCCGGAAGGGTTGGTAATGGATTTAAATCGCAAAATCATCGTTGGGACGACGTCTGCGAAATCGTTGACAATATTATAAAATAATAATTCTGTGCGAACGCGCGACATCATAACGTCGAATAACTCGCTCCGCGACACTTCGTAATCGAAAACGATGCGACGCAATTTCCGGCGACGACGAGAATGGCATTTTTCATCCCCGTAGACGTCATAATAATATTATATAACGTCATTGTGTGTATGTGTAGTGTGTGTGTGTGTGTGTGTGTGTGTAGGTGCGTGGCGGAAAATTTCTTTTTTTTAACGTTTTCCCGCCGCGGCGGCGGCGTCTGCAGCATATATACATCACACGTACAGTCGAACCAACGGATCTCGAGACAATTTAATGTTTCTACCGAGCGCTGGGTATACGTTTATGTTTCATATATATATATATACACGCATATTATAACGACTTATAGTGTAATAATAATTATATTATTACTTTGACGTCGAATTTCCTAGCGGGAAACCGGCCCCGGCGGATAACTGCGAGTTATATCATCATTTAGTATATTTACGCCGTATAATATACAACGCAGCTATACCTATACTAATAGGTAAACGAAAAGCTCTTCTTCCGGTCTTCCGCACTCGTATCGATTTGTTGTAATAGTGTGTTTACTTTTTTTTTTTTTTTTAATATCTCTCCTCGTTATTATTTCCGAATTATATTACGAGGGTATTATATATACCTATTATATTACGTTATAGGATTATTATATCCGTATTAGCTACTATTATTCACGCGTGTGTGTACCCACCTACGTTTATGGATGCGTAATAAATTCGTCCAAGTTATTACGAAATTATATGATGTCAGATGTGTATTATTATTATATTATAGTATGTACCTACGTTTCATAAAATATGACTAATATTGACTAGTTATTATGTAAACGCACATTTTAATATCGTATATAGTAGCAGTAGGTAGGTACAACTACGTTTGTATATTATTTCAATACAGTTTTATAATAACATACGATTATATTATATTAATATCGAATTTCTTATTATTGTGACGCCCCCCGCGGGTCTTAATAACATTAATTTATTGACACACTCAAAATACGCAATATTATTATAGCTACTTAAATGTTATAAATAATTATAATGTAATATCGATATATTATTATATATAAATTTAGTTCGAGGAGTTTATACATAGTTCCGGAATTATTGCTTTGATAAATTGCATTGGAAAGTATACTTAAAAAATAGCTAGAAACTTTTAGACCACATATAGCCATCTGTGTTCGATTTGTCTCGACTACGTCAATAGTAAATAGGTAGGTACTTATACAAATACACTACCCACTCACAAACAGCTTAAATTAATAAATTATTGATTTGTGATGAATATAATATATTGTAGGTAGGTATTCTGATTTTCTTTCGCCGGTGTAGATGTAATACAAATGAAAGCGCCGAAGTACTCGAAAAAAGACGTGATGGTAAATTGAATAAGTTAAGCAACTTACCTATAGGTATAAAATATATAGTTTAATATAGAACTAGAATAATAAACGTATGATAAAAAAGCACTAAAATCAATCTTAAATAACTAACTATTTATAAAATAATGTTTTCGCAGGGAAAAACGTATAGGAAAATCTTCGATTCGTATTTGTTCAGAGAAATATATCATTAAAATCACAATTGTGTTATTATTAAAAATACGGATTCGTTAAATACGAGTTAAAAAAATAAAATGATTAACTTCGTCGTGTTGAGGATGATTGTGATTAATCGTATATATCGACTAACGACGATGCAGTGGTATGAGTAAGTTTTCTTCGTTGAAGGTTTCTACAAAACATAATAATATATTGTTACTACAACACGATATTACGTATATAAACGATAAAAAACCGAAAATATATTATATTTAATTATTTTAATTGTTTACGCTCAGTAAGTAGGTACCCACCTCTGTATCCTACGTCTTGTAGTCAATTAGGTACAATATCGAAAGTTAAGATATATTTATTAAATTATATTTAAAACGTTTTCGTATAGGTACTACGCGATAATATATTATTGTGTAACGTTTCGGTTCGGCGTAGTCGATCTTTGATGTGTTATAAACTGCCGACGACGGTTTTTAGTGTCAGTGGTTCATAAATCGCATGCTGCTGTGATATTAAATAGATAAAAAAAAAAAACCTTAAGGCTCGTCCCTGTTTGAGCTGCTGGCGGGGGCCTTTGACCATCCCCAGGCCCGTATGATGTACATAATATTGTCAATATACGAGTGCACGTTTTTTTCCGTCTCGAACGTCTTTTGAGCAAATACGAGATTTGATTGCCAATAACCCCGCGCACCCCCGTGGAATTGACCCGAAGACGCCACCGGTAAAAGCAGCTTTGTAGTTCGTCGTACAACCGCCGCACACAGTCGATTATTACGTCCTCGACACGATAATAGTGTTGCTCGTGGTTCTGAAACTCTCGTGAACATAATTTTTTTTTCCTCGCACGAAAAACGCCACAGCGACGTCTCGCAGGTACCTACCAGCTATTTATATCTGCTACGTCTACAACAAGTAACGACTTGTGCCCTGTCGTCGTCTGCAACTCCGGCGACCACATAACAATATAATAATATGCACAGTTACACGGCACGTAACATTATGCATTACAATAATGCACATTATACGGTCGTCGAACGCTTACACGTATATAGTAATAATAATAATAATAATAATATAGCATCGCAGTACGAGTCTCGTTTGTCCGCTGCAGCGGCGAGTCGGTGGGCGGACGCGACGCGGTCGTCGGCAAACGCGACGGAATGCGATGGCCGCCGATATAATATGCGTCGCGGTCGTCCGCCGGGCACCGAGTGAAATTGAAACGTTTTTTCTTTTCTTTTTTTTTTGTGTGCGTTTACTTTTCTCTCTGGATTTTTTCCCCATTTGCGCGCGAGCACACGCACGATATATTATCATCGGTGTCCGCCGGCCCGACGGGTAGGGACGAACAAAAAGAAGAACAAAAAATATAATATAACCTACCCAGTCGATAAATAATCTGCAGCCGGCATTCCCCGACGCGACCGGTTGCCAAGACCAGCGCACCGCTCCTCGGGCGAGTGAAGTTCAAGGCCGCAATAGTCGCATATTGTCGGTTGACACTGCGTGCGGCCGTCGAGGTATATTATATATTATATTATTTGCCGCCCCCGTTTTTCATTTATTTTCTGTATGACGTGCATACGCTAACGAGATATTAAAACGTCATAGGTGCGTTGTACTATCCGCCGCATAATATTATTATTGCCGTTTGTCCGCGAGACGAAGAATTACGATTTTTTCGATGATCAAAAACCCTCGTATTGTATATTTTAACTCGACTCTCGACACCTGTTGTAGACGATATAATATGTGAGACGTGCGAATACTCAACTATTACTTATGCGTGTGACGTGTTGCTGTAAAAACAAACATCGCGGGTGATGCCGACCGCGAGAGTTGTCGACGATAGTTGCTGCCTATATTTGATTGTTATTGAAAATCGTTTGATCGAGACCGAAAGGCGGACGCGAAGTAAAAGGCTGGCGACGACCGCTTTTCCTCAGACCGACTTACCGACGACACGGTACCGCGGTTATCCGCTCGCCGACAGCAAATATTTTTCATTGGCCTGCGACTATACAGTCTGTAAGGAATCGTCGGGAATCCAAGCTGCAGGTCAGGTGTGGAGAAAAACCGTCGAGGCGACCACCTCCGATCGACGGAAAATATTATTCACGCGGTTACCTGCAGCTCGTGAGTATAGGTAACGTAAACCAATAACGTCACCGCGGGTTAATAATGCTTGAAATTGACTCTATTTGAAAAATACACATATTATTTTTTCGTCATAACAGTGATCCTTGCTGCCACTACCCTTTCGATAGACGAACGATTCATACAGCTCGTGCGTTTTGGAGAAGATGGAAGATTTCCATATAATATGTCAGTTATATTAAATAATGGGTTTATATTATAAAGGAAATTAATTAGCAATTTGGTTTCGCAGACTTAAACACGGTAGGCAATGTATATGCGTATCGTTTCAATCGTAATCTGATTGTCATCGGAGACGACGTCCGTAGACAAATCCCTTCGCCATAAACAAGTGCAACTTAATACAATAATATATTATATAATGTACCTAAACGTTTATGCAGAGGCGTGTCCAGGATCAAAATTAAGGATAGGCCTGGTTATGAAAATGTGTATAATATATAATAATAATATTATTTATTTGTATAATAAACAAATATATTTTGGGTATATTTAAGGGTTCAAAATCAGGGTAGGCCGGGCCAACCAGGCCTACCCGCCAGACACGCCTCTGCGTTTGTGTTCTTTTTATCGCGTTTCCGCATAAACATAAATTCAAATTCGTTATTATACAATCGTGACCGATAGCATTACGGCCTATCCTCCCATTGGTATTTTTTTATAATGTCATAATTATTATTGTTCTATTTGCCTACCTATGCATTGTTAAAATCATTAGAATAAAATAATGATATATAGGTACTATACGTTTAAACCACATCGGTGAAATTATACATCCGATTGTACCTGTTCGCCGATATAATATTATTATAATATATGCTAAACATCAATAATTGTGTTCAGCCGTGCAAAGCCATTAAAAGAGGTGGATAATGTGCACATATTATTATAGGTATTAAATATAACGCCGGAATCGCGTGCCAAACACTATTATCGAAAACGCGTGCCGAGATTTTATTTTTACTCACCTAGGTATAATATTATTATAATAGCAGCTGATCCATTTAACGTAAGACACGTCTTATTATTATTTCAAAAAGTATTGACGTTTTTGAAAATATTTTTATTAGGTACCTACATGATTAGGTTCGTTACAATATTACATTAATATTTTTAACCTTATATTGTTTTGGGATTTTCAATTTTTAACATACAATTTTAATTTCATATTCTAAAACATAATAGGTACATGAATACGAAATTGTATTTCGATACATAAGAATCGAATTTCAGACAGTAATTTATGAGAGTTATAAGTATTTGAAGTTTAGATGCGTGGTGTAGTGGGCCGACATTTTTGCGGGGTAACCGCGTACCACTCCAATCAGCACATCAACACTTTAAATCCTTGTAAGTTTTAACACATAAACTATTCGTCTGAAATTCGATTTGTATATACTATATTTTATTGAAATACTCGGAAAAATATTCTGCTTTAGAATATGAAATTAAAATTGTACGTTGCCGTTCATAAAAAAGTAAAGTTCGTCGAGGCCGAGGAGAGCGTTTTTTTACTGCGCGGGAAGAGGTCTTCATAACATTATCATTTATCGTTTGTGACCAAAATAATAATAGTAATAATAATCGTTACACAACACGACTCTTCGGGGTTTTAATCGTGTAAATACTAAATAATACGCGTGGCGCGCAAAACACTAAAACTGTATTATTCATGACGATAAGCATCGTCGGCGGTCGGGGTTTCCGCGATCCCCTTCGGGTATTCGTTTATAAATTCACCGTGGTACCTACCTTCAACTCGGTGGCTTTAAAATAATACAATAATTACAGTGCAGCGGCGGCGGCGGCGTGCGTCTGTCTTCTGAAGTCCTAAATCAAGTCAGAGTCGCGGCGGTGCACCTCGAATTTCAGTCCAACGATAATAATATTATTGCAAGCTGGTCCAAAATAGTTGTAATATCATTTGAATATTTTTGGCCAGATCGTCCGGCTGAAAAGTTTCACCTATTTTTTGTCAGCTGGCTAAAATATTGCAAATTAATATCGTTAATCGTTTTCAAACTGTTCGTCTGTCTTAACGGGTGCACCTCTCTCTCGTGACTCGCACGCTCAGGACTGTCGATGATTTAGGCCGCAAAATACCATTGGTCGAGTTTGTGATAATAACGCTTTCTGTTGGCAATAATTTATTTCAATGCAATTCGAAATATTTCAAATGATTGAGAATTATTATAATACATATTTTGTACATTGATGAAACCAAAATGTTATTACGTACCTTATAATATATTATTGCATCTATTACTGCTCGCGTGCATACAAAAAAAAAAAAAAACAACGTTTTAAAAAATCTAAACATTATTATATTATATTATATGCCCACGTATTATATTGTTATTTCACTGACGTCTCCTATATTATAGGCTCATAAATAAATCACTATATTATATTATGTGTACAAATTAAATAAAAAATATTTTGGAGGTGGAAATATTAATGTCTCAGTACGCACACCCTCCTAGTGTGATACATTATTGTCATTTTCGTCACGGATACAGAATAAAATATTATATTAATTCTTCAACCGTCGCACGAAATAATACTCTACATATTATCCATTTGCGGGGCACGTCTGTCGATTCGACGAGAGTGTATGGAACCCGACCACGCGGTTTTGAGAGAGAATTATATTATTTGTGCCGACTTGTCGTCGTGCATTGCCGCGCCACGACGACGGCGACGCGTTGTCTGCGGAGCGTGCAGTGCGCATAATATAATAATATAGATTTTAATCGTGACACTCGAGACTATATCGTCAGACCCACACACCGCGGCTTCGCATAATCTCGACGACGATGATCCCGCGGGGACCGCGACGTACTGTTTAATAATATTGTCTTCAGTAATAGAGTTGTGCGCCGCGACGTATATATACGAAATTGGCTGTATTGTGTGCAGCGGGCACCTCCCGGCTGGGGCACTGCACGCAATATCCCGGGAATTCGTCCGCGGAACACCGATGGATTTCAAACGATTATAAATTTTAATCCAATCGTGTCCCGAGAAAATATATCGTTTTATCATAACGCTGTATCGTCGTGGGTATTGGTATAATATATTGCACCGCCGTTAATTATTTATCTTTAACGATTATAAGACGTCTTGTTATCGAGTCATAAATAATTGAATTAACAGAATTATTAGAGTATTAATTAGACGATACCTATCGTTAAATCATACGATCAACTTAGGTACTTATTCAATATTATTATTATTATTTATTGCGTATTCGCATTTGTACGAATGCAATCAATATGCAAGGCGATTCACCTGCAGTAATGCTGCTCATCCCCATTTTTCTTCGACTACGCAGTTATCCAAAATCTGATTTTAGGAATTTATAAGTGTACTTAAAGATCATATTTTGAAATTCTTGATTTTTTTTTTAATACTTAAGGAATGTCTAGTGCAGATGCTATCTTCTACCTACTAAGAAATAATAGGTTCATGATAATGAGTTGCCTAGTAAATATGGAGGCATTGGTGATTTAAAAATGTTAGTGCTTCATGTGAAACAGCTATCGACATTAATGGTTTGTAAAAATGTCCCAAGTATAATAAACACAAGATCCAATATTACATCTATTCTATATTTTTTTAAAACCATTTTTAAGGACCGTTATCCTGCTTAGTACAAACAATTTAATAACTGAGAAACTATTCGTCCGGGCTTTGGACTAGGTACATCAACATTCTGAAAGATACTATCCACTAAATAATTTGCAGTAAAAAAAGGAGTTCTCATTTGAAAAAACAGAAGCTTATATCTCCACAAGATACTACTTAAGTAGACTTAAAATGGTCTTTGAGTATATTATTTAAAAGTTCCAAAAATAAGAAATGGAATAAATTCAATTTAAATGAAAAAAAATTGGAGTGAGCATGTTTGGCGTGAATTATCCTGTAAATTTATATAAATTTGAAATCAGAATTATTTTACGTAATCAGTGGGCGGGTACACAATATTATAATATTAGAACAATTCTAAATTTAATTCCAAAATAACAATTAGCTTAACTATTTATTTCCCTAAGCACGAAAATAATTACGTAATAGCTATTCATTAATAAAAATGTCCATCGGATGATATAATGTTTGTTTGCGAGTATATGCGAAATGTAATTAAATGGTTTAAGAATTTAAGATACGAAAAGATAAAGCGTTTGTTAGGCTAAATCAGATAAACGATTTAATTTAGCGAGATTAACCAGGGAAACCTTGACACGCTTGACATATTCTTTCACTTCCATGTTTTTACGTAAAGCGATTATGATAATGTTGCGTTTGACTTGTATATTATATTAAAGCCGATGTGGAACACGTGATATATATTAATATATTTTACAAGAAACACAAAGGAGAGAACGAATAAATAATACAACAACAACAACGACAAACACCACCACCACCACGGCGATAAAATGAATTGGAAAATAACACGGAAATTTCGTTTCCGACAAAAAATATCAAGTCCAGGCATTGAAAAATGTAACTAAAAAAAATAAAAATGATGATAGTAATAATAATAATAATAAAAAAAAGGGGGCGAAAATAGTTTTTCACATTATATTCACCATCGGACCTTTATCGGGAAAACACGCCCAAAACCTGCAAGTGGGACATAAAATATTACGTTGCCTTATACTTGCAAACATTTACATAACATTATACGAAAGAATAAATAAATAAAACAAAACAAAGTCCGCAAGCCCTCGAGAGGGGCACACGACTGAGGGTTCGCGTGACGGGTGGAATTTACTTAGTGTATAATTCGTGGCCGACAACAGACCGTCTGTTAAGAAAATTATGAATAATTAAATACGAAATCCGTTTCGTTTTGGCGAATCATATACATATATATTATATGTATTATATACTTACTAAAGCAATTTCTATAAGTATTATTATTTTTAAACGATACGTTTAATAATATTATTATAATACTGTACAGTATCTGGATGGAGCGTGAATAATCATGTTTATAATAAAATTGTTTTGCAATTGCAATTTGTACAACATAATTTTCTTATTTCTTTTTATAAACATATTTTTTCTATTGAATTATCAATTTTTTACACCATTTTAAAGTATTCTAATATATTGTAGACTTTTTTTCAAAAAGTTAAGTCTTAACGTCTTAACAAGTAAGCCACACCACAACAAACGACGTCACCCTAGCTTGAGAAATATTTTTGTTTTTTTCTTCGAGGGTTTTCAAAATGTATTGTTTATTATGTTCACTGATACTTCCATCTAAAAACGGTTGATTTGTATTCTTTCATAATTTTATTTCAAATACAACTATACAATTAGTCGTTAGACCTCATACCATGAATAATTGGTTCGGGTTATTTTTCGTTGCCAGAATGTCTTGCAATTATTTTATTCTAAAATATAACTCAAAGAAATGTATGCCTATGTAATATTTTATTATAATAAACACTACACGTACAGTATGCCGAAGAGAAGAGCAGTTCACATCTCATTTGGAAGGAATAATAAATACAACAATAATAAGAAACAGAAAAGAACAAGTCTAAAAACTTTACAAAGTCTCGGTCTTTACTTCCAAAAACTTTTCGTGATTGTTTTCTATCTTATTCTTTTTTTTATCAGTTGTTATTTTATTTTTGGCGTTTTATTTTTGTACTTTCGAGTCACACGAAATGCGCATCGTCGACCACGCGTGAAGGTTTTCGTTTCGTATTTTTAAATTATCTCCTGGAAATAAGGATACATCTAACCGTTTTTTCTTTTTTTTCATAATTTATTTCGAAAAGTCTTCACGTGTACTCAAAAGTAATAATAATAATAATAATAATAATAATATTACGCCATCAACTGCGTATATAATAATATTATTATACCACCAACTACACTTCTTGAAAGCTACTTAAGCTTACCGTTTCAGGACGTAAAAAACAAATTAAATTAACATAACGATCACAATAACACCATCGCGTGAAAACGTTATTGTTGATAAAAAATAATAACAGAGTTTTCCTCTTTCAATTTTTCAGTGATAAATACTAATAAGTATTACATTGCGTCGTTTGAAATTCGAGTTCAGTCCGCCAGACTGCAGATATAAGGGCAGTTTCGAGTAAAATAATAACATGCTGCATCAATGAGTTCGATAGCCCGTGAGCCCGATTAGAATTTTTTCTCGTCGCGTGGACCACTATAACCAACAGTGAAAACAAAACCGTTTACATATTATTATAAAAGCAAACTCGATGATGACACAGGATGAAGTGAGCTGTAGTTTATTGTAAATTGGAAAAATCATAAAAATATTAAACAAATTATCATAGTTATCAATGTTTAATCGTCATATACCAGCAGCTATCCCCGCCGCAATAACATAAAAGTATAAATACGCAAGTATTATAATTATTATGATCGTGCGCTAATAACAAATATGAAAAAAGCGATTAAACATCCAAAAAATAACGTTATTACAATGTTCAAATTCGTTTTGTAATGGCGGTTATTGTGCGTAACTGTAGATTATAATATTAAATACATCCTCGTGGAAATTAATGTTGTTCGTTCTAACGAATATTATTATATCTGCAAATAATAATATGATAACATTTACATTAGCCACTATACAGCAGTAATCCGGGGAATATTTTTCTTGTCGGGTAATATTGCACATTTTGTTCTCATTATGTTTGCGCGTTTAATAATTTACATAATCGCCCCCGCTTAATCCTAGAAACACGAGTCTTCCGATTGTTTCCGAGAACTGTTGTAGGTAGTAGGTAGGTAGGTAGGTCCTGAACCCTGACGACCGCAGCCGCCAGCCCTAAAGATGCGCGAGTTATTATTTTGTTGTGCCCGCAAGTGTCGTTTTGTAAAATATGTACCACAATGAAACCTCTAAATACCGGACACTCTCGGTCACTGAAATTGTGTACGGTATTCAGAGGGTTCTGCAGTTTGTAGATAACGTGTAGATTGTTTGCCAAAAAAAAGGTAGTCTGCTGTTTGGAGGTGTTTGCTTTTTAGATGTGTCCGTTAGGGGAGGTTTCACTGTATACTAAACACACGAGCGTCTTGCACAACACCGATACATCGATGCACCTTGCACCGATGCGTCTTGTATATTATATTATTACCTACCTATATATAGAATGGTCTATCGACACGACGACGTCATGGAACACACACACACACACACACACACACACACACACACACACACACACACACACACACACACACACACACACACATAAGCACCGAACAATGTCGATTAAAATCTCATGACTTATGATAGGACATGACGTTGTTATTTTTTTTTTTTTGATTGTGCAGATTTTGTACTTGCTTATATTATATTATATGCTCTAACGATTCCAAGTTTCGCTTCTCGGTCCTTGACATACACGATAGTCTCTGCGGCTTTTATGGTGCTTGTTCGACAGTAAACATACATCTGAGGAAAACGAAATAAAACAAACAAATCGGCATTGCACGTATGCACGCTCAGGTAAATTTATTATTATTATTTTAACATGGTTATTATCGCGGGGAGCATCGGCAGCAGTCGCCAGTTTGTATATATACCGAAACGAATGCGTACAATTCCATATAATAATAATGTACAAATTCTGAGTTTACAAATCGCGTAAAATACGTGCGCAAAATAGTTACCCGTTTGCTTATTTTTGCGTAAAAACAAAAAGAATTACATTTATTACGATTGCGTATTAGCTGGCGGAATCGTGCCCTATCAAATTTTCGTGGACATATGTTTACAACTAATGATGCGCTCACACGTGAAAACATCAACCGTGAATCCGTTTATTTGGTCGTAAATATAAACAACCGAGTTGACGATTTAAAATTAAAATAAGGTAATATCTTTTATACGTTTTCGTGTGTGTCGACCTTTCTCCGGCAGTATAATATAAATGTACAAATCACTTGTTTGTCGTGGGCATCAGTTTGCACGACAAAACCACGTTGGAACTGTACACGACACTACCCGATCGATCGTTTTAAGTACATCTCAACAGATTTTTTTTAACTGTTTACGCTTTTATGTTGTACATATTATGTCATTAGACCGAAAGCGTTTTACGACCTTTGTGTAACGCGAATTCATCGCACCTTCCCGCGTAGTACAAATTAACTGCTATAGTGTATAGGCACGACCGTCTAAAAAAAAACTTCCAATGGCCATATTTAACACATTTTTACGCTACTACGTCTGAACATGACATTTGATTGCTATGCATTTAAATATTATTATTTCGTAATAACTAATAAGACTGCTGTACGCCCACCCGATCGAACCGCGTGAAAACCGGCAGAGCTCAACGATCGAGCCGCACGTTCTGTGCGAGATTCTTTTTTAAATTATTGTATACTATCCAAAGAGTTTAATAATATAATTATAAGATTATATGATATTATATTAACAATAGTATGCGTTTACGGCGGAACAATATTATTAGATAATATTATCAATCGCGCTATACTGCCGGTAAGTAAAAATATATTATAATATCAAAGTGATAATATCGTCGAAGAGGTTTTGCGTCACGTCTGCACCGTGTGGAGCATATATCGTCGACCACTGCAACCGCGCATATATATATTATTATGATCACGTGCTGGTTTTAGAATAATCCAACGAGGAGAGAAATAGAAATTAAAAAATCTCTCTATAGGTCCATCATCATCAGTATTAATAATAATAATTGGCCGTACCTTTCCCGTCTATTAAAACTATTCAACTTATTCCCACACGCGCGAAATTCCGTTATATTATACAAGAGCAGCTCCCTCGTTCGTTTTGACCCGTGATGCTATATTACAATATAATATAATGTATACGAGTATTTAAATTACATCAAAAGTGGAAATCGTGGCGGGTAAAAGGCAGTGCAAAAGTTTTAAAATGTGGGCTCAGCATCCCGAAATATTCGATGGTTGTTCATTATCCTTATTCACTATACGCCGGGAGTTATGTTGCATAAATAACTGACATAATAGTTAAATTTATTTTGAACAATTTTTCACGAAAACCCTTCAAATACCCAAAAATGAATATTATGCAAAACACAGTTTATCCAGGTCTCTCCAATAGTCCCGATAACTACCCGAACCGCATATTATATATTATGCTCATGTGGTATATAGCATTGATTATAAATTTATGATTTTATATTTTTAATAATCAAAGATTATGGTAGGTGTGTACGCATATACGATATTATAATATATTATTATTATTAATACCGACTGCTAAAATATGATATGTTTCGTGGACACTGATATCACTATTGTTGCAGAGCATGAACGCAATATAAAATATTAATAATAATGTCGAGCAACCGTGATTGGCTTTCGAATAAATAATATTTAGGCGCTAATCGCAATTTAGCAGTCGGGGCTCCCTCTCGGACATCTGGCTACATTTCCGCCAATTATTCATTATTTAAGTTTGTCATATTATTACAAACAATACTATTGCTCGTCTATAATAGCCGCGGGTAGATGAAAATAATAATAATAATACTATTATTACGACGACGAAAATATGGTAATGAAAATATGATACCCGCGGCGTATCGTCTTACGGATGGTCGTGGTCGATAAATCGATACAGTACGGTCGTGACACGATAATAATATAATAGTACGTTAATAGTATTAATTGGCGAACGATTCGACAGCAGGTCGGTCGACGTCGAGGGCGGTTTTCGGCAGCAGACTTTTGAGATCAGATTATATTAAAGCAACTCAACAGCGTAAAATCGTCGAGACATTCGCACACGAATCACCTTCAGAGTGGGATCAAAGGACGTCGTATTGAAATAGATTATTATAGGTATATTATGATATTAAAGATAATACTAAGATATACTGTTGTACCCGCAGTAACCGTCGCACCTCTGTCGGGCCGATCGATATTGGGCATTGTTTTTATTGCGATATTTTTTTCCATCATATTATTATAATATTATTCTAACGAGCTGCTGTGCAGTCATCGCCGTCGCAGAGTCATATATCATTACTATTTTCTTGTGACGGTGCCGCGACAGGTAAAACGAAGTATACCTTTGCCGACGATATATTATATAATATTATAAAGTCGTAAGACTGCAGTATGTATAGAAAATGACAACAAAATCTCAATAAATAAATCGAAAGAATAATATTTGTACTTATTATCATTATTATTTTTTTTTTTTTTTTTACGCCGATTACACTCGAAATGTGAGTAATTATGCCGTCACGCGTTTTCCGACGACGACGACGACGTCGCATCAATCAAACGAACAGACGGACAAACGGTATAAAAATCGTATATTCATCGCGAGTTCGGTCGAGTCGCTGCAGCAGATTTTTTCGGGTCGGCCGGCGTACAATAATATATAATAATAAATAATAATATATATAGCTCGTTAGGTCCGTAATATGTTTCGATAACAATACCGTAATTCGATTTGGACCGTGCAATTATATAATTATACCTGCTATATTATATGAATATTGTACGATTGCGCAAATCGATTTCCGCCTTGTCGAGTGGACGTGTCCTTCCCACCCCCCTCCCACTCGTCGTAGAGGTCTGAGGGAATACACGATATCGTTATAATATTATTATTATAAATTATATTTTGCTGCACCGCTACGACGGGTCGGAATCTCAAACAGTATATAGGAAAAACACGACTAACGAAATAAATTTCCACTCGGTAGTAAAAAAAAAAAAAAGGAACGCGTTTTTAATTAACCGAGCACCTAACTCGTTTTATACTGCTATTCTTGTTCGGCGTTTTTTTTTTTGGGGGGGGGGAGACCGTCATTTGAACAATTAATGCATTTTGTTTCTTCTTCTTCTTCTTCTGTACGTGATAATTACTTTTTAAACGCGCGTGCCAATTGAACTTTGTAAAAGCAGTCGTGTTCCGCGGACCTAGTTTGCACGACGTGTTGAAAATCGACTTACGAGAAAGAAGAATTAATATTAGAGACATTCAGAATCAATCCTTCCCCGCACGCAGAGACTGTTAATTGTTATTTACGGTATATATAATATTAATACGATCGCAGATCGAAATAATATTTGCGTGTGATTACTGGATTTTTTTTAATATAATTATAAATCACGTTGTACTATACGAGTAACTCCGAAATCAGACGAGCGAAAATGATTTTTAAGTCCCGTCAAAACGCACACGTCGATCTTTGTTGTGTCGCCGGCAATATTGTAAAGAAGTTATTACACGCTTGTTTGATGGACATCATCAACTCCTTCAGTGTTTCCCTATTTAGCCTTTACATTTTAATAGTTAATAATATTATTATTGCATCGGGCTATTTATATGCGTAATATTATAATATAGTCACGATATAGATCGAAATATCAATATTATATCCGATAAAACGTCTGAATCGTGGCGGCAGTAGGTAACATAAAATTAAATAAATACATTTCGAGAAGCGGCAAAACGCGACGAAGACTGCAGTGCCATAATAATTATATAATGTGTCTCGATTATAATAATATGTATTGTTAACGAGAAATGGCACAGAGTTATGCCGTTTTATTCGGCCACTTGGGAAATTTAACGAAACAGAGACATTTATAATATCGTTATTATATTCGATCGCTACTGCAGCTGCACTCTGTGCAGGACGACCCCACGACTGTTTCGAAAATATCGTACTCCGGGGGCGAGTTTCGTCGAATAAATTATTAACGAAAATCCAATTGTCACGGAATACATATGGTGACGACGACGACGACGACGATTATGATATACCTTTAAGTAGCCGAGAGTGACGCAAAACAGCCACTCACTGCAATAAAATAATTTGTTATATAATATTATATTCGATAAGAGTCGACTTGAGGACGTTTCGCGTGTATAGGTACCTCCTCCTATACCTATTATAAGGACTTGACTGCAGATTATTATTGCAGACGGGCAGGCAGGCACGAGTGAACCCGACTCGATCAAACTGCGGGTATACCATCGTTAAATTCTAATGGATATGACGATACACCCCCGATTCCAGCTAATAACCGATATCGCACTTGAAGTCACCCGACGGACGAGTGTTAATTAATATTATATATATACAGGACGCACAACTCGTGGGTCTATTACAATACCCGTCGGCTCGTTCGAGTATAATGAGCAAGGTGCAGGCCGCTTTCTTCGAAAGGTCCGAACGTACGTCATTACATCGCCATCAAAATATAATATGATAAAATGTAATTATTACATCGCCACTGTATATAGTTGTTATAATACGGCTGATTACGACGTCGTGTCCCGTCGCAGCACGCCGACTCATATATTGTTATTATTGTTCCTCAGACACTTTTACTCCGCGGAATCGTATAGTTGATTTAGAACGCGTCTCGATTAGGACGTCCACACATTTTATAACACGATCGTGATGTGTTATTCAACGACCAGTACGTCCAACAATCGCGGTGTTATAATAATATAAGAAATTAGTATGGTTATTGTTGTTGTGAGCGCACTTGCGGTTCTGTTCTGCAACTGACTGCGGCGACGAGTCTATAATATTATATAGTATAATATGCGTTATACCAAAATGAGGTCAAAAACTGGACAGCCAAGTGCTTACTGGCAGCTATACCCACCGGCCAGCAATCATCGACATCGATAAAATATTAATACTTAAATCGATCGTGTCGGCAGCTCGGCACAAAGCGTCCTTATATATAGAACGCGTTATCGCATCAGTGATCGCAAAACAACGGCAACGGAGACTGTTGTCGTATATAGTCGCACTAAACACCAATCATCTCAAGGTCTCGAGAGTTCATCCCGAGACTATCGCGGCCCATAATATACGGCAGTGTTAAAAACAGAATATCAACATGACCGCTACAGTCGCTGACACGTATTTTATGTGATGGGTACACCACGGCGGTAATTCGATTGCTTTCCCGGGACGAGACGTCCGGAGATGCATAAAGAAAATTACGTCTTAATAGCGTCCTGCAACGCGATTGAAAGTTGCTGACGACAGTGAGCGATTTGCAAATACGACGACCCTGCACACCGTCGCTCATCTGAGGGTGGACATAAAAAACAAGTCTCGTCGGGTAGTATATGTATATAACAACATAATAATATTATAGTGTTCCGGTCGTATCCGACAAACGCGGTGGTTTTGTCGGTCAGCAATACGCGTTGATAAAGACCGTTATTATCAGGACAGCGCGGGAAACAACGTCCTTATATTATTATAGAGGTTGCAATGTCGAAGTGATCGCACCCGCAACCGTGGCGGAGACTGTTGTTGCAGGAGTCACTAAACACCCAATCATCGAGGTCTAGGTATAAAAAAACCGAATTTCAACGTGCCCGGTACAGTCACCGACTTGTGACTTCGGACATAAAATATAATATATTATGCGGTCTTATAGTGATTTACTCTACGTATACTTCTATAATACGCGGTATCATACGCTCGATGGGTATACGGTAATTCGAGGGCTTTCCCGAGACGACCCCTCGCCCCCGTCGTATATCTTTGGGCCTCGCCAGAGACGCATAAAGAACAGTCTTAAACGCCTTACAACCATATAATAGCGATTGAAAGTTGCCGAGGACAGTGAGTGATCTGCGGATCTGACGACGACGACGACGACCCTGCACACCCCGGCGGTCAGCTGCAGGCGGGCACGAGAACAGGCCGGCTCCAGTATATTATTATTGTATAACGACATTAACAATATTATAGTGCTTCGGTCGAATTTTCGGTCGTATCCGACAAACGCGGGGGTTTTGTGGGTCAGCGCCGTGGGCGTGAGCGCGGGTCTGGCGGCGGCGGCGGCGGACGCCGTGGAGAAACGTGGTAGCCCCGGGCCCAGTCCTCATCTCCGCCCCCCCCCCACCTCCGCTCGCCCGAAACCCGTCGACCCACCTACCCATCGCCCGAGCCCGGCGGCACCGGCCGGCCTGCACCGCGGTCCGACCGGGGGCGGCGATAACCGCCGCGGCTCCGCGCGATTAATGAAGTCGTTTGTATTCGGCGCGGCCAACGCGCCGCGAAAATTCGCACCCTATCTGCAGGCCGGAGACCCGAAAGGAATATCAATTCCTATAGCGACAACGAGCGCGCGTACGCACTGCACACGCGGGCGCAGTCGGAGCGCACTGCCGAGACAAACGGAATATCCGGCGGACGGAATCGAATTTACGAGGGACGGCGAGCGCGATAATATAATATAATATATGTGTGTGTGTGCGTGCGCCTGTAGCTACTCCGGTGCAGGGTAGGTTCGGAATTCACGAAATCGCGCAAGTGTGTGGGTACAATAATAATAATATTATAGTTTAACGCACACGTATCTATCCCGCCCGTTTGCGCGAGGGCGATCGGCCGTCCGCGCGGGCGCTCAATAATAACGACGACGACGACGACGACAAAAACAACAACAATTCATATAGTAGAAGTCGGCTATTTCGGAGATTTACGCGCACCCGGTTCGGGCGATGTTTTTCGATCGCGAAGAAACTTTATGATATAATAACGAGCTGTCCCGCCCGTGTCAAAGAACAATTGTTTATTAAAATTTTTACGCCGCGCGACCAAAAATAAAAAAAAAATTACGCGACCAGTGACGGGTTAAAAATGTATATTTGTGGAACCCTATAAATAAAGGAAACCACGTTTTTCGGCGAGCTTCGTGTGCCCACACCTATAATTAAAAGGGGTTGAAAAATACGCTTTATAAATACCCTTAAAGTGTCGAGAAACCTATACTTATGTATATTGATACAGCTTAATATATTGAAAACGGTTCAGTAGGTAATTTTTGAGTCTCCGTCTAACTATAATAGACAAATAGATTCATTTTTATATAATATATATTTATGATAGGCACCTACGTATAATAATAATAATAATATGGTATTTCGTTATTTCGCGTCGGCAAAAGAAAACACGATTTTTCGAAACGCCCACGATCGCTGTGCGCGCGTTATTGCGTACCTGCCTCGCACACAACGTATATACATTATAATATGTATATTTTATTCTATGTGATATAGAGACAATGATAATAATAATAATAATAATAATAATACAATATAACGCGTTAACATGCGAAACGTATAAGAATTTTTCGGGTTAAACCGTGTCGGTGGCGTACGGGCACGAGCGCGTGTTCTCCGAGACCTCGTGCGTTGTGTTCGAGTACGGTATTGTACGCACATCCGTCGTGACGGTCTGTCGCAATCGTTTTCCGCAGGCACAACCGACGACGACGACGGCCACGCGAACTGTGACCCGCAGAGGAATTTCTTCGATAATCCGACTGCGTATAGCCGCGCAATTACGGAGCGTGATTAGAAAACGGCGAGGAGGGGGGGTGGGTGGGTGGAGAAATCGGTTGTAACGATCTCCGTGCGAGTGGCGGATGACAATAGCCGCGATCTGCCCCCGGATTATCGTCATGTTATTAGGGTTTACGACACTATCGTCTCGGTATTATATACGGGCGCGAGTGCCCGAGTCTCCCGATGGTAGGTCGAAGTGACTGTTTGTGATGATATTAAAACATCGATAATACGACATCAGTTCAATTTGTGTCCGAATTCGTATGCCACCTTTTTAGGTATGATCCACAACTCACATGGTGATTATTACTTTGTCCGAAATTAGGAAACAACGAATTGTCGAGGTTTGAGATACGATTAGCCCACCAACAACACTCCATTTTCAAAAGCACAATATTAATGATCTGTAACACTAATACGTCATCAGAGTATAAAGCAATAATTTGTATAAAAATAATCCAATGATAACAATTAACTTCCTATATGACGTAAAAAAAAAAAAAAATGTTTCTCCAATGTTTTGCTGTCGCTGATTCATTTAGATCGTCCTCACTGCTAATTGTGTTTGATGCACCTATCTCTCACATTATAAAAAATATATGTGATTGAAGAATAATAAATTGTAAAGCTTTCTTGTAATAACTGTAACATAACTACTGACACGCACCACATAGTTGAACGCGTATTAGAGCCATTGTGTCTTGACAAGGAAAAGTTATCGACTATGATAAAAGCCGTACATAATAATAATATGTATAATATATTCTATGCGAACAATATTTCTCTCAAGTCTCCGAAACTGTGACTACACCGGTAGAGGGGGTAAAATCTATGTTTAGTGAACGAAACCACCCTGTCACCCCAGTTTATAACTAATGAATATTGCCGTTGTGACTCTCACACTCGCGGGCTGCGGCGCACGTAACCTTTATAGTAATTTATAACATATTACCGCACTTCGAATAGGTCGCAACACCAAAATAGTAATTATTTTTAATAATATGTAAGAGGATTATTCGACCGGTTTGGCGCGTACTTGTAATAATCAATCATTATTCGGTGGTACAGGTAGTATATTATTATAACGGCGTGTATTATGCGCGCGCGTGTTTCACGCCTCTCGCCCGTTTTCTGCCGCCGTCCGAGCTTATATTATTAACAACCGTTCCGAGCGAGATACCCGCCTAATAGAATATTATATACAGCGTCGTATCCATACCCACCCGTGACTACACAGCTACTTACGAAAAATCACCTCGGAAACGAATCTCTTTCCGTCTGACAAATCGGTTGCTTATCTGCCGGCGAGTTTGTTTTCGAAACACCATTTGTCGTTCTGTTATATTTTTTCCACTGTTTCCTCTCTCCAATCGCCAACCAAAACACACACACACACGCCGCTGCTGTATTGCTTTTACCGTCGCCGTCTGTTACGCGATACTTGTTTATACACATACACGCAGCAATACCGCTCTGCGTTGTAATTTGTCTTCATTAGTCTCGACCGAGTTAAGGTTTATTTGTAACCATTAATACCAGTACTATATAGTGTAGTGCACACACACACACAAACAGATATGGTATGGCGCGGTATAGTTGCGTAGCCTGCAGCGTGTGGAGGAGTACCCAAAAACGTTGCCGACCAGAAAAGTTAATGTTTAACATCGAACCGCCGCCCGGCAGCGTGTCGGAGAGGGTAGGTTTCAAATATTTTCTGACGCGTTCTCAACCCCTCCTCCCCGCAAACAACCTGTTCCTTCCATCCAGTAAATCTGTAATTGGATAGCGCACGCGTGTATAATATTATACAGTGGATACTTATAATATACTCTGTTCAGCGAGAGAACGCCCCGCTTACCGACGAAAACCGGTTCTTCTGCGCATCCCCATCGCGCCATAGGGCAACCATCAGCTGTTTCGACGATAGGGTTAGATGCGGGTAGGTAGCGCAGAATCGGAGTGTTCTCACCCCGAACAGAGCAGTATAGCAGTAGGCCGTGCACGGGACGCGTAATACGCATCATCAATATAATAATACATAAATACGTGTTATTATAAAGCGTAAAGTTGCGGAGGCGTTCGTTATTTTGCAGCGAAATCACAATAAAGGGGATGCGTGTCTCGTGCGCCGCGCACCGCGGCCTCCGCTCGTCGACGGCGAATTCTATTCAAACAACCCCTTTGCGCGCGTGCAGCGGGCGCCGCCGTCGCTAAAACTCGTCTGAAAACGTTTTTAGATTTGGCACACGTACGGCGGAATTGAATACAGAAATTACCGATACGCGTTTTAACAGGGTCGGCCGTAATGCGGGCCCGGGCACAATGCCTATACACATATTATTATAAAGACCAGGAACCTCATCACGTTTAAATGACGCGTGTGTCCTGAACTGCTAGAGCCCCCGTAGGCTGCAAGGTCCAGGGGCGCCCAAGATTTTCAGGTGAAGCGAGATATAATTTTACTCGCCCACCGCGTCCAAAACTCAAAATTCGATTTGTTTTTGTTTTGTTTTATATTAATTGTTAATGTTGATAAATATTAAGGTACCAAGGTATCATCAAGGCTAGGAGTGGTTAAAGCTATTTAAAAAAGTGTCCAAGTGACTGAAATTAATCTTAAAAGTGACATCTATAATATCATCAAGTATGTTTCCTAACATCTTACAACTATTAAATGTTTTTCTTTGAATATTCTTCTCCCCTTATTTTCAATGTGTAGTGACTGCTCACCTAAAAATAGGGGTTGGGCGCTACTGGCTGGGTCCGTTCATATAATATTTTCACTACGGTTTTCGTGTCTCTCTCGGCCGAACTTCCGCCTCGGAAGTCTTTGTTCCATTTGCGCTTTGCCGATTCGGATCGGCAAACGGATACTATTTGTACCGTGACAACAACAACTGCAGACAGCGCTCGCAAGACGGACGTTTTGCAAAGAGGGCGGTGGTCGCCGTCACTTATTCGAACGATAGAACACATCACGAACACGACCGACAGTTGTACAATATATAATAATAATATACTATTATAACCTTACGACGCATTGTCGCATTTCTATATCGACTAAAACGTCTAAAACGATTGTATGTTTTCCGACATGGGTACGAATAGCAATGGAGATATTCCTCTGGCGCGGTATATTATATAGACGACGAGTTTTCGTTTGACCTAAATAATATAAGTACGTTCTAAGATCGACATGTGACGAGTACCTGGTGATAAGAACTTGGTGGCCGCAAATCCCTCGGTTTTGGTGGTAACTTTAAATTATAATAGAATCGTGATAGATATTAATTTAAATTGGAGACACGACAGTGTAGCCGGATCGTTCGGGATGTGAAAAAAACCGTGTCCAGTCATCCGAAAGGGTTGACCCTCTTCGGGTCGTTTTGTTTTACTATAAACAATATAACGGCCGAGAACGCCTTTATCGCGTCTTTCGAATTTATCGTCCGGAAAACTTTTAGCATTTGGAGAAATATATTATTATTATATTATAGGTATGATATATTGTGATTTTATTTTGTATTTTTTGCCCGTTGATTAATAATGGTATTTTATTATGTGTGAATTTAGGGTTTTAAAATTTCATGAAATTTATTTTTTTGAAATAATTCATGAAATATTTAATTTATGTGCAAATGTAAAATAAAAGTGTTTATTATATTATTTAAAAGTTTACAGCTGTTAATAAACAGCAAGCGAACATTTTTAAAAGTTGGTTTATTATATTGGATGGCATTGGATAGCCAACAGTGGGAACCAAAAATTGATCAGTGCGATGACAATTAATATCAAATACCATGTATACATAATTTAAAACAATTTACGCAGTAATTTGGAAGCCTTATTTGATAAGTCATTCATTATCGTTGTTATCTGAGTGTAATCAATAATCGTTTCTAATCATCTGTAACTGAATACGTTTAAAAAAATATATATTTTTTACAATTTCATTGAAATATTTCAATTGAAAAGTTTAAGTAAAATATTTCAAATTCAAAACAATCCGTGTATATAGTATACCTACTATTATATTATTATATACGTAACGCACGTCTTACAAAAACTCGCTGTTGAGAAATGACTCGCATTAAACTATAATACCAATAAAACTGCGTTGTTTGATTACAGTAAGTTGTCGTACACGATTTTTTTTTAAATGGCATAATATATATTATTTTTTAGTTATGTCACAGTTATTTCATAGTGTAAAGGCGTTCCCATGACATCATCAGCGTTGACATTATGTTTTTAATATCCACAATGCACCCGCTTTGACGTTGTTGTCGTGTAGTAGTAGTAGTAGTGAACATTTAACTATAAAATTAGACTTTTATTATTGTGTTGATATTTTATTTATTGCAAGTATTTAATTTATAAACATACATATTATTAACGCAACGCTATTTATAAAAACAAAAAAAAAAATACTCACAAATGAGAAATCTACAAAACGTATTTGATGTTCTGCAATCGGGTCTTCGCGTCGGTCTAGCGTGTTCCGTTTCGAATTCTTTGGTCCACACCTTATTATTACAGTGGTTAGATGATAAATAAATAATAATATGCAACGGTATGCAATTAACATGCTAAAAACAAACACGCTTATTTTTATTACTTGCACAGTTTACAACCGTATAAAAACGCCAAATTAGACTATAAAAAAAAAGTTGTATAAATACGGTAGACCGCGGTTGTTTTTAAATTATTTGCTGGTCACAATTCGGCCACTCAATCGTTTCGTTTACCCGTATATAGAAACCCATAAGTATCAAAACGACTTACAATAATTTAACAAAACTATTTTTTTTTTTAAACATCGTTTCTACCGTATGTGCAAGTGTCATATAAATATACCTTTATACTATTCTAAAAAAAAAAAAAAAATGAATAAATGAAAATATAATACACGGGAACAGAGCAGATGGCGTTCCATTAATATATTGTAGGTATACTGCAAGTAGGCATATCAATTGTTTAAGTCTCGCAGAGACACTGTAAAAAATAAGTATTGATAGTAAAGGGTATAGACAAGTATTTATATTTTAATAATTTCCAAGCATTTGTATTTGTTCTTAAATGCCTATTTATCAACAAAAGTACTTGAAATATTATTTAAATACAAATCAAAAATAAATTTTTACAAGATTGCAGTTCTGCAGGACATATTGTTTTATCGTACGTTGTAGTACCTACATAATATTTGTTATTATTGTACCTATAGGCTATATTTCAGACAATCGAAAACTCCAGACCGGTCTCTTCGGTGATTTATCGACAAAATATTGAAATATCGAAATGATTTACGACTTTTGCGTGCTCGGTGTATACACGCGTAGATACTACTCCAGACGGCGCACCACCCGTATATGACATGATAATATTATTATTGTTTACAAACAATCGAACGTTTTCTCTACACATGTTTAGATACTAAATGTAAATTTGAATTATTAAACATACGAGTGATATTTATATTGTTTAGTCGTTACGACTAAATCACAATCTTTTTGTTCGTATCTTGACGTACGGTAATAATTACGAGTATAATAATTGTTTAAAATAATGTTGTGCATAACATATAATATTACATTTTTGCCGAATCACATCGTCGGGAGGTTTGTACGCGAGAATGAAAAATATTTTAATACATAAAATTACAATCTAGACGAAATGTGCTGTTCCCGAGTACCGCGAGAAACGATTACGCAACTTACATTTTGTACTTGGCTATCGCACGGAGCATAGTAATTTTGTTGGGCTAAAACCGCGAATGCGGATTAATGTTTTTTTTTTTTTAAAGTAATTTAAACGATTATTAAATCTTCCCTCAAAATAATGTCGTACTTAAAAAACACATTAAACGGAACGTAAATTCAAATAGATCCTCTCGACTAATATAATACATAATATATATATATATTTACACAGTGGTATTTTCCTCATTGCGGGGGTAGGTAAAATATTTAAAAACATGGACGAAGCGACTGGAGGCATCTGTTCACCCGCGGAATGGTCGATAAAACGAGTCTGAATTATTATTACTTTTATTATTATTATTATTATCATCATTTTTTTTTCGATTACGTTTCATTTCATTAGGCAAAGGCGAACGGAAAAAAAAACCGAAATGGGTGTCAGATGGCTGGACGACGGGAAAAGGGCGGAGCGGGGAGTGCGCAAAACGAAAGAAATATTCGTCGATTCCCATACAACCAGCAACAACTCACTCCAAAGAGACGTTTGTTTTCGGCCCCCGTGAATTTATTAGTCTCAGTCATTTTTAATTGTCGAGGTGGTTTCGCTTTTCTTCCGATTGTTTTTTCCCCCATTTTCATCCCACGCGATCTACTGCGATGCCGTTTTCTCTCTCCCTCGTCCACCCTCCTCTCACCCTCACACCGTCTCTCTCACTCTCTCTCTCTCTCTCTCTCTCTCACACACACACACACACACACACTCGCACACACACTATCGTCTGAAACATTCAATAGCCCCGGCCCGTCGTTTTAATGGACGCCATCAATTCAAAGCTTAAAACACAACAAAAACGAGGAATAATAATTGTTATTATCCGCCACGGAAAACCATAAATTCCCGAACCGAAAACGCGCGCGCGAGCTGCAGTGGCAGACTTACATAAATTCATTAGACGGTCGAACTTCTCGGCGTGTACCCGTTAATTATTGCGTTCCTCTCGCCGCCCGGCCGACCTATACATATTATATTATTATATTCCCTTTTTTTTTCGGAGAGCGAATAATAGACGCTAATTCAAGACACAGTTCCCGGCGATGTTCAATACTTTTCGTCGTCTAAAACACGTCCCAGTGTTGGGACGATAAAGGTAAAAATAAAGATAACAACATCTTATTTTACCTGAGATACAGATAAAAGACAATCGAATCAAATTCATAACTTAACCGCTAAACGATAAAAATATTTCACTCGGATAAATCACAGATAATTATTTATATATATAAATATAAATTTAAATTTAAAAAAAAATACTATCAATATTATGTATAATGTATATAGTGCCTGCAGTATAATTATTACGGTTGTTTTCAACTGAATATTTTATGTATTGTTTATCGGTTTATCACTGAACATTAAATTAAAAAAAACTATGAAATAAGGAACCACTACGGCAATAATATAAAGGTATAAATAACAAATGAAAGTTTTCAAAAATTGGTTTGTATTTTATTATATAAAATAAAAATAAATAAAAATTATCAATAATAAGTACAAAATATAATGATTACCTATGCGAAACACAATACACCTATATTTAATAATATTATAAGAAATAATATTTATTAAGTTCAGGTACAAGATTTTGTAGCCCGAGATGCGCCCGAGACAAATAAAATAAAAATGAGAAATTTTAGGACAGTTGTGGATAATTTTCACAGAAACATTTATCATGTGAATATTTGTCTAGATAAGTGAAATATTTAGCTAATTACTTATCTAGATGAGAGGTCACAACTTCATAGTCAGCGAGGACGAGCTTTAAATGGTGAAGGCGCGGGGGGGGGGTGTTTATTTCTCGTTTAACCATACACTATTATAATATGATATTTTTTTTATGAAGAATCGCGTGCGGCACGCGCTTATATATTTCAGGAATTATTGTAATATTATTATTCGGAGGCGTGCCAAAGCCGACAGGGAAGACGCACACGAAGTCCAAACACGTTTTACCGCTGATCGACACTCACGCTCGCTGCGAATACCTGTCGACTCGTTACCGTAATAATTATAATAATATTATAACGATAATAATTATCGACGTTATTACTGGGTATCGTATTAATTATTACTGCTGTTGGGCGAGGATGAGCTGCAGGTGTTACGGAACCGATAACGGTTTATTTTCCGTTTCGAGAGAGCGAATATGTTTTATGCGGGTACATCATAATAATAATAATAATTATGATAGTGATATTGTATAATAATATTATTATCACTGCGTTATTATTTCTTTCGTCCGTCGATTTCCGGCGGTTCAGCGAAAGAAAATAAACTGTCCCACTCGTGGCAACAGACGTCGGCGGGAGTGGAGCGACTGCATAATAATTTTATTATATTATTGTCATACGATCTGTGGTATTAATAATATGGTCAGTGTGGTCACATACCGCCGTCGCCACGGGGCTCGGGTGACCGCGAACGGTCAAACACTTTGCGTAAAATATTAATATACATTGTCATTGTTATACAATAATAGTTTAATATTACGTCTGTAGACTAGGTACTTGTAAAAACATTACTACTACAATAGTATCGTATTGTCGCAGGGTAGTTAAAATGTAAAATCTGGTGAATTTTATGAACTCCGGACAAACTTAAAATAATTATTTGTTAGGCTTTTATTCATCATATTTTATATAATATAATAATATCATAACATATAAAAGCACCTGAAAGTGAATCGTATTCTTGTACGTGTTTATTTTATTTTATTTTTATCCAACTCAATATAATAGCGCGTTACGCGTTCTCGTACACTTTTTAAAATTACATAATTATTTTTGTCTAAGATTAATCAGGCTTATGCATAACTGTGGGCATAATATGACATTTTACAGCGGGCATTAATAAACCATAAACGTCGCTGTTAAACAAACTATTGAGAATATTCGGAAACTACTAAAATAATTAATGTAATCGCGTGGGTTTCTACACAGAATAGAAATTAATAATTCGTTGTGTCACTAAAGTATATGAATAATATTAGTGCCCATTACCAGATATTTTGGCAATCGCGTTGCATTGAATAATGTAATATTTGTTATTTTTTCCCCTGTGTTAGAATAGATTTTTTACCGTAATCTTGTCCGGGTTTCTGACTCGAATTTCAGTTGAGCGCGCTATACACATTTGACAGCTATCAAATAAAACCAATCAAACAAAAAGTGTATTGGCCCAGTCGTTTATAAGTACCACTCGTTTCTGGAGAATTTTCCAACGAGACATTTTTTCGAACGTTTTTCGTGTGTTTGCATTTGCCGGTGTTCAATTCGCGCTGGTCATATCGCATCGTTTTTTGAAACCATTCACATTCAGTCACGCGTGATCGCAGAACACAAAATATCCACTCACTTGTGAATCGTGACAGGTGTTATGGAAAACGTTTGGTAGTATATTATTATTATACATTTCAATTCGAGCTTTTTTATATTTTGATCACCGGGGAAACCCTTCTTGATAACCTCGATATACGTGGGCTGTTCAGCACCGCTCGTTATTATACACGTCGCTCGTTCGTTGTTTTTTTTCAATCCCCCAAAAAACATAACTAAAAAATTTCCACCGTTTTTCCGGGCATGCCAGAAATATTGCAATATCTGTTGATGCACTTTCAACATAAAATATACTTGAGCTTCTGGAGTTGAAATTATATTTTTAGTCTACGACCGTTCGACTTTGTATAATAATATTGTAATGCACGTAGTTTGGCCTACTGCTTATCAATCATCTTTATGGTCGCCAGTTCAACAAAAAATCTCGATAGTAGAGACACCTACGCGTTGTACATCCCACCAAAGTCGATACCCAAATACACCATCACAAGTTAGATTCGTATGAAATATTAGAAAATTCAACAATGTTATAATTAACTATGATGTTTGCGCCACGTGGTTTGCAATAATGTCGTTTTTGGAATAACTATTATATTTTTTTACTATGCGGTTTACTTAAAATAACTATTGTAAATCAAATAATTATGCTTAAAAATGTGTACATTTTTTTTCCATAGTTATTGTTAGTCGACGGTTGATACAATTAATTAAGACGGTAATATTATTATAATATACGTAATACGTATAATCAATGATAATTATTTGTTAAACAGTGTTTTTCTCGCGCATTTCAGTAGATTTTAATTATATATTTTATGATAATCACGGAATGTACCACCTATTATAATAAGTGTATAAATAACGAGATATTCGCAACTTTATTAATTAAACGGAAGTTTCGGGAAAAGTGCGTGGTACGCAAACTGCGCGCATACCAATATAATAATGTAGTCCTGTGCGCCGCGACTTTGACGAAAAAAGTGTATAAATAACGTTCGCCGAAACACTCGGCCAGATATATTATTATTATTATTATTATTATTGTTATTGTACTTCTCGGTCCCAAGTGAAATATTATCTGAAAACTCGAATGCGAACTTTCTCCGTATCGGCAGCGATAAATATATTTTCGTGCTTAATTTGGTGCGATTATTTCGGTCGCGTATCATAAACGCGCTGATATAATATAATGCGGCGGCTTCGGCCCCGCTCAGTAATAATAATAATTATAAAACCGTAAATCTGAAACGCGCAGTAAAGATTATAATATATACACAGAGCTCTTATATACTGTATATTATAAACGCCGCGTAAAATATAATATATACAGAGTGATCTATTTAAGTGTATGTATATATATTATATAGGTATTCGTTGTTTCGAAAAGTCTTAACTTTTGTTGATATTTTTTTTACATAATTTGATGGCATTTTTGAAAATAAAATTATATTTTCTACTATTTTATATCGTTATATATATTTTTTCGAGTTTTTTATTTGTTTGAATGACGCCAAACATTTTTTACTTCAGAAGCAGAATATAAATTCTAAGTATTTCAATCTATAAAGATTTCGAATCACGTACTATATACTACTATAGTATATAGTTCATTAGTTACAAACATTTTAAGTTTAATTCAGCTGAGTGGTACTACTGATGAGTGATGGGTTTCCTACAAAATGTTGTTCACTACTCCGCTAATCTAAACTTAAAATACTTAATGAACAATCTGTCCAAAATTTGGTTTTGACAGATTTAAATACTCGGAATATGAAATAAAAAAATATACGTAGTCGTTCAAAAAAGTAAAACATATATTTTTTTCAGAAATGTCGTTTTATTATATTATAATAATAATGTTATGAAAAAAAAGTTACTACTTTTCAAAATAATTGAAGTAGACACATGAATTATGGATCAGCCGATCTCACATTATTGTCGGGCTGAGAAAAAAAAATCGCAAAACAAATACCTCTCCACCCAACCCCCGACCACACCGCCGACTCACGAACTGGCATTCTGCACATCGGCTGCGCCATCGCGTCATTTCGTGACGGTCATTGACAACGCACGTCATGTCTGCAACAGAGTGTATGCGACTAAAATCTTATCTATAATGATCGTAACATAATATAATATAATACGTCATAATAATAATAATAATATGTGAGTATATGTGAGTCTATGTGACCGTCAACGGTGGAAACGACCCGGAGGTCAGTGTCCGCGCGTTTTGTGTGCGAATGTCAACGATGACGCCATCGCGAAATAATATTATATTATCCGCTATCAATTATACAATTTATATTATATTATTATCGAACTCTTCGGATTACGGATTCGAGACGCGTGCTAGGGGGCACCGTGACTATAATATTATAATTTCGTAGCGGTCGTGGATTTCAGGATAAAACAAAATATGCACATGACAATAAGAAATATAATACGTACTATTTGAGACGACGACGATGCTACCTATTAAAGTGGGTACCTAGTGGGTATAAATGTATAATAGGTGCTTAATATTAGTATAAGACATTCGTGTTCGCACGCTGGGATGGCGGTTTTTATTTTTGGATCGCAGTCAAGTTACGAGCGCGAAACGGAAATGGCTGACGCATAACAATAATACTATTTTAATATATTATGTTATGCGATGTTATGCAAACCCGTGATCGGCAAAGAAATCATAATTATTTTCACCTCTTGGCCATTAATAGGTAATCAAACGATCGATTAACTTTTTATTCGTAATAATAATTGTAGGTACATATTATTTTGAGCTCGACTGCGATTATATTATACGCGTGCAAAAACTAAAAACCGAAATCATAGTATAGGTACCTATCACGTGCTGACGTTACACCGTTACATCATGCTCTTTTGGGTATTATAGGTTATCCTTGCCATTAGTTATTAATTTATTATTAATATTCTTAAACAAATTATAGCCTGCGGTTGTAGCTGGTATACCGCGGTACCGAGACGTGTATGACCGCGAGCGTCGTCGTAGGTCTTTGACGTGTTGTAGGTGGCGAGACATAATAGATTTAATCCGGCGGAACAGACAAACTGCGGGGTCCTAGAATAATTGCAATGATAATAATATCATTTAAGACCCGGAATCAAATTCTCAAAAAACAGTTACGAAGTTATTAGTAAAAATAACCAAGAATTGTTGTTATTGTTTGTATTTTGTATGCGTCTATCATGGCGGGTCCCTGCGAGACACGGAATCTATTATAATCTATGTACATCATTATGCATTTCATTACGCTGAATAATATTATTATCCGTCTAGCGTCCTGCACCGCATTCGGACGGATTGAAACGTATAATATTCTGGTATATCGGCGAGTATTATAATAATATAATAATATTATTATGCGATCCGGCCGTAGACCGATGTACGGTCGCAGAGACGAGGTGCACTCGGCGAAAACCGCGTACAAATGACGGACCCTTGGCCTCGGAGTCTTACCGCGGTATGGCTGCGGTGCACATCCGATCCGGAGGCGACAATAATGATAATAATAATATCCTATATACCTATGTAGTACGACCGCTGTCGCGGCGAGCATAGCAACCATGGTAACCGCGCGTCTCTCGCGTATCGCAGTCGTATTTAAATGTAATAACATTATGTTGCGTAACGATATCGCGTCTGGACGAAGACGACAACGACGACGACGACGACGACGACGACGAGCCGGACCCAGCGGTGGCGGGAATCTTCCGAAAATGTTATCTCAATCCAAACGGAGAAACACACTATGCTTGCAGTCGGCGCCGCAGACAGACACTCGGGTGGCATTCTCTCTGGTAACAATAATAATAATAATAATAATAATATTATTATTATCATTCAATTGTGCGACTGGGCCCATTGTGCGGCACAAAGACGCCGTCATCGCGGATACAATAAATATGTATATTATATATTATATTATTATCTCTCGTATATATAAATATATAATATATATAGTGACGACGCGCATTATACGCACCGTAGGCTTCGCGTGTTTCGAGTACGACTAATGAATTTATAATATCGCCGCGTTATTATTATATTATATTGTTATACAGTGTACCTATACTACGGAATAGTAGTATATATAGGTAGCTATATATAACAATTATTATTGTATAGTGCTTTTCTTCTCCTCGTCCAAGTTTTCGTCGAGCGGTGTTGATTGGTGGTCGCCGCCCCGGTCGACCTCCGCCTCGGTATTGATATTATTGTCAAACCGCCAAGTAGTAAGATTGGTTTTATACGACGTCCATATAATATAATATACGTGCACGCTTAGGGTTCTGAATTTGAAACATTTCACTTGACGTTTTTCAATTCAAATATTTCAAAATTGAAAATTTTACTCTTCTTGAAAAATGTCAACGAAAAATATAGTTTTTTCTTTTGATCGTATTCGTATTATATAGATTGGAAATGATTACTGATTACACACAGAAAACATCGACGATGACATAATGAATGACTAATCAACCGAGATTTTTGCATTATGTACTACCTATGTTAATGGTTATATAAAATGAGAATAAATAAATATAGTAATAAATAGTATTATATTATAGTGGTTAGATTCGATTATTTATCATTAATCGAAACAATAATTGGACTTTTAAAAATGTTCTGTTGCTGCATGTTTATGAATTATGATTATAAACTCTTGGATAAAATAAATATTTTTGTTTTTATTTTTATACTTCACATAAATTAAATTGTTCATGAAATTTTAAAACCCTACGTATAATAAATAATAATACGTATGTGTGTTTTTGGTTGAGGTCGACAGTTGTACCGTTTACGAATGCTTTTCGTAAAGTATCAAGGCATCAAACGCACATTTCGGTAGGGTAAGAATTAAACTTTTATTTTACTAATATGTCGGGCAATCCTGAGTGCGTCACACTATCGTAAACATTGAGATCGAGCGTGACTCCTATAATAACGATACATAGAGTTATATTATAGGTATCTAGATCATATAAAAGGTTTTAAAATTTAGTTTTCAGAGGTATAAAATAATATTATTATGTGCCTATATGTCGTATTGTAATATCGATACGATGAAAATCGGTTGTCGACTATCAGCGGCGTCGACGACCTCATATTTTATATTAATAATAATAAATTATACTTACCTGCTGCGCAATACTTGCCGTATACCGTAGAAGAGCCCTATTTTAGTAATCGACGACACGTTTAACTCGATCACAGCGGCGTTTGCACGCGCATAATATAATATTATATTACTATTGATTCCCATATTTTATTGACAGTATAAATGCGAGGTGTTTGGATCATAGATCAAGGATTCAATGCGCACTCGCAAGCCGCGTAGGCATAGTTTATAATGGAGGTACACATGACAACGTGTGCAAACGCGTGTCGCAACGGAAAACATCAGTCGGAGGAACACGATGATGTGAATATAGCAATAAAATATAATAACAATCGTACCGATAATGCGTATAATATTATAATACACTCGTGATGGCACAGATATACGGCCGAAGGATTCCGCTGGAAATATCATCGAGCTGCAGTGACAATATTATTATAATAAATAATACGCGATTGTTGGCACCGTCTTTGGAAACGCGTGTGACAATAACCGCGGTCGCTCCGGGTATAATACCTATATTATTATAATGACGACGACGGTGATGATGATAATATGTGTATGGTTTTGCCTCTACACGTCACGACGGTTTGATATAATTTATCTGCATCGACGCGGATCCACGCGAATTACTGTGCAACACGACATGACATTATAATATCGTTGTTATATTATTAGGCATTACGATTGCAGTTTAACTACGATTCGATCATATTTTTATTCTGAACAATGTCATAACATTGTGTATGTACATATTATAATACACAGGTTACACCACCACACGACCCATTTTTTTCTTCTGAAATGCATTTTATTTTGGTCGTCATTGCCTGGTTTTTGGATTTAACTTTCCAAAATAAAAAAAATTAAAAAAATTACGACCGAGTAGGTACTGCAGCATGCTTTTATCGATATATCAAATTGTCTATGGTTATTATGCATATTATGCATATTATATTATAATTTATAATATTATAGTGGTGTGTTTGTTTTTTATTTTTTGATAAATTCGCTGTTCTTGTGGATTACAGGTATAATACGACATCTTGACCGAAATATTAATTGATAAAATGTCCGCCGGTGTTACACCACCGAAAACTGGTACGGCCAAACGACTATAATTAGAGATAACGAAAATAAAATCCATAAATTATTATCATGTTATTACCGTTTACGATATTATATTATTATTAAATTAACAACCGATAGCACTTGCGATTTCGCGACTTTTACGTATTTAGTTTTCTAGTTTTACGACACCCGTGCACAGGTTGCACGATGGTCGGTGAAAGCGAGCTGTCAAAAAAACAACGGTTCGGTCGCGCGCGACTTGCAAGGGACGAGGAAACGACAGAGAAAAACACACTCGCGCGCACATAATATATAAATTATTGTAATTTATAATAATACGTGACATGCCTATATTATGCATGTGTGTGCTTATAATATTTAAAAAACTATTAAGAACGGAAATTTTATCGATACCTATATCTACGCTATATTACTGCGTACTCAGCGACCGTGGACCACCTGTTACGCGTTTAATCCGCGTATAATTTACGGCCGTAAGTCAAATTTTGTCGCCGGCGTTAACATCACGAGTCGTTCTATTACAATAATATAATATTATTATTACCGATTTCCAGTCGACTCGTCGTTAATTGTAATACTGCCGTTGACCGATTTGTTAGGATTCCTAGGCCCGAGGTGTGACGTAAGCGACCGACCGTGCGTGTGTCCTTTCGTCGTTACGAGAACCAGTATGATATTATTAATATTATGATGATGGCCGACGGGTGATAAATTTCGTCCGTCGACAGCGGTTTCTATAGTGTTTGGTTTTGTGTTTTTCAAACGCAAAACCGTGTCAGAATCACCGTTAATCTATTGTTGCTCAACGTGTATACTGAAGCCACACGGGCCACCGTATTTCAATAATAATTATAACAGTATAATATATTATTATCCGAATGTTCCTAAATTAATTTCCCGATTCAGTGTTGGGCTTATCCGGCGGAACGATGAGAGTTTAGGGGCACCAGCCGCTATATTGACGATCAATAAAACTCGAGTACTACTATTGACATTTGATAACGCTAAAATGTAAAATGTCTTGTGTAGTCGTGTTAATGATATAGTTTGACGATGATAAGAACGCGTAGTTTTTATCTAATCCATCTGGTGTTTTGACCGTCGAGCTAGACAATTTTGGATTCCGGATAAAGCAATTCGATTATTAGTTACCTCGCCTCCGGCGGATTGAAGATAATATTATGCTGAAATTAGGAACATTCGATTTTAGCGGCTGACCAATGTGCTGAACTCAGGATCATCGTGTGCGTACCACGGGCTGCACAGCGATCGAATAATTATTATTATTGTGTGGCACACAAGTTCATATTGTTATAGCTTTGTGATGGCACTGCAAATATTAAAAATACGGCACCCTAAACTTCAAAAAAAAATTTGAGTGAGCAGAGAGTGCCCACCTCTACGTTCTAATATTATAATATGTATACAGATTGCAGTATTCCGGCCGGAGACGTCGCTACGGCGGTGGTGACGAATTTCGAGAATACATTTTCATCAATATTCATTATCAATTAAGCGAGGATATTTTTTTTTATTTCGATTTTATTAACATTTTCGTGACGAGCTTCACAAATCAACGTTCATCGAAATCATTCTTCTGCCGACGTGTTGTGGATTTTTCACAATGGAACCGTAAACAGAGGATAGGTTTTTTGTGACAGTCACAATGTTTTTTTGTTGTTTTTTTTTCTTCCCGGAGACATCAATTGGATACATTTTTCATCGTTGTACCTTTTAATAAAAGCTTTCGCAAACAATAGAATTCGAATTGAAACGCTGCAGAGATCGATTCGGTTATTTTTTTTCTCTTACTCTTGTCGACTAAAATTCCGACAGGAATATACATATTATTATTATTATTTGGTTAGAAAATCTTGGAGAACGTATGAGCTCTATATACCGGAATATGTGGATCGATATCCGCAACATAATATTAAAAACGACTGTTTGTGCACTTACTTGCGTACTGCACTCGTATATAGAGTTAATGCGTCATGAAACAAAAATATATCGAGATGACCGAAAGCGTATAAAATAATACAACACACATCGTGACTATTATTCGAGTACCGCTTCACAATATTATATATTATAATATTACGGTTCGTTGAAATGTTTTCTAAAATTCGTATACCTATCTCGTCGTTAATATAAACATACGGTGGTGGTCGAGTCAGACTTATGTGATAAAAAAAAATTATATTTACTCGCGTTGAATAAAAAAAAAAAAAAAAACAAGTAGTGTCTTCCTTCGTAGTTTGTACCGTTTGATTTCATTATAAACGAATGTTTGCACAACTGTACAAATAAACTGGCAGTACTAATAATTAGCCAGGCGTCTTAAAATGTCACACTTATTATAGTACCTACCTCGTAAAAGGTAATCCCCTAATTCAGTGGTTTATCCATCTCTGCCTACCTTATTACGTATACGTCCCACTCCAAAATCCCGTCATCCCTAAATATAAATTAACTATCAATCAAAAAGTGATTAAATTACAATCATAATTTATCAGTTTTCGTTTAGGATTAATCACGCATTAACCAACCGTTAAGATTCGTTCCTGCATCACATTGATGTTTGCAAAGTTCGAAGCGATCGGTTTTCAAATATTGCGGGCATAATATTTATTTTGTATACCGCTGACCTCGAAAATGTCGACTTTTACCTTTAAAGGGACATGACGTGTGAATCCGCAGTGGACTGAACACCGTAAATAGTTTTATACGAATATTGAGTTCCTACGTCACCAGCTGCTTGAGATGAAAAGTGGAAAATAATCTTTAAAAAAAAAACCTGATATTTCCCAATATATGGGGGAAACGCGGGGACGAGCATGCCTGAAAACCACTCTGTATATACTATACAATGTATATTATAATATCGAGTAAATTATTAAAACGTTTAAATGCGCCGAACCGGAACTCCTCGGTCGTACAACGTCGTTATAACAATAATAATAATAATAATAATAATAATATATATAAATACGTTCCGGCTTCGGGGATTAAAGCGTCCGTCCGGAGGGCCGCCCGCACGGTCGCATCATGCGTAGTATATTATATAGTTAGGTATAGTGTTATCCCGTGGCCGTTTTAAGCATCGTGCGCACGCGTGTATAAATAAACGTCCGTCGCACTCGAATTTACTGCAAATTGAAAGGGAACAAACGGGAGCACTCGGTGAAAAAAAAAAAAAACTTAAAAAAAGTGCGCGCCCGGGAAGAAAAACGGTTGTGCGTGGGGTAGGAGACGTAGAGGGGGGGGGGGGGTGGTGAAAAAAACAACGAAAATGCCAATTTCGCCATCGACTCAGCGTCGTATTTCCACGGTCCACCCGCGCGACCCGCTTATATATATGTATACATTATGTCTTTGGGGAAAATACGATCGGCGCGCGATGCAAACGTATAGAAAATGCGTTCGCTCGCTCGCTCGCTAGCCCGCCCGCTCACACACACCCGCAAAACCCGCGAGCCCGGAAACTAATAAAGTGCCTTTGTTAGGATCTACTTTAGCGTGTACATATTATTATATATATATATATATATATCTACGTATACGCCAGATCGGTGTTATACTCGCGTGTGGGTGCGGGGTTCGTCGTGGGAAGTGATAGGCAGGGGGCGGTGGTTGGAGGGGTGGGATCAAATCCGACGGTGTTAAACGTATGCACGCGTTCACGGTACATCAGCCACGAGGGTTTCGCGTGCCCGCCGCCGCTGTCTCCGTCGTTCCGACGTTTTTCGATCGGTCCGTTTCGGGTCTGACGTCGATAATTTTCGCTGTACAATATACACACACACACACACACACACACACACACACACACACACACCTAAGAGCGTGCACGTCAAACACGTATCACGGTAGTGGTAGTGCGTGGTATTACACGCGATACATAAAAAAAAGCGCTATACTTACTCGGAAGAGCGGCAAAAAATACCGAAGCGATATTGTTACATGTATATAGGTCTACACCTACATATACATATTTTTTTTTAAATTTCCCAGAAAATATCTTCTTCATTCCTCTCAGCTGTATCGACTATATATAATATTATATACATTGCTACATTGCTACTCTCTCTCTCTGTCTTTCTCTGTTTCTCTGTCTCTATCCATGTATAATATTTATTATAAACGTGTATAAAACTATACACACACACACACACACACACACACACCGTACACGCCTCTGGCCGGAGAGCGACACCCTATTAGATTTAAAAAAACGCTCGAAAAACTCGTTTATATGAAAATGTCGAATATATCATTTTAATATTGTCTCGTGTTTTATATAACCGTTCTATTATATATACGCGGTCGTTGTTATAGTTTATTATACACTCGAGCCAATCGCCTGTTATAAATGTTAAGGTCGTTTAAATATATAGGCACGTCGACAAATTGATTGCTCTCGTCACAGGCTCATATCGACTTCAAAGTACGTTTACTAATAATAATGAAAAACAAATTAGTTCAATATTGTCGATATTCTAATATATTTTTGTACAACGACAATCTTGGAAAATTTTCAGCTTCGGACTAGGAATTTATGGGTGGAGATCATAAGACTTTGATAGTTGAATTGAAAGACAAAATAGTATAATGATAATATGATAGTTGCATTTTACAATAATTATCAAACTGTTTGTTATGTTCATATTATATTGTATAAAAAACATTTGCCGACGTAAACTGCAAATCTTGAAAGGTATACGAAAACGAATATTATTATATTATAATATTATTCAAAACAATACCGCGGTTGGTGTACAATATTGTAACGCAAAATTCGTGATGCTAATGACCATTGTTGAGAAAGATGACCAAGATAAAATTTTTTCATCTGATTGGAGATAAAGACAAAGGATTAATTTTCAGTTATCTAGATGAAATAAAAAGATAACACTATTAGTTGTATTTTTTTTTAAAATGCAATAGAATATTATTATTTTCTAATATTATGATATAAAAACCCTTATAGTCATCCTGCAGTGACCTGTGACTATAATAATATACTACCTAATATTATGTATTAATAATAATTCACGTATTACTATCAATACTGTTATTATAATTTCGTGGTTTTTTTTCTTTACAGATTTTTTTCCATTCGCCACCGGTTGGCTTGTTGAGATGACTCCTTGCAGGCGAAGACTGTAACACTGAACGGCATCCGAGACACACTCGCGCAGACGCGATCACCGTCTTTAGTGGTATAATATAATATTATTGTCCTACACCCGTCGTCGACAAAGGGTTGGCGAACACGTCATAGAGCACATCGTATAGACACACACGGAATTCGGTCGTCCACGCCCGTCGAAATGATATTCGCCGAGATGAAAACGTTTTCGCTGTGCTTCGTCTTGCTGCTGGCCAAAAGTGAGTGACACACTGCCAAGTCTTAACATTCGCTTACCTATAAAAATTATCGAAATCATTTATCGTTTCACGTGGTTAGATGCTCGTGCCCCTGGGTTATTGTTGTAATACGATTATATACTGCTGGTCGATCGTGTCTTTACATTTTAGTTTACCTAACATATTATATTATGTATATATAACATAAGGTCATTTATTGAAACAATATGCAAATTGCATTGCCAAGTTAACCGACGTGTTAGTCATCATACCTCATAATAATAACAATTGTGTAGACATAGGAAGGAAAGTGTTTTATAGGAATTTGGCGATTCGGGTGGTTTTCAGAAGCATATACGACCATATAGCAATGGTAGTGAAAATCAGGTCGAGGGGACTTGACTGCAATAATATTATTTCTGAAACCATTACCCACAAAGTATCAATAGTGTACAGGAATAAATAAAAATATTTTTTTTTATGTGCATTGTAAGTTTATTAGAAAACAGAAATATATACAAGTTAGGTACATATTAATATATTATATTATATGAAGTTTTTGAAAATAATAAACATTTTTTAATTAGTTCTTTCTCTCTTTGACTGCGTGAATCAAAGTATAATAATTTAATAATTGCTCTCGTGTTTTTCATTGTATAAAGCAGAGATACACTAAAAATTAATTGTATATCTACTCAAATTATTCTCAGGAAGATGTGAAAATTAATAACCATTTCTTATTCATGAATCATGATACATCATTTTTAATATTCAAATGCGTTATTATTAATTTTGCATAAAGGGGAATTCTTTAACAAATAACTATAAATTAATTGTAAATTGTTGATATTATTTTTAAACCTTTTCAAATGTATGGCTGAAAAAAATAAAATTGAAGAGTTAAAGTTTTCCATTAGAAATAATTGTAAAAATAAAAGTTTTCGCATCAAGTATCTTATTTAAAAAGGTCAATAGATACATAATACTTAAGATTTGATTATTCACATCTTTAAAATAATTATTAAACTTATAGAGCCTTTATAATAAAGAGACTATATTAAATAATTTAACATTTATTATACTTTCAGAACCAAAATCATATACAACGGCATTAAACCATAAAAAATAATTAATTTTGTTAATACGTTTAGTACACTTAAATTTCTATACTTACAAAAAGTAATAAATTATTTATAATCTTACTGATTAATTTCATGAACACAGATTTATAATTTTTTTTAATAAGTAGTTGGTACTTTTTAATATCATATTACCTAATACTTTTCGTATTAAAATATTTGTGAATATGGCAATGCCAGCGGTATCTAATTATCCAGTTTCATGTACTTACAGGTACAATTAACGTATCATTTTACTCATTATAACAATGATTAATCTCTTTTGATTGATAGCTGTCCACCGTAATAGCTGAATCAACGTATAAAAACGTGATTAAAATTCTACTTTAATAGTTTCCAAACGAATCAACACAACACTCGCGTCTCTCAAAATCGTTTTTAAACTCGAACAAACGTATTTAGCACTTGTTTCTTGTTTTTAGTAACAATTTTAACATCTCACACACAGTAGGTACAAAAATAGTATGCAGCTAGATATTTTAAATTTTATAATTCAACGTTCAATCAGTCATCTATGTGGCTTATCGGCAGTCTTGTAAAGAGTACTCGAATATTGTAATCGGAATACATTTAAAAAAATATATTATTCAACTACTTTTAGAATATATTTTTTTCACTGTTAATTTTTGTTAATAATTTTGGAATGATTGGGAATTTATGTTTAGTCTTAATATAATATACAATATACATAATAATTAATAACACACCAATATAATATACATTTACAAATTATAACTAATGTATTTATAGCGAGTATTTGATATTTCATGATCAAATACGTTTGTATTTCATTTTAATGATATTTCTTTTTGAGAATTTTTATCACTCATCGATTTATAATGTGCCCGATTTGTAATAGATAAAGTAGAAACATTTAAACAGAAAATTAAAACTATTTTTTGAGTTCAAAAAAATTATTTTTCTAATATATAAAAAAAATAAAAAAACATTATTCAGAATACGAACAAAACAGTATTTGTGTAAAAAAAAATATACTCGAATACATTTTTTTAGAATTCTTTACAAGACTGCAGTTACTTCGGGCATGTCTTGTAAATTATAATCGTGGAACTACGTATAACGTTATTGGCATAGTGATTGATATAATATGAAAACACACGTCGTTTGATGATATTCTATAATATATTTTGTTTTGCGTTATGTTTTGTTTAATGATATAATATAATATTATATATTATCTTCTTAATTATTTTTGTTTTCCGTTTTCCGTTTTAATTACGTTCACAAATTTCAGTCGTTTTTTTTGTCACACGCATAACGTTATTACTTATTATAACGTTTGCAAGCCTTGCTTTTGAGTGATTTCTACACTTAGTAGTAGATGTATATAGATCTTAAACGAAACCGTCAAACGCTTATTGTGTTGCCGCCAGTGAGTCTGATTATCGGATTTATCACTATTTTCTTATGTCTTAGTAACAATTTTAACATCTCGCACACACTAGGTGCGCTATCCTACCACATTAGTTTGCAGCTAGACATTTTTTCAATCGTAATAATTCAACGTTTAATCTAACTGTCTGAAGGAAAAGTCTTGTTAATTAAAATCTCGTGGAACTATGCTCGTAGTATTACCGTACCTAACGGCACAGCTGTGATTGATGTACGAAAACCACACGCCGTTGTGTCGTGTTAAACTTTTGAGTGATTTCTATATAGTAGGATTTGTAGATCTTAAACGAAACCGCCAACCGTTTGTGTTCCCGCCAGCTCTCGTCTGATTATTGGATAAGTATAATATGTACAAACGCGAATGTCCCCTTTGGATTTAAATCCGCTCCCGTCGTCGTCGATCAACACGACGACGTAATTTGCAACGGCAATTACGCCAAAACGTTCACCAACACTTTGTTGTACGGTGACGATTTCATTAAAATGTTACGCTTAATAAATAATCTAATAGGTAGGTAGGAAGATTGATTACTTAATATTATGGTCTCGATAACACGTCCTCGCGTCTCGACGTGTTCAATATAATAGTATGGTGGCTCAGTGCGAGTGCACTTAAGGTTTTTATTCGTGTGTATTTTATATTTTTTTATGCTGTTATTGTGTATTCATACGGCGAACGAGACGGAATGACGTACAACTATAAAAATATGATGACAGCTACCTCTCAGACCAGGTCCTTGTGGAGGAACGTCGTCGTGGTGTGTGTACAATACCCATCGTGATAGTCAGAACGTCGCAATTCACAACATCTTCGGTGTAAGAACTTAAATGTTCGGATCGCCTCTGATTAAATTTAAATCCACTCTCTCTCCTTATTGGCACTCTTACTATTATGGTACATGTGAGATTCAACCTACACCTATATAGTCAAGTTTTTGGCCGCCAATTAATTTGTCGTTGGTTTGGTCACGGCGGTTTTTCATTAATTTTCGGAATTTCATTCTGAGGCTTCTAGAAAGATACACTATATAGCGCTTTTAGTAGCTTTCAATATCTGAATGTAAGGCATGAAACTCTTAAGTTTTTTTTTCACTAGATCCGAAGACATTACAATAATATACTGTCGTAGAAACACAATTCTGGATTCGCCACTAGATCAAAAATTAGTTTTATTACGTTAGGTACATCAATTCACGATACAATCATTAAGCATGCGGGTCAAGTTGAGCACGATTTGTCATCAATATAGACAACAGTAAAATATAATTAAATAAACGTAGAAAATAGGTCAGCTCAACAGAACTGGAAATTATATAATATTTTGGAATTGGCATTGGGAATTATCGATCTAAAAACATGAGTGCAAAATATACCTCTTTATTACAAAAATCCACAATACAAATAATACAAACTTTTTTTTTAAAATTACTATGGTCGTTTTACATTTTGTTTGTGAAATTAGTTGTTCGTGTTTTTTTTTTTTTTTTTAATTTGTTTAGTATTGGTTAGCTAATAAGCTTTGCCTGAAGTGGTTAAGTTTATTTAAAATTGTTGTTAATAAAAGCGTTTTGTTTCACTCAAAACTGTACAAGTATAATATGTATGCATCCGAACGCGCGACGTTAAGATTTAATAACTATATAAATGTATTGCGGTCGTTAAACTGAGCAGGAATGTTGGAAATAAATGTCGTGTTTCGTTGTGTTGCGGTTTGCTAACAATAATATTAACGTTTCGATTTCGTTCCGTTTCGAGGAGACATCACATCTTACAAAATATTATTTTCACCAGACCATTCTAACATACCGGTTTTTAGAGTATATATCGATAAAATGTATACCGCTCGGGAGTCAAGTCTCGCGGGAGTGATTTCAATAATAATTGACAAATTTTACTGCACTTTTGCACAATATGGACACAGACTGTGGTTTGATCTGTGAAAATTGTATGCACATAATGAATAGGTCCTTGGCTAAGGCAAACTTTGAAAAATCTTCAGCATAAAGCAATCCTGAATTCATAAAGAATATTCTAATATGCTCTGCACACAGTTCGTATGTTTTTTAAAGTTTTTTTTCGTATTTTTCAATCTTGCGTTCGGTATCCATTCGAATACTTGTATTTAAATACTTATTTCGTATTCAAATTCTTCTCAAATACTATTTATTTGTATTTTATTTCAGAATACTAAATACTATTTTTTCTTTCTATCGTTGAATTGCAACAACCAATATTTTAGTTTTGTATTTTAATATTTTAAAAAATAGTTCATAAAATAATATTTTATAACGCTTTGAAGAATTTATAAGATTTTATCAAATACGCAGCGATGACACACTAGCTAAAAATTGATATCTACCTAGCTGAAGTGTTTGACTTGACCTGATAAAAAAGTAATATATAAAATACATCTGAAATTCAAAAAAGTATTCAAAAATAAATACAGTACTTGTAAAGTAGTTTGAATACTTTTTAAATGTATTTGTATTTATATTCACGAGTACTTTCAAAAGACAATATTCGAATACGTATTTCAAATACAAATGATACCAAGTATTCTGAATATATTTGAAATGTACAAGACTGCAGTTCGACCACGATAATAATAATTACGGTCGCGGTTTTCTCGCTTTATCCGTGTTTATGGAGAACGGAGATACGGTTACGCCGAAAAGAAAACAGAAAATAATCAAACTTCACTCGATCCTTCTACGTTCACAACAATGACGGCTTACACCCCTGGCAGGGTCAACCAGCCTTCGTCGAACGACCATCGATTTTTGGGCTCACATTACCACCTATGTGCATTGTATTATTATACCTACTTATATTTTAATGTTATTGTTATCATCATCATCATCATCATCGCTGGCGTTATGATCGGTATATTACATTTCGTCTTTACCACAGATTTCGATCGTTTAGCGTTTCGTACGACCGCGGGTTAGTCACAACAATGGTATAGGCACCAGCTATATCATCATCCGCGTGTGAGAATTCGCTCTCGCACACGATCATCATCATCGTCGACGTCGTCGTCGTCGTCGTCGAGTCTCTCAGGTCTAATTATCCGCCGATGTCATTGGCGGGATCTAGGTCGGAGGTCGGGTTCGTGCTTTTCTCTCTATCTCTCTATCTCTCTCTCTCTCGCCCCGTGTAAATCTCATCAGCGGGTTCGCCTTGGCTGCAATTGTGCGCCAGGTCGAACGCTCGAATTCCGTTCTGAACCGTTCCGATAGCTAAAAAAACGGCGATTATACGATTTAAAAAACACAACGAAATCATTATATCGGCGCGAGACGCGAACGCGACGAGATGACGTTCAAGTTTCTCACGCACATTCGTCGAATACGCACACACACACTCACCCTTGAGCATCGTAATACAGTCCGCCCTGTCGTCCTGACTCACATCATTTTTTTGTACACGACGGTATTGTAACGCACTTTTTGGCGTTTATTGTGTTAAATAATTATTATAATAAATTCAGGTCAGGGAAAACGATTTCGGTTCACGGTCGCGGGAAGTGTGTGCGTATATCAACAACATTATATATATACTGTCGTCGTTCACACTGCTCCTACAATAATAGTTCTATTCCATCCAATCATGTTCACTATAAGACTCCAAAACGATTAAAACCGCTCTGACTGCACGATGTTATAAAATCTTACAATATTATGTATTCATTTTTTTCTCGTCTAGCCTCCGCGTTCGACTAGCTGTGGGAGTTTTCGAGAACTGCAGTCGTAGTTTGGTCTTTTCGGCGATATTCCACTTTTCCTTTACTATACCTATACCAATCACCGTGGTAGTCCATGTGGATCAAATCGTCGTTCGATTGAAATAACGATCTGTGAATTTTGATCAGGGGGAGAGGTTAAGGGGTCTTAGCCCCCTAAATATGTCATATTACCCACCTTAAACGGACTAGTTTTTAGTCGTGATCCTCCCCCTGAAATTTTAATGGATTACCGTCTGTATATGGATATGTGCACCAAAAAGCGTTTTCGGCGTCGATATTATACAGTATAAAATATACGTTACATTATTTTATCTTTGTATTTTTTGCATATCATAATACGCCTAATGTTATACTCCAACATCTACTGATTAAATTATTAGAAGTTCATTTTACACTACCAAAGTTGATGAAGTTTTAATGTGTTTTACATGTTTTCAGTTAAGTTAATTGCAACGCCCACCTGATGCTAAATTAATTTTATGTAACTCAGAAAACAAAAATCGTTATTTCATATTATTTATTCGGCCTTTGTGTCCTAGGTACAGCAGGTTTATTTTTATTTTTAAGTGCAAACTATTCTAATATCAGAGTGGTTTGAGAACTTTTTCCATTAATCTGAAAACATGCATATATTTCTTATGTAGGATGAAAATTAAATTCTTTTTTCTTCATAAGATGTAATTTCTGTACATTTTTAGAATTTTTTTACAACTGTTTTTTAGAACACAATAACGTAATAACGTAAATAAACATTTTTTATGAATACTTTCCGATAAAATGTACACAAAAAAAACCAGAATATTTAAATAAAATTACACTTAAAAGAATAAAAGAAATCAACATATTATTATTAGTTGCAAAAAAAGGTCTTAAAACGTTGGTGGTTTGTGATAAATTATAATATACTTATTCGTATGATAATTATTTTACTAATTCGTTTTTCGATAAAAACTAAAACTGGTTTTCAACTGGTGTATTTTATTGTTAATATTTATTTTAGTCTGATGTTATTTTGTACCATCTGTTAGACAACTTTAATAATTTTGTGATATTTTAGTTGTTGAAATAGTTTTCATTATCATTTTCTAGAAACGCAGCTGTGAATTATTAAAAAAAAAAAAAAAAAACAAATGAACTCGAGATGATAGTTTAGAAGATTCAATGTCTGTCGAGACAACTTGACATAATATGTCTCCTTCTGTCCATTGTCGGTTGTAACTCAAAACTTTCAGAGGGTTTGAATTTGTTGAACTAAATAAATAACAAATTCAATTATTTCGCATTAGCTCAGTCTTATACGATTGTATCGATTTTACGGTCCGTTCGCTTCGATTGGCGTATGGAAACTGTGAAGTACTCTGTAATCAGTGATCACTTTTTCGGTCCGAGGTTACAAAAGCGGAATGAATTATAGATCCGAACTGTCAAATTAGAACACCGCGCTTATCAATTACGCGTTTATTCCGACGGATCACCGGGAAACTCGCGGGCACATTTTCCGGAAAGTTTATTGTGGCGCCTGCGAAAAGTTTTGAAACGAGCGAAATGTCGTCGTCGTCATCTGTTAGGTTTTTTTTCCCGCATAACAACAAGGTTGTTTACATGTTGATGTACAGGGACACGGTCTACGGACAAGTTGTGGAAGAGTGTTAGCAGCAGCCTTTCTCATTTGTCGTTCGCCATATTCGGTGTCATCATTAAACTTTTTTTTCGATTCCAACACGTGCGCGTCACAAAATTAATTCAAATATTCAACCCGCAGCCTTCGAATGCATATCGAATAATAAATTGTATTAGTAGATATAGTACCTATGCGATCTAAATCCAACAGTACTTTCAACGATCTCGCGAACGCGTCGAAACGATAATGTTCAAAAATCACTCAGGTAAAAATATTCAATCGATTTTATATCATAATTGATTGGTTCGTGACTGAGTACGCTAATGGTCTATACTAGTGGAAAGAGTTTTCAATGGTTTTTTTTTCACATGACATATTTTATGCATTTATTCGTTATAACTTATAACTATAATATTTTATTCAGGCCGGACCAAACTTTTGAATTTGAACAATTTGTTCGTCTGCACACCGTGGAAGCGCCGAGGATGCCCAGCTAAAATATTTTCTGGGTTTCTATACTATTATCTTCGAATATATAATATTATTTTGAACGTTAACTTATCCCGTTTTCTATACCTCGACTGTTGTACTCTATAATATAATAGAAAAACTTTTAATGATGAGGACTCTTGAGCACTATCATTTATTAATCGTTGTGGATTACGTTTGACATCAGCAACTAACACCATACCCGATCGTTCATATAAATGATACCGTGTCAATAAATATGTCCGCTCGTGGGCCCGTTCGAAGCTATGAAATTCCGAAAATTCAATATCGACCACGAGATCAAGACTAAAACACGATACTATGCCGTGAGGCTGAAAAATCCGTCGAACTCTCTCGTACGCACGATTTCGATTGGAAAATAATTATCACGTTGGCCAGAAATATAAATTGCGTCGGATATTATCGTTGTTTGTATTTTCATTATCTGATTGATCCGATGTATCCCCGACGTTAATCGAATCCGGTGCGGTCGAGTTCGCCAGCTGCCCAGCCCGCCCGGGCAAAAGCATATTAATATTATTGGGCATTGACACAGTTCGGAGCGCGGCAGTTATCTAGCGGGACCATGAACCGCGGGGCGAGATCGTGATCTCAACGTGCACACGTCGGCTCTATTCGGGGCACCTGTACGGTCTAGTGAACTCGAAACTCGAATTTACGGGGAAAAAACACACTGTATCGCGAAAACCGGCCGGGCCGCTACGACCGCGACGGCCGATAAGTCGGTGGGATTTGATTTTTCCACTAGAAATCTCCACGTCAATACGTTTTAAAACACTCCGATAGCTGATAAAAGTGACTGAAAACGTTAATACACATTTCCTCGTACGGGACGTTATTGATTAAACGGCAGAGCAACATATTTTAAAATTGTTTTTTTCCTTAAAATTTGGGCGCCATTTGAAATGCTCGGTAAAATTAAATACATCAGATTCGGTTGCACACAACATTTTACGTAAAAAAAAATAGTTTTTTTAAGCTGTAAATTTGTACCATTTTGACATAAGTAAAGATATGTTATTCGTTTTTTTGTTTTTCCGATCTGAAATAAGCGAGTTTTACAGCCCTGTCCCTAAGTGCTGAGAAATATGCTCTCGAGCTTTTCATTGTTTACAGGTAATAAAATTTGTCTTAGACGGCATAATATTAAATGTTATTTCTAATGAGTATACGTTATCAATTATATTTTATTATAATCTGTATTTAATGGCTTGGAAACTATTTACTACATACATCAACTTCAATTTACATTTTCATTAACATAGTCCTATATATATGTTAATAAATCACAATTATTCAATAACGGTGTTGTCATGGTTATTAAATGCCTCCATACAAAATATTGATTTATTACACAATTTGAATTTATTCTAGTCATTTTAGAAATGATGAGAACAATATGTCTTTCACCTATCTTATCTTCTATTTTAATTTTTGCCGGTAGTGTATGAGGAAATTCTTAACTCTGTTTCGTGCTTTCATTAATTGTTATAATCTGTTAATAATCTCACATAATTGTACGTAAAATCACTCAAAGAATGAACCCAATCAATACATATTATTATATAAGTAAAATTAAATGTTCAATGATTTTTGAATATATACAAACTTGTAGACTGCAGTTGTAACCACCAATGAAAATAATAATTTTCTCCTAGTTTATTTGGTTTTTTTTAGGGATCCTAGAGGTTGGGATAATTTTTATCGTTTTCTCAGAAAAAGCAAAACAAAGAGTTTATTAGAGGTACATTAATTGGTATTTGATTTTTGATCTTTATAGTTAATTCAATATATATTATACAACGTCCCACGCACACATTCATAACTACATCTATTAAGTGTAGGAGCGTGTTGGCGGAGAGGACGGATTCTTCCGCTCGGCCCTCAGTACCGTAAATTTCATGATTACATTATATTATTATCATCCATATCAACGTGTTACAATAATAAATTCCCATGGTCGCGTACCATACGCTGACACATGCGTGCATAAATGACACATACATAAACATACGCTCACACACATACACACGAACGCACATAATATATTACATATATGTATATGCATAACGTGTATATCGAGTTAATGACCATCTATTGTTCGAACGCAATAGTGCATAGTGTCCTATATGTTATTGGAATCCACAAATAAATGGTATTTTGTTTATTCGCGAAGCGTTTATCTGTCATCAGTAATAATTTTATGACCTCTCTGGGCTCAGCTACTATCAATTTCTCACATCGTCCACTATACAAACGGACCCCTTTTTTTGTAATGGACGGTCCCATTTGAAACTATGATATTTCTACGAAATAACAAACAATCACATCTATATAGAGTACTTCTATAGAATACAAATAAATGTATTATGTTTTGTTCAAACTCAATTTACGAGTTTGAGAATAATTTACTAGTATGCTACAATTAAAATAATCATATTTTCATAAGCAGAAACATTTTTTAGAATTTGATAGGAACAATTAATGTGTTTTTACGAAACACTTGTCATTAATTTATAAGTTTACATAAATTCAAATCGATTTTTATAATGTTCTATATTTTAGTTTCAGTCTTTGGATTAGTCAATGGTGATTCATCATCAGGACCCGTGTATGTCAATCCAGATTTAGTTTATGAAAAACCAGAACCTGTCGCTTCGCAGGTAGTTTCGCCAGATTCCCAAATCACGCAAACAGTTTATGGATTCTTGGACTTTACTACAACGATTGGTAATACTGTTATGGTTTTCATGCCACAAAGTGCATCTATTTCACCAGGTAAATGCTAAACAATAAAAAAAAGTCAACAAAGATGATTGTAAATAAATAAAATTTATAAAATTTATTAGGTACTACAACAGTTGAAGAACCATCAACTACAGAAGCTACCACCACTATTGAAGAAAAGCCGACTACAAAAGAACAGCTGGAAACAGAATCCATTGGAATTACTCCTAGTAAACCAGTTAACTTACCAATTGATTCACAAAATGAAGAAATAGTTATGACTTCAAATGAGCCTATAATGACCACAAAAGAAGCAACTACAACCGAACCGACGACCACTACTACAAAAGAACCACCAACAACAAAAAATACAGTGAAAAAATCTGAACAAGAAAAAAAATCAACAGGACTTCCAGTGACAACAAAAAAAACCATTGCTAAAACAACTACGCCATCACCTGCAAAACCAAAACCTGTCGGAAACGCAAATAAAGAACCAGTGGTAAGCTCAAAGGTTGTAGTTCTGGCAGGTTCTAAAGTTGTAGAAAATATTGTAACCAAAGTAGAAGTCATTGAAGGTAGTGCGCCAGAGCCATCAAAAGTGGTGGAAAAGGCAATTTACAGTAAAGTAGAAGTGATTTCTGGTGAACCAGTCGAAGAAGTGGCAATAAACCATTTACAGCCAACACCAGAATATGATTTCCTTTCACGACAACCATCAGAAGTTGTGGATGAGACATTCAAAGTAATTGATTTGAAACCTAGCGTATCAAGACATATCCTCGTTCAGAAAAGTCGAGGTCCCGATGGAAAACTCCGTGCTTTTAACTCAGTAGCAAACTTTAATGCTGAAGAAGAGCCTACGACAAATAAGGCACCGAAAAAAGTAGCCGTAAAAATATCCCCATCTGCGTCTGGTGTCCGAATCCTGAAAACAGCTGCACCGAAGCCCTCTACCAGATCACCAAACGTTGAACCTACTCCCGCCATCTCTGGGTTGGACGACGAATCTCTAGAGTCGTTAGTAGGCTCCCAACCTGGTTCAATCTTGGTTCGACAATCCAGAAGGCCGGCTATTGGTGGAGGTTTTAATAAAAACAAGTACACGCCTACGCCAAAAAGTAAATCAAAAGAATTTGAAGATTATTCGACTACCGATGAAGAACAAAACGAATTCACCTCTGCTCAAAATGAACCTACTACTCCGAGTTACAGGAAAGGATCTAAATTCACCTCAAAAATTACTACTACCACACAGAGAGTTCCCAGTTTTAAACAAAACAGGTTTAACAGACCGACCACCGCTGAGCCAGAAGTAGAATCGACTGAAGGATCTGCTACTCAAAGAAGGTTCCAGCCTAGTGCCAAACGTTACGACAACAACAACAGCGCAGCGGTAGTTACACCAGCTAACCGTCGGGCTTTCAAAAAACATTTTCAACAACAAGAACAATCTCCCCAGTCTAGCCCACAACCCATTCCGACAGCTCCATTGACTTTTAAATCCAAACTCATCCGACCAACTGGACGTTGGGAGTACAAAACATCTCCCAAACCTCGTGTAACCATTCGCCGAATCGATGAAAACCGTCATGGTCAGGAAAATGCTACCACACCACTGACACCACATTTCCCCGATGTGCAAGTTGACAACGGAGATCAAGCGTTAGCTGGTTCCGGTTTATTACCAGCCTTACAACACGATGATGACAACGACGTTCTCGTTCAAGACGTGAGCCCGACTGCAAACGCTGAGACAATCCGAGTGGAAATATCTACTCCAGCTGAATTCAAAGACATATACTACGAAATTGCCACTATCAAATCACCGTACTCATTCCAAGTAAAATATTTCAATAATCATATTAATTCATAGAATATTATGACATTATTTTGTCATATTTTTTGTTTGATTATTATGTAACAAGGTAAATTTATATTTACTAACATGCATATAGAGAACGAGAAATAATTTGAAACAAGATTATAAAAATAAAAAACTAGTTTTATATTTAAAATAGTTACCCCTAAGATACCACTGTTTTTCAATTGTTTTATTTTTACACATATTTTTTCCAAAATTGCAATAAAACCAATACATTGTAATTTAAATTTAAATTTGTTAAAATGACCTTATTTAGATAATAATATAATGCACAATGGATATACTATTGCCAAAATATTAAAAAATAAAAATACTCAAATTATTAAACTATGAATCACTACAAACATAATATAGACTAATATTTGACTAGGTATTACAAGATGCTATTTCATAAAATTAGTACCAAATTTGTGTTATTAAATTTATGTTCTATCAACTTAAGGATTAAAATCCACTAAAAAACGTGTTAACCAAAATTGACCAAGCGAGTTGATAATAATAATGATAACAATATTATAATATAATTGTACGCAGTCGTTTTAATGCATGCGATATTTCCGTGTTTCACAGGTGGGTTCCGTGAAAAATACTAGGTTCATAACGGTGACGTCGACGATCCAAAAGAGCCTGGTGGAGCAGACCGACAGTCCGTCGCCCTCCAGAGTGGAACCGCTGTCCGAGAACATACTGGCCAGCCAGGCACCCAACCTCTACGGCCGTGAGCAGCCAATCGACTCAAGCCTGGCAACTCTACCACCGATCTCCCTGTCCCCGGACCAGGCCACGCCGCCACTGGAGACGATGACCGAGAGCTTCAGCACCACCGAGCTGATGCTCAAGACGCACATCCTACCGGTGGTCCGAGGCACAGACACCAGCAGCGTGACGCTGGTTCAGTCGTACAAGGTGACCAGGCTGGTGACCGCCGTCAAGACACTGCCACCGATGGAGGTGTACCAGTTCGTGCCCAGCAAGACGCTCAACGAGTTCAACACGCGGCTGGACGAAGCTGGGTCAGAGCTACACTTAGAACTCGAGTATGGCGACAATGGCAACCATGATGACGATTCGTCGCACCCGAGCGCGGCCAAGGCGTTCCTAGACAGCCTAGACTTGTCCAACGTGGGATCGTCATTTGATCTGTCGCAGATGGACAAGGCCAACGGTCCGCGGTCGAAGAAGGCTCACCGGATGGCATCGGCGTCGGGCAACTCGTCGTCGGCTGAACACCCATCGCATCAGTACCAACAGCAGCTGCAAGCACCCACCATGAGCCCCGAACAGCTCCAGCAGTTGGCCCTGTACAGGCTTCTGAATCCGAACGCGCCGATACCCGCTCCAGTCATCACCACCTCCCGACCGGTGTTGCGGTATGAGACCGTGTTCGAGACGCACGCCCTACCTGTGGTCAACGGCGGTGCCACGTACTACACCACCCTGTCCCGGCCCGTGGGCACAGTCACCAGAACCGATTACGAGCTGGTCACCACCACCCTGGCAATACCGCAACCGCAGTCGCTACCGTTCCAGCCCCAGCAGCTCCAGCCCACGCCTCTGTTCCAGTTCCAGCAGACTCCCCTATTCCCGCAACAGCTCCAGCAACAGCCCCAGCAGCAACAACAACAGTTCCCGGTGCAGCCGACGCTATTCCCGGGTCAGCCGTCGTTCGCCATCACGTCCACGCCCGTCGTTACCCAGTCGATGGTCACGCAGACCGACAGCAAGGTGCTGAAGCTCACCTTTGGCGCTAAGACCGCTTACACAACCATATACTCCAGCTCGGTTGTGCCCACCCAAGTTACGTCGTACGTGACACAGTCCGTGGCCGTCCAGCCGACCGTCGCCCAGTTTCCCAACTTTATACCGTACGGCGGTTACCCGTTCCTGGGTTAGACCAAACCGGTGCTCACCACCGTCGCCCGCGTGCCATTGTATATTATTACCTGGAAAACAGTGACCGGACATCCGGATGACCAACCGTCGTGACTTGTACATAACTACATCATTATTATTATTTTTCGTTTCCAAAATCGCTCAAAATATGTCGTGAAATCGTCCGGTGGGAGCATTAATTATTATTATTATTATTATTTGTATTATTTTTATTATTATTATTATTATTATTATTATTATTCGTATCGCGTTGTACATAAGATTATATTTTTAAACTTTTATTCACTCTTATAATCTATTATTACTGTAATGGTAAGGAGACGCGACCTACTCTCAATACATTTCATGACATGTCATGTCTGAGATGTTTGGTTTCGTCCTTCATTTCGTTACGATTGTTTTTTTTCTTTTATCTTTTTACCTTTTTTACGTATCTTCGGGACGTTTGTTGCAATACCATTTGCGTGACAGACGTTAAAGCGGTATAAGAAATCAATAAATATCGAGGAAGGCATTCGACTGGTCGTTTTACGTTCGACGACCACCTCCCGGATTTCCGATTCAGTCGTTAAATTATTATTATAGTATCATAGTGCACGTTTCACCTCAACGATTATCTCTAGTGACTTTTTGCGCATTTGGTATAACTATAGGTATCTACATAATATTATATAATATGTAAAAGAAAAAAATATCTACAATCATTATTATTATTAAAGCACGTCATAAACGATTTTTCGCCGTAATACCGTCTTGCGCGCATGATTGTCTATACGCTTGCTTGTCCATTTATCACCCGACCGGAATCAAACTTTGAAAGTCAGCCAAAAGTTTGCGGTGTATCTTTTCTCTCTGCTTCATTCACTTTGCTCCTGGCCCTCGCCGTTTTTTCTCGGTGTTAAATAACAAATCTGGATGCCGGTCGTGATTAATTGCTTTTTCCCAATAGAAAATGATTTTCGAAAAGAGAGGACGGTGCCAAATACAAAGAGGTCAAAAAAACAATTTTGAGTAGCATTAGACTATTATTATTATAGAGTTTAGTGAAATTCTGTTTAAATCATAAATTATATTTACGTGTAATTATGTTTTATAATATTATATATTGTATTATTATGTTTATTTTTATACTATGTAACTAATGTTTTTTTTTATATATTAGATGAATATTATTTAGTAATAAAATATTTGTACAGTTTAATCGAAACGTTATTATAATTATAGTTATTTTATTTTATTACTATTACTATGTAACTGAAAAAATATCATCGTACACCTAGCGAACACTTAAACGATATCAATCGCAAACGTTTAGTCGTTTGGTAGGTACAATTTTTTTCTTTTTAAGATGTGTAAACATACGCGATCCTCTTAAAACATTGAAGCTATGGTAATTCCGTGCAAACGTCAGCTACTGTCACAAAAAATGTGTAACTTACAGTGTTGCAGGTATTTGAAAATTGAAATTACCGTATAGACTATAGATTCTTTAAAATTACAGTGGTGTAACTTACAAAATTTCCGTGTTCAGTGAAGAAAACATATTTTCAAAACAATATAATATAGTTACCTAACCTAACCTATCATAGTAAACGTCAAGATCCGACGTTTGGTCTGTTTATAGTTCCAATAACCTAAACCACGGTCGTGTCGATTAACTATAAACTCTGTGCACTATATCACGGACTTGAGACGACTTGACACTGCGCCGCGACCCGTGATTTCCAGGGAAAACAAATTTGCGCTGAGATTGTCCGAACCTAGCTGTTAGCAAGCGGTATACCTACCGCAGTATGATACTATATACCATCATAGTATATTTCTCTGACCAGAGTGTTGAATCCAATACTATTCGTGGTATATTCTGCTATACCAGTTCCCAGTCACCACTCGATGTAAATCACATCGACGATTGTTTTATAATACACTGTTTATCCCATGCCTCCAAAGGTCCAATGTGAATTTAGATGTTTTCAAGTAAAAATAAAATTCCCGCTAGTTCTATACCTAGCTCGAACGTTTTTCTTTTTTAATTTTAGAGTATTCGTAGTACTTACGTATATTATTATTATTGCGTTACTCGCGTATGATTTGCAACGTCATGACGTGCGCATAATGTTATGCGCACTAACCCGGTCGGCACACGAATAACCCAGTTCGATTCGCTTTCGATTTCGATTTCTTCGCGGCAGAATAAATCCTTGAACGGAGTCAACGCTGCACGAACCTATATTATACGCCTGCCTGCTGTCACATCCCTCGGGCGCGTCGTGATCGTCGGCGCGCAACCGCGACCTTGATCTCGGTTACTCGCGCAATACCGGTAGCTGTTATATCATATTATTATTATCATGGTGCGCATACCATATAATAACAGTGCGCATACCTGTTTGGATACCTGTTGTTGTTAGTCGACCGGCAAAATATCTCGTAAAACGTCGGGTTTTTATTATTGTCGGGCTGATCTGCGTCGGGCCGCCCGACGCACAACCGAATCGACGAACATGAACCCGACTTCGTGACCGGCCGCGGGCGCAGGGCCAACGCAAAAATATTACTATTTTCGTTATAATTATTATCAAAAAAAAGTCAAAACCAACTGGCTAGTCGAATTTTTGGCCGAGGCGTCGTCGTCATGATATTCGAATCGTTTTAGCGATATAATTTTCTTTCGGTTGTCTTCCACTCCCCCGATGCCGACTTCCGGGAAACCTTGAACTTTGGTGATGTGTGTGTGTGTGTGTGTATAAATAAAATATATTGGCGCCCGGACAACTCGTATATCAAGCCACCGCGAAACTGCTGGGCGGACGTCTCGTGCGGCGTATCATAATAATATTATGTACACAGCAGATGGTCGCGAATCGATAAAATTTTGCGTGCGTAATACCTTCGGGACGTCGTCGGCACACTACAAATGGCGATTGGTAAATTCCAATATTTTGTGATTTGAATAATTCATTTTTTTGTAAAATTTCATTTTTGAAGAAAAATAAAAATAAAATTTTAATATTTAAAGCTATAGTTTATGTACTTGAAATTATTTTATTAATAGTTAAGTCAAAAATATTTCTTACACAGTAAATTATACAAATTATATGATAATATTTCATATAAAAATATTTAAAAAAGCTTCAAAACTCGTATATTGTATTATTTAAATTTCTTAATTTATGTTTATTTAATATTTCATATAATATGAATCGTCTCTACTTCATGATCGGGAATTAAATATCGATAATCACTAATGAAGTTTAATATCAGTATGACCAGCATCTAGTGATCACAATATAATATTATGAAACACAGAATTTAAAAAAAATGACAAAAAAATCGACATTTTTCACGGAGGGTAACAGTTTCAAGTTTAAAATTTTTCAAAGTCAAAATTGTGAAATATTTCATACTTACAACCCTAATAATATATACAATACAAGTCTGGCCGCTCATATTGTAATCACTGCGAATACTTACGATGTGCACGCCACGATGTCTGTCTACTCGGGAAGTTAAATGCATTATCTTTTGCGTGAATCGTCGTGATGATGATTATACATTTCACACCAGCTACCAACAAAAACAGTCTCGTCGAGAGTACTTTTCAAATGCGTTCTCGGAAAGCGTATATAAATACTGTCTTGGTGTCATTACTGTATTTGAAATGCGTAATCGAATGCTGCGGCTGTCTTTCAAAAGTGTTTGAATATAAACGTAATGATATAGGGACGTTAAAAGTATTCGAAATACATTACGAATTGTTTTTTTTTAATATTATATTGAATTTTAGACGCCTTATATACCTAAATAATTATATGTCATTCGCGTATTTTATGAAATATTTTGAATTCTTAGAATTTATTTTGAAAATAGTAAAATACGAAACATTGGTCGATAAAATACAACAGTAAAAAAAATTATTTAGTATTCTGAAATAAAATGCACAGAAAAAGTGTATTGTAAGTATTTAAATATAATTATTCGAATACATAACAATGCAATGTTTCTACATCTATACCTATTAAAATAAGTCTATTGGTTTTTTGTAAATATTATTGTTATCGTTATGGATTAATACATCAAATCGCACTAAACGTTCCAAATAAGTCGATTCGTTTCACATCAGAGTAGTTTCTTTTAATAATAGTCATCAAATTTAAAAATTAACTAATATATATTTTATTCAGTGTAGGTATTCGAATTCTTAGAACATGATATTATAAAAAAAAACCAATCGTACAAAATATACCGAAATAAAAATATTAAAAATGAATTTTGTACATGGCACAACTTACATATTGTAATATTATGTAGATTACAAATCAGTTTTTATGTATTGATTTAAATTCAATTTAATCATAATCATAAAATAAAATATGATCCTTAAAAATAACGATCAACCATAATTGTAACAAAAACTGAAGTAAATATGATGCAAAAGTGCATTTTTATACATTTCTATGTTAGTGACTTAGTGTGTTATATTATTCATGTGCACTTTAATTTTTCTGTACTTTATTTCATTGTATTATCTATTATTAACGCAAACAAAACAATTTGAAAGTATGATAAGTGTAATAAAAATAAACAATAACCTAAGTTCCAATTATTAATTGCAATAAGTTATGTTACCGATTGAAATGCCTAATACATAATTCATTAATATTTATAATAAAGTACATATCGGTAAAATGTTAGGAAAAGACAATTCTGTCTTAGGGCGCCCGGTGCCTTTGTCATTTTGTCCAAAAAAATACACTTTACAGGAATAACGATCCTGTCCTGCTCAATGTGGCTTGTAGGAAGTCTTATTTTTTCAGTTAAAAAAAATAGTCAAAAACAACTCTACAAGGTCTGATAATTTTTCCATAAACAAATTGTTGTTGTTATAAAACACTGTACATCAACCCTCCTCCTCTAAATATGTATCGAGTTGTAGATTAGTGGAAAAACATTTTAATTAAGGTGGCAGGGGCCAAGTGTTATGTTACGAAATATAATTTTCAAATTTTATAGAACCGTTGACAATTTGAAAAATTGGCTACAGCGGTCCCTCAAAGAAATCATATTGTGTTTGTTGTAAGCAAAAAATGTTTGAACACTTTATTTGTTCAGTTACTAAAACGTCCTAATATTTTTGTTAAATGTAAAAACCAACTGGTGAATATCCGTTAAGACGTAAAAAAAAATGATTCGTTAAATTTATGTCTTACGTATTTTGAATAATATAAGAGGCTGTGTGTGTGTGTGTGTGCATATTTTAATGACTACATATAGTAGCTGCAACGTGCGTGGTATTTTTTATTAAATTGCCATGGAACAAAAAATGTAAATTTGGAAAAACTAAATGACATATATTATTTTATGTCGGACGACTTGTTTCTTTTTTTTATAATGTAAAATGTAAAATATTTATAGATAATATTCAAGTACCCGCGAATGCTGAAATTATACATTCTTTTTCGTCTTCAAAAATATTATAAACCTTTATTTTTAATTTATAAAAAAAGATTCTGGTCACGAACGTTTAATAATTATGTTTTAGTCGTTACTTATAAGGTATACCTAATAAATACTACTAAAAAGTTATCATTCAATTTTTAATAAATCAATTTAGAATTTTAACTAAAATAATTGAACTGAATTTACTTTTTTAACGTTCAATTTATTTTTGTTATTTTGTAACAAAAATACATAAAAAATTATATCTGGAATGAAATGAGTATTGTATAAAGCGGTTTTTTTTTTTATTCTTTATTATGTATGACTACAGTAACATGTCATATCTACATACTATACTTTAATTAATAATTTCACTACAGTATTTTTACTTGCTTTGTGTGATTATTGCGATTGATTTAATTGGAAAACATGTTTGAATAAATATATGAAATAAAGCATTAAAAAAAAAATTTTTTTTTGTTAACATGCTATCAAAAAAACAAAATCATAACATGATTTACATGCAATCACAAATACCTATTATTTTCATCAGTAATATTCCATTTTAAAAATAATATAATCTATTTAAAATTATGTGTTTGGTGTAATGTGAGCAATTTGTCGAAAACTTAACTATAAATTCTGAATTAGTATTCTGTACAAAATATAGTTGCAAGTGGCAATATTTTAGACCACGGGAAAAAAAATTTAAAATACCTAAAATTATATTTACAAAACATGCATTTTTCCACGAATTATAATAATATGAATAATATTATATAACTTGTAACACGGCGTAGTGTATAGTCAATATCGGTACACCTAGGTATCCCATCTCAAAATATTATTGCAGTATTTTGAAAAATAAATTTACTCAAGTAAAATCTTTGTATTATAATATTTAATTATTTGTTTTGTTTAAAGTAATGTTTGGAAATACCATGATATATAAAAATTGTGAAATATTTTAATTAAATATTTATTTTTTTCATAAGATTATATTTATAAACCTTTATCGTTGATTTGTTTTATTTAATATTATTTTTACAATTTTAAAAGTATTTAAGGTGTTTTTATATTCACAGTGAATAAATAAATATGTTTAAACGTACAATACAATAAAATATAATAATGTATACTCATATTACATTATATGTAACTAAATTTTTAATAGAAATATGGTGTACTTTAACATGATTTAACGTATTAAGAACTAGTATAAAAATATTTAATTAACAGGACAATAAACTTAATTGAATTATAAGATATAATCAATATAATACCTTAATACCTTACAATGTATATACATAGTTATTTTATATTTACAGACGTACATTATGATAAAATCATAAATAATGGGAAAAAAGTTTACACAGAAAGTTATATTTTAACTCTCCGAAACCGTGTGGATTAAATAATATTACAACGATGGAAATTAATGACAAATGTCTTGGATGTGGAATAATAATTTCCGCGGTGTTCTATGTTTTACTCTGGTTTTATGATCAAAAAAGTTTTGATTAATACAACTATAAATGCGTTATTTCGAGGCTCACAATATTATTATTCAGTATTTTTTTTTTTTTTTTTATTATTTATTAGAAATAAACAATCTATACAAGTATTGTACAATAAACTTATGTGTTAAGATAAGACAGGACGTGAGAAATTGAATATGAAGCCGCCCACTGGCAACACTTAGCATGAATTATTTATATATATATATTTTTATTTTTTATTTTTTTTAATTGTTGATGGTTGGAATTGTATATAAATATTATATATACAATATACATATGTATATTGTATATTTTAAATTGGTAGTTGTAGGAGGTCACGACACCATTTACTTTTTAGCCTGCACCTTGGATTTAATGGGAGAGTTAGAGAGGAGAGGTTTTTAATAAGAGGATTTTAGTGGGATATAAGTCGCATGCGGAAGCGGAAGTACAAGAATTGAGCTTCTTCATTGATGGTTTTCATGTTAAAATCGTTATGTAATGTTAGGTTTGAGACGTAAGATGGCGGAGAGTCGTCGCAAAGCTAGGTTTTGAGTTCTACGTTGAAGATCTTTCGCATTTTGACTATATGTATGATGCGCATGACTATATGTATGTACAGCACACATCGTTGTAGAATCAAAAAACATTTATCGCCACTCAGTTTAGATCATCGATGGGTGAGGGGAAGGCCGGCGCATAAAGGTAGACCGTGAAGAGGAGGACGGTGACGAAGACGTTCCGGCGCCGGAGCCATTTCTTTATGATGACACCGATGAGATGATGACACAGATGGCAAGGACGACGAGGAAGATGATGATGACGATGTGGAGTGTGAAGCAGTTTCGATGACGGAAGCAGAGGAGACTGCCGTACCGGACGAGGGACCGATAGCGTTGGAGGAGCCGGTGGATATGCGGGACCCCGTCGCAGTAGCGAAAACGACGACAAAAGCAACAACAGATCCTCCACGGCGCGGCGGCGGCGGGCCACTGTAAGATACGTGGCGGCTGCGTGGAGGATTGCCAAGAGAGCGGGCAGAATGATGCTGTTCTACGGTTGCTGTTGCGATGAAAACAAGTATAATGTTAAAAAAGTAACAAAAAAAAAACATGCATCTGACGAGGTGCATAGGTGAGGTGGGGGGGGGGGGGTGCGTGATGATGTATTTGGTTTTAATATGAAACAGTTTGAGGCCACTGGTCACCTGTACAAAATTCTCCGGCCGTCGTGGTCGTCATGGCGCTCTCGGGCAAACGCACCCGTGACGCTCGTCTACCCCGCGGGACCGACCAGAGAATTTTGTACAGGTGACCAGTGGCCTCAATCTGTTTTTTTTTATTACTTTTTTAATATTATACTTTTTTTCTCATATACCAATGCATTATATCGGATTTTTTTTTGTATAACTTTATACCACTTTTGTTTATTACACATTATTTACGCATTTTTTTTTTGCATGTACCTACTTATTAAAAATAAAAATAAAATGATTCAACTCAATAAAAATATATTGTTTCTTATTTTTTGTGTTAACAAGTTTATTTTGGATAAAAACGATTCCAAGAGATGGCCTAGTTTGTCAACCTATAAGTATATTTTTAGATATTATTAATATTAATTAGTAACTAATTTTACTATTAGTAGGTTACCTTATAGGTATACCTAAGTTGAATTCGTTTTTTCCAAAAAAAAATGCATTTGAAAATACTATTGATCGATAATTATATAAATTATATTTTTGTATTGTTTTAATTATTATAATTTTTTTTTTATAGGCATAATATATTATACTTTTTACTGTCATTCATTAAATTAGATATGTAACTATATACATTGTTGTTGGGTTTTAACCCGTTTGAATTGATAAATAAATAAATTAATTAAAAAATAATATCGAGAAAAAATAATTTTAATTAATAATAGAGTACCATCATTGTATCCTCGTCAATGATACGATCTTTCCCGGGAAAAGAGAACATTATTTTTTTTCGCGTACATTTTCGAAAACATGAATTAAATATGTCAAATTGTCAACAACGGCACACAACAACATCAATACATTTTGTGTTTTAAAAAAAATAATTCATTGTTTCGCTTTTTTTGTAAAATAATTCAACATGTGGTAAAATATTTTATACTGACATACTTCAAACACTTGCAGACTCAACATTACCTAACCTAACTATCAGGGTACTCAATACTCATAGATAATATTATATTTACATTTAAACTTAAGCGTTTTCCAAGCATTCGGGTCGGGCTGACGAGGTATGATTTGTTAAAATTGCGGACGTACACGTTTTCGCCCAAAATCGACTTTTTGGTTTTCGCCAAAATGACCTTTTTACCCAAATAAAGAAAAAAGTGATTTGGTTTTCATCCAAAGAAATATTATTCATAAAAAGTGAAAAAACATTTTGGTTACCACTATATTTTTTTTTATTGAATATGTGTTTATAGTCTATAGGTATTCACATAATATTTAAAAAACATAAGTTAAAAAAAATAGCAGAATATTAAAAACCATATTATTTGTTAAAGTCAATGGCGTAATGCAATGGTGTAAAACATATAAGTCAATGTAAATAATATATTAAATGAAAACATAGAAAAGCAGATTTAAATTGTATATACCTACATTTAAAACATATTAAAAAAAAATAGTATAATATTAAAAATCAAATTATTTTTCAAAGTTGTGGCACATATAGTCAGGTGTATACCATATAAGTCAATGTAAATAATATATTATATAAAAACATAGAAAAGCGAATTTTAATTAAGCTATTTTTAGCTGGAATGTATTTTGTTGTTATTATTTTTTTTTTGTATTAGTGGACAGTGGTGACCAAAATGTTTTTTCGTTTATTATGAATAATATTTCTTTGGGCGAAAACAAAATCACTCTTTTTTGTGTTTGGGTAAAAAAGGTCATTTGGGCGAAAACCAAAAAGTCGATTTTGGGCAAAAACAGATCCGCCCATAATCACTACCACTTGTACCATCAAACTCGCATAATATCTTAATCACACGAATGAAATTAATAACCTTTAATATTATAAAATAGTATATTGTCATGAACACAAATATTGTACAATTATTATGAACTTTAATATCAACAGTCGCGGCAGTCACACCCCAATTATTATACGGTCTATACCGTAATACCAAGAGAATATTATACGATAAATTATAGTTTAATCAAGCCGTTAACAACGTAATATAATACTATTTTATACGTCTATACCTAAAACATAAAACATGTTTATTATTATTATTACTACACGTAGATATACCAAAACGCAATACTTATTGGCTATTATTCATCCAAACGTGTACACTTACAAAATAAAGTTCATTACAGAATAGTCAATAGTCTACCCCGTGCACGTATCCCGTGCACACGCTCACGAGCCTATAATAATATTGTTTCGATAAGACCGCTAAGCGTAATTCTCAGTTCTTGTAAATCGAATACAATACATAATATATTGAGTGATAAAATGTCATCAGAAATACCATGTACGAATATAAGACAATTTTAATTTTCCTTAATCAATCAAAATTGTTACGACTGTCGATAATATTATCCTACTACGATGATAATCTACGATACAATCCAAGCACGCTATTTACAGGCGCAAAAATGCAGTTATTCAAAGTCTTACCTTTTGAATTTTTTAAATATACAGTGTACTATCGATTATCCGTGGAATAGGGTGGCAGGACATCCACGGATAAACGAATTCCGCGGATAATCCGCAAAATCAAATTTTATAATAAAAAATAAATTGGAATTTGAAATTGAAAATTATTATTACATATTATTAAAAAATATACACATGTATATATAATAAAAAATCAATAAAAATTATAAATTATTTATGAGCAAAAAAATCAGTCACAAGTTGTTGCTTCTTCGTTATTTGAAAACTCTTCTTTTTAACTTCTGATTTAAGCGAACCGTATTTTACGTCGTTATCGAGTAATCGGCTATCACAAATTCACAACCAAATTAAACCTATAATGATTTATAATGGAAAGATACAATATATGTTTATTTTTTGTATACATATAGGTATGTAGACGATTCCGCGGAAGACAGCGGATAATCCGCAACGCGGATAATCGAGAGTACACTGTATATATTTTTTAAGATCACATTTTAAAATTCGTAAAATTGTGTGTACTACTTATGGAGTGTCCCGCTGAGATACAAAATTCTGTTTTATCATAAACCACTTATTCGACTGTAAATTGTATAGTTTTTATGAAAATATTGACGTATCAGAATACAAATTCGAACGAGTAGTCGTTGAGTTATTTAATTTTATGTACCAAGGATAATCGGTCTGTGATAATGGATTTGGGTGATATGGGGGTATGGTGATTTGAACATTTTAATAATATTATTACCTACCTATTTATATTAATCAATATTTGTAAAAATGGTCCAAGTTTAATAAACACTAGGTACTATAATATTATTGCATCTATTATAACTATTCTATTCTATTTAAAACTATTTAAATTTTTTTTTTTTAAAACATATAGCGTGTTATGTCATTATATTGAAAGGTATGTGGTATTGAATGGTATAATATGGACATGTTAGAAACCCGCTAACATTTTGATGTGCATGTTAAGTTGGATGGTGGTAGATTATTACCCCGTGGAGTAGTGACGGGTTGAACATTTTTTTTATCTCTTTTCAGCATTACATTTTAAGCATTCGATGGGATGCTGAAACTGTCCGGGGGCTTAGTTGCTGTGGCTGACATTCATAATATACATTAAATGATGTCGGAGAACGATGATGATAACGAGGTTGAATATGTAGGAACGAGTACCTACCAGTTACCAAGAGTGAAGTACTCAACGACATTTAGAGCACACCATGTCGGATTCTATACCAAAAATACAGGAGCACCTCACCGACTTTTTTCAAAGAATTAATTATTAAATTACATACATCGTTGGCCAAAAGTTGTATGTCCAATATTGTTCTCAAAATTTTTTTTATAAATCCATTGGTTAATTTGGGTCGTCTTTTTCATTTGGCAAAACATTAAAATGCAATATCATAATTAAAATATGTTTTTTTGATACTTTAATTTCTGTGTTTTAGTGAATATAAGTTTTTTTAGTGTACAATTATAACAAGTCCTGAATTCTTGAGACTCACAAAAAATATTTTATCGCGATCTAAATATTAAACGGACAAATATAACAAGTCTTGATTTTGTCTAAGACATCAAAGCAACTCAGTCAGTTAATATTTTAATTATTATTCGATTAACAATTATTTTTAATATGTCCATCAAAACATTGTACGTCCACTGTAAAATTATATTTTAATTGTCATTTATAACAAGTCCCATTTTAGTTTTAGAAAAAACATTATTATTAAGTGGGAAAAAAATGTTAAGACCTAAAAATAGTCATTTATTTAATCTACAGAATATTTTACAAATAAATCAGTTGTAACACTGAAATAGTGTGTGGTAAACATAATACTAGTATTTATAATCAATGATAATCTTATATATAAAATTCTCGTGTCACAATGTTAGTTACCATACTATTCCGAAACGGTTTGACCGATTTTTATGAAATTGTATATTATGCATATTATTCAGTAGGTCTGAGAATCGGCTACTATCTAAGTTTGTATTCTGTGCGATAAGTGGTTCCGGAGTTATGGCCTCTTAAGTGCACAATATTAATCACACAGTAGTTTTTTTGTATTTATTTAAATGGTTGCCATTGGTTATAGATTATTACTATAATATAATATTAGTAGAAATCTATATATACCTATATAAAAATTAATTTCTGTCTGGCTGTCCTTTATGCATTCAAAAACCGTTCAATCGATTACGATTAAATTTGGGGCAGAGATAGATTAGACCCCCGTTAAGAAGATAGGTTAACTTCAAAAGGTAGAGGTCTAGCCCCGAGTGGTGCTCACACTGGGATTTTGAGATTTACGATGGAAATATTTGTTTATAAATGGTTGCCATTGGTTACAACCTACTAACTTAATTTTTTTTTTTTTTTTTTAATGTCCCTAATTCTGATTTAAGTTACTTACGCATCTCATGGGGTCGGTCCGTAATCCACCGCAGGTGGATTGCCTACCTGAGGATTTACTACTGCTCGCATATATTATCCACGATCCTATGCAGTGGATTGCCTACCTAGGTGGCTTAGATGCATGTAAATCACTTGAGGTTAATCTTAACATAATATATGGGCATATGATTCAGGCCACGCTGTAAGGGACAGCTGGGATAGGACAGCTAATATAGCTGATACTTCGTGTCACGGGATCAGCTAGTATTATATATATATATCTATTATGATGTGTGTTTGTGCGGCTATAATATATGTATATATATCGAAGGATATCCGCTGAACTTTATTTTCCGCGGTTTGACGTATTTTATACAGTAGCAGAGTGATATAATATGTAGGATATATAGGAGAAAAAAACTCGACCGATGCAATGGGTCTTTTCAAACATTTTTTTATATTTTTACAAACCATCATGCTCGCACAAACAAGTCTATTAAAATACGTTATTATATATGCATGTTACACACACGCGCACACACACTGCCGCCGACACATTTTTATTACATTTTCCGAAGCGCAGTCTCTACACCGAACGTGTTTGTTTCACGTTCTTTGGCTCTGTGTATATAATAATATATGTATCACGATAAAAAAAGAGTTTTTACGCGGTGTGGCTGGTAAACAATAAAACGGCAGACGTCGCGTTGTTCGACTGAGTACATTACGATGTGATGGTAAATGAAATTTTTAAATTTAAAACTTTTGCATGCGTGAACATTTTTTTTAAGAAAAAATATACATAATTATTATAAAACGTATATACAAAGCTGTAGGGACCTACTCATAAGTTCTAAAGCGCAACTAAGAACGGATTGCGATATCGATTTGTGTTTAATTTCAAATGAAAAACAAAATGCGTCCCCGGCTGTTAAAATACATTGTGCTTATTCGATTTGTGTAAGAATAAAAGTTCTGTGTCAAAGTGAAATATTGCATGACGCAGTAAATCATCTACAACTCGTAAAGTTTTTAGAAATTACACGGAAATAAATCAAGTTAAAAATAATGACAAAAAAGTAAATTTCAGTAGCTAGTTTAAAAATATTAGTGATATGCAAACCGTTTTATTATCTCGAAACTGTTCAATATAATATGTATATTATTATTATTATGTTCAAACTAAATGTATTACAATAATATGCAGATCCTTGTCGATAGATAGTGGTCGGTACATAGTGGTTATTGATAGTGTACGTATAATTTTTATTTTTGTTTTATTTAAATACTATGTAGTTTAAAATAAAATAATCAGGTGCATTTAAATGATCTCAAACAAAACTATAAGTTTTAATAAATTAGTCAAATAATCAACAATAATTTAACTAACAATTGTTTATGGACATAGATTTTTGGAAATAAACTTTATACAAAGCATGACATTTTCTATATTAACACTATTATTATAGTGACGTGCATTTCATGAAACCATTTGGTGGGGTGTACAATATAAAAAAATGTAGAAGACAACTACAATTATTTTTTTGCGGCCAGCACTTGTTGAGTATTGTACAATGTCGTATTATATATTATGAATTTTAAAAAATTAATTATAGTTCAATACAAATAAAATAAAACACATTTGAAGATGTTGTAAGCTATCTGTAGTAGTACACTATCAATTGTCGCGCTATCAATTGACCACTATCTATTGATGGTAGACCATTATATTATGAAGTTCTATTTGAAAGTCTGTAAGAGAAATTTGACTTTGTCTATTGACTTACATCGAACTCACAATAATAACTATAGTAGTAAGTACTGTAGTGTTTCATTTCCCGTATTCTTTTATGTTGAGAATAATTAATTTGATAATATTGAGTAAGAAGGATGTAAAAAAAAAGTAACCAAAATAATAATTAAAAAAAAATCCTCTCAAGTCGAACGGCGTAGCGCGGAGGCTCGCTCGAAGATATTAGATTTATCTCCAGAACCCAGGATGTTAACTTGATACCGATATTTATGTACCCATATTATTATTTAATAACCAATCGATGGAGAGGGACAGGCCTGGTATAGGGTAGGTGTGTAATCGTCAACGTCAGTTACTTCTCAATAATTCTCAATGTTTGTCACTATTTTTCGTTCGGTTGCAGCGACGTAATAACAACTCTATATCAGAAGCGAGAATGCGGTGTGGCATTCATATATAATCGAAACCTCCTACTAGAAGAACGACGGTTTTTATTTTTTGGTTTATTTTATTATCTGATAGCAGTTTTTTGTCTCCATTCACGACGAAATCTGTTCGTTCTACTGAAAAATTGTGAAAACTGAGTTACACCCTTCTTCGCGGAAGGTGTAAATTTATTATATAAATACCTTTATATTTATGCGGTGGATTTTATAACGACCATCTAAAAATGTATGTAAACTCTCTCTAGTTACCTGCCAAAAATTTGTCACTACATTAAGCCTGAACGTCATTTAACAATAATAGTGTCCAGAAAAATATATCGTTGATCATAATATTATTATCTCAAAGTTCAGCAATAAAAAATTAATCACCCATTTTTTTTTAGAAAATGTTCTTTTCCAATTGGAACAATGTCTGTGCAAATTTAAATTATTTACAACAGTTTATCTAACTGACGAAAGAAGATAATAACGTTCCCAATCACTTTACCAGAGAAATAGATCTATTTGAATATTATCTCGAAATGAATAAAAATGTCCAATTCAGTATAAGCCATAAGGTGCATCAACAATAATATAATTTCGAGTTTCCTGCAATGTGTTATACACAATATGGGCGACACCCAGGGTTGGAATGTGTTTTAAACATATGTTTAAAACAAGTGGTTTTGATTAAAACATTTTACACATACCTTCACGTTTAAAAAAAACTGATACACATTGTATCATTGATTATCACATTGATTGTATTGTTATGTTTTCCATGAAATATATTATATTTCTCACTCCAAAATAATATTCCATATTTTGTTTAATGTACCTATTTATTATTACACTGTGCCATTGTAATTGATTAATTTTTTTTTTTATAAACTGTTTAAAACATTAGAAAAAAAACATTAACAAAAACAAGTAAATCATTTATTTGTATTATTTAAAAAAAAAAACCGTTTTTTCCTTGTGACACCAGCTGTATCTTGCATTTCTTTACACGTTGTATCCGATTAAATTGTACCCATTACTTAGTCGTATCATGTCCGTGGTCACGCGTAAGAGCCGAGCCGGTAAATGCTTGAAATTCAATTAAACTATACATATTATACCGTGTGATACTGTGTGGGTTTGGCCAAATCAGAGTCGAGAAAACGGCAATGGCCCGCGGCCGCCGTGCCGCCGTATAATATATTTTAATATATTATTATTACGTCGGTCAGTGTACACGCGTTACCTAGCACGGCGATTTATTATGCACTGCCACCGCCTCCGTCGCCGCCGCCTCAGCGATCGATCGATATAAAATATGTACGACCGGCGAAAAGTTTCCGGCGACGAAAAACTCGTGGTCGAAAGTTTCCAGCCGGCGCCAATTAAAAATCCCACAACCCCCGTGACCGACCGACCGACGACGCCGACACGCGCGATCGTGCCTACCCGCGAAGGGGCATAATGCTTATCCGCGAGTCGTAAATCGTGACAGCGATATAAAACGACCATAATACTTATTATCACCTGGACACTTGTCATCGGCGGTTGTATTCGACATGTTTCGTATAATAATATAATATGTGCTTTAACACAAATCGTTTCACCGCGTAGAACTACACTCTCCTATTCGCAGACGATACGAAAATTTCCCATAAAATAAATACCTACCCGAGAAGACAGCTGATGCGTTGTATTGCAAAATGCCGTTTTCAAATTAGTCGATTGTGATGTGAAACGGTCGGACTCCCCTGAAAAGCGAACAAAATATGTTTGGTCATGTCATTTTTCAGATCACGCATAATATGATAAATCTCGATTATTTAATCCACAATACGAATGCTTGCTTCGCGTAGAGCAGTTAGAAGACTTGGGTTTTAATTTAATTTAGTGCGCCGTCTTTATCTTTTAATAATCATATTGAATTTATTACTTGTTAAGCTTTACGTACCACAGCTGCAGGTCTTCTCATTCAACAAGCCGATCGCTTGTTATATACTTCTCTAGTACGATCAATCTTTGGATACGGATCTGTGATATAGCCCCCTATAGTCGAAAAGACTCCCGGAAAATCAAAATGGATCGTTTTCTTTCTCACTCGATTTGCGTCCTAAAAATGAATCACATGACTACACATCGGTTTCCACATTTTTTAACATAACTAATCTGGATTTTAGAAGAAGAATGATAGCCACAAATTGTATAGTTAACTTAGATCATGGTAAGATTGATGCTAATCGCCAACTTGTTTGAAATATTTCACTCTTCTTTAGATATACCAATGAAATTATGAAAAATATACATACATTTTTAAACGTGTTCTGTTATATATAGATGATACCAAAAAAGTAACGTTCAATCAGAATGCGATTTGATCGACACGACACACGACGTAGCTGTGAATCCGGCTTAAATGGTATTATATTATCGGTTACTCTTGTCACTTATAAATCGGGTCCCTATTGGGTTCCTATTGGCTATTATTTATTAATTATTTATTATTATTCGATACAGTAAACCAGCTTTGGAAAACGTTCTTTTGATGTATGTTTATGAAAATAAACTTTTAGATAAGTATGATAAACAGTCTTATTATTTTTGTTTTTCACATGAATTAAATATTTCATGAAAATGTCACGAAATTTTAAAACACTTATCGTAGTGCTAATAATATATAGATACAACCAAAAAGAGATCAACCAGAAAAGGAGCACGGAGACGGAGGAGATGTATACAGACAGTATTAACGAGATATGGTATTCCAAGGAGATAGGACTAATAGCTGCATATTATGATGGAAATAGTTTTGGGAGGAAATAGTTTTGGTGGAATAATTTTTGGAGTTAAAATCGACGACAGCAATGAAATAATAATAAAATTATTGCTTATATAATATTTATTTGTTTTTTATTAAAGAGCAAATTTAAATTCCGTTATAAATTAATTAATATTACGATTTATGAGTAGGTACCGATAATTTAAAATGTTATCAAATATATTATAAGTTTAAAAGGTAAAAATGTATAAACATAAATTTAAAATACGACTTTGTATAAGTATTGCGTGTTTTTAAATAATAATAAAACCTAAAGAATTCACGACACTTTTTATCGCAATCAGAACTTTATTACCCAATATATTATTTTTATTATTAACTTGTTTAAAGGACGAAATTATTATTTATTCAACAGCGTACCAGCCTGTTGGGATCCCGGAGACTTCTCTGGAGGGCACTACGCTGTATATAAAGGCTTTTCTCCATACTATTTTTAGGAAAAACGGAATACATTTACTCCATGTAAATCCCCTGTGAAAGTTTTATTTAGATGTGTATGGCTCAAGCTCTGGTGTATTTGGTTTAAAATATTAATTTTTGAATAAATGCACACATCCTTACACTCAACTTGTGCCTAAATAATCTGCATAATTTCATCAAATAGAATCCTTGATAGGATTTAGCAGAAAAAAATATTATGAAATATTTTGATTCTCAAAAAATGAATAAAATAAGATCGGTGGCGTATTATAGTTAATTTTTCGAGTTCACCTTCGGTTAATATTCCAACCTCACGAATTTCTAAATTTCTAATATTATATAAAAATGGTCATAAAATGTCAAACGTTTCCGGAACCCGAGAAGCATAAACATTTCGTTGGTACCTATTGATTTTGAAATCGATCCGAAGGGTAAAAACTATGCATTATAATGTATTGTGTTATTCTACAATTTCGTTTGTTTACAATACTTTGCGAACTACGGTGAAACCATTAGCCGGGTACCGGGGTTAAGGTAATCTAATATTATCCTAATTTCGCACGCACGTGTCACCACTACTTAACCCTTAATATAGGAATCGACCGTTTCCCGATGGTGCATGTACGCATACTTTAAGCATACTTTTTATTATATATATTATATATAATAACAAATAATAATCGTTACCACGCAATTTCAATTATTTCGGTCAATGACGCAGAAAATTTGATTGAACAGAAAGCGTTTATCGTTATTTATAATCAGGGCTCGGGGGTTTTTAGAGTTTAAAAAAATTATTATAAGCATTTAAAAATTATACAATTAAGCAAAAACAATTGATTAAAATAAAAAAAAAATGACCTAAAATAGGAAAAATTAGGAAAAGTTTCCAAACATTTTTTTTTTTTACATAATAAAGTACTAGACCTTGGTTCAGTTAAAACATTATATTTTCTATTGATCGCACCAGTACACTACGGCAGACAAATACTATTGATAACCCAGAAATCAGTGACAAACAGAATATTATACTACCTATATTAATTAGTTTCTACAAAACAACATTTTAAATCCCTAGTCCGGCTTATAATAAATACTCTGGCATTAAAAAGTTTCGACACAATTTTCAGTAAACAAACATTATTTTTTATTATGCTAAGAAAAATATACGTTTTTCGTTCCTATATAACTTTGACGTCATCTTGAACAAACCTAATATTATATTTATCAATAACAGTTTAATCATTGAATGGAATTAATATTAAAATCCACAGCTATAATTTTACTATAATATCTCATTAAACTAAAATTACGATTAAAAACTATTGTATTTTTACTTATGACCCCCAAAGTACCAACTAGATTCGCTCTCCTATCAGAAAAGATGCTGATGAAGAAAATCTGAGCATTTTTACTGCACTAAAACTTGATGACAGACAAAAAAAAAGTAACACACGAGGTTATTATAGCTTTGATATCTTAATAAACATATAAAACCGAAAATTGAAACCTTTGATGCTAACGTTCTCGGAAACTACTCCTTCGATTGTCTTAATTTTTTTTTAAATGAAAGATTATATCACGGAGAAGGTTCATATCTCAAAAAAGTATATTTAAGTATAATTTAAAGAGGTTTTCACACAAGGATTTTGAAATGCATGATGAAAATCGAAAATTTGTATTTTGCTTATAAATGGTTGCTATTGGTTACAATTATTATTTATTTATTTTTAAATAAATATATTATTATTAATTTATTATTTTATTTTTTATTATTTATTATTAGTTAGTTATTATCAGTTTTTCCTACGTACATATTATACGCTAAATATTCTGGAATAACTGAAAGTGCTATTTTTGTTGAGATATGTATGAATGTAATCTCTGTTTATTTATAGGATTGTCAATGGTTAAGTTGTCAATCGTTACATAATATCTTATAACTAATTAGTAGGAATATGGCATAAACATATTTTTTCAAATAAATTTATAAAAAAAAAACAAATCTTTGGCACAGGCCACCATTGCGATGTTTTTCGTGTGCCTAATATTCTGATAATTCTGAGCGCCGGGTGGGACAGTATATTATATATATTATATTATGTACAATAATTATAATATAATGTTCTATGTGCGTTTTCGATCAAATTCGAGTGTCAATTTAACTTGACATATATTCCACGTTTTTCTTCGTTCTGGTCACACGGCTCTACACATTTCTGTAGTACCTCATCATAACTTTTTTTTTCAATTTGATTTCTTTATTGGGCTCTTGAAATAATTTATAAATATTATTCAGTCTTTCGTATTCATTTCACACTCACTTTAACTACCAATTATATTATTTCGTTCGTGGTGTACACATTATATTTAATAAAAATAGTTTTGTCAAGTACAATTTCTTTCGTATTGACTTTTGTTATTGTTTTTTACATCTATAATAGTTTTGAATGTAAATAATATATTTTTCAATCGGTTGATTTGCATTTACTTATTTAACTATTTTCAGAAAAAAAAGTCACTTACAAAACATATTAATACTATCTTACACAAACGAAAATAGTTTTCAAATCCCAGAATTTAATCAACAATGGAGTAAATGGAAAACATAATTTTTAATTATTGCTCTTCTCGAACAATTTTGAAAAGTGGATTTGAGTAGTTGTCTTCGTTTATGAATTTTTAGAACTTATGATACTTCTATTTTCCCCGAAATTATGTCTACTTATGTCAGTGGACACAAAAATCACTATGACGACGGACCTAATTTATTTCAGATGTCTACAACTACTCACAGTTCCGACGGCGTTTAAAAACAATTTAAATACTTATACATAAAAATCAGTTTTGTTTGTTATTAATTTATTATCCTATATTAATACTTTAATAAAAAAAAATGTAATTTTCGATTCGTAGAATACAAAATATTGGAATGAGTGTAGTGGTTAATAGCAGGTATTCAAAAAGCGTAACTTTCAACTTAACATTAGTTATTATTTCACTGAAATAGTGTAACTCGACTTAGGTAATTTACCAAATTCATTTATAGTTTAATATTTAGCTCAATTGATTATTTTCTTTTTAGATAACCAACTAGTTACAAAAATTATAGTCAACTTACCGAATTTTGAATATTTCCATCTAACGTATAATTGTTTTGTTTTAAGTTTCAATTCTATTATTTTTATCAGTTAAAATCTAATTTTTTTGAACTATTATTTGCAAACCAGGAAATATAGTATAGTGCTGATCTCGAATATTGTTCTTAACATTATTGTGTTACAGGATTTTACAATAAGGGCTAAATTCATGATTTTTTCTTGTTTCTCGTTTACTCTGCCATAATCAATAAGAACTCATAATATCCGTGTGATATTATACTCTTTGAACGGCAAGTGTCTCGACACACGTTGTACTCGTTATCGGAACTCGGCCAAAATTCACTTTATTCGTACCTACACATATTATTATAGACCATATATATAGTTACCTAAAGCTACTAAATTCGGCAATTACCCCACTAAACGGCGTTCCAGCGGGCCGTAAATTCAAACGTTTGTTCAGCAGTAAACCATAGGTGTACACAAAGTTTGTATTATGATATTCACACGCACAATAATAATAGCAACAATAATAATAATAGTAATAATAATAATAATGACAAAGGTAAAGGCGATACGGCAATTTCCCTTAATAAATCAAACAGGTCATGGGCGTGGCGGCCGAGTTGAACTTTTAAGCTCCGATAAAATGTCTCTACCCGGTTGCCCTCGCCCGCCCCCTCCCTACCGCCTCATCTCTCAGGCAGTCTTGTTAGGACCCCTCGTTTTTGAATGAATACATAATTACAAGGTTTCCCCTGCAAATATAAATGGTCTAATTAATTGTCGCTTATCTGACGGTGACGCGCCTCGCCCGAGACTGAATTGCTAATTTAACTCGATGCCATAATTATTATTATTATTATTATTATTATTCCACCGTATGACGGGATGACTGACAGACGAACGAACCGAGTGGATTAGAATTATTATCGAATAATTCTGTTACAATTTTACAATAATAATATGACGATCCCGCAGGTGTTATTTATAAGAGATTGTGACCACAGAAATGCTATATTAGATTTGGTTTAACCGAATGCACATCATAATAATAATAATATACTATTAATATAATATGCCTAGCGCGTATACCTTGTAATGTATACCTTGTGATGTCGATTTACGATCGATAATAATATATAATATATTATCACCGCTGAACAGTTTTCTCACGGAGATTAAAAAGAAAAACACAAACGGATGATTGTTTCCTATACTCGAGAGTACTAATCGTATAATACATTACTGCGGTTTTAAAATTGCATGAAATTTATGTTCTTGAAATATTTATCATTTGCGTAAAGAATAAACATAAAGAAAAATTGTTTATTGTATCCAAAAGCGTATAGTCGTAATAATTCATTAACGTACAATAAGAGAACATTTTTAAATTTTAGATGTAAAGATTCTTTAGAAATAATAATATTTTAGTCTGGCCGACAATCATATTTTATAACGTTTTGGGACGTAAAAAACAAGTACCTAGCGTTTGAATTTTTACTCGCTAAATTTGCACTTTATCAAAAGAAAAAAAAATGTTCGTCGTATAATTAAATATAGCCACTTTTGTGTATTTTCCGTTCGCCGGGCCAGTAATATTTTGCGATATTTAAATAATCATCATGTGCGGTATTTTCTCTCACACATATTATTATTCCAGTGAAAAGTATTATTCGTTATTTTCCTTCTCTGTCACTGCCCGCTCCAGTATGATACACTAACTACGTTGAACGTAGCGCGCCGGTTACGTCAGTCGTAAAATTAAAGCTTACCAGTTACCACGCTTAGACATGCTCGAAAACGCCTTACGTTTTCAACTAACGCATTTCAGACGACATGAACAACTAATTAAAGAGATGATTAATGCACATTTTAATCACAGGGTAGAGTTCGTTTTCTTAAAACCATTTAAGACTAGTTGTTGGATACGGGCCAATGCGTTTGGATATGATAATAATATAGTTATTTCATACTGTGATTGTAATATAGTAATGTATACGGTTTGTATAACATAAAAATTGAAATTATCCTTGTAAAATCAATATTTTTATTTTGCTTTATAGCTATTTACTCAATATCAAAAAGTAGGTCGAAGTATTAGTATATTATGCTTATGTGTATTATATTTTTATAATATATGACTAGGGTTGAGAACTTAATGCCCTAAAAAAATAATTTCTCGCCCTAATAATTTAAAATAATGCATCTATAAAATGCGCATAATTTGTTTTTATTTTTAACAAGTTTTGAACCAAAAAATATTTTTTTATTACATTTGCTTAAAAAGTTTTGAAGGACTGCACGATTTCTAATCTGAAATCCTGAACTTAAAAATGAAAATGTTCATTTCATTTTTCGTCATCGCTAGTGATCTCTATTTTTAAGTTGTAAGGACCGTTACGAAAAATTACAATTAACAATTTTCGATTAGGTAAAATCCTCGTTAGTGCGTCACAAAGTTACTTTTTCAAGTAAAAATCTTAAAATACAATTTTTATAACAAGAAAGTTTAGTGTTAAATGCCCCAAAAACCCCAAAAAATGTTTAAAAACTGAAACATTTAACTTAAATTTGATAATATTGTCAAAAAATGTAAAAGAATACTAAATAAAAACTCCTTATTTTGATTCAAAAATACGCCATGAAACGTATAATAATATTATGTTATAATCCGGGCATCACGTATCTGGCTTTGAAAACATATCAAAGTGCATTAAAATCCCATACTTAAATATAATTTAATTTAATTATTTTGAACGACACTGCGGTGCCTAGGTGTGCTGTATGCGGTATTATTAAAAAACATTTGTAATCTAAAAACAGTCGTTTGCAGAGTATGGTTTTCAGTTATTATTCATCACCGACACAGCGACAACTGACGGCCCACATTTTTCGACGATGGGTTCCGGTCAATTTGCAAAAGTGTTTAGCCGCGGAGCAAAAGTCAAAAGTAAATAGGAAAAAAACGGATACGGCGGCGGAAGGAAATAGTCGAGGAATATAAGAAGAAGTGGCTCTGGTTTCCCCGACGGGCCGTCACGTTTCCGCTGTCATAAAAGTTGGGAAACTCAGAAACGAGCCAAGTGACGTTTTATCCTCCCTGCCACGGCCGTCCAGCTGACCTCAAAAAACAAACGACAACGCCGAACGGAGCAGAGGGACGGGGACGGACGAGGAGTTCCATTATACACTGGCGATCACACACGCGCGCGCGCACACACACACACACACACACACACACACACCCACATGCACCCACATAATATCGGGTACACACACAAACACACGCACCTACACACAGACGCACTCGCGCAAACACACGCGCGCACGAGGTAATATCATCTGGGGACTTCATTACTTTCAGCCCCGCGGGCTTAGACACTGTCCTGCGGCCGCCGCCGGTCGCTCTCTCGACGCGGTCCATTTGCACTAAACAACTATACGCGGAGACTATATTATTATTATTATTATTATTATTATATCCACGACTAGAGCGGGACGACGCGACACACGACGGGTTTCACGGGCGCGTATTTTTTCGCCCTCGTTTTCTTTTCCTTTTTTTTTTCATTCGTTTTTGTAATTTTCCCCGTCCGCCCGCCCGCGCCCGTTTTCCGCACCCGTTTTCCCGACCGTTTATGATTTTCCGACGCGCCCGCCGTGCGTACGTGCGATCGGCCGGCCGCACGTACCGGCATTATCGCCGACCGCGACCGGACACGCACGGTAATTCGCGGCCGGGCTTTGCGTCGTAAACCCGACGAGTAAAGAATAACACGCGAATGTGCAGGATAGAGCCCGCGGCCATAGGCGACCGCCGCCGAGGTATTATCGCGGCGAGTAGTTTTCAGTCACTCGTTATTAAACTTTTCTCCGGGCGGGGCCCGCTTTCAATCCCTTCACCGTTTATAAAATACATATTTATATAATATATTGCTAGGCACCCGCCTCCGAATGTCTCATTTCCCCGGAAACATGCAGTAGTTATCCGCACGTCATTCCTCCTGCAAAATAAAAACTTTCCGTCGATATAATACCTATTATGAATGCGGTTTGACGATTGAGACATCGATCCACGTTATACCTTGTTCGTATACATCAATATTATTTTGACACGTTTTCGGTAAACGATTTCGAAAAATCGGCATTTAAAGTCTTGTTTACCATTACTCGACTGTATTACTTTTTTTTAACATAAATATGTTTTTGGGCTGAACACAACTTTTTTTTTGCGTGGCCAATAATTTTCATATAAAAACCTTACCAACTACCATAGTTATACTTATCAATATTTTATTGCTTATTATTTATTATGATGTGTATCAAAGTAGACGATGCACTATTGATATTAGATATTATAAAAACATATTAATTATGATTAATAGGTTTTCTTTGAAGAGGAAAATATCAAGTAGCATGCTATACGTTTACCTACATATTATAAGCCACTTTTGTTTTTAATTTTTTTCCAGCCTCTCCACTGTGCGTGCAAATTAGTATTTCGATAAATTTTAGAAATATTGTTTCGAAAAATTAGCAAATAAAGTGTTGTTTTATTAGATACTCGATTGCATTAAATTGTATACCTACGAGTCCACTTTCTTCTATAGGTAAAACCTATTTATGTTAACACTATCATACATTAATAAAAAATCGGTTGCTTAAATAACGTTTAGTTTACGGTCCAAGAAAACTTTTGGTTAAATGTCCAATAATAATAGTATAAGACGTTTTAACGGTTTTCAAGACAATGTCTGTAAGAAGATATTTAGATTTTAGACTAAAGATTGTATGTTGAGTTGGCACTCACCTGCAGATCATAGTTTTATAATTTTAATAATTTTATACCATGTTCAAACACTCATATTCTATAATTATAATATACAACTGGATTGTTTGTAAGTATGTAATTATTAAGTAAATCTACATCGAGAAAAAGAATTATTTCATACACTTTTGTCATCACTCTATTTCATTTTTGTTTTATAACAATATTAATTAAATATCCAGTATTTACGAGTTGTATTTGTAAGTACGTACAACGTAACTTTAGAAAATACATTTTCAGACTAATGAAGAGAAGTGCGTGTGTATGTTATACTATATATAAATATACATATTACATATTATATATTCTATCTTAAAACAACTTTTCTCATTTGTCCTTCAAAAATTAAAAAGTATATTATACTACGGAATTCGTCTTAATTAGCCAGGTACGTAATGACTACGCTCATTTTCGTGAAAATATTAAAATTAAAAATTAAAATTATTACAAACGGAGAAATGTCGTGGTGTTACAAGTCCACGCGTGCTGTAGTGCTGCCGCAGGACGAGTAATCAAGACGTATTGTTACGGCGACAATAATATCCTAAAAAATATATTTCGTAAAATGACGCAATGGACATGTTAAAGTCTTAGGGGGGAAAAAAAATGAACAGAACAAAGGCTCGCCGAGACGTGTCCTCGGGTGCGTTTCGGAAACATTCACCCCACACAATATAATGTCGCACGGTTGAGCGGCGCAGTATTTTTCTTTTACGTCGTATAATAGTAATAATAATACACACGCACAAGTTCGCATACTTCGGGAACGCCCTCGCGACGTATCATAAAAGCACGCGAGACGATCGCGTAAAAACCAATGGATGGCGTTTATGATTTGGACGGGGGAAAAAAAAAACAAACGAATATCACAAAAATAAAAGGGGAAAAAAACGTTTTTCGGAAAACGTGTTACCGGGAATATTGCTTTTGGCGCGAGGGATTTTAGTATTTTTTTTTTTCATTATTTCATTCGCTTTTCCTGCCGTGTCGATAAAACCACTCGCGTATAATATATATTATATAACATTATATTATTATTATAAAACACAGTGTAAAATATAACGGCCGGCGAGTGTTGAACAACGGTCGGCCGCGGGACTTGTACAATGTAGGTATATATTATTATGTTACCACCAAAGGCGTGAAAATTGAGAAATATTATTTTAAGTAGTTAACGGCTAGCTGGTAGTCGATAACGAAATAATTGCCGATCAAATATTAGACTGTTGTATACGACGGATATTGACTAGGAAATAACGTTTATGTCCATCATTGTTTTCGGGCAATGACGTATTTTAGAAATATTTTCTAGGTAAGCTGACGATACTCATCCGGACTCTTTCAGCTATAACTGATAACAAATTTCAAATCAATTTGCTTGTATCGATTTATCTAATCAGTACGTACCTACTACTAATAATAACTCATTTTTTGACTCTGTAATATTGTAATATTAAATTTATCATATAACAGTTGAAAATGTGGATCTGCACTATGTACCTATATTTTAAGTTTATACGTTTAAAATTGTGATTAGAACCTATACATAAGCATGGAATAGTTTCGTTAGATCAAAGAGGATGAATGAAAAAAATCATAGCCATTTATCGTATCAGCAGTAGACATCAACATATGAGATGGGGATAGAGACATATATTTTCTTGAAATATAAGGTAAGTAAAATAAGATTTCTAGCATTTTAGTTAAATGTGTTTTAAAATCAAGACGTCCAAATAGTTCAGGAAAATCCGAGACATTAATTAATAATTTTTGCAACAATTTCAATGTTAATAACTAACTTGCATATCTTATCTAAATGCATAATAGCAACAAAATAACACGAGCAACGTCATAACCAGAATAAGGTTTTCTTGTGAACCTATAATTAAAGTTTGTACGAGTAGTTTCTCGGTTATTGAAATGTTTGTACTGAAGGGATAATATAAGTCATTAAAAATGGTTTTACAAAAATATAAAATAGGTGCATGCAATATTGGTTCTAGCACTTCTTATTATTATACTTGACCACAAACTGTAAAATTTGTGAAAGTCTTTAATACTAATCACTAAAAGGTTCAAACCACAATAACTTTAGGGCCAATTATCATGAACTTGCTACTCTTAATACACAAAGCATTAATGATAACTCAAAATCGACTAAAAATTCGAATATCGATTTTGATACGTCGACCGTTTCAGAGAAATTGTCCGCCAAATAATTTGAAAACCCCAAGGATTTTATCATCATACAACTTAACACGAGTAAAAAATAATAATGTCGATAACTTGAAAATATGGCTTTTAATGTTTTCAAAACTCTCAAAAATCATATTTCGAACCACTGCATCGTCGAAGAAAACAACAACAAAAAAGGACGTGAGCGCATGCTTGTTGAATCACTCTGTATATAATATATATATTGTTATATACTCGTACACTATCATATACATATTAGGTATAATATATGTATGAGTCGTACGACTACGCTCGATGAATTACCGCATGCAACTGAGAAGAAAAAGGGGGAAAAAATGTACATCACGCACGGTTGCACGACACCGCCGATCACATATGTCACGGGCCGGTTTGTGTGCACGAACATGATAGTTTTCCGGTCGGCCGAAGTCGTATACGGGAGTGAATTGTACGAGATGACAATGGGATGGGCCGAGTACGAGCCGTTTTGGATGTGGGCTGAAGGGACGAGGTGGTGGGTGCGAAGCTCAAAAAAAAAACCACATAGAAGACGACCCGGCGGCGCGCTCAAAGGCTGAGGGAAAAAACTTTGGAGCGCACACGCTCGAACTGCGCGCGCCGCGTCTAACGTACTGTGAAAGGCGCCGCCGTTTCTTTCGGGTTTCCATTTATTTTTCACCCTCACCGAAGCGACGAGGACAATTTTTTCTCTGACCCTTCCCATCCCGTCTACGCAACAGCCCCGAGTCGCGGAGGTCTAGGGAAAAATTTACTCTCCTCGGCATGGTCACATAATATTACAGTGTTTTTTGTACAGCACTAAAACCAGTCAGTACGCTCGTGGTTCTGCATGGACCAACACCTACTACCGACGACGTTAACCTTGCAAACACAACCGAACGATAATTATTACGGTCCACTAAAAGCTCAATTACTTGTCACTCTCACGCGTCTTAAAGCACAAATCCAAATTATCATATTCTATAAAATTCGAATTTGAATTTCCAGGGACTCGCCATGATATGGTTCTTAAGCGACCGTCGTCGTACCACCACAAAGGGCGTCGCTAGGCAGTTGACGAGGAGGGGACATAAAATATGCCGTCATCAAAAGTTTCATACACACATTGCACGTTGGATGTGATTTTAGCTGCTCCAGATGTATGCGATTTAATATGCGATCGTCACTCGATATTTATTTATTTTTTAATAACTATTAATCTTATTTTAAAAAATTATACTAGGTAAATATATTATACTCTACTGACGGTTGTACAGTAAAACAAATATTTTAGTAGGTATTTATTATACAGTTAACTTATATTATAATATACGCAGTGATGGATTAAATTGAGTGTTATTCAGTTGATGATGTAGTGTGTGCAAACGGAATAAATGTTAAACACGAAGCCAATTAATAAAAACCAAAAGAAACGTAGATTATCGCGGTTAATTATAGCACATCATAGGTACACGCTTTACTTAATTTCATTGTTATATTATGTACGTATTACCGTTTACCCGTCGTTGGCAGGTACGCACATGGGAGAGCGCCGCTCACACAAATCAAATTTCGAGCTTCAGTCGTAAAAATGTTATCGAATTCATCTGATACTGTTAATACCTTCAAATGTCATGATCAAACATATTTACAAAAAAATTACACAGGTATTGGACGTTCCCGGGAAGTTATCGTTTGACGAAGTCGAGAGTACCAAAGTAAGGAGCTCTCAACGAGCATAATATTATTATGCGTATCCGGCCGTAATATGATATAAACAACATTTCGGAGAGTGAATACCATTTCCGTTTTTTATTTTTATTCGATGAAGTAAATAGCAGTAGTAAATAAAAAATAAATCATACTTTTTAGTAAATGGTCAAAGTACTCATTTAGCTGGTAACCATGTATGATTCGATGTTCTGATTTGATTAAGCAAAATGAATAACGATGATACAAAAGTAACGTGTGACCGTTCGCACAGTGTGACCGATCGTGTCGCAAAACATATTAGGTGTTCCAAAGACGGATTAAATATTTCACTCTTTAAATTTAATTTAATTTCAGGAATAACAACATTATGGTATTCGAAGTCCTGGATTTAGAAAACAATGTACCCCTCCCTCTGGTCGCGATTTGTTCCGATGAAATAAAATATAAGCATCTCCTTTCACGTGATCGTCAAATCTGACTGAGTTTAACTTAAATATTGTCGACTCCAATAGTATTGTTGACAATAATAAAGAAAACACTTCGAGTGAAATTCGATACATTTATAAATGCACTGATGCGTTTTACAAACGGAATGCCAGAAATCGTATTGTTTTTGTTTGTTTTCATTATTTTTGGTAATTCAATCGAGTAATTTTTATACGAACACGAATGGCTAAGGCGAAATTCAATTATTATGTTAAAAAGTTCGATTTTCAGTTTCATTTAACACAACGATCGTTCTACAATTTCATTAAAAGAAAATGGCTTTGTAAACATTCACAACTAAATCTAAGTGTTTTCTTTTAAAAATTAATTCTGATTTTCGTGTCAACATTTTTTTCTTGCTATTTTAGTATATAAATACGTATTAGAGTACTGTTCCAACTCATATGACGTATTTATATTATTTTTTATACGACCGCTTCGAGTTACTTTTAAAAGGATTAATCTTAGGCCAAATATTTATTACTTACTTATTGCGCTGTAGTCGCTTGTTGAAACGACTTCGTCCAGTTTAACCCGTTTATCCGTGCGTATTATTCTAAGATGTTTTTTTTTAATTGAACGCACTTCTAATTTGCTAAATGAAAATACTTTTAAACTCGCAGTAACGTAACCGTTTACTAAACTCGTTTCATCATCATAATTCAATATACACAGACGTCCGCCTTTTTACATTTTTTTTTTTTATCTTTGCTCTTGGGATATCATAATATTATATTATAAACGAAGCTTCACTGTCATACACAATTTTTTTTTTAATCACGGCAATCAGAGAGTTTTTAGATCTTTATTTGAGAAATGAACATTATTCCAAGTAATTCTAAGATGGAGGGTGTACCTTAACCTTTCAGTGATGTGCACCACCCATTATCTACAAAAAAAAAGAAATGAATCTTGTGATTATGTCAACTTGGGCCGAGTTGTACGCAAAATTTAAAAAAATAACTGTGGGGTACTACTACATTTTTTTTTTTTTTTTTTTTTTTTTTATTTCATGGTAAAGCTTCAACTGCTAAGGTTATTAGCTTACAAAAAATATTAGTTATAGGTACAAAATTTAGTGTTATTAGACAGAGGTTCTTAAGATTAGTTTATACATGCCGATTTATAATTGATTGCACTGTAGAATGAGATGGGTCCTTAAATTAGGTTGTACATATTGGTTAGTTTGAGGAATGCGATTACTTGGTTGGTGTTGTCCTGGGTTGGGCTGAGGGCTTCGTACAGGTTATCGGGCAGTCCCAGACTCTCTCTTGCCTCTACTACAGTTTTAATAATATTCATATTAAATATTTTTTTTTTATTTATAAACATGCAAAAACAATATGTTATTTTATTAAAAAAAAATTATTTTGTTAAATTAGAGTAATAAGTATTTCGTATAATAAGTCTAAGAGACTTATCTATGTTAAATATAGTACTTTTTTAACTATCAAAAATCACTAATTTTTCTTAAAACATTGATCAAAACTTAAGCACGATCCTGTTCTACATATTTTAGTGCGGGCAATGAAAAATGAATGCATTTTAATCAATTGGTAAAAACTGTAAACAATACTGACACTAATATACTAAGAAAATACTAAACACTTCTCAATGTATTGCACTTTTACGGTAAAGCAGTTTAAAAACATTTATTTTCGTTTACGAGATGTTTTACTGTCCCAAGTAAATTATACTTACTGTTTATAAGTAAAATATTTCAGAGATTTATTTACACAACATAATATATTATTGGAAAACACTTTTGAACTTTGATTCGCATAAAATAATATATTTTCATTTTATAGATTTCCGGAATATAAAATTTGAAATTCTTATACTTCTCTTTTTTTTTATTCTATATAAAGTCGAAGAGAAATAAATATTTTTAATTTCCTCTGCTTAAAATTATTACAAAGTTTGCGGTTGAGATACCTTTACATTTTTCACGAAACCCCACAAATTCCAATTGTATTTTTAATAGGTATGATTTAGATTTTGTTTAAGAGTTGTATTATAAATAATTCATGACATAATCCGAGTTAGGGGTACAATTGAAACCGACAATACGATTCATACTGTGGTATTTCGCATACAATTTGATTAAACAACCCAAAGGGGAAAACTTCTCGTTTATAATATTAGTTTCATAAATAAAAAAACAAATCATCACAATACTCGTTATTATTTAAATTATGTGTAATCGTTTAAATCACCGAGTCTAATGTCGGAATATTATTACAAATATAACTATGCTATTTTTTTTTATCAAATGTTGACTCCGAGACTATTATCTATATAGCACTGAGTGATCCATTTAAATGCAAGACACTCATTATTTCAAAAAAGTATTAACGTTTTTGAAAATATTTACGTCGTGGTTTGAAGTAATTGAAAAACAACATTTTATTGAAAATTTATATTTTTTAAGTTTTTACTTTTTTGAATGACAACTTTTGGTTTAAATTTTATATTATTGTTATATTTCATTTTATAAAGCAGAACATTTTCCTGGGTATTTCAATACACACAAATCAAATTTTGGACTAGCAGTTCATGAGTTATAAGTATTATTTAATTTATATTATTAAATTATTTATGAGTTTAGTGGAGTGGTGCGTGGTTACGACGCAGAAATGTTGGTCCACTACCCCCTCATCTAAACTTTAAATACTTATAACTCATGAACTACTAGTCCAAAATGGAATAAGGATAAAAAATAATAAAATAAATTAACATTTTCTAAAAAAAAATGTTGTTTTGCAACGATTTGAAACAGCGTGATAAAAATATTTTCAAAAATGTGAATGCATTTTTGAAATCACAAGACGTGTCTTACGTCAAATGGATCACCCGGTACATAATAATATACGAGTAGACTCATATTTTATTTTTTACCGACTTATTTGCGGATAGTACGGTCTTCCTGCAGCCGTAGCCGACACATTATCTCACGCCCGCCGACGCGTGTAAACACATTTTATCCCGTGGCCACGTAGGTACTTGGCCCAGCCACAGTTTTCCTGCTCGCGATAAGCATAAACAGAATCCGATCTGAAACCGGAGGTTGGGCCGAAACAAAAGCGATATTCGCGAATCGTTGTCTTGCACATGTGCTGCATAATATTATTATTCTCGGTATTGTTGTTAACGTTCGAAGTCGTTTGAAATATTTCACAATAATATACGGTGAATTATTTCACGAAAACGCCGAACATTTGATTTTCATTAAATATTTCATTATTTGGCCCTGCTGCCTTACACACGCACAAGCCATCCACCGATTTAAGAGGTATTTAGATAGCAGTGATATGTTGTTATCATTCTTCGACGTGCAATCACTATCACACATTCAATTTATTAAACAAAAAATAACTTTTAAGTCATTGAACTATGAAGTGTTAATAGGGCAATACAGGTACAGTGTACCCGGTACACAGTACTTAAATACCTAATCATATGAGTCCACTGTGTTTTTCTTTATAAAATATAAATTGTTCAATTTAAAACGGTAAGACACAGTGCCCGAATTCATGGAGTGTCCTGAAATTTATAAGAGGAAAAATATAATACAACTGTCATAAAAAAAGTGTGCAATATTGCAACCGGGACACAGTAAAGTTGAGATACGAGTAGATACAATTACGGAAATCGGTATAACTAGTATGAATGAGATTAAGGTGACTTAACCCTTAAGCAAGCGCGTGGGGGTCTAGTTGACCCCCATCAAAAATAAAACTCATATATTAAAAAAAATACGATATGTTTATATTTCTATTTTTAGAAGATGGTTTGTATGATAATGTTGATTCGATTTTCGTAAAATAGAAAGTTTTAAACATGTAAAACAGCTTCAACATGGGCTTCAACATGGGATTGGGTCATATTTACCCCCACGCGAGTTGTACCGTCACAAATTTTTTTGTGGACTTGTATTTTCATAATGATAATTATATATTATATACACATGGCTGATTGTGCTGATTGTGATTTCGGAATAGTTATAAATATAATACCTAATAAAATGTTTTGCATAATAATAAGATTTAAAATTAAACTAAGAAAAATGGTTCTATAGTTGAAATACACAAACAATGTATAAATACATGACACATTCGAGCTCAAAGAAATATAAGAAAAATTAGTGTAAAACAAATTCTGTTCAAGTAAAAATTTTTTTTTGTTGTCCAAAAAATAAATTTTTAAGTTTAAATATTTTTTTTACAAACCAAAATTTTAATATGAAGTTGTCAAGTTTTGTTTTGTTTTTTTTTTTCGTAATATAATTTTTAGTAACTAACATAGGTTTGTGTTTGTGTTTATTTTTATTTTATTTTTTATTATTACATTTTTATAAATATTTATGTATCATATAGTAACCAGTTATGTCTTCAAATTTAAAAAAACGAACTTTCTGTACTTATGTTACACATGTTTAGAAATGGGGTCTGATAGACCCCCACGCGACTATGAACGTTAAAAAGAGGCACGCGCCTGCTTAAGGGTTAAGTGAGACTATAGAATTAGAAATTAATGAGCCTGTGGATTTTATAAATACTAAAAAAACTACATGATTATCAAATGAATATGTTTTAGTTATTTTTCTTTGATTTTCGTCATTATCATTGAAATAACTAAATTTATACTGTATTAAATATAAGCATGAAAACTATGATCTGAATATGAACATATAATATTTCGCATTCATTATTTATTTTAAATTTTGATGGGTTGTAATAATAAAAATATCACAGCAATAGATTCAGTATTGCTAAAAAAAAAGTTTAATATAAAACTAAAAATATTATAAATAGAAAATAAGACGTTAAAAGTATATCGATGAAGTAGTAAATTTGTTTAATTATTTTACGAAAGAACAAAAAATTTAAAAATTGTTATTATAAAAATTGAAATATATACTGATTTGAAATATATTCCAAAATTGTACGATTCATGGAATTTTCAAACACTTGTGATTATTATATGGCTTTGCATATTTTGCATAAATATATTCTGAGCATAGATCACATGCAATATTTCCTCAAACTAATCACTAGTCACTGTGACCCTTATTATTAAAATGTGCGAGTGGTATGACATAACCGCACGGTTTTTTTATTATTTTAAATATTAACTAATACACTTCATTTAATCGAAATCTTTCAATTCGATCAAGGCCTTAATATTCTCAACTTAATTATTTCATGCCATACCCACTTAAACAAACAATACGTATAATGTTTATCAGACGTAAACCACTTTAGTCTTTTATAAAACACTACCTACAAATTAATATTATAATATGTACATTTTTATACCGATTCATTTGTTTGTACTGTGAGTTATATTATTATGTGTGAGAAGTTGTTTTATTTGTAGTTTATTTTGTTCGTTCAATGACCGTAATCTGTAACCTAAATATTAAATCGCAAATTCATGTGTGGGAAGTATCCGTATATCATCCATAAGTCATGGCCGGGGCGCCCAGAATTGTAGCATATTTATATTTGTTTGTTTAAAAAATAGCTAGGTAAGACACGAATTGTAATCTCAGTCTATTGAATGTGTAGGCGAAATTTCATTTTGCATATTTTTGCATAAAATTTGGAACATTTTTAATTATAACGCATATTTTAGATATTTTTGTAAATATAATGCATAATATGTAATGACAAAAAAAACCAATTTCGTTAAAATTATTACCTTACGAAAAAATACGTAAAAATTATGAAATTTCGCAGTTTTTTTGATTATTAAATTCATAAAAAAATTTCTATTCAACAGAATTATTTCTATAAGTTTTTCTAGTCCAACTAATTTTTTATGAGCGTTTGAAATTAGACATTGGATATTTTCTGTAAAATGTAATTCATTCTACTGCATTATTAATGGTAATATATTATGAATGATTTTAATTGCAATAATATCATAGAATACACCTTAGTTATGTAGACTGGCAGACCGCTCACTGTAAGTTTTTTTTAATTAAAAAAAAAAAAAAATGTACTTGAAAATTCAACTAATTTTATGAGCGTTTGTAATTATTAACAATGGCAATATAAATATAATATAAGACATCCTAGCAGCCTAGGACCGTCTCCGCTCAGAATCGTTTTTCGTATACAATGATAGTCTATCATTGAATTCAAATTTAAAATACCATCCATTACAGTGACCCACTCGACACCTACTGTACAGCAAAGCAGTACCCACTTGCCGACCATTTAAAAAATATTATATTGAAGCATGTTCATAATATTTGATAATATGAATAAAATAAAATACGATTTAAGCAATTCATGTATGATTCAGACATACAGTCACTGTTTACTGTTCAGTGATTTGCTTCATATACATATTATATACGTATAATCGCTGGAAACATAATAAAATATATATACAATTATTTATTTTATGGTTTATAATTTTTTTTTTTATACTTCAACTGTATTTTTAAACATTCATAAATCCAAACTTTCAAACATTTTTAAGGCATTAAAAATTATTTTGCTCTTATTCTATTTGAGTGCGATTAATATTCCAAAAAAATATTTGAACTTTCAGGGGTGCATGTTTTAAAGGATATAACGACATTTAAAATAATAAAATATACCATGAAACAAAACGTTTAATTTTGTTTTATTCAAATTTGAATGATGTTTACGAACATTTAAGAACATTGAATAAAATAATTAAACTTATGGATTGTAATTAAAAATGTAATTTTGGACATGAAAGTGACATTATTTTATGGTTCAGTGAACAGAAAAAACGAACTTTTTAACTGTGACTTAAGTCCGTGAGTCATGGCGTATGGATTATTAAAAATAAATATATTTTTTTAGACAAAAAGATACTTCTGGATTTGAAAATTAAACGAATAAATGGTCTCAAAATAAAATATTCTGTGTATACATTTAACGACACGTAACTATTCAAATCCGAGGAGAAGTTCATTTACATTTATTTAGCTTGATATACCCACCAAAATTCAAAAGTAAACATTTAAAACAGCGAAATTGGACTATCATTGGATGTTTGTTTATTTTTAATTTCATGCGTTCCACGTTTACATTTAGAATGATTTAAATAATTCTCTATAGTATAAATTTGCAAAAGATTTATGCTAAATGAACGCAGCAAGTTCGGTGATGTTTGAAAATATTTTTTTTTGTGACATTTCAATTTTCCCGAATGACGGAGTGTACATAACAAGATGAAAAACAAACACAATTTATTTACTATTCAACCCGCTATGTATATCCAACTCAATCAAATTCATTCATGATCCTGCTAAGTTTTTCAGCATAACTAATATGCAAACTAAACAAAAAAATTACAGTAAATAGGTACTACATTTTTAAAATTATATTTAATTGGCAACGCTTTGGTGAATCGGCAAGGTAACAGATGTTGTTAACGATTTAAGTAATTCACAAGCAGTAAAGTTATCAAATTCAATTTTATTCTCAAATTTACAAACATTTATAATATAATAAGCTGAACACACAATTAACTTTTAAAAATGTCAAAAATCACTAAAAGATGTAATTTGATCAAAAGAAACAGTTCGACATCAAAGAAAATCTACAAATCAGCCGACAAGTTTGATTTTTATGCTCGTATAGTAAAGTTAGTTATCCTCAGAAAGTAGACACGGACGGTAAGCGAAACAAAAAATAAATAATAATTGTTTACGAAAATAAAAATTTTAAACTGTAAACGTTTTGAAACAAGGTTAATTTAGTCTGACTATTCACAATTATTATAACTGTAATACGGACGATAATAACTCTGCAGAATTGGTGTTATTATTGGTTTTTTTGTTGTTGTTGATATTAGTCATATTACCTACCAAAGGTTGTAATATATTATAAAAAAGTGATCCTTAATTATTTTTAACACCGCGGCTCGCGCGTTTCGTCGACGGTCGTGTCCAAGTACTGGGCTTGGCTGAAGGCGTCGAAGGAACATTCGGACCCCAAGCTGAAAACCAACAACGTCGCAAGTTACTCGTCGCGTGGGACTCGACCATCCGGTGCCGGTGTGCCCGTTCAACGAATGCCCGTCGGACGTCATCGAACCGCTGGAAGGCGACTGGATCGACAGCGCCAGGAACGTCTTCTACTACGGTGACCCGACTTGCCGACCGATCGTCCTGAACAGGTCGTGACAGCCGTGTCGCAGGACAAGCGCCTACCAGGAAATACCGAACGCGGGACTTCAGTGATATATTACGCTCGGTCCGACGAACCGCTGTACGAGTGGTTTTTCAAAAACGACTCGTTGTCGATTCCGCCCAAGCGGATGTCCCCATTGGACTGGGAAGAGGTGTTTGGCCGGAATCCGAGTAGCACCTCCCAAAATCCATTCTAGGTATACATAATAACCGTCTAGGTTTTTTAAGCCTACACATTTCGAGTCTTTTTTTCGTAAACGGCATGAGTAATATTATTATATTTTGTTATCTTTGAACTCACAAAAGGAAGACAAATTCGTCGTCGATCCAAAGACCGTCGTTGTCGAGCATTATAGGGAGGTATAAGTGAACGGCCATAGTTGAAACAAAAAATAATAATCAATTTCATAAATATAAATTGTGTCGTGCACTAATAATATTATGAAATGTATTAACCCACAGCAAACTCGAAGAAAAAAGGGACTTTTGCAAAATACTTGACACATATCAAGAAATGTTTAATATAACGACGCACTTCAAATGGAATGAAAAAAGTTTATTAACAGGCGACACTATACCTGGTTCCGATTTGTGTATCGATTGGTAACTATAATAATTTATTGTCAACGTTTGCTGATCGTAGTGTTTTGTCCTGAAAAATATTTTATTTCAATGTTTAAGTATAACACTGAAGTGGAAATCGAAGAAGCGCGTTTTGCACGTTGCTGGCTGATAGTCGATTGATTGATTACTTTTTGGCGTTCGGGACATCAAAATAAGATAAGCATATAATTCTTAAATCATTGTGCGTTGATCTTTCTCACATGTCCTGCCCGTGTAATGTATACCTCGTTCTTTTATTTATCTGCAACCATTCGTTCCAGTCGAATGCAGCGTACCGGATATGCCAGTCGAAAAATTAAAGCATTATTATATCATTCTCAGATTGGCTCGGAAACGCCTTCGTTCGTTTTCAAGTAACGCGTTTTAGATGACACGAACAACCAATTATAGATATTATAATTAATTAATATTTTAATCGCAATGGCGTTTCCTCAAACATATTATATAAGACTAGCTGCTGGATGCGAGTCAATGTGTTTTGAAATTATATTATTTATAGTTATTACAATAATAATTATTATTTGTCAAGCGAAGTACTACGGATTCGTCACATATCAGTTTCAATTTATAGAGTTTGTTAAACACTACAAATCTATAATATTATTATTATTTGTTGAAAGGAAATTAAATAAAAGCAATCCTTCGTTTGATCGTAAATAATTGTGAGTCGACGCATATACGATGAAAAAAATAATAGGCATGATATAAAAGGCATAATACATACGAAATATCAGCATAAAAATATAATATAAAATCCATAAAAATTATTCAAACATATTACATAATATAACCTGCGGTATTATAACATCATTGTGAACTATTATATTATGTTTGGGTTCACTGTTCTGTCAACCAGAGTGGTACACGCCGGTTAACGTTATTACTTGTTTTTCCTGTTGGCAGTTTTATATGTTATGTAAATCGTTAATTTCATTAAGTGCACACTATGATAGTTTTCATGAATAACACGACATTGTTTCAAAATTAAGTATATTACAATGTACAAAACCCGGGTTGAGATGAAAATTATTTATCAGAATTTTTTTTTTCTTCAGTGATCACATAAATATTTACCTATACCCGTTTACAACAGGTAAGTATATACTTACTTATATCGATTTTGAGTTACAAAAATATAAAATATAAAATATTAATACATAATATAATATCAAACATTTGTGCGATTTACATCAAAACCATAAGCTGATAACCCTAAACTTACCGGGATTACAAATACAATGCGATTTCCTTTTGAACGATTCCGAGATTATGACAGGGTATTTTGTAAGTATCAAACAACAAGGTCCACAGATGAAAAGTTGCGTTTTGACAACTCCACTCCTGTTTATTATATTAGAAAACTTTATAGTAAAGTATACACAACTGCGGACCTTCATAAAAGGCCGAAAAAAAACTTTGCAAATTTCTAAATAAATATTATAACTTTTATTAAAGTAAAACTATGTCGAGTAAAGTTTCATATGAACTATTGTTACTTATAAAATGTAAGGGCAAAAAGTGCATCACACTGATTTGGTAACTGAAAATCGTTCATCATCACAGTGTTCATAATCGTATTAATATACCATATTATTATATTATTATTATTGTATTATTATATTATTTATATAATTAGGTTTTTCCCTTGTTAATTGTTAAATTTACTTGTCAAAAAATGATCAATATTCATAAAAAAATAAACCTGGAAAATTCACTGCTCTATAGTACTTTTTGAGTGTACATCGACATTATTCAAGTAACTATGAATAAATGTGTTAAATTTAAATTCAATTTATAATATTATTGTTGTATACGGTGGAAATCGGTTATGCGCGAAAACGATCTGTCGTCTTTCATTTTTAAGGAAATCATCGCTTTGTTCATTTTTTTATTAATAATATTATGATAGTTTGAACTGATTTTTCCAAAAAAGAAAAATGGAATGTAATAAAAACTATGGTTATAATAAAATTATATAATTTTAAAATTTAATATTGTCAACTGTTCTTAATTGTTAATTCAATACCGTGTACTTACTGAAGAACGAGGTGAAAATAGGACCGTATAGTATAGAAGGCTTAAAATTAGTCTAAATATTTAGAAAATGTTTTTTTTTATATTATTATTTAATTAATTATTACTATAGCTATTTACAAAAAGTTTCAAGTTGCGATACAAATAATATTAGTTGATCTACAACAAAATAACTATAACCATAATAGAATTTGTTTAAATATCCAATTTCTTAAAAACTTAAAATTGAAATGTTTATTAAAAAATCGTTAGTTTTTGATTTCAAAAATAATTTCAAAATCTTACTCAAACTCAACTGTTATCACAAAAAAACAAAATAGCTACTAAATATAACTGTGGTATTTTCAAACTGTTATAAGAATTACTTATGAAAGATTGTGTAAATAATAACTGTTCAAGATTATGTTCGCTCGTAAAACAAAAACTGAAATATTATTAAATTTAATATGTTTACGACTGTAAATAATGTCAAAAACAAATGTATGCAAGTATACATTTTTGGTGAAAATTTTAAGTCTTATCGATGATTACAACGAAAAACAAATATCAATTTTTTCGGGTATGAGTAATATATAAGTATAAGATTATAGTTTGAGTAATTAATATTCCATTAAATTTGATGTTTTTCCCTATTAATTTGAAGAAAAACTGTGCAATTTTTGATTTTAACATTTCAAAGTACAAATTAAATCCAATTCGCTGCCATAAGCCATTTTCTACTATAATATTATTAGCGCATTTTCCGCAACAAATAAAATAAATGAAAAAAAAAACACACATCATTATAAAATAAAGAAGACATTCATCGCTGTGCTATGGACCTAACAGAACACAATTATCGAATTATTTTCATAATAATAACTAAGCAAATACTTAACTAAAATTGAGTAGTATCTACTTGAAAAGTGTTTAAGGACGTTATTATTATAAAAATAAACTCTAAGACCTATAGAAAAATATATATTTTTATAAAAATAAACAAGGAGGAAAACAAGTTGAAGAAATAATAGTTATATCATTTGTATAATATTATATATATTTCAACATTTTATTTTTCTCTGATATTATTCCATAAGTATATTTTGTTTTAATATTTTTAATGAATGCATTTGATACAAAATTGTTTTCAAGTTAAAAAAAAAACTTACTAAACAAAAAAAAAATATATATCTTTAGATTTTAAATTCCTATATGGGATATTATATTTTTATTGTATATATTATTAATATTTACGGAAAAATAGATTCAAAAGGGTCGTTTTGTATTAATTTTTAAATTTTTATTGGAGAAAGAATGTTACAATATCCTTCTGAAACTGTAATGGTAGGGCTAACAGAACCCAACCATTACAGTATTACAATGTGATCAATTTATTATTTATTTTTTATTATATTATACGCCTCACCTGTTTGGCGAATAATTTTTCTTTTCACATACACTATTCAAATATTTCGATTCAAACTAAAAGGTTAATACTGAATCATATTAATATCAACTCCATATTTAATTTAATAAAGTATGCATGCCATAGAAAATCATTAAAATAAAACAAAATTGTTATACACGAATAAAAAAAAAAAAAAAACATCAACAATGGATATCATGACGTGTTATGAAATACACATTTAATAAATATTCACATAAGGAATCCCAACTAAAAATGTACTAAATATTTAAATTTTTTGTGAAAATATTTTTTTTTTTGAAAATAATGTGAAGTATAATATTATTAGTTGAATTCGAGGCTCATGAGCAAGCTGATTTATATTTAATTTTGATATTTTAAACTTTAAACAGTAATAATATTGCTGTAAATCTGCTTAAATTAATATATAATAACTGTCGCAGATTACGATTACGCTTTCGACTAATAAAATAAAACACACACACACACACACACACACACACTTTCGACTAATATATTTAAACTTCATAACTGTTTTGTTCCACAATGACCACATCACACGATCACTGGCGAATAACCCATTTTTGTAAACTCATTTATCTTAATAGCTTAACCAAGTTTTCTTTGTTGCTACATAATCGTTTTCAGCCAACTAAAATGTTCAAAACAAAGATATGAATTATAAATGTTTTCTTGACCTAGTTAAGTCACATCATGTACATGTGGCAAAATATCTTTAACTTATACGTCATATAATTATACGACCGATGCTTTTCCTATTAAATATTAATGCGATACGCTTTATACGGATTCCTCGATTTCGAGGCAATATAGTACATGTTTCGAATGTTGCCGAGTACAAACGATTGCATCTCTTATTTTTAAACATTATTTTTTTATACGAATTGCAATAACGATAATATTTAGAACTACCTTTATATGCTTAAATCGTATACGAAAAAAAACAGTGTTTTCCGTGCCATTCAATACACACTCGGGTCAGTAAAAAAATTTAAAATCGATATATTCCAACACCACAATAATGTTAAAGGTAGGTAACAAATATCACTTTCATCGTTTTGTAATATTACACAACCATACATAGACAGTATTATTATTTATTACTAATGTGTGCTGCGGTCAAGCATCGTCCGGTGTCGCTAGCTCCCGGATGGGTGACCACGCGAGTTTTTAAAAAAAATAAAATAAAATATTAATACGAGTCAAGAAAAAAACTTATTTTAAAGTATCGAATTTGTGATAACTAATAATTATTATACAGTCACCTATTCCAATAATAATGATGATAATAATATGGTCGTAAAAGCTGTTGTCATTAATACAGCACCAAATTATTTGTACACTAGGTACTTGTTTATACATTTTATAATTATAATTTATTATACAATGCGACCTTTATTTTTTTCCCCTCACAGTATTTTACTTTTTGCATAATTATTTACCACAATTTTTAAATGGTGGTTGTAATATTTTTATATGTAGGTATATACATATTTTCGTTTTTATTTTACATCGGAATCGAACGTGTCGTTGTGTGTTTGAAACACGAAATTCGTTTTAATATTAATGTTAATTACGGTTACTACCTACCATACCTAACACAACACGCACACACGCAGTAGGGAACTTAGCAATTGTAAATTATGATAAAGTGTAGGTAGATAATTATTATTATTTTAATTTCAATAACAATGGCAGCGTGTCGTGAAACTTTTAAAGTTTTCGAAAAACGTCTTACGCGTTTATGACATTACCTAACTAGTTTATAACTTCACATTGAGTGTGTGTGTGTGTGTGTGTGGGACGATCAATCCAATACCGTTTGGTGACAATTTATTTCGTACGTCTGAACTATTCTGTACGTCTTATCGCAGAAATGACAGAATGAAACACATCTCGCAGCAGTATGTGTCCTCGAGGACTTATCTAAAGCGAATGAAACATAGATAACTGTGTGTCGTATAGTACTTGTAATGGACGACACGGTTTGCGTGTTACTCGCGGAGAACGTATTGTTAGTTAACAATTTAACATATACTATCGTAACTCATCAATGTGTTTTCTTCGTTAACTCTCGTGCCCGTAACGTGTGCGGAACAAACACGACCTGCGAATCCGGATATAATAATTTAAACTTTGGATATGGTGGTCGGCGAGACGTAATACACACGCAATCGCAGTTGTCACTATAATAAATATAGGTTGTTTGAAATGTCTCCGAATCGATTATCCCGTCCACACTTCAGATATTTTAGTTTATTCTCGATTTATGAGAAGCAGGTCTCCGCTCAGTATCGTTATTCGGCAGTTTACTACAGTCATGAACAGAGTTGTGATAGTGTGAACATTTGATAAATCACTGTGTACGTTGTCACGCCGTCTTCGATTAGTTTATGAACGCTGGTCATGAACGAAGGAGGTTTGTGCAACGATAAAACAATTTATTGTTTTTCGTCACACGTGACTATACGCACGAGACAGGTAGAGCGATACGGTTGGGACTTGTTAAATCCGAATTTTGTGTTCAAACGAGCTGTATGATGATAATAATATTAAATTTGTACCAACTTGGGTACATATTTTTACATGTACCTACGTTTTACATAATATTACAGGCCAATTTAGTTGTCAACACCGCCGACGAGGACCAGCTATGTGGGCAACGAGTGCGTATGGCGGATTTACGTAGTCCGATGAAATTACAATGTCGTCCGCGGCGGTAGTGGTCGTCGAGACGTCATTTGCAAAACGACTAAGGTCGTCGTCGTCATCGCGTATGACGTTTAAAATCGAGCACGTAATGAGATGTATATATAATATTATTATGTATCTCGACGGAGTGCCGAACGTCCGGTTAGGGTCACGATAGCGGCGACCGCTGGTTCTGAGACGCCATATTCTGATATAGCCATAATATAGTGAATTTAGTTTAGTTTACATTCTATAGGCGTGTGGATATAAGATAAAACATGATAACCGAATAACCACGGTGATTTTCCGGCGCACACACTCGACTATGCGTTTTAAGTCGGACGTGTGAAAATTCCGCAGCCGGGGCAGAGTTTGAACACCGCTCAGAATAATAATTAACAATCAGCTGCTGACGGGGCGGTCGTAACCACTGCCCTGTATAGAGTATACCCAGCGGTCGAAGTGCGGCTCAAAATAAATGGACTGATGGAAAATTTAAATCATAAAAAGGGGAGGCATGTCATCTCCCATCTGTAACCCTTCCTCGACCACTTCGACCACCACCCAGTATAACCACGACGGATCGTCGAACCTCACCGCTTATATTCAATATAATATTACAAAGTGTTAAGCCGAGTTCACGCTACATGTCGTGGAGACAGTGTTAAATGTCTTGACAACGTGTTACCGACATTTCGTTAGCTACGTCCTCTGTCCAGCTAGAGGACGCGCACCCCCCCCCCCTTCGTCACTCTGTCATCGAAACCCTTATAGCCGGGCTGGGGATGCGCAACAGAAGAAACAATTTTCGCTGTGCGTTCTCTCGCTGCAGGACAGATTTGCACACGTATAGTTTTTGAATTTTGAATTCTGAATACGCTGAACACGAGTACTCTACTGCACGACACGGTGTAGTGTGCACACTAGGGTATTTTACGACACGGTGATCACCATATGATTATGCGCATTCGCAGTATTGCATCATCGCCCCAACGACTTCTTCTTCTTCTTTTTCTTCTTCTTCTTGCGGAGTGTGGTTCGCTATACGTTAGAGATTCGATTTTATTCTGGCGATTATAATATTATATGGCATTTTGAGCGTATTGATTGTACGGTTTTATGCCTGTAATAATGCGTGGCACATGCAAGTGAACGTCGCACAGTTCGAACAACTTTTAACCACGCACAAGATAACCAAGTGTAATGTACAAGACGATTATTTTTCAAACGGGAATGAAAAGTTTAAACGAATGTGACGAACATGGATATTAATCTCGAACGTGTCACCACGCCGCCGATCGCGTATGGCAAACAAAACTTTTGCGCCAGACCGATAAAAAGATATATATATTTTTTTTCAATATCGCCTGAAAATGTAAAATAAAATGTTCACTATCGTTTAAAATTACTTTTGCATTCATCACTCTATATTATATATACACTCGTATATTTCATATACCATCTCTCTACTTGGCACCCCCAGAGTACAATATAAAAGTCAAGGGTTCTTGTCCTTATTTCTGTTCATATTTCATCTCGAGAAAAGTCACCCGTGTCGGATGTAATTTCTCTTTCTTTCACACCCTATCCGTCTGCTGCCTCACTCTTTATTCCCTCCCACCGAATCACGCTCACTTTCCCCACTCCTGTCGTTCGTTCTGACCTCCTCCACACGGATACATACAAATTTCGGTTCGTCACAAAGCGCAGAAACCAATCGTGAAAGCTTATTTTTTCGTCTGCATGATCGTTACTTTTTTATTTATCTAAACGCTGCCCGTAGTAATAGCGATAAAAAACGGTCGGATTCCAAGAACACGTGTGTGTTTATGAAAAAGTTTAAGGAAAACTCTTAAAAACGAGACACCTATCTTTGCTTTACCATTGAGTTAGACGAATTTAATTTAAACGAACCATACAAACATGAGTTAGTCCGACGGTAAAACAAATGGCTGTAATGAAAAACAAGTGATACTTAGTTAGTTATATGGTAAAAAAGTAGGTACTCACTATCGACAAAATTGAACATATTATTAACATGTATGTTTTTATTTAAAATTAAATCACATATTAAAACTGTATTATATTATGACAGTTGGTGAAAACATAGTGCAATTTATTAATAATTTTAAAGAATATTTTATTAAGATGTTTGATTCCAACCGCAGTGCTTGAACCCTGTTTAAACTTGAATTCATTTAAATGTTCCATAAATTGCGTTGAGTTTATTTATTTTATCAAGTAATAAACAAAACTGATAAAATATTATCATAAAACCCGAAAATTAATTGAAGTGTTTACAATATTATGGTGTATAACTGATAAAATGAATTTTAATGTACATAGACAAATGTAATTAATTTAGAACCCAAAAAGTACGTTTCCTAATAATTGGGAACACAATTTATATACTCATACCGAGATGAACAGTCATAAGTTTAAAAGTGAAGTGTAATTTTTATTCCTTTGAAAAACGGTCCTGCGTAAAACTGTACAAACAAGAATTGAAGAACGAAAACTTTCTGAAATTTTGTTAAATAGAATTACGGCGAAAACCATACTTTATTTTGAAAAATAATAAATACGAAGCTGATCGTTAATGTTATATAAAGTACAGGAGTAAAGCTCAACTTTTCCAACGTGCAATCGACAACAATTTTCAGTTTTGAAATACCAGAAAATACGCCTGGTTCGCATAATAACGATTTATTATTATGTACGAAACTCAACGTGATAGTATTTGAAAAGGGTAATAAATTGTCGTGTCTGACCACGATAATATTATACACGTTTTAGAAAAATGAAATCATAAAATTACGTCGATAATTTATTGGTCGATGATTGACGGAAATTGTGGCCGATTTCAAGAACGAGAGGTATATACAAAAGCTCAGTTTATGAATCAACTGTAGTTTTCCATCGTTAAAAGTGCGATTAGTGAGTGGCATTTTATACTTACAAAGTTATTTATTTTGACGAAACATTATGACATAGCTGATTATTTATTAATTTGTATTATTGAACCATAATTCACTTTTATATTTGGTTATTGTTTCTTTGATTCGATTGTTATGTTCTGTAAATGATATATTTTTATCTTGTATAACACTATAAATCCAGTTTTATAATAGAGTATTAGTTATCTGACTCGAGTTGGAACTTTTAAATTGCATACAATTTTTGAAAAGGCACGCTGAGATAATGTGCAACTTTCTAGTGTAAATTCAATTTGTTTTCGGTTGTATTGTATTATAAGTATCATTTTATCAAAATATATTTGGGACGATATAATTTAATATTAAACTCTATAGTTGAACGGTAGTCGATAGTGGAACAATTCTAAATTATATAATTCCAAGCAAACAATGTAAATTTAATTGAAAATGTTTTAATTACTTAATAAAAATTAATGTACTTAATAATATTTTTATAAATTTGAGGTAACGACTCGTTTTTGTTCCATTATATTGATCAATTAACGACGACTTTTATAATGTATTTTACATACCAAACGGGCACTACCTTTTCGTTGTCCCTGGTTGAAGATCGTCAAGAGTAGCCCCCGTAAGCAGTCGATTTTCTTTTTCTTTCTCCGAGTCCGTCATGTTCACGAACATGGAGTATAATTGGCATCACAAATCGCGACCACGCAGAGAGGTATCGCTGATGGGAGACAAAAAATAGTTTGACTTGTGGCGCACTTTAAGTACACAATTAATACATCCGGCTGGTATGTAAATTTGATTTTTATTATAACTATATTATTACTCTTGACGGATTCCCGGTAACCGTCCGGCAGAGACTTTGGTGATTTTTTATGTATATCTCTTTGTTTCTTTTTTGTATTGTTTGTTCGAGTTGTACGCCCGTTCGGCTTTCACTAAATTAACGTAAACAATGCGTATTACATTTTTCTATATCCGATTATGTGCCCCGAGTCGTATTGTTGTTATTCTTATTATTGCTTGTTCTCTCTTATTTCGTATATTTTAAATATATTAAAAATCCACGTCGCTCCGGCGTCCACCAGGTCTCTGCTCGCGTTTGGCGTTTGGCTTGCGTCGACAGACAGACAGACATGTCATTCGGCACCCAAATCGAAAATATACATATTATAGTACAGGTATAAAAATATTATGCGTCACGAGAATATAATAATACTAATTGCGTATATAATATTATCATATTATTATGTCGCACGCGTTGTGACACCGTAACGACTCTGCGGTGACGTTTACCCCCGTCGGCTATCTGTCTCGTCGTTCGCGGATCGTATCGGCTGGTTTGTATTATGCGTATAATACGTTTACGCGATTCGAACCATTAGGGCGTCTCTCTCTCTCTCTCTCTCTCTCTCCCTCTCTCTGTCTCGCACCCTTTGGCTATCTGTATGCATATTTATATACATTATAATATTATATTTATATATTATGACGTGCACGACGATGATTTCGTGCGCGTGCTCTCCGAAGGAATAGAGCTTTTCAGCCCGCGGGCACCACTCGAGTCGCCCGACCGCCCGCCGAGACGAGATAACCGCTTTCCTCCTCCCGTCGGGGGTTCATAAAAAATATGATAATATTGTATAATATTATATGTATATATATTTTGTTTTATCGACGCGCGCACAAACGACGACGACGCTTTCCGAAACGACAGACGACGATGACGATGTGATTGCATATTATAATGTATATAATAATAAAATACGACTCCTAAACGGCAACTCCACCCGCCCACGGTGTTCGCGTTTAATTCAGTCGGGCCAGTGTCGAAATCCCGATTTCGAGGCCTCGGAGCAAAAACATTTTAGAGGCATTTTAGAGGCGCGAAAAGAGTGTAAGTTGGCTTAGGTCCGGTGTCGTTGAATATTAGTCACCGAAATATTAATCGAGTATGTACTTTTATCTCCATTACAACAAATCATAACACTATATAGCTGGTTGTCAACAACCATCGTTTTATAATTTTTTTCAAACTTTATCGATGTTCGCCAGTACTGCCGAATCGAGTATTGCATATTTGTGTGCGAAGCCGAATTTTTATTGTATATACAACTAATAAAAGACAACGGCCTGGTGCTACAACGCCAATCCATCGTTTGAAGTTGTCATACAATGTTCAAAGTGCTATTAAAAAATAAAAAATAAATATGATGAATGTTGAGTGCAGAAAATAGAAAATCAGAGTTCTCTAATACTTCACACTAGGTACTATTGAAGCCTATACGTCTTGTAGTAGCGTTAACGCGACCATTGTGAGTCGAATGGCATGAGTACATGACGCAAAAAAAAGGGCAAAAAATAAAAATTTGGACAAAATCCGTCAGAATCACGAAAATGTGCAAAATATTTTATAGTTAAAACTTCATACAATTTGTATAGCGCTAAGACTTGAAAATAAAATACAAAGTTTCTTATAACTTATTCTTACAACATTCTCAAAATATATAAAATTCTTTAAATAAATAAATTTTTCTTACGGTGTTTGAAGTTTAAGATTTGACAAAATTGGATATTCAAACAAAAAACAACAATCTTCCCTTCAACCAAAAAAAATAACCAAATTCTTACTATACACTCGAACATGTTTATGTAAATAGCTTACATAACCACTATTGAACTTCGCGTGAAAGTTCTTTTGTAGAAGATAGAGTGTCAATCAATTTAAGTAAAAGAAAAAAATATTACAAGTGTACTTATACGTCTCACATTTAGTTTGTAAAAATGAAAATAAGGCTGCATCCCTATTCAATTTTAAAATTTAAATTCCTGTACTAGTTGGTTCTCGTATTATTTTAGGCACTACACTAGTTGGGTCTCGGATTATTTTAGATACTTACTACACAAATTGGGTGATTGATATGATTTTTTAGTAAGTACTACAGAAATGCACTATTTTCCTTCGCATTTTCATAGACTCCCGACTGTCTAAGATCTATTTTTGACCAAAGGTATGATTATTGAACATGCACAATTATCTGGTATTGTCTTATAACATATTATCATCGTATTATTATCAATAATTAATCGTACAAAGTTACTTTTTGATATTATACGTAAAATTAAGTGAAATGTTTAGATTATAAATCAATAATCGAGGAATCGATTGGATTTGTTTTTGAATTACACAAATACAAAAGTGATTTTTTTTTATTAGTATTTTGTATTACCTATACATTATATATTTTAAATTTTTTGTTTGTATTTAATATTTTGTATAACTTATCCAAACTTGAAACCAACAAGCGTAGTACCTACCTAAAATAATCCGGGACTCAACTAGTACACTACCTGTGATTAACCCCCTAAGGCTGGGGACCAAACTCGGATGTGCAGCAGAAAATATTATAGCACAGATATTATAATTTTTACAGAAAAGATAAATATTTTTATTGGTAAGAAATTAGACTTTATCCAATGACTTTTGAACTCTCACCAGCACAGTGTATAAGTATGTATTATATAATATATTGCATTTAATGTTATGTAAGTACCTCAGATTATACGAAATGGTATAATATTAAGGTTTAAATCTTAAGCCCCGATTGCCGTATACGATATCGAAAACGCGTGCATTATAATATTATTATAATGAGTTATGCAGTCCGCTTCAGTTGCACCGTCGCTGCAGTATCTGCCGCTAAAATAAAATATGTAAATATATTATTATAACCATTATACCGCTACGCGATCGACTTAAATCTACTAATTTTTGTAATATTGTTATATTTTTATAGAACGAAATAAATTATAATAACGCGTAATCTACCGATGTAATAGTAACTATATTATTATCATAGCAATAAAATTACTACAAAGAACCGTAAAATTTACGACTGTCGGCTGTCTATTAAACAGCGTAGGTATATTATTTACCTACCCATATTATTAATATAATACAGGGGCGATATTATATTTATTTTAATCTTATTTCCCTCGCTAAAAAACAAAAAAAAAAAAAAATGATAATAATAACTTTTTTCCATAATGTTATTTATTGCGCGATGCTTTCATTAGGCGGCGGCGCGCGCGCTGATATTGTATTGTTCCAAAGACGTATAAAAAATGAACCAACAACTACTACTATAACAATGGTTTGGTTCGCAGCGATAATAATAATAATAATTATTAATACATTTGAATTCGATGCGATCCTCAAAATAGCTATCCGTTTCGGTGGAAATAAAGCTACGGAAAAACATTGTACGCGTATTATACCTTCTATTGTAATACGCTGCAGCAGCAGTGTCTAATTTAAAACGATAGCGACGAAATGTCAGTTTTTCATAACGCATATACTAAACTCGGCAACAGAATGCGGCAACAATGGGGAAAACTGGGATTAAAGTCGCATTGTTTCCAAAAGCACAATAATACACGTACGCGGCTGAGTTCATAATATATATATATTATAATATAATAATATAATAATATAACGATACGGTCGTGCGTGATATTTATTATTATTATTATTATTATTGTGTACGGCAGACGAGCAGAACTTTACGATTCTGCTCGGCGACGATCTTAAACCGTACTCAATTACGCACTTATAATATAATATAATACGCGCGCACGAATAATAATATAATTATTATTTAACGAACGAATTCGAATAATAAAACACTTCGTCGTCAAGTATGTGAGCGAAATACGGCAGCGATGGGGTGCGCGGTTATTTTGACTTTCGAATTTAATTACGAGCGTGTCTCCGATTTTCCGGCCGACGCGTTAAAGACTTGACGGTGAATATTATTTTATGCCGCGTGGTAATGAGTTAGGTTACGACTACTACTAACCTGACCTAACCTATATAAGGTATACCACGTGGAATAGTATTGGTAATCGTTTATTTGATGTGATTTGTTATTGGTATAACATTTTATAATATCGATGATATTTTTAAAAATCGACAAACAACAATTATTACTTATTACAGATTATTAAATTATCAATCTGATTGACCATTTGACCTGTGTAAGCTTATGCATATTGTGTTGGAGATAGAGATTTAAATAATAAATAAATACAAACATAATATTGTATATGATCAAAAAAATAAATTTAATGACATGACAACTAAATTATAATACAATGGTTAACATTAACAAACGTTATTCTCCAATTCCAAAAATAAATATTTGTATACTACTCATTTAACATTCATAATATCTTCTACAATATATTGTTGTTTTTTTTTATTAAACATACATAGAGTTGGTCCCAAATAATCTACAAAAGACGGACCAAAATAGTTATTGGCGAATTGAACAGGAAAATCATAATTTATAAATTCTCATTTACTACTTTCTTAAGTTTTTATGATATAATATATTATATAGCTTAAATGCCTTTACTAAGTACATAATAACAGATTTTTTTAAATAAGTACCTACCTTGTTGGTAAAACCCCGAATTCTTTGTAATTTTCATTAGTAGATCCTCGAGGAGTACAATATATATATATAATTTTTAATATATAAGCAGATTTTAACAATATTACTTTGATTACAATTATTTGTACATTTAATATCGCGAAGGCTAACCCATACAAATCAGCAATATTAAAAGTTAGATTGATACAGTGCAAAGTAAACTATTTCCATTCCTAGGTACCATATTTTTGAATTTGACTATTTTGTAAGCTATGAACAGTTGCTTAAATCATTATCAACAATATTATACATACCTATGTATATGAGAAATCAGTAATTTATGAGTGAATATCCGATGTCTATTTTCAAATGCTCATAAAGAATTAGTTTGTCTTTATGATAATTTTTTTAGAATCTTTTGTTGAATTTTCAAATATTAGATTTATATAGAAACATTTTTATGAATTTCCTAATCAAAGAAAACAGTAAATGTTCGTGATTTTTACGTATTTTGTCGAATATTTAACTTTAGACCCATATAAAAAACTATAAGAGACTTGCATTCAATTATTTTTTAATTTTCAATTGCAACAAATTATGAAGAACTTTTTATTAAATTTTCAAGTGCTTTGACCGATTGAAAACATTTTAATAGACAGTAATAAAAAAAAAACAGAAAATTGATTATGGTTATAAATAGCTCAAAAAAAGTCAAAATATATTGTAAATTTTATTGTGTATAGAAAATTTTTAAATAAACATTTTGTAAAAATCGCATGTATCTACGGTTCTTATATTTCTTTTCTTACACCAAGAATCAAAATCGATTATGTCAAAAATTTACTTTGAGAAAAAATGCCCGTCTTTTTCTTATTTTTTTTTTGTTGTTTTTCCCGATGCATTTGAAAATTATTATGAATTTTTTACTTTTGACCCCCTTCCTCCCCCAAAGTACCAATACTACATTCACTTTCGTACCGGAAAGGATGCCGATGAAGAAAATCGGAACACTCTAACTTCCCTAAAATGTGATGACAGACAGTAAAAAAAGAAAGAAAAAAAAACACACATCATTGTAAAATCAATACATTTCTCGTTCTGATCAGAATCTAAAATTAAAAATATAATAAGCCAGTGGGTTTAAAACGGTTGTTATAATAAACTGTATGGTTATATTATGACGCTAAGGTGTGAACATGTATCTCAAACCTTTTAAACGATTTAAATTTTGAAATATTTAGTTTGAAAAGACGTACAATGTTGTACACTTACATTAATCGGAATACACTTGCCAAAAGCTGTAGTAGAACACAAAACAGATTTAATATTAGATTGTTCATTTAATAAAAACATAATTTAAAGTACCATCGATAAAAGTTCACGACAGAGTAAACTGACGGAGTGAAGTCTAGGTTTATTTAAAATTATATTTATTAGATTATAATTTAATGATTTTATATCCAGCTAGGAAAGATGTTTGATTATTAAAATAATTAAATACTGTTAAACTTTTCAAATGGAGAGTTTTGAGCCAGCTCCAGCTATATTATGTGCTCGAAATCGATTCCGTTTTTCAACAAAAATTGAATGATTGATAGAATCTAAAATAAATAAACCTGCATTTTATCAGGGCGAATAATGTTCGCGTCCATAACCGACTAACGGAGATAAACAATTTAAGTATCGGGTAGAGATTAAATAAACCTATATATTATATAAGTCGGTGGCTCTCGTCTTTGTCAGTAACATAAAAAGGTCAACACATCGATCGGGTCACATCTCTCTAAGTATACCTTAGCATGTAAACAGTGTCGGCCGAGCCAGTTCGAAGTACAAGTCTGCAATAAATATACTTAGTGGTAATAACTTGTACCATTACTCACGTTATTCTTTTATTGCTTTATGAATATATTTTTTTCTGTTGATAGTAATTTTTCAGCGTATTCATTACTTGATTCCATTACGTCTGTAGGCAATTATTCTATGTATAATATATAAATATATATAAATTATCCTCTGGCAAACAACCCTTTCGGTTTTGGTCGGTGCTACGATTAATTCTTGTTCAAACCACGGTTGTGATTCTGCAAAAGAGGGGTAATTCCGCCGTCCGCGGTGGAATTCGCGTTATTAATATTAATTATGAAAGCGGGGCAGACTAAAATGCACTTACGAAAAAAAAAAAAATACAAAAATACAAAAAATTACGGAAGAGGCGGAAGAAAAATGTTTATATAATTTAGAAGATAAAAATAAGAGAGGGGGAAAGAGGAACAAACCAAAATGGATTCGCATCGCAACTTTCAGACAGGAAATTTCATACCCGAGACAACGGAACGTCAAATTTTAAAAGTTACTAGACAAAGGCATATTAATCTCATGCCGCCATGTACACGAATAATAATAAATTTAATAACCTTTTGTCGGCTTCGGTAAAGTTTTATTTTAATTTTTTTCACTCTTCCGTCCGTTATACGCATTCAAAAAGTTTTCAGACACCACAGACGTTTGCAGTCATTTTTGTTGACCGATGTGGGCTGGAAACGCTTACAGAATAAAGTTTATATTTTACAATACCGCGAAAACGGTAACGAGGATGTCAAAGACACGCTTGTCGATTTTTGTTCGCGGCGTTATGCAGTTCAAACTGTACCTATCCGAGAACTGTTTAATTGAAAACGTCAGAGGAAAAAACAATGTATACACGCCGTTGAGGTAGCGTATGCATGTACAAAAAATTAATTTGAAAAACCGAATAAAACTTGTTTATACAATTTTCTGATATAATAATAATTTTTCCATATTGTTAATCTGTTCCTGTTAGGTAAAAAAAAAAAAGTTTACTTTCATTACGCTCCAGTGCACAAACATGAAAATTAAAATATTCTGCAGTTTATTCGACATGCAAATTCAAAATAGCAAAATGTAGCAAATTCGTTTCAACATTTGTAAACTCATTTCGATGTGCTAAGTCAAAGTTGTACTGGTGCTGAGAATATTCCAATTTTTGGGGATTCCGGAAAATCGGACTGTAGCAAATTCAAAAAAATTAGGTAGTAAAATTTTGATGTCAATTTTGAGGTTTTTGATTAAAGTGTCGGTGCTACGTCAAGATAACACTGGAATGTTTGTTTCCGGCTTGAGACAAAAACAAGCTAGGAGCAAATTCTGAAAATTGTGTACCGAAATTTAGCAAACTATTGATGTACGATTTGAAGATCTAGCATTAAGTACCGGTACCCACTTGACGGACATGGAAACCTCTGTTATAATATTAAAAACAACGTACGGATTCAATTATTTCTCGAGATAATTTCCATCAGACATATTTTGATAAAAAATATCAAAATATTAATTATGCCACGTCTTACAAATTCAAAACTTAAAAAGTGATTTTAAGATTTTAAAACTTTTTATATGTAATTTAAAATAAAAAAACGAACATAAATATATAACCGCTTATTTACAGACATATATAAAATATAGGCTTTTGAATTTTATTAGATTTTTTATTAGGTTATTAGAAACGATTATTGATTATACACGTAATACAACACGATAGTGCAACGTTTTTCAAAATATTTTTTTTACACTTGATGTTTTTAACATATAGAATTAAATTAATTTAAATAAACCTCTTTGTTTTAAAAACTGTATCATTTTATCTGTTTCTTCTAGTTTTGGTCCAAAACTTTCGTGTAGTTGATCTGGTATGTGGTTTTCACATTTTTGAGTTTCGTATTGGCGACATTCAGTTAAAATATGATTTATTGTAAGTTAATTCCCACATGTTGAACACGTTGAAGGTTCATTCTTCGCCATCAAGCACTCGTGTGTTAACTTTGTGCGACCGATTCTGAGTCTGTTTATTACCGTCTTGGTTTTTCTATTTTTATAATTTACTGACCACTTTTATATTATAGTTCTTTTAATTTCGCTAAGTTTTTGATTTTATTTTTTTTCCATATTATTTTGTCTCGTTCTAGAAGGTAGATATTTTTTATTTGGTATTTGATGTCGGAGTATGCTAGCATTTATATTTTTTTCCGAATTTGAACCAACGATTACTTTTGAGGCTTTGTCTGCTTTTTTAGTTTTTAGCTTTTTTTAGTTTCTTGTATATTATTATACTGTGGCTAGAGATCAGTGCAATCGATTTATTTTGTGAGTTGATCGAGTTAATTATTTTAAGGTATATAATATATTATCGTTAAGGTTGAAACAGTTTTGTAGACTAGTTAATGTACTCAGAGAATCGCTGAGGATTAAATAATGTTTAATAATATCAACAGATAAATTATCCTCTTAAACGTGTAAATAAACAATTATTGATTTCGATTTTATTTTTTCAGATTATACTTCATATAATTTTGGATATATTTTAGAACAATTTATTTAGCCGATCGTAGGGAATATGCGAACGTTTTATTACAACACTTTAAAATTTTTCGTTGACAATATGGTCAGTATGGAGTTTTTAATAACTATCTTGTCATACGCGGTGTCACATAACATTCATGCCGCATTCGGTTAATAATTTGTATGCATTATAAACATTTTTATTTTTATATAATCAACTGCCCAAAGTTTATTATGGGTTATAAAGTTAAAGTATAAAATATTAAAAATAATAGGGTTTACACTGTGTGTACGCTTTACAAGAGGTAATTTTGATATTTAATAATAACAGATATTGTACGTAACATATTTTGTAATTCAAACATATTAAAAAGACACATGCACAATTTTGTTGATAAGCATTACAAGTTCAAATTTTTTGAACAATTGTTATCAAAGTTTTTGCAAAATTTTTAAATTATTTTGTAGTTAAAAATTTATAAACAATTCAGTGGCTTCCTGAAAACTTTTTTTTATCAATATCTATCGGAAATAAATTATTAAGCTAAATAAAAAAAACAAATTAATTTAATTTCATATTTCAATGAACATATCGTAAGCACAGACCTCTTTGGTAATAAAAGTTGTATTATAATATATCAGCTGTGAAATGTTCATATTTACGTAGTGTAATATCTATCATATATGGCTATTGCTAAAATCGTTGCAGAGAACGAAGACGATTAACGATTCAGTCATTTCATTATGCAAAACTAAATTAGTGGACACGAACAAAAAACTAGTTTTGTTGACTATGGTTTAATTTTTCATAAATCACAATATTTTCAGTTCAGATGAGCTAAAGCGTTATTCCACGTCAGCGTGGAGGTAGTGCACCGCGGTGTATACAACACGGGGATTCGCCAAAATAGTCAAAGTCTACGTAAGTTTCTTTTCGTATTATTTTAAGACTCAAATTTCCTTTCTACTTAAAATTCATATTTAACGCTACCCAAGTGTCGTGAACGCATATTTAATTTCCGAGCGCGCAACGCATAAAATACGCGAACTCGAATACCTAACCGAAACGTCGTCGTCGTCGTCGTCTTGCCGCGTCCCGGTTGTAGAGTAATAGTAATTCATACATATGGGTACTTACATGGAATAGACATAATAGTTTAATTTACAGAAATACACGTCATAAGATACAATTTCAATTAAAATTGTCACATAAAAGTTTTGTATACTATAATTATAGGTATTTTATCATATAATATTTTAGTATATTATTCTTATTCGCTTATAACTCAACACTGACCATATCGTATAGATTGTAGTGTAAATAAATTCATAAACAATAAAAGTTTAAAATTACATTACATATTATTTAGACAATTGCATTATGTAGGTACATAATATCATACATTATGAGAAAGCTTGCAGTATTACATCTTGAAGGTTTTCGAATTTTGAACTTTGAGTTTTGAAATGTATTATGAGTAACTACGTAAACATAGGTAATATTAACTGCCATTATATACTATTTAATTATTTATATTTTTTATCCAGATATTCCGGGAGATCACTACCGCAAGTAATCATTAGCTTGTGAAAAAGTATTAAATTGTGTCATTTTCGGGCGTAAGAACTTGGAGACTTGACTGCAGTAAAATTTTTCTTTTACTTTTACAATTTAATTAAATTTTTTGCTTTTTAAAATTAATATGTCTTCGGGCGCCCATGTTCCCCTTTCAATTTTTTTTTCATTTTCTATACTCAAGTTAAATTTATAACGAATAAACGAATATTCCCGCAGGCGCCATTTTTTCATTTAATTAACTTGTGTAATTTTTTTTTATACTTAAAACGCATGAGCTTGCAGGAGTCTGTGTTTTTTTTCATTCTTAAGACCAAGACAAATTGATATCCTATTTAATTCTTTAGAAGGCTATGTTATTGCGATCTCTATAAATAATCAATACATAGTGAAAATGTATTATTTTGTTTAATTTTTCGGGATTAGGAATCTGGAAACTAGACTGCAGTCTTATTCTCTTTTCTATACCTGTACAATGTTTTTTGAATTTTTGTGGTGGCAGTGTTCCCCTTCGAATTTTTTATGTCAAGGCTGAATTTTCCAAATACACAAGTTGAATGGCGGTGTCAAGTAAAAATGTTGGGGAAAACTGATGATTAATAACGTCGTGTTATTATTATTCTAAAAATACTAAATTCTAAATTTTTTTTAATGCCATTTGTTGCCACATTTTTAATGCCACAAGAAAAAATTGTGAAATATGTAAATGCAATATTATTATGCATAGCGAGTACATAATTTATTTTTAATAATAAACAATTTAACTTAAACGAAATAATGTATAATGTATTTTGGTGTATATTGTTTATATAGAGTGCATATTATATCAAAACAAATTTTTGTTCGTTTTAGATATAAAAATATCTTATTTTTTTTTTTAGTGACTTTAGATTTATTACATCATTAGTTAAATATTCATTTAAATGGTGCATTATCGTTAAATGATTCTAATATTCACGGTCAGTAAATATGGTACTAAATGTTGTCGGAGAATTACAAAAATTGAATTTCCAGCAACAATTGACGTTGTATTAATCCCACTATATAAATTATATACAAACAGCCAAAAAATTTGATATCACGAAGTCCTCTACCCAAATCGTATGTCGAAAAAGACAATGCATTATCGACCGGACCATAATTTTTAACAATAAATTAACGTGTCAATTATTATTAAAAAATGATTCGCCCGGAACAATGGTGTTATTGCTTTTTCGTGTGAGCCGCATTCGTTGAAAATGCTTTTCATTTGGATTTTCCACCGGCATAGGTTTTGAACATCACGATAAATTTGAAAAACCATTAAATTATTTGCAACGGCGTATTGTCATCATTCGCGTTTCACTACTGTGTAGGTATATTGGATTAGTATTCTATATATACATAGGAGCCAAGATTTTGAAAAATCCAAGAGTGCTCTAAGTGGTCTAAGTGCCCTCCGTTAAAAAATAGTGTTGAAGTCTTTAACCGGCCGTTTTTAATAATATAGGTAGTGATAGATCCACTTACACTTGCATTTTGCAGCAACGTCATAATATTGACCGCGACAGTGTGTTGTTGATAGTTTGAATTGAGTTAAAGCATCAGAAATCGAGGTAAACATTCAGAAAAAATAACTACTAAAATACTATGCAATACTGCAGGAGATCATCCTGTAACGAAAACCCTTAAACGCAGTTCTGATACATCTAAATTATTATCATCGGCCGTGCAAAAACATACTGCTACTTGCTCTAAACGCGAATTGTTTGCTGTTCAATCCATAATAATATTATCCATCGATTTATTAAAATATGTATTCGTCAAACAAAAGATTTCGAATTAATTTTTTTTTTTTAATGTATTCGTTGCCCATCAACAAAAGTTGATGCCGATTGGGTTCAAACATTTTTAACCAGCACCCCAATCAAATTTCAACGGGTGCACGAGCCTATGCATTTCTACCATATATAGTTCTCGCGCGCATATTACAATGCACGGCAAATTATTGTTCGTTCATATTTTCAACTTCCCACCGGTTTAAGTCAAATGATTTACTTCCGTGTTAGTCGAGTATCGATTCGTTCTGGTCGATGATAAGATTTTTCCACGGACTAATTTGTATTATTAGTTTTCGCGTTACATGTTCTACTCCTAGTTGAACACATTATTATAATATTTATTTAATTAATAAACGGGCGTGAGCCCAATGGTGCATATAAGAAAATACAAATTATACACGAAATTATTTCAAAACATTTCAAAAAGTGAAGTCATAACTTGTAAGAAGACAGAAAAAAGAAAAATATAATAATAACAATAGTAATTGTAGTAATAGTAACAATAATAGTAATAGTAAATAACAAATGTCTGGTTTAAAGATGAACATTTTCTTTTTCTTTTTCTTTTTATATTTACAATACAATTTTTTGACAGAGTATAATATACACAATTGATACAATAATACATTTTTTTTTTTTTACTTTACAGTAACTGTATGTGCCTGACTTTCAAAGAATATAATATGGTAATATGTAAAATGCTTGGCTAGGTTAAGAAATGGAAAAGGAGGGGTCCGAATAATTCGGCAATGAACATACAACGCCACAGTGGTTCGTTTAATCCATAATTTGTGGTGGAGGTTGGCAAGTTAAAAATTAGATGTTGACGAGTGGAGCGAGGAGTCAATGTAATATTATAAACTATAATATGTTGTTCAGATACAAACATAAACGTTACCTACCTATACAATATGTTTACATAGTTTGCGATTTGCTAATGTGAATACATGGGTATATTTAGAGATGTAAGTTTGAAAATTGTCAACTCTCTTTGAACATTTTATTTTTAACCTATTTCTCTTAACATAACTAATTGTTGATGTTGCACGGTTAGTATTACAGTACGGATGGTTTACATTGTGACTATATGTATAACCTCAAACACTTATATTTCAAAAAAATTATAATATTAATATTTTTGTATAAAGTTAAATTGTTATTTTTTTATTTAATAATCCAATTACTGTTATTATATACTAAAATTAAAGTATATACCTACATGTTAATTAATAGTAAAACATATTATTTATCAACTACTATATCAATTTTAAATAGGTTGGGCCTGTGGTATTTTAAGACACTATATACAATGTAGTGATAATAACCACTCATAAAAAATAGTTTCTGTAAAATTGTGGAAACAGCTCAAACGACAAATAATAAAACATGGACACATCAATATGAATGTAGAAAAATGTTTATACACTCAACTTTCTACTAAAAAAAAACTAAATAATACAATTCTAATAGATAAAAATGCACATTTATTACAAAAATAAATTGATTTGGCAATACAAGTACACAGTCTTAAACATAATTGTGAAGGTAAATATACTATCACTTTATATTATCAAGTGGTTTATTCGATTTGAAATTAATATAAGAAACTGTACAATTTAATTAACTTTTCGAAGAAAAAAAAATAATTTTCATGAAAATTGACATACTATAAGTATATTAATAATTTTCTAAACTTACGTTTCAAAAATGTGCGTTCCTTGTCATAGTGTGCAGACTGCAAATGTATCGTCGTTTTTTTTTTAGAAACTCTTATACATTTCAAAATCAAGCTCAGAAGAAATCGATTGCACACTACACTAGCCGATTGGGATTTTTGACGATAATTTTAGGTTTTCCACGACGCGAGCACAATATATTATACGATAATGTAATAAATAGACATGTAACCCTAACCCTTGCGGACATAACTAACCGATTTCACTAGTGCATTTAGGTGTCAGTGACACGGGTGTGTAACCTATGTGCCTCATAATTATAATATGTTTGAAACCTCTCTTGTAAACTCCTAAATTACAGTGTCAGAACAATTTTACGACTCCGGCCATATAATTTGAACGTGACATATATATTTGAAGAGCCAACTTGATGGGAGGACTACCTCGGCTCTTATCAAACGAACAACTTTCGCAGATTTACAGAAGTAACAAATTATCAGCTGAAAGCTCAACGATATAGTTTTCGAAACTTTTGGTTTGCGATATCTCAAGTTCAAAAACATTTGTTTTGAGTTACTGCAGGAATTCAAGATAAGAATGGGAGTGAAATGAAAAAAGTTTTATTTTTTTTTTCAAACGAAATTCCAAACGATATAGTTCCACGAGTAAAATCCAATCGATATCATTAAACCTCAAATTGTCAAAGTTTCGTAAATCGTTAAAAAAATATGTGTATTTGAAACACAACTTGTATTTGAATAACGAACACAAGACGTTAGTGTAGACGCTTCAGTGAGCTGTTGTTTGGATAGGTATAAGCTCATAACTACCATAAGTATTATTCACTTCTGTAAATTTGTCGTATTGTGTAATTATTTAGTTTTCACATAATACCCTCACGTACCTATTGGGCTTAAGACGTGCACTACAGTTCAATATTTGAAAACAAATTGCATATAAACTGATCAGCGAAAAAAATGCAACTGGAAATATAATAAAATAACTGCAGATCAGCACGATAATAATAGTTATCGAACATATTAATTTTCACAAAATAAAAACGGCAATTCCTATATTATAAAGATAATTCTAAGTCCAACGCGTCATCACTCATTATCTATTACTTTATGGTATCCACCAGTGGTTCTCAAACTATGATACTCGTATTACTACAGTGGTACGTAAAAGACTAGAAGTAGAATGGATATAGTAAATAAAATAATATTTTTAATTGTTTTTGAAACAGTTTATAGATAGATATAAATATATTGAAAATAATATTACTTATAACGAAATTGTTATTTACAATAGAGGACTTCTACAACCTAAACTCACAACGAAAAAGAATCTTTGATGGCATTATCGTGGGCTGAAAGTTTGAAAATGGATTCATTAAATTAGAATTGGATGTGTTTTGGATAAAAATTAAAAACAAATATCCAAAAGCATTGTTTTTGTATTAACATTTACAGTTGCTTATCTTTGTGAAATTGGTTTCTCTTAAAAGCTCGTAGTAAAACCAAGTTTCGAAATAAACTTTGAATTTCTACCAACATTTGGGTTTAGAATTCAGTATAGGTATCACCGAACCAGATATTTCATCTGTGATGTCAAACTTACAAATCCATATTGTGTTTTTCATCAAAAATATATTATTTATTTGCTAATGTATTAATATATTAATTTATTTACTCATACAATTCGATCATCAATACATATTCAATTTGAAAAAAAAATATATTGTTGTATTATACTGCCTTATTATTTGAAAGAATTGTATTGCAATTTCGAATAGTTTAATTTTCGGTCATACATGGTACTAGACAGATTAATAATACACATGACGTAGTGGTACGCGAAAAAAATAGTTCGAGAACCGCTGGTATACAATATCGTCTATTTTGTAATGCGCAAAATATACCATACCAGGCCCATTCGATATAATAACTTATAATTATTATTATTGTTTCGCGCTAATTCACGAGCATAATTTATTATTACAATATCATTACATACGTTTAACCATTGATTATAAATACTAGTATTTAGTTAGTATTTAGTTAGTATTTATACTAGTATTTATAATCAATGGTTTAACATAATACATATTATAGTCGTGTTCATGCAATTTGTTTATTAATACATATTTTGTTTGATAAAAAAAACTAATGCATTTTTATACTTAAATATACTTATACTTATACTTTTATACTTAAATTTAAAAAAAAAATTAAGCTGTAGCAGTATTATAACGCCTTGTGCGATTCGAAAGAAGTGTATTGCGATTTCGGATAGTTCCATGTTCGATCATTAGTGGTACTCGACATATTAATAATACACACGAATAGGGGAACGCGAAAAAAAAATTTGAGAACCACTGGCATACATTATCATCTATTTTGTACCCACGTCCGAGCAAAATATACCATACCGCCGCATTCGATATAACTTATAATTATTATTATTATTTCGCTGTAATGCACGCGCATATAATGTCATTACCTACGTTCAACACGATATTATGCCGCCTGTCACTCGTATTTTATAATAATAATATGATAATGTTACATAATATATTATTATTGAACGATTTACGAGTAATCGAGTACAACGTCGGCTCGTAAACGCGCGGTCTTTGTTTTTGCGAGCCACGTGGCGCGTAAACCCACACGCGGGTCTCTCGTCCGAAATATCGTCGGACAAAAATATTATTACGTACGTAAAAAAAAAAAATGTTTTAAATGTTCGTTACACCGTTAATTAATTAATTCGACCGTGCGCGGTACCTACGTATTATAATAATAATAATAATGTGCTAACAAAATATACAGATAATGTACAACTATACAGCGTAAGCAACGAGCTAAAGTGCGACCACGAAAAACAAAGCGTTTTTGTTCCTGGATAATAAAAAAATAAGAGACGGAGACAGACGCGGAGAGAGAGACCGAGAGAGAGAAAGGTGAGATAACCGTACATATTATTACAGTAATATATGATTATATGTATATATATACATATATATTTATATACGTACGTAGTTTTCCGACGAGCGGTATTTTATGAATATTTTAAATATTTGTTTGCGTGCCCCGTTTGTGTGCGCGGAAAAAGGTGTTGTATCTTTTGTTCGGTTTAACGCGAATAAAGGGACATGTTTTCATATTTATTATCGTTATTTTACACCGTTTTCAAATGACTTGGACAGCGAAAAAAAAAAATGGCAAAAACCCACGAAAAAAACAATAATAACAATACTCATCGACGGATGATATAGGTATATTGATATTAAAAGAAAATAACACTTCGCTTGTGTCGGCGGTCGTGTCTACGTTCTAACATTTTCGTAATAAACAGTAAAAACTGATCGGCATTAGGGTTCGGATAATTTGAAATATTACAAAATCGAAAATTTCACTCTTCTTGAAAACGAAACTACGACGAAATTAAGAAAAATATTTTTTCCCTCTAAACGTATTCGGTTATAAATGTGTAGAAAATGATTATTGATTACACACAGAAGAAAATGAATGCCTTACTACCAGTCTAGGTTTACTAATTGCCATATTAATGGTAATTAATTAGCCACGAATGTTATTTTATTATCGGTTATCACATTATCACCCATCGATTGGCTATTACTTATTATTATTCGATACAGTACCTACTTTAAACTTTTAGATTTAATAACCTTTTTTATTTATATTTTTCAAGAAATCTTTAATGCAAATCTCATGAAATTTTAAAACTTTATGTCTATAATATTTAAGTTATAGAAGCAGAAAATATGCTTAAACAAGCGTGATCCCGACAGTAACACGAAATTGTTGTAACATGCATTTTGGATCTCTTTGAATGGTATATAATTAGCTATCGTCAATTATTATAGATGAAAAATAATATGTACTTGACAACATGATATTGTTAAACGGTATTGGTGATTTGAGATAAAATTCTAAAATGTAAGGTTAAGTACCTGACCTATCAAAAAATAATCCTTACAAAGGATTTAAAGGTAAAACAAGAAAAAGTAGGTTAAGTATAAAGTAAACGTCTTATGGTGCTTGATATTTTTCCTCGACAAGGAATACATATGAATCATAAATCTATTTTTATGTCAAATATCAATAATACAACTACTTTAATATAAATAATAAAAAATTCCTATAACCTATACAATGTTAATAAGTAACCATGGTAACAAAAATCTTACGAAAGTTGGCATTGAAAAAGTTGTATCCGGATCAAAAACATATTTATGCTAAAATGAAGATGTATCATCTATACACATTATGTTAAACAATATAATATTATATTACCTAAGTCGCATTTATCAAACAGAATTATAATATTATGCTCGTTTTATTTCAATATAATATGTTCATTTTCTGAAAAATCATCTGATTAACAATTATTATTCATTGCAAAAAATGTGTATTCCCATTTACGAAAAAAAAGCTCTATCGCCACGACACGACACGACACTTAGGATCGAATTGCATAAAAACCAAAGTATGAAAAAAAAAACGTAAACGTTTAATAGAAACATTAATAAACAAAAATTGCGATAGCAAAAGTTGTTTAATTTATAACATAAAACAACTCATCCTGTACGAGCTCATACAACACATACATGTTCTGTAGGATTTTATTAGATTTTCGATGGTTTCTACTTGTAACATTATAGAAGTATGCTTTAAATATTCGACAGCCATGTAATTTGCAAACGATTCACTTAGGTTAGTTACATATAATAATTGTACTCGTACCACGTTCAGGATTAATTCCAGGCAGCTATGATTAATATTGTAAAATGTAAATTATGTTTTATAAAATTAGTTGCTCGGAAAACAGGTAGATACGCAAATTCTTGAAAATGGATTCATAAACTAGAATTTCGAAAATTATTTTATGTTAATAATATTTCAATGTTCCGGCGAATGAATAGTGCAACCGACTCAATGTCATTAATAAGCAGTGTTTAAAATGATATTAATTTATCTCTAATGCGATTTGGTCTAAGACTTCTCAAGCCATCCTCACTGTAATATAATTATATTATGTTCACTTTGATAATTTAGTTACAAGAATCGTTTTTGACTTTTTACATAGGACTTTACAAGACATGCATAACATTCAATTATCTCTAAAGTCTAAATTCTAAGGTCTAAAAATAATATTGAAACATTTGAAACTAACGAATAAAACAAAAATAAAAACAATACAATGGTTTTATTGAGCAATCAAAACATAATATCTGTGTACTATCTACATTCTACATACTTTAAACACTAATGGAAATATGGTTATTATTATTATTATTATTATTATTATTAATGTGCAGTGATTATTTTATCGAAAATAAAAATTGTCGGGTTCAATTATTGTATCATTACAGGATATATTTTTACAAATTAATGATGTACAACAACTTTCCACAGGAATCAAAACTGTTAGGAAACACTATAGAAATATTCGATTTTTGTTAACAGTGAAATACAAACATTTTTAAACATGTATTATGTATGCTTCGGCGAACCAAACCACAGGGAATACGTACAAAAAACCCTTATTGTAATTTATGGCCGACGGGCTAAAAAAACTAGAACTCTAATATGTTTAGGTTGAAAATCAAGAAAAAATGCAGGAAAACAAGTGAAATACGAATTGTGAAAACTGAAAAGTGAATAAATTCCCTTTGTGTACTTAGGATGTAATATGAATTATGCAAAATTCTATTACCGCCGGTGTGACTAAAACACTGCGAGATGTCTGATTTACGTCTTCGATAGATAACACTTCGCCAACAAACCGTTTTAGGTTGATTAGTTTTGATAACGCTGTCGTATTATGTAAAATTATGTATGTAATTGTAATTTATGCTATATAGGGCGATTCACCGAGCATGTCCATTCCCATTTTTAATTTTTTAATGCATTTATTCGAATCGTCTGATTTTGGGAATTAAAATGATATGGCAACGTTGCATGGAAATTCGTTCTCAATCGTATTAGTTTTTTGGATCCGTCGGCGCTACCGAGTCGACTACGCACTGACCTACGACGACAGAACAACGATTTGCCTCTTAGCCATCAAATTTTGAAAATTCCAAAAATCAGATTTCGAACAACTGTATTATTGAAGAAAAAAATGGTTGATCACGCTTGATGAATCACTTTGTATATAATAAATTACAATTAGAAAAAAACGATGTCTGCACGGATGAAGTATAAATCCGACTATGGAGTTCTAGAAATATTAATATAGACATAATATGATATGAACATTATATTTTTTGTACATCCGGCACCTACATGATTTTTCAATTCCATATATACCAACTGTGTAAGCGTTTGTAGTTTTTAATTATAATAATAATGTATTGATATTTTTTTGTTACTACAGTTTTATAGCGCAAATTGAAATGTATTGAATATTACGGAAATACAATTTAAAATAATAAACAAACAGACTAAAACAAATACAAATTTTGAAAAAAAAAAAACATTTAAAATTAAAACTTTTATGTATGAATGTTTTTTCTCTTTTAAATGATCGATTGCTCATTTGCCGATGGCTGATATTTTTCTCTTGAAAATATAAAGCCTGTCGGATAGTGTTCAATTAAACAAACACATCATCTGTCAGAATATTTTACATTTGATACAGCACCGATACTTGGAGCATTCGCTGCAAACAGATATGACATGCCAAAATGTTTTGCGTTACACGATTAAAAAAAATTAGTGTTTTTTTATGCACAGGTAATAATATATTATAGGTGTATATATTGTGCGATGTTAAAAATACAATGGTTGTGTTTTTCATATTTGTTGGATTGATTATTATCCTGTTAAACAGTTACAGATCGACTGCTCGGTTTGAAAATTAAAGGGTAATCGAACTGAAAGTTATCAATATAGTTTGGAATATTAATGTATAGTTTCGATTAGTTATAATATTTAAAATAGTGATATCAACATAGATAGATATTATTAAAAAATATATATACACCTACATTCCAATATTAATATCCCTCGAAGTCCGTTTCATTTTGTGCAAACTGTTAAAAATGACATGGTATATCAGCAGGTACGTATAACTGTATAAGGTACCCACATGTTACGTGGTAGACGGTAGTAACTATAAAACGTTAGGTTTTATCTGTGGAAGATTAATAATACCAAACGGGGGAATACGAGAAAATTATGTGATGTGAAATTAATATTAATATATTAGACAAGGCACTTAGATAAACCGATCAACATTTAACCTAGGTATATAATTGAAATAAAATGTTATGACATGATATATTTTACAGACGGTAATATAATATGTAACCGGTGTTTCACACCATTACGATCCTGTTACAAAATAATTAGGTATTAAATAAATTTATATAAAAATATTAATTTTCGAGACCCAGTGTATATTAACCTTTATATTTACGATAAGGATGGGAGGCAATTCGTATATTTCGGGAGGAAACTAGTATGCTCCGTTATAATTAATGAACTACTTGTTTGAAAATTGATTTTTATACATTTAAATATTCCGAATGGTATTCTGCTTTAGAATTCTAAATTTAAAATGTATGATGTCATTAAATAAGTAAAAAAACTTTAAAAAAAATTAATACAATACATTTTTTGTTTCAGAAATATTTTTGTTAAAATTACAGCAAATTATATAAAAAGAATATTTTCAAAAATATTCAACGTTTTTAAAATAGAAAGTATAGACACGTAAATGGTTCACCTGGTAGCGTTTATTAGGTAATTTTGAATTAAAGGGTAACACCTATAATATGTGTTTTGTGAATTGCAACAAACGAGAAATCCATTTAAAATGTCGAGTTAAGACACGTGCTTTTCGTCTACACTCGTTATCTTCAAAAATCATTCGCAAGTTTGTGTAAGTTTAGGTTTAGTTTGGTGTGCCGATAAGATGGCCAAAATTCAAACTTTAAATGTTGAGTTCGGAGTAATGCCGTATGTTTGTGCTATTTTTTTAACCAAGTTTAAGATTTGTTGTATGAATTCGAATTTCCCTCCTCTCTTCCTCCCCCTCTCTTCTTCCCCTTCCCCCCTCCCCTCTCCCCCCTTCCCCCCCCTCTCTCTCTCACTCACTTCCCTTCCTCCCCTTCCTCCTTCTTCTCTCCGCCCCCCCTCTTCCTCTCGCTTCTTCTCCCCCCCCGGCCTCTCCTTTCCCCCTCCGCTTTCCTCTTTCCCCGATCCAGTCGCCTCCATCCTCTCTCTCCCTCTATCCCTCTCCCCTAGCTTCCCACCTCCCCCCCCCTGCCCTCCTTCCCTCTCCTCTCCTCTTTCTCCCGTCTGCTCTTCCCGCTTCCTTCATTCTTCTCAGCCCCTTCCCCCACCTTCCGTCTCTCTCAGTCCTTCCTTATCCTCCTTCTCGTCTCCCCCTTCCCCTCCCCCCCTCTCCGCGTCTCGCCTCTTTCTGCTCCTTCCCCCTTTCCCTCCATCCTCCGCTCCCTCCCCTTCTCCTACCCTTCCTCCCATCTTCTCTTCTCCCCCGCGCCTCCTCCCTCGCTCTCCTCCCTCCCCCCCCTTCTCTCCTTCTCCTTCCCTCTTCCTCTCCTCTCTCCCCGTCTCCTTTCTCCTCCCCCTCTTCTCCCTCCTCCTCCCCCTCCCCACCGCTCTTCCTCTCCCTCCCTCTTCCCATCCTCCTCTCCTTTCCTTCTCCCCCTCCCTATCCTCTTCCTCCCTCCCTCATCTCGCCTCCGCACCTCGCCTCTCCTCCCCCTCCTCTACCTTCCCTATTCTCTCTACCCACTCCGCTCCCCTCTCCCCTTCCTCCCTCCCCTCGTGCTCCCGCCTCCCTTCTCTCCTACCTCCTCACTCCCTCCTGTCTTCGTTCCCCCTCCTCTCGCTTCCGCTTTCTTCTCCCCTTCTGACCTCCTTCTCCCTTCCTCTCCTTCACCTCCCTTCCGCCCTCCGCTTCCTCCCTCTTCCCCCGTCTCCCCCCCCCTTCTTCGCGTCCTATTTCCTCCCCCGCTCTTCTGCTTCTCCTCATCCCTCCCTTCTCTCTACTCCCCCCGCACTCTCCCCCTGCCTCCTCGTCTATCTCCTCTCTCTCCCCTACTTCACTTCTCCACCCTCATTTCCCTTCTCTCTCTCCCCTCTCCCTCTTCACCTCTCTCTCTTCTTCACACCCCTCCTCCTCGCTCGCCTTCTCCCCCTTCCTCTCTCCCTCCTCTCTCCCCTTTCGTTCTCTCCCAGCCTTCCACCCCGATCTCCTTCCGCAGTGCTTGGTGAGGCGTCGCCGGGTCAGCGGGGCGGCGCTGGCGGTCGCGGCGGGGGCGCTGATCCGGGTGTTCGGCGCGGTCTCTTCCCCGCCCCCTCCTCTCGCGCCCCCTTCTCCCTCCCTCTCCTGCGCCTCCCTCTCTCTCCCCTCTCCCTCCTCGTCACTTCTCGTCTCCCTTCATCGCTCTCTCCCTCACCCCCCCCCCCCCAACACGTTCTTCCCCTAGCCTTCCTCTCCCCCTCCCTATCTCCGTCTCCGCGCTCCCCCCCCGCCCCCCTTGCCCCTCCCCGCCGATCCGTGCTCCGCCCCTCCCCCTCCTTCTCCTCTCTCCTCCAATTCCCCCCCCCTCCCCACTCCCCCCCCGTCCCCCCTCTCGTCCCCTCCCCCCCCCTCTTCTCCTTCTTCCCCCTCCCCCCCCCCCGACCCCTTCTTCTCTCCCTTCCCCTCCCCCCCCCCCCTCGGTCCCTTCTCTCCCCCCCCCCCTCCCCCCGTCCCCCCCCCCCCCCCCCCCCCCCCCCCCCCCTCTCCCCCCTCTTATCCCCCCCCCCCCCCCTCTCTCTCCCTTATCCTCCTCCCCCCCCCCCCCCCCCCCGTCCCCCCCCCCCTTTCCCCCCCCCCCTCCCTCCCCTCTCCTCCCCCCCCCCCCCCCCGTCGCGTCTCTCCCATCCTCCGATCTCTCCTCTCCTCCCTCCCCTCCCTCCCCCCCCCCACCCCCTATCCCCTCCCCCCCCCCTCCCTCCCCTCGCTGCCCCCCCACCCCCCTCAGCTCGTCCCCATCCTTCTCCCGTCCTTACCCCCCCCCTCGGGCGCCCTCCCCTCCCCTATCCCCTCCCCCCCTCCGATCTATCCCCCCCCTCTCTCATCTCCACCCTCCCCCCCCTTCCCCCCCCCCCCCCCCCCGTCCCCCCCCCTCCCTCTCCCCCCCACAATTCATCCCCCCCTCCCCCCCTTCTTTCTCTCCCCCCCTCCCTCCCCTTCCCCCCCCTCCCCCCCCCCCCCTCCCCCCCGTCCTCATCCCCCTCTCTTCCCCCCTTCTCCCACCTCCCCCCACCCCCCCCCTCTTCCACCCCCCCCCGTTCCCCTTCCCCCCCCCCCCCTTCTCCCCCCCCCCTCCCCTTCCCCCACCTCCCCCTCCCCCCCCCCCCCCCCCCCCTGGGCTCCCTCCCCCCCCCCATCGTCCCCCTCCTCTCTCCTCCCTTCCCCCCCTCCCTCCCCCCGTCCCCCCCCCGTTCCCCCCGTCTGCTCCCCTTCTCCCTCTCTCCCCGTCCCCTCCCCCCCTCCCCTCTAGCTCCCCCTCTCCCCCCCCCCCCCCCCCTCCCCGCTTCTCTGCCCTCCCCCCCCCGCCCCATCTCCCCCCCGCCCTGCCCCCCCCCCTCCCCCTCCTCCCCGCCCCCCCCCTTCCGAGTCCCCGTCTCTCGCTCCCCAACGTCTCTCTCCCCCCCCCCCCTCCTCTCCCCCCCCCCCGTCCATGCCCCCCTCCTCTCCTCCCCCTACCCCCCCCCCCTCCCCCGCTCTCCTCCGCGGTGTCCGAGGCTCGAATCGATGGTGTGGCTGCGTCCCGTCTCCTCCCCCTCCCGCTTCCTCTTCCTCCGCCTCCCCTTATTCCCTCCTACCGCCCCCCCGCCTCCCCCCTCACCCCCCCCCCCTCTCCTCCTCCCGCTCCCTCTCCCCCCCCCCCCCCCCTCCGTCTTCGCCCCTCTTCCCCCCCTCCCCCCCCCCCCCTCTCACCCTCTCCCTCCCCTCCCCTCCCTCCCCCCCCGTCCTCTCCCCCCCCCCTTCCCTTCCCCGCTCTCCCCCCCTTTCATCTCCCCGCTCCTACCCCCGTCCCCCCCCCCAGCTCCCCCGCCAACTTCCTCTCCCCTCCCCTCCCCTTCCCCCCCCCCCGCTGCGCCCCACCACTCTCCTCGAGCCTCGCGTCTCTACTCTCTCCCTCCCCTCTTTGTCCTCCCCGCTCTTCCCTCCCATCCCCCCCTCCTCATGCTCTTCTCCCCTCTCCTCCCCCCTCTCCCCCCCCCCCCCCCCCCCCCCTCCCCCCCCCCCCCTCCCGTCATTCCCCTCTCCTTCTCCCCCCCTCCCTCCCCGTCCCTGCTCTCTCCTCCCCCCTCCCCCTCCTTCCCTCTCTCCCCCCCCCCGCCCCTTCATCCCTCCTCTCTCCCTCCTCTCCTCTCCTCCTCATCCCTCTCCTGGTCCCAGCCCTTCCTCCCCCCCTGCCTCCTCCTCGCTGCTCTCTTCCTCCTTCTCTCCCTCTCTCCCCGCTCTCTCTCTCATCCCTCCGCCCCCTCCTCCTCCCTCCCTCGCTCCTTCCTCCCTCCTCTCCTCCCCGCCCTCCCTCCCCTCCACCTCTCGTCCTCTCTTCCCTCCCCGTCCTCGCTTCCCTCCCCCTCTCCCGTCATATCTCCCCCATTGCGCCCCCTCTTCATCCGGTCTCCGCCCCCTCCTCTCCCCCCTTCGCGGCTCCCTCCTGCTCTCGCCTCCCTAGCTCCTCCCTCTACCCCTTCCTCCCTTCTCCTCGACCTCTCTCCCTCCTCCCTCCCTACCTCCTCCCCCTCTCACCCACTCCTCCTCTCCTTGTCCCTCGTCCTCTTCTACGCTCCCTCTCCCCTCGTCCCTCCTCCTCCCCCGCACACCGACCCTCGCCCGCCCCCTTCTCTCGCTCCTCCCTCTCGCTTCCTCTCTCTCCTCCCCCCTCTCCCTCTCTCCTCTCTCTCCTTCCCCTCCCTCTCCCCTCCTCCTCTATCCTCCTCCCCCTCTCTCCCCCACCCGCTCCTCCCTCTTCTCTCCCCTCCCCTCTCCCCTCCCCCTCCTCCCTTCCCCTCCCCCTCCCCTCCCTCCTCCTCTTCTCCCCCCCCTCATCCTCTCTCTCATCTCCCCTCCTCCCTCCCTCCCTTCTCCCCCGCCCCTCCTCCCCCTCCCTCCCCTCGCTCTCCCTCCTCCTCTCCCCTCTCTCCCTCCTCCTCCTCCTCCTCCCCTCTCCCTCCTCTCCCCCTCTCCCCCTCTCCCTCCCCCCCCTCCCTTCCCCCTCCTCCTCCTCCTTCCCTCCTCCCTCCCTCCTCCCTCCTCCCCCTCCTCCTCTCCTCTCCTCCCTCCTCCTCTCCCTCTCCTCTCTCCCCCTCCCTCCCTCCCCTCCTCTCCCCCCCCTCCCCCTCCCTCTCCCCTTCCCCTCTCTCTCCTCCTCTCCTCTCCTCCCTCTTCCACTCTCTCCCTCCTCTCCTCCCCCTCTTCCCTCTCCCTCCCCCCTCTCCCTCCCCTCCTCCTCTCCCCCTCCTCCCTCTCCCTCTCCTCCCCCTCCCCCTCTCCCTCCTCCCCCCTCCCCCTCTCTCCCTCCCCTCCCTCCCTCCCCCCCCTCTCCCTCTCTCCCTCCTCCCCTCTCCCTCCCTCCCTCGCTCCCCTCC